>JAHHFK020002116.1:0-614048 GCA_024533555.2 Aedes koreicus
AGTAAACATACAGGTTAAACAAATAACAATCATAGTCTAATGTGGGTCAAAAAAATGCTCCGTTCTTGAGTTATGGATTTTTTATATAGGTAATTTTGTCAAAAACAGTAAATATCAATAGGAGTTTCCTATGAAAACTGGCAACCCTGAATTTTATAAATATTTTTTTTATTCATAAACCCATAAACTCTACTCGTGGACAAAATTTCATGAAAATCTGAGACCATTCGGCCCAAACTTTTACGATAACAAAAAATAACAGCCTCATAACTGCATTTACAAACAGCTTGAATCAAAACGATTTCCAATTCTAATATTGAGTAGCAGTGGACAATGTCAACTCGTTTTTTACTGAATCGATTTATTGGTCTCAATTTGTTTCCGTTCGGTTTTTAATTGAATCGGTTTTGAGTGCAAGAATCGCTAAAAATCAGTTCAATATAAAAAATCGAACGACTTGTAAAGATTTATTTGGAAAAGATAGACTGCCGCGTCATCTCTGCGGTTTGAGATGAAAAAAAATATAATAATGTCAAAAGACCTTTCTCGTCAGATCTGACCCTTATTTTTTAATGTTTCTCTGAAATACCATCAATGTCTCATAACGTAAGCGTTTATATCTTTTTATTTTCTATGCCTTCCTCATTTTGTTACAAATATAAGAAAACTGGAATTCGTTCCACACTTGGCTCCACAAATTTACCTCGTTCGAATAAAGGTTGTCCATGTTACAATTGCAACACTGATAAAAAGCTGTAAATTTTAAACCATGTTTGCAAATAACATGAAATTTTCAGGGAAGGATCCCTAATCTTTTCTCAAACCGTGAATTTTATTATGAAACTCTGAAAGAGAATCACATGTTGTCATTTTGTACACTCGTAAATCAACGGTTATAGAAGAGAAATCATTCCTCAGTGCACAAGCAATCGGCCAACATCGTTTCTTCCGTGCTCCGTTGCTTTATTGAGCTTCTCACAGTTGGTTAATCAAAAATTTAAAGCCCCCTTTCTCGACTGGGCTGTTCTCATTTGATGACATTGTTGAAGGTATCTTCAAGTACCTCTAAATTTCTGACCCTCTCAAAAGCATTGTTTTAGCAATGCTTCCAACAGTGAAGACTTTTTTGAAGCAATTGATAAATAAATGGCCCCTCCTGACAGCTATCATTTCCTTCAATGGATAACTTTCCAAATGAGGTCGGGGATTTGATCACTGTTCTGCAGTAGAATTGTCGAAGTTTCATTCCTAAATTGGAATCTTTCAAATTTTTAGCTCACAATACCGGTTTTGCTGCATTTGCTGTTTGTGAAACATGGCTCTCGCCCGAATTCGATCTTTCTTTCCATGATTTCAATCTTGATCGTGAGGGTTCACGTGGGGGAGGAGTACTTTTGGGGATCAAGAAATGCTTTTCCTTCTATAGAGTATATTTTCCTCCAATTCCAGGTAAAAATAAAAGCCTTTGCATTGCTTCTGTGTATATTCCTCCTAGAGCCTCAATTAACCGAAAGCAACTTTCAGATATTGGTTCGGTTCTTCCTGCTCCGCGGTTGATCATGGGAGATTTTAACTCTCACGGTACAGGCTGGGGAGAACTGTACGATGACAACCGGTCTTCCTTGATATATGACCTCTGTGACAACTTCAATATGACAGTTCTTAACAATGGAGAAGTAACACGTTTGGCTCGTCCATCCTCACTTGGCAGTAGATTAGACCTCACAATTTGTTCGAATTCATTATCGTTGGATTGCACATGGAATGTGGTTCAAGATCCCCACGGTAGTGATCACTTACCCATAAAAATTTCGATTGCCACCGGGTTCAATCCGTCGGAATCCATCAACGTCACGTATGATCTTACCCGTCACATCGAATGAACAAAATTTAGGACAGCAGTAGATGAAGCCGTATCGACGGTAGAAGAGCTTCCACCGCTGGAGGAATATAACTTCCTCTCCAACCTGATCTTAGACAGCGCGCTTCAAGCTCAAACTCGACCAGTTCCAGGAACGTCATTTCGCAGGAAACCTCCTTCTCCATGGCGGGATCAGCAATGCATCGAGGTTAACCGTAAAAAGTCGGACGCGTTTAAAATGTTCCGTAGACGTTAGATGTGATCAGCCAACCCTTTTCAATGGTAGAACCATAGACTAACTCTAAGACCAGTAGGTCCCGAACAAATACGATATTTTTCTTGGCTCAGTCAGTACTAGCACATCGGTCCCAAGCTCGGTCCCAAGCTCAATGATTCGCCCCTAACAACGTAGCTCACACCAACACATTCTCAAATGTGGTGTCAAAAAAACATAGTGAATCAAAACAACAACCAAGATAATAGTACCGGAAGGTACCGAAAAGCGCAAGAATTATTGCAAGGTGCAGACTGCAAGGTATACTTCGGACCTAGGGGTTCTACAACAGTGAACCAATTTCAAATCGCTAGTTGCACATTGATTGTTGGTAGAACTGTCTCTCGCACTCTTGGCAATACGGCTCCAGGGGCTGATCGGATCAAGTTCAACTTGCTTAAAAACCTCCCAGAAATTATAAACCCTCAAGTAATCGACAATTTTGAGATGCTCCTTGAATTGAATCCTCAAACTCGCTTAATGACTTTGTAGCATTTGTACATAACACAGGATGTCAGCCCTTTACCGAATATTCCCAATGGTGTTTTCTTCTCCGACTTCGACAATTCGATTCATTTTGATTTATCCATGAAGCAGGAGCTTCATGGAATCCCAGGAAATCATTGTGCTATGATTGCTCCAGTTATATTTGCCGCAAATATTGGCCAAGTTGATTCCACTAAATCATTTTTCACTGACGCATTATTGATAGAAGAGTCAGGCTTTGATATATAAAATAAAATTCATAGTGCCAATCATAAACTTCAAGCTCCTTGATCCGTATATGTCGGTCAATTAGCGGCAATACACTTTACGCTAGAAATTGTTGCCTCGTTAACACCGGATAAGTACTTTATTTTCACGCATAATCTCAGTTCTATAGAGGATATTCGCTCCTTGAGGCCGGTAAAGCACTCCTCGTATTTGCTCATGAAATCTCGAAAGCTTCTTTATTTATTTATTTATTTCGTCAACCGACGTAGACTAGTACATTTGCATATACATTTTTTTACATACACGTTTTTTCTTATGAAATATTAAAAAAAAAATAGATTATGTAGAAGGTGCTTTCATAATATTTATTAGTATATGTTGTTTAGTTTGGCATTACATTTTTTTTTAGGTTTTGCCGTGATATGATTTAATCTATAGTTTCACAATGCTGATTATAAGTGGCCATTATTTGATTTAGAGGGCCATGTTTGGAATAGTTTGTTTGATAATTATCGAATGAATAAATGCCGGGAGGGTATATAGAAGTTTAATATGGATAAAATTTCAGCTGAACCTATTCGCTGTGAATAAGTTCTAAGTGCTTTATCTTCGCGTTATATTATCATCACCTTTGTATGGGTCCTTTCTCATTGTTTGATTCTGGGCAATGAGAGAGTGGACTCGCTTGCAAAGGTGGGCGCTATGGAAGGCGATATTTACGATCGACAAATCGCCTTTAATGATTTTTTTTCTATTTTTTGTCAACAGTCACTTGTCACCTGGCAGTATAAATGGAGTAAAGAAGATTTGGGGCGATGGAAATATTCAATCATCCCAAAGGTGTCGAGGAAATCTTGGTTTGGAGAAATAGATGTGGCTCGAGACTTAATTCGTGTGATGTCTCGCCTCATGTACAATCATTATTCTTTGAACGCGCATTTATATCGAGTTGGGCTGAGCGACAGCAATCTCGGTGAACGTGGACAAGGTTACCAGGACGCAGATCACATTATTTGTTCATGTGCTGAGCATCGTGGAGTCAGATCTGAGCTTTATGATTCCCCTCGGGCTCTAGGTAGACAACACAATGTACCGGTTCGAGATATCTTGGCTGTACGTGATCTGGAGTTTATGAAACTCATTTATGTGTTTTTGACTAACATTAGCCCTACCCTAGCAAAGGAAAATAACAAGCTGATATCATATGAGTAACAAGTTCTGTTATCCCACTTATCGTTTTGATTTTCGCTGTTATCACATAACAAATTTAGTTATCACCATTGGCAAATTTTGTTATCATATGTTATCATTTTGAACACAATATTTTTTATGAACGTTATAAATATGTTGAATTGTAAAACTATAAATATTTCCAACATTTTTGAACAAGAAATTTTGTTTCGAATCAAAATATTTTTTTAAATTATTAGCATGAGAATTTGATATCAAATTGATAACATAATTTGAAACTATTTCAATAAATTTGCTTACAATACAGGATTTGTTATCAAGTTGTTCGCAGTGATAACAAAATAAGTTATTATTATGATATTCAACGAGTATTTTTTTTGCTATTCAGTCTGTTATTTTGGCTGTTTATTCAGCCTCAATGATAACATATTCAGTGATTAAAAAATGATAACCTGGTATTAGAACATGTTATCAATTTGGTGTAATCCTTTGCTCGGGAGGTTGTAGTTAGTTTATAACCCCTATGTTTACTTAAAATTTTTTTTAATCTGTGTTTGAGTGTGTAGTTTTTTTTCTTTCCCTAAAATGTGTAAGTCAAAAGAAACCCAAAAGTTGTATGTATAAAAGATTTTAGACAATCAAGAATTTAAAATAAATATGTTGTGTAAACCATATTTCAAATTACCACCCATCTTCCCATCCGTTAAATTGTTATTCCTATTAACCTCGAGACGGCCGCGAGTAATCGACTCTATCCCCCTAACTTTAGTTTCAAGATAATTGATGTATATAAATATGAAAACTTGGCTCTGTAAAGTTGATTCGCTGAGCCTGTACAAATAAATGATTTATAAAAAAAAAGTAGATAAATCGTCGAACATCATTGCAATCAATACACCAAACCAGCTTACTTTGCTAGGCGAATATTGCATTGAAAAATATTGATCTTATGGTCAGAATTTACAATTCGAAATTTTGGCCCATTTGGACGAAAAACAAATATAAACCCTCAAAACAACATGTAACCTCAATGCTTTTAAATCCAACAAAAACAAGAGTTTCAGAACCTTTAAAATGGAGTACAACCATGGTGTCGTGGTTGAAATTTCATAATTATAGAAAGGGTTGAAACCAGGGTCAATATTTACCCTAATGTCTTATGTGTCAGTATTTTTTAATACCCGGGGAAGGTTAAAATACAAAATTACACAATGAAAACCAGGATCGTACATTGTTGGAATTCTTAAAAATTCAAACATTATTTCGTGGTATATGTACATTAAAAACTTATTAACTCTTGAACCTTAACTCGTAAACCATCAATCATACGCCCCCATTTCCAGATCCCACCATTGACTTGTAGAAAATTCATGAGTTGAGAACATCCTCACACAAAGCAATGTTCATCCTTTTTCTACTGCCGGGTGGAACGAAGATACTGTATTAAAAACGATGCCATATTTCACGTTCTCACTACAAAGACTATACTCCCCCGAGGAGCTCTCCTCGTTTCAGGCTTTTGAATATATAGCAGTGGAAGTATTCAAAATTCAAAAAATTAAGATTAAGTGGCAGCAGTCTGGAAACATCACCCACAGAACGTGACCGCAGTAATCCGCAACCCGATGAAATATCACCGCATCAGAGTCAGAGTCCATTACGGGGCGCTTGAGGCCATAAACATGTTCCTGAAAATGCAACCTCGTCACCCTGTAAAGTGTCCTAAAGCGAAATTTACGACTCTGTCAACATTATTCATATCCCATTTCCCTACAAATGACATACTCGGTCAGTCATCATTGGCAATCCACTGTTCACGCCGCTGACCCTCGACTATCCAGAAAACTGTTTACGATCTCTCAATCGACGTTATTTATGTCGTTACATTATGAAACATGCCGATAAAAGCGAACTAGGTCCGTATCATCGTCGTCGTCGTCGTCATTGTCGTCATATAAATCCTTTCCCGAAGGGAAGATCTATCGAAATCGATTGACGACAGTTCAGCCCAAATCCCCCGAAGGGGGTATTAAATCAAAAGGGGTCATAATTTTCACTTTTGAAACTGGAAGCCAAAAACGCTATCAAATCGAAATGTTCATAGGGCCAATGGTGGATGGGTGGGAGTTCGTGCTCAAGAGCGATGGCACTTTCGATAGTAAATCTGTCGCACCTCGGCTTTGTTTTACATTCATTCATAAAGAGGCGCTCACAAGCTACTGGAGAGTGGTTCCAAGAAGGTGGTGAGAAAGTGTTGAATCTTTCGAAGAAGATGGCAGCTCGGGACTTGATGATAAATTTTACGATCGACAGTAATCGGTGCTCTGGGAAGCGGGCAAGGCGAAGGAAGTTAACTTTGGAGTTTGGGAATTTTGGCTTTTTTGATAAGATTTGTTACATTATGGTAGGTCTGCTTCTTTCACTTTATGACAGATACTTTCCAGCTCTGAGCTAGCAAGTCTTTTTGGAAAGGAAGCTTCAGAGTTCTTATCGTCTATTTCTTTCAAACTTCCGATACAGGCCTTATTTTTTGATTTTTAGTGTGTAGAACGTAAAGTTTAGAAAAGTGTTACCTCTCATGAAAACAACAATTCGAAATATAGCATTTTCTGGTTTGATAAACCTTCACTGCCATGTTCAGATCGGCGCAGCAGTGTCTTCCTGTGTTGGAGTTCAAGTAAACCAACGAAAGCAATTTTAATTTCAAGCCATTATCTCGTAGTTAATTTATAACGCCGCGTTACGCTTCACATCTATTCTCGGAGCGGACACCGTAATGGTTGCGCTACGTAATTGAACACATACCGGAAATAGGTATAGGTTGACTTCTACTGCTTTTTTTTAGATGTTAATCGCAATAAACGACGATACGTTGCAGACCATGTGTCGCAATTTATAAAGATTTATACGGCAATTATTACCTTCAGCTCCCGGTTCCCGGTTCACTATGAAGAGATGATCAAGCTGCATATAACTGACACACGTGTGCCACCGTTTTCCCTCGCATGGTGATACCCACTATTTGGAAACGGTGTGCAGGAGTCTGAGATATGATGTTACGTACGAAGTAATTATAAAATTTATACTGCTTCAGTTTGCAGAAACTTCGCAAAAAATAGGAACGTTACTCGAAAGGCAATATTTATTTATGACTAGGTATTTCCTTGTAGGAAGGACTTTCGAGGTTATGATATCAGGTCGATTCACCGACTTGGTCGATTCAGCTTGCCGGTTGCCAGTTATTTAAATAGTTGTGAAACACTATCAGAGAATGAACCTCCTCTCATCACTTGTAATGTACTTTCTTATCCGACCTTTCTCAGTACCAAGCAGCTTGGCGGAAAACTCCAACTTGGATTAGTTTTCGATGCCGTCAAAATGTTTACGCAGAATTGAGTTAATTACCTCTGCAGACGAACATACTTAACAAGGATTAAATCTGGGGATAAAAGGTGAGAGTTGGGAATTTTAGTCGCACTTCATTCTCATCTCCACGGTATAAACAGTATGTTTTTTTTACGTTCTGTCAAATTATGGAAATCCTGTAGGATGACATTTGCCTATAGGACCTATACAGCAATCTGAAAAATTGCGCACAGAGAACATTTGAGTTATTTTTACGTGCAATATCCCTTCAACCGATTCAATACGGATTCTTTCTATACCGTGTTTCAACATAAAGATTGGACTCGGAAAAAATGCGACACTTTGTTTTGGGTGTAACTTTTTATCGCGTGGGTAAAAATTAATAAAATTTTGAGTAATACTAGTTCAAAGTGTTTTGTTCATGTGTGCAAAATTATTGCGATCTGTCAAGTAGTTTTTAAGATGCATTCGAAACAAGAAGAGCTACGCCAGCAAATCCTGGTCAGTTGCACAGATGGATTGGCAAAAGGCTTGGAATCCACCATTCCACCGTGTCCCGCGTTGTGGAGATGTTCCAGGAGACGAAGACCATCGAGCGGCGCGCTGGAATACCCAGAGAAGGCGTGGAAGATGAGGCAGTACTTTAAGAATAACCCGAACCTTTCCACCCGAGACGTTGTCAAAAAGGTGAATTCGTCGAAGTGGTTCGTCCAGCAGAGGGCTACGTGTTTTTAAGGTCAGGAAGGCGCCGAATCGGACTGCGCGAAAGCTGTACCGTGAGTGGCTGGTCAAAGCCAGGCTGTCTCGTCATTGACGACGAGACATATATCAAGGCGGACACCAAACAAATCCCCGGCCTCGAGTTTTTTGTCGGTACGTCCCGCATGGAGGTTCCGGAAAAGTTCCGGAAGAGAAAGATGGACAAATTCCCTATGAAGTACCTGTTGTGGCAGGCGATCTGCGAGTACGGACGGTACAGCAAGCCGTTCGTTACAACCGACACCATAAACGGGCAGATTTATCGAGAGGAATGCTTGCAGAAGCGCTTGCTGCCCTTCCTCCGCTCTCACAGTGGTCCCACGCTGTTCTGGCCGGATCTCGCTTCGTGCCATTACGCCAAGCCTGTAATGGATTGGTACAAAGCGAAGGGCGTTAATGTGGTCCCGAAGGAGGTGAACCCGCCAAATACACCAGAACTTCGTCCGATCGAAAAGTTTTCTGCGATAATGAAGAAGAAGTTGAAGAAAAGCATTCAAAACCGATGAAGCTTTGAAGAAAAACTGGGAGAAATTGTGTAAGGAAGATGGACAACGCCTCGCCCAAGATTTCATGAGCAGTGTTAAGAGAAATGTACGAGCATTCAGTTTGGGGGAGAAAATTCAATAAATTAATTACGCCAAAACATAGCTAATATATAGTTATTTAATTCTTGAAAATTTGAGAAGTATCCGATTTAAAATGAATTTTTGGTGATCATTTTTGTGATCATATTGTCTCATTTTTTCCGAGTACAGTCTTTATTTTAAGGTCTACAGGCTTGAACAAGCGATATGAACCATTTAAAGGATAAAATTTGTGAATAAATGTGTTATAATCCTTGAGTTCAGATCTGATCAATCAGGATATTTATGATGTCTCGATCGTACTTATTAGTTGAAAAAGCTTAACGGAACATCATTACACTGTAATAGACATGAGCGTGTACCTGGAAGTCACATTGAGAATTTTCTATTCACATTATGTTCGTAGTTGCAGCGTGCTTTGGGATCATCCTTGCCTTAGATTCGCCCTAATAACATGGAAGGACATTACGGAAAATAGAGGCAAAATACATTTTTATCTTTTTTTGTTGTTATGATAGATAGTATATTATTGCATATAAATTGGTTTCAGGTTATCGAAATTTGGGATGTACTGTCTTTTGCATGATGTATCTCAAGTCTTGCAGGTCATCAGGTATTGTAAAATAATTGAAAATTTAAAATTCCGTTTTTTTCTCATTGCTGTCATACATTGGTTAAATTTTCTGGTTTATAATAGATGTGCAAGTTTGTCTACAATTGCAAAAAAACAGTAGTCGGCAAACTAGTAATTTTCAGTGCATATTATAATGTCCCTTCACTATATATATTATCTTATATGACATTGTTTATTCATTACCATGACCATTTAACCTTATCATCATCATTATCATTTTATCATTACTTGTGTTTTCGTGATTTATATATTAACATAAAAATAATTTTGAAATTTATACCTAATAGGTTATATATACTTTAATTATTCTTTAATGTCCAATTATCATTTTAATCCTTTCTTCTCCTCTTATTATTTAGAAGTATCTAGTGTCTTGAATACAGGAAGCTGCAACGGAATCTGTGGTAGGCTTTTGCACTTATTGCTGAATGTATTTTTCATTTCCGGTTTGCAAATGGATATTTGACCAAATCTGAGCTGATCTGATTCATGCAGCGCTGTGTGCTATTTGGCTAGTTTCTGATTTTACAGTTCAATCTTTGTTAATACTTATCCTAACTCGCAATATCATTATAATTGATGATATTGTTTTATTTATTTTACTTCATAGATGATTTAAACATTACTTATTGTTTTTCTATGTCCATTTGTCTTTAACTTCCTTTCAATTATATCTTCCCTGTTTTCCTAACTCAGGAGCAATAAATATTAGGCACGCAAAAAAAAAACGCAGATCGCTGTTATAAAATCAGCATCAAGTAGCAAATAGTGGCCATGGCAACAGTAAATTAAAATGTATAATGGTAGTTTTGTAAAATTTCAATAGATTTATCAAACTTTTTCAGGATACCTCAAATCACGATTTTGGTAAAATGCTGCTATCGCTGTAAACGAACGAAAACGTGCTTAAGCGCGGAACCACAGAACTCTATACTTCAAAATTTGACATCATTTCTTGAATTTCAGGATCAACCGAATGAAGATCATATATAATAGATCTTGTAGTATTTTTCATTTGCATAAATTAATACACTTTTATATAAATATTTCATGGGAATGAGAGGGACCATCAGGGCACCTTTCTGGATGGGGAGAGTCGGAATGTCAACTCCACATTGCAAACAGTTTGTAAATAGAGGGCGGGCTCTTCTCCCCGCCCATTGAGGCATTCTCATGTTAGATAGCTTGCTCTTTTGACCAATTGTCCAATCTTGTTGTTGGAAGGAGATTCTTTATATCCCTGTGGAAACGTATAAGTGATGTTGCATATCGATCCACCCAACCTCTTTTTGGCCCTTCATACAACGGCATGATTAGGATAATCAGTGGTTATTAAAGCTTGATCAAGTCTAACAGAGAGGAGAGCCCATTGCTGTCGGACTTAGTTTCCGTGCTACAATGGTTGGTGGTCTTACATATATCATCATACAATACCTACGGTACTCCAAACTATCCTTGAATACAGATCTTGATGGCTTACGATTGTAACCGTTCACCTTTTCGTTTGAGGCCTTTTTAAACTTTGATGGCTTAAGCGCCACTCTCGCGTGCGAGAGACCACTAGTCTGTTGATTTGCCCGACTTGTTTGAGACCGTTCCTCAAGGGAAATGGGCAAAGGGTAAATCCACCCTTCTTTTTGGGGAAATGCTCCTTAAACTTTGGAAAAATGCTCCTTAGATGCGTTTGCCCGGTATAATGCAATCGGAGGTATTAACCTTCTGGTTAGCGCCTGCCGTGTGTTTTGACGGGTCTTCAGTTTCTTCAAGATTGTATAGTTTTGACGGGTTTTAAGTTTCTGAATTTAAGAGTCGTCAAAACAAAATTAAGACTCTTCAAAACGAAATTAAGACTCGAAAATGAAATTTAAACCCGTCAAAACGACCTCGAAGATTGCAGAGCGAAGCTCCGCTATACAGTCTTGAAGAAACTTAAGACCCGTCAAAGCAACCGGCAAGCGCTAACCAGAAGCTCCGATTACATTATACCGGGCAAACGCATCTAAGGAGCATTTTTCCAAAGTTTAAGGAGCATTTCCTAAAAAAGAAGGGTGCATTTACCCTGCTGCTAGGGAAATGCTTGAACGAATGCTGAAAATTCCTCGCTGAATCTTACGAAAGTCCAAATAACATTCCCTTGCCCCTCATTACCCTCGCGAACTTTAAGTTCGCTCGACTAAAGCGCAATCGCTAAAAGAGGATTAGGATTAGGATTAGAAAAAGGTCTGAAAGGGCAATTTACATACGAAAATAACGGACACGTAAGAGAGAACAGTAGGTTCCCACGAAATCTCTGTAAAAGAAATCAATTGGCTCTCAGATCTTCTAATTCATTTCTTTATATCACAAACTAATGCAGTCGTGTTCGACATTCTGTACTAGCTTGAAATGGGAAACTATCCATGGCCATGATAAAAATGTTTCCACGTGGTTGAGTTAATGGCGGATTGCTAGTGGGCGGTCGCTTTCCACAAGATGGCGGCGTGAGCTCGTGTGCAATGGCCGAAATAAAGGTGCGGAGGGTGGTGGCTGGACGGAAGACTTCCGATTTGGAATCGTCGAGAGCGTCCGGAATAACTGTTCCCTTGAGTTAGCAGCCCGGTTTCCCTTACGACCCGGCTTCACGTACCTTTCCGTTTCACCGAGCGAGGACTAAAAACGAACTACTAACTCTCGGTTCGTGTTCGGTCCTACGTACGATAATTGGCAACGTACGGGGACCGCGCTCTCGGAACCTAACCGCCGGGGTTTGTGGCGTGATGGTGGTTTCTACAACAGTTCTAGGCGACTGTCGGGTGAGTTTCGCTCGACTAACTTGAGAACTTCACTCCCCTCCGTTTGGTCACACGAGCTCGATTGGTCGGTAGGCGACCCGCGACGAAATGATCAGGAACCCCGATTCGACTCCGCTGGTCGTTTCGAAATTTCCAGCCCGTACAAAAAAAGTGCCTAAGCGCTGGAAGTCCGACGCGAACATTAGTATTCTACTACTATTCTCTAATGAACTTACCTTTTTCCGTGGTTAACAAAATTAAGTAAAAATCGCGCAAAAGTCAGTCACGCTGACGGAAACTAATTCTGGAAACACACCAAAAAGACTCGTTTAAAGCACTTCACTTTCAAACCCACTGTTCTCAATCTATTACCTTCGACAAACTTTGAAGGAACACACGTTTCACTTCTCAACAACTTTGATCTTTTGACTCGGAACTTAAAGACCGCGATACTTCTACTTCTTTGTGCGAGCGATAATGAACGAGCTTAAGGATTTTTTCCTTCAGGAAACTTTGAAGAACAATTACTTAGCTTTAGCTTAGCTTAGCCTAACTGACTGCACGTATCAATGATTGCCACTCAGTGATTGATCAGAATTAGTGAAATTGCACACTGAATCAACTGAATGGGGCTGGGAGTAACCAGCCATTCTCACTGTACACGTTTCAGTGACTCAATTTCTTTAATAATCAATAACGGCGCCCCTTGCAATCAGGTGGGAATAGGGAAGGAAAGTGAGTGTGACCTTTGCTGTTTAGGGGCCGTGGTATGTCTGCATCTCTACAAAGGTCACAGGGAGGAGGTTTTTCTATGTTAGTAGGGTAGGGTTCGATGGATCAGGATTCACCTTGATTGATGATGGGATCATATAATATAGGTCATAAAATTCAGGGGACAAATGATAACAATTATCTGTTTCACTCCGCGTTTTTGAGAGCACTTACCACCTCTCAATTGTCTGAAAATCCTTTGCGGGGTCCGACTCGTTGGCGTTCTGCTTCTTCGAAGGTATCTAAATGATGCCTATCCAAAAAATCTAAATCTAAATGATGCCTTGTCCCATACGCATAGCATCGTATCTCGAACATAATTCCTCCAACTCATCAACGCTACCTTTTTGTTTTCTTCAGAATATCCACCTGCTCCGGCGAATGTTTGATCAAAATTTCCTCCATTCTTCGCTCAACCGGCTTGCATTTGTCTACCAAACTCAACTTTCGGCATCGCTCCAGGACTCGGGAAAATCTCTTCGGACACTCCAGATACCGGGTATCCTACAAATACCGATGTTCGGCAAACTTCTTGTCGTAAACCTCTACGGACCAGTTCCATTACCGATATGACATTGTTGTAGATACAGTTCCAGTTAAGGGTCAAACTTGGATTTCTTCGATTATAATTGTTTTGTAATATCGGAAAACACAGCGAAAAAAATGCTCTTCACACTTGCTACACCATCTATTCTCCTATTACAAGCACAGGTGCACACATTACAAACATATTTTTCCACAAATGCCTTAAGAATGCATCCGACTTACAGCAAGTTCAAGCTAAATATCCAAAAAAAGGCAAAAAACGAAACTGATAATCCGTTTTCTCCGGTTGCGGAGCGGAGAGCACAAGCCGAAAAACGAATCGCGGCAATCACACAGTTAAGACAAGATTCGCTGCCAACAACGTGATTGTTTACTACAACACTGCGATGATTATATAATTTCACGTTATTCTGAATTCATATCACAAATTAAATTGAATGTTGGATTTCGCGAAAACGATCCAGCAAAAGAAAAACACATCACTTTCGAAGCACGGGTTGCTTCGATTCGTCAAGAAACTTTGAAGAGCAATTATTTATTATTTAGTAAATTTCAAATGGCGATAGCAGTTCGGTGCCTTCTTGGATTTAAACAAATGATTAAAAAGAGCTATACACTTTCAGGAGCCATTGCTGCACTTACTGAAGAAGTATACCACTTTGCTTAGCCGAGACACAAATCGCATGAAACATTTCCCCCTCGAAGGAAGTCAAGTCGACAGGCAAAGACAGGTTATGTTTTGGTCTCGCTTTGGAATTTGAGTCGTCAAACCGAATTAACTGATTCAAGAATTATTTAATTTAAAAAAGTAATAAGGCTTGTTCGCTACACAATCTGGAATGGTTAAATTTGGAATAAAACAAATTTAAATCCAAGTTAAATCCAAGATGCATTTTTAATTCATTTAATTGTGCATTATTAAAGAATGTGCACACCAAAAAGTAGTCAACGGGAAATTAGTGGTATTAAATGGAAAATATGAGAAAATCAAAAGTAAATCATTTATTTAAGACTTCATAAAAATACAAATATAAAACATATACAGTTAAGTAAATTTGACCTGTGATATCCAAATGCCCGCACCTTTCGTTTGACACCTTCCATCAGTTTTTGCACAGTGTCATCCGTCACCAATTTTGCAGCTTTCTGCCAGTTACGCCTGAAGCTTTTCTCATCAATTGCTACGCTATTCGTTTTTCGAAGATTCCTCTTGACCAGAGCCCAATACTTTTCGATCGGACGGAGTTCTGGCGAATTTGGCGGATTGCAATAATTTGGGACAATATTTACACCATTAGCAATGTACCAATCCTTAGCCAGTTTTCCATAGTGGCAAGATGCCAGGTCAGGCCAGAACAGTACCGAACCGTTGTGTTCCCGAATGAACGGCAACAGTCGTTTATTCAGACACTCTTTTACGTAAATTTGTCCATTTAGAGTGCCAGTCGTGATGAAGATGTCGCTTCTGAGACCGCATCCACATATTGCCTGCCATACGAGGTATTTTTTTGGGAACTTCGGAATTTTTTTTGCTTAAAACAATCAGCAACATTTCCTCTTTGCAACGAGGTATAAAACTGTAGTCCCGGTATCTGCTTAAAGTCAGCTTTGCAATATGTTTCGTCGTCCAATATTATGCAGTCGTATTCCTTCAGCATAGTGTCATATAATTTTCTCGATCGAGATTTTGCGCTCTTGTTCTGGCTGTCGTTACGATTTGGAGCAACACCTACTTTGAATGATTTCAAGCCTTCACTTTCTGGACGAACGATGGAGACATTTTCACTTTTTTTGCCACATCACGAACGGAGATATTCGGTTTCTTCTTAAATTCTTTAATCACTTTCTTCCTCTCCGTGACGGAAACGAGAATCATGGTTACCTCCGGAACCGACCTTTCTCTTTAAAGTTAGGCGCTGCTGAAAGTTTTTTAGCACTTTAGTAACCGTCGATTTTGCGATTTTTAATGACTTGGCAATATCGCTGCTTTTGTCCAAGATTTTCAATTTTTTTCTGTAGTTGTAGCTTGTTGTTTATATTGAGAGAGTTCTCTCTTCACGAGAGCCCAATACCGCTCGATCGGTCGCAACTCCGGGCAGTTAGGTGGATTCGCCTCTTTCGGTACAACATGGGCTCCATTCGCTTTTTCCATTCCAAAACATCTTTGGCGTAGTGACAAGATTCCAAATTAGGCCAGAATAGCAAGGGAGCGTCATGGCTGCGTAGGAATTGTAGCAATCGCTTCTTTAGGCATTCTTCACGGTATATTTCCTTGTTTACCGTTCCGGTTGTGATGAAGCTTTGACTTGCTCGACCACAGCTGCATATTGCCTGCCATACCAAATATTTTTTGAGAAATTTGGCGTTTTTTTTTTCGTCCTGAAATGCTCCTCTATGCCGTTCTGTTGCATTGCAGTGCAAGAAGACATTCCGGGAAACAGTTTAAAGTCTTCCAGCACATAAGTTTCATCGTCCATTATCACACAGGAAAACTTCGTAAAATATTCGCAATACAACTTGTGAGACCGGGTTTTAGCCGTCACATTCTATTTATCATTACGGTTCGGAACAGTTTTCACCTTGTGCCAATTCATACCTTGCCGGTGCTTGAGAGTATGCGTGAAAGTTGGGGACATTTTTATTTTTCTAGCCATAGTACGTACCGAAAGATCTGGTCTCTTCTGATATCCGTTTTTGTTCCACTCCCAGCCTTCCTGGCTGTTGTCAAACGCGTATCGAAAGATTTAAGAACGTTATGGACAGTGCTTGCAGGAAAAACAAGCTTTTTTGCAAGTTTTCTTACTGACAGATCCGGATTTTCATTGCGACCGCACACAATTGCTTTTCGCACTTGCTTTTCTTTCGACGCCATCTTCGATCTATAAGCTTGTAGTATCACCAAAAATTGACTTTACACAATAAACAGACATACGTTCATCAGTCTGCGAAATATTTCACGCGTTAAAGAAGTATTTCCAGAGATATGCGTATTTAGGGGTGTCCAGATTTTGTCGCGAACAAGCCTTAAACAGCTAATAATAATTGAACTCCAATTCAATTCATATGCATTATTTTGCTTAAAAAGATAAAAAAGTCAAAATCTATTGAATTTTATTTAATTTTAATTGAAAATATTCATCCAACGTTACACCACAGACAAACAGACGTAACACTAAGAAAAAAATGCCTTACAATACATCGTTATAAATTTAAATTTAGATACGTTAAAACACTAGCGCTATCTGAAGGCCGCTCTGCCCATTTCAGTGTCAACCATGTTTGATTGGCCTGCCTGCCGCAACAGCTGCCAACAAGCGCGCCCATGAAACACACGCACACTACTTCAGGCTCGATTAAATGTCAATCGTTTGTTTTGAAGCAAGCGAAGCAGGTTCGTAGAAAAGTGAAAATTAATGCACGCTTGCTCCTCCGTTACATCCTCAGTCAATTCATTACTGAACGGACTGGGCAAGGAACTAGATGTCTTAGAAGTCAATTTCCGTTTCGTGGGATGGTTCACCAGGAATCTTAGGAATAATATGCGTAGCAGCAGGTTGCGACGGGATGACATTGCCATGTAACCTAAACAATGATTCTATGTTCATTATAGATAACAACTAAATCACTTTTTTGGTTACCCTTTCTGAGGCTTGTAATAGTTTTTATGAGCTGTCGAGTTGAAATGGTCGGAGCATAGTTTCCGCTTTTTGATCGCCTTTTGTCCGCCTCCATCAAACTCCACCACAAACTCCCTTGACTGGCAAATTTTCTCCCACTGCGCGCATCTTCTTGATGTCAAAATTAAATTCTATGTAACAGTAATATTAATCTTAATAAATTTCATACCTTTCCACGTCACGGGAAAAATTAAAGAAGCATTTTCCGCAGTTTTTACCTTCACGATTGGAGAAAAATAAAAATTCTTATTTGCGTCCCATGTTTTGATGAAAAAAAACAAAACATTTCCGAACGCACTCACACTTGCAAGCGATGCAAGTGCACGTAAATCACTCAGCAGTAAAATGTCATAATTGTCGATGCGAGCACTGGGGCTGTTGGCTTGGCCAACTATTTGTATTCAAATTAGTCGTTTTTTTAGGTGGACGATGGGCATCAATTAGAGTGTTACGTCTGTTTGTCATGTTCAAGTATTTTTAGAATACCTAAGGTACTCCAAAGTATCCTTGAGCTCAGATATTGTTGTTCTAAATGACCAACAAGACTATTTACGATGTCTACTCCGTACTTATGAGTTGGAATAGCTCCACGGAACATCATAGTTTTGTAATTGACATGTTACAGTATTTAAATAATACCTACGGTACTCCAAACTACCTTTGAGTTCAAATATTGATGTTTCAAATGATCTTAAAGGTGGTTTACGATGTCTCCGATGTACGTATCCAGTTCCCGAGCAGGAGAAAATAACATATGAATTCCTAATTTTGATCTTGATAACTGGCCTTGGTATTAAAGAGTACAGGTTAAGAGGTAAAATACCTAAGCAAATTTTTTAATGGTATTATCATCAGATATATTACTATGAGGTTAAATAAAGGAGTAATAGTTATTCGTGGGTTCCGTTTTTGGGAAGAGTAATTAAATAAACAAATATAATTATGTGAATAAAGAAAAAAAAAAAAAAAATTTGTGTGTAAAAAAAATTTTTTTATAAAATGGGTTTTTTTGGGTATGTGGTGTTTTTTTTTTTTGGTTGTCTGGGGGGGGGGGGGGGGGGGATGGGGTATAATAAAAGGAAAATAATAGGGTGGGGGTTGAGTATTTTGTGTTTTTTTTTTTTGTGGTTTGGGGAGAGTAGAAGTTTGTTTTTTTTTTTTTTTTTTTTTTTAGTATGGTGGAATGAGAGAAAAGATGTGGGGGGGGGGAGGAGATATTGTTTTTTTTTTTTGGGTGGTTTTGGGTGGGGGGGGTGAGGGAGGGAGGGTTGGTGGGGGACAGATGAATTTTTGAAATTATGGGTGATGATGTGTTAAAAAATAAAATTTCAAATCTTTATAATTGACTAGCTGAACCCGGTACGTGCGCTGCTACGCTTGCAACTAATTGATGGAAAATTTAATATGACTGGCACTTTTATGGTTTTTTTTTCGGAATGAGTTTTTTTTTCTTGAATAAGCAGGGGTTCAAACTTCTATCACAACATGCTTCTTACCCGAGAAATACACGTTTTGTGTTTAAGTAACCTGGATAATTCTCATTTTTGGTAGAAATTTGTGTTTCATTTGTATGGGAGCCCTCCCTTCCTGAGAGGGGTGGTTTCTCAAACCACCATACAATCATTGCCTTCAAAACCACCCACATGCCAAATTTGGTTTCATTTGCTTGATTAGTTCTCGAACCATCACACTGGGCTCTTCGATTATTATAAAAATTTGAGTTTCATTTGTTTGAACCCCCCCCCCCCCTCAGAAAGGGGAGGGGTCTTGAACCACCATAGAAACATTCTTGCCTTCAAAACCCCCCACATGCCTAATTTTATTCGATTTGCTTGATTAGTTCTCGAGTTATGAAGAAATTTGTGTCTCATTTGTATGAGTGCCCCCCTTCTAAAGAGAGGAGGGGTCTCAAACCACCATAGAAACATTTTTCGCCTCCATAAAACCCCACATGCCAAATTTGGTTCCATTTGCTAGATTAGTTCTTGAAATATGCAGAAACTTCTGTTTCATTTGTATGGGAGCCTCCCTTTCTAGAGAGGGGAGGGGTCTCAAACTACCATAGAAACATTTTTTGCCTCCAAAAACTTCCGCATGCCAAATTTGGTTCCATATGCTTGATTAGTTCTCGAGTTATGCAGAAATTTGTGTTTCATTTGTATGGGAGCCCCCCTCTTACAGAAGGCGGAGGGGTCTCAAACCACCATAAAAACATTTCTTGCATCCTAAAACCTCTGCTTGCCAAATTTGATTTCATTTACTTGATTAGTTCTCCAGTAGCAGAAACTTCAGTTTCATTTGTATGAGCCCCCCCTTCTAAAGTGAGGAGGGGTCTCAAACCACCATAGATATTTTTATTGCTTCACACGCCACACGCCAAATTTGGTTCCATATGCTTGATTAGTTCTCGAGTTATGCAGAAATTTGTGTTTCATTTGTATGGGAGCCCCCCTCTTACAGAAAGCGGAGGGGTCTCAAGCCACCATAGAAACATATCTTGCATTCAAAAACTTCTACTTGCCAAATTTGATTCCATTTACTTGATTAGTTCTCGAGTTATGCAGAAACTTCAGTTTCATTTGTATGAGAGCCTCCCCTTCTATAGAGAGGAGGGGTCGCAAATCACCATAGAAACATCTGTTGCCTCTAGAAAACCCCACATGCCAAATTTGGTTCTATTTGCTTGATTAGTTCTTGAGATATGCAGAAACTTCTTATTTATTTGTATGGGAGCCTCCTTTTTAGGGGAGGGGGGGGGCTCAAACCCACAAAAAAATTTTTCCTTCCCTCAAAACCCTCCGCCACATAAATTTGGCTCTCTCTGGTTCGTTCTTCGCGGGGGGCGGAAATTTGTGTGTCTTTGGTGTGGGGGCCCCCCCCCCTTGGGGGGGCGCACACACCACTAAATATATATATATATCTTTCGCACCAAAACAAACTTCCCTCTATATTTTCATTTTCGGTGATGTGTTTGCTGGCGGTTGAGCCTATTTCGTTCTTTCTGTCACACCCCCCCATACTAAAAGGGGGAGGGCCCCAAACAAAAAAAAAAATTTTGCCCCACAAAACACCTGTGGAAAAAATTTGGTTTTGTAGTGAGTAAAGAGAAACTTTGTGTATTTTGTGTGGGGGCCTCTAGAGAGGGGGGGGGCCCAAACCCAAAAAAAATTTTTGCCCAAAAATCCGGGTAAATTTGGGGTTTGTGGGGTGTGGGAAATTTTAACCCCCAAGAAAGGGCACAAAGGGGACTAGCTGAACCCGGTGCGTGCGCTGCTACGCTTGCAACTAAATAAAGGAAAATTTAATATAACTGGCACGTTTATGGTTTTTTTTTTTCGAAATGATTTTTTTTTCTTGAATTAGCAGGGGTTCAAACTTCTATCAAAACATGCTTCGTACCCGAGAAATACACGTTTTGTGTTTAAGTAACCTGGATAATTCTCATTTTTGGTAGAAATTTGTGTTGCATTTGTATGGGAGCCCTCCCTTCCAGAGGGGGGTGGTTTCTCAAACCACCATACAATCATTGCCTTCAAAACCCACCACATGCCAAATTTGGTTCCATTTGCTTGATTTGTTCTCGAACCATCACATTGGGCTCATCGATTATAATAAAAATGTGAGTTTCATTTGTTTGAAGCCCCTCCCCCTTCTTCAGAGAGGGGAGGGGTCTTGAACTACTATAGAAACATTCTTGCCTTCAAAACCCCCCACATGCCAAATTTGATTCATTTTGCTTGTTTAGTTCTCGGGTTATGATGAAATTTGTGTCTCATTTGTATGAGAGCGCCCCTTCCTGAGAGAGAAGGGGTAACAAACAATCATAAAAACCTTTCCCAGCCCCAAAAACCCCTTGATATAAATTTTCACGTTGGTCGGTTCAGAACTTTCCGAGTCTCTAACGGTCTGACAGACAGACAGACAGAAATTATTTTTTTGTATATAGAAATCTAGCCTCCAAAAAAACCCCCATATGCTAAAAGTGGTTTCATTTACTTGATTAGTTCTCGGGTTATGCAGAAATTTGCTTTTTATTTGTATGGGAGCCCCCCCCCCTTCAAGATGGCGAGGGGTATTGAACTGCCATCGAAACATTTCTTGCCTCCAAAAACCACAAAATGCCAAATGCCAAATTTGGTTTCATTTGCTTCATTGGCTCTCGAGTTATGCTAAAAATTATGTTTGTTTATTTTTATGGGAGTCTCCCCTTCCAGAAGACGTAGGGGTCTCAAACCACATTAAAAACATTTATTTCTCTCAAAAACCTCCACATGCCAAATTTTGTTCCATTTGCTTTAATTTTTATCGAGTTATGCAGAAATTCGTGTTTCATTTGTATGAGAGACCCCTCTTTCAGTGAGCGGAGGAGTCTCAAACCACAATAGAATCATTTTTTGCCTTCGAAAACCCCCACCTGCCAAATGTGGTTCCATTTACTTGAATAGTTCTAGAGTTATGCAGAAATTTGTGTTGGATTTGTTTGTAAACTCCCCTCCCTCCCCCTTCCAGATGGCGGAGCAGTCTCAAACTTCCATAGAAACATTTCTCTCCTCCAAAAACCTCCACATGCCAAATTTGGTTCCATATGCTTGATTAGTTCTCGAGTTATGCACAAATTTGTGTTTCATTAGTATGAGAGCCCCCCCTCTTATAGCGGGTGGAGGGGTCTTGAGTTACCTTAGAAACATTTCTTGCCTTCAAAAACCTCTACCTGCCAAATTTGGTTCCATTTACTTGATTAGTTCTCGAGTTATGCAGAAACTTGTGTTTCATTTGTATGGGAGCCTCCCTTTATAGAGAAGGGAGGGGTCTCAAACTAAAATAAAAAAATTTCTTGCCTCCAAAAACTTCCGCATGCTAAATTTGGGTTTCTTTGCTTGATCAGTTCTCGAGTTATACAGAAATATGTATTTCATTTGTATGGGAGCCTCCCTTTCTAGAGAGGGGAGGGGTCTCAAACTACCATAAAAACATTTTTTGCCTTCAAAAACTTCCGCATGCTAAATTTGGGTTTCTTTGCTTGATCAGTTCTCGAGTTATACAGAAATATGTATTTCATTTGTATGAGAGCCTCCCTTTCTAGGGAGGGGAGGGGTCTCAAACTACCATAAAAACATTTCTTGCCTCCAAAAACTTCCGCATGCTAAATTTGGGTTTCTTTGCTTGATCAGTTCTCGAGTTATATAGAAATATGTATTTCATTTGTATGGGAGCCTCCCTTTATAGAGAGGGGAGGGATCTCAAACTACCAAAAAAACATTTTTTGCCTTCAAAAACTTCCGCATGCTAAATTTGGGTTTCTTTGCTCGAGAACTAGTTATACAGAAATGTGTGTTTCATTTGTATGGGAGCCTCCCTTTCTAGAGAAGGGAGGGGTCTCAAGCTACCATAAAAACCTTTTTTGCTTTCAAAAACTCACACATGCTAAATTTGGTTTCTTTTGCTTGATTAGTTCTCGAGTTGTGTAGAAATATGTGTTTCATTTGTATGGGAACCCCCCCTTTCAGAAGAGGGAGGGGTCTCTTACTATTTTAAGAACCTTCCCTGGCCCCAAAAATCCCTGCATGCAAATTTTCACGCTGATCGGTTCAGTAGTCTCCGCGCCTATTAGGCACAGACAGACAGACAGACAGACAGACAGACAGAAATCCATTTTTATATATATAGATAGATAACAAAAGAACGCTGAATCGCAGAGCTTTGTGTTCAAATTATTAAGAAATGTGCTCAAAATAACAAAACAAATAATCCGGAAAAGTCGGACAAGAGAAGGAAAAGAGGGAGAGAGAGAGAGAGAGGGAGAGAGAGAGAGAGAGAGAGAGAGAGAGGGGGGGGGGGGGGGGGGGGGGGGGGGGGGGTGGTTGTTAATGGAGTGTTTAGTTGTGGGTGGTGGGGGGGGGGGGGGGGGGGGTGGGTGGGGGGGGGTGTTTTTTTTTTTTTTTTTTTTTTTTTTGGGGGGGGTGGGTTGGGGGTGGTGTTGTGGTGTTTTGTTTTTACAATTGCTTCTATGTTATTGTTTGCTCTATGAGGGTGGGTGTTGGGGGGGGGGTGTGCTACGGGGGGGGCGTGGGGGGTGGGGGGGGGGGGGGGGGTGGTGGGGGGGGGTGGGGACGAAATCTCGCAATTTGCGAGACTTGGGTTCTGTGGGAAATGTGGCTCGCAAAGTTGGGAAGTCAAAATCATACGTACAAAAAGTGAAGCAGAGGCAAGGACTGAAGGCGTACAAAGTGAAAAAGTTGCCCAACCGTGATGGCAAGCAAAATTTCACTGCAAAAGTCGTTCTTAGGAGCTTTTCACAAATTTATAGCAAACATTTTCTTGTGTCATAATGGACGACGAAACAAACGTACTCGAAGACTTTAAACAGCTTCCGGGTCTGGCTTTTTACACCGCAATGCAAAGCAACGCCGTTGCCAAGCATTTCCAGACCAAGAAGGTATCCAAATTCCCGAAGATGTGTTCAATTTTGCAGGCCATATGTAGTTGTGGTCGAAAATCTAAACGTTTTGTCTCTACCGGCACTATCGATAAGGATGTGTACGAGAAAGGATGTCTGCAAAAGCGGTTGCTACCGTTTATCAGAAACCACGACTCTCTAGATCCGTTTTGGCCTGAATTGACCTCTTGTCACTATACGAAATCCTTGCTGGAATGGTATAAGTTACAAGACGTCAAATACGTGCCAAAACCAGTCAATCCACTAAACTGTCCAGAACTTTGCCCAATAGAGAAATACTGGTTTCTGGTTAAGCGGAAACTCTTCGAAACTAAGAAGAAAGCAAGTGGTACCGATGATTTCAAGAGAAGATGGAGAATCGTCACGGCGGGCGTATCTGACGATACCGTACGGAACCTGAAAAAAATCCTAAATCAGACCAGGAATCGAACCCAGCCTCATCCAGAATGGAGCCGCGTCTTTATCGAGTGTCTTAAAGGATGACCCATCTCTAACAATTTAATTTATTTGTTTGCATCGCGCTCCATATTTTGTAAAAAAATTTAACAAATCACATCAATCGCATTTTTATTTACCAAGCGTGCCGCATCTTACAACGGCTGATTGAAAAATTTAAGCATTTCAGAGAGAGTCAAACCCTTCGGGTAAACCTGTCTAAAGAAAACAAATTAAGAAAATAAAGGTCGTCCAGCTGGGTAGGATTTTGTTTGGAAGTCATTGTTAAATGAACCGTTCATCTCGCAGGAATTTTCTAAAAGTTCATGTCTTAGCGTAAGAATGAATGATAGAACCAATTTGTTCTATTCATACTCAAGTATTCAGAGGAGTCTATTGTGATGATCCACAATCTGCTTCATGGTGTTTTTTACTTCTAGCAAAAACGATATAAAATCTGGCTGGCAAATTATGGCTTCAACATTTTCCACACTGTCGCGTAGCAGTACACAATGATGGTTGAAATTTACCTATATTTTAACTTGATATCCTGCAATTTTCAAAATTTTATACCTCAGTTAAGTATATTCTAACCCAAGCTCACATTTGAGGCATTGAAAAGTTTAGAAGTTTTGCTCATTTTGAGAAGAAGTTTTTACTCATTAACAAGTGCTTGCCCATTGCCGTGTAAATTACCTACGCCCACCCTCTCAGCCTATTCGACACCCAGTCACGCAAGTTTCAAAGTGTGCTTTAAATTAGGGGGTTAACTTTCTCTGACTATGACAACAAATAATCAAGAGTTAAGTAACGCTGAGTTGGAAATTTCCGGCCGGATACTCGGACGAGTGATGATTATGATGATTGCGTTAATAAAATTTGAATACAAAACTTAGCGAACCTAACTAGCTTCAGTCGTGTCACGCGAACAACAGGCCCGTTATAAGAGTTGGCTGCTCGCAAACACGTACGGAGTGTGAATCCGGTCACGAAATAATCCCAACTCGAGCTGTGCCTGGTCGCAGCGTACGGAGGGATCAATAATGAGAAAATATAATAAAAATTTCGATGCTTTTATTTCCAATCGAACCAAAGGGCGTTAAGCCATGGACCATTAATTTCAATTATCTCCTGCGGTATCATTACACCTGAACCGGTCCACCCACTTTTCTTCGATCCTAATGCACCGGTATTCCTTTTGAATTAAATGCATCCTTATGCTGGCTGCTGACGCTCACATCTCGTTCGGATCCTTATGGCCGGGGAGCAAAAACTGATCCAGATCTAGAGTAAGAGCCAGCTCAGCCAACAAATGGTCAAGGAGAAAGAGATACCCCACAGAAAGTGCAGCAAATAAGTGCACAACGTACGTACAATATGTTTATTATGGGAGCTACGTGCCACCGGAAAGAGAAGATGCTAAATCTCGCTGTCGCTTGTTGGTTTCTGCATTTCCGAATTCCCCTTGTTGGGTGGATATCCAGTGTAAGATTCCGCCACGTCACGGTTGCATGGACTGGTTTTAGGTTTGCCATCGGAAAAGCAGCGACTCGAAAGGAATCGAAACACCTAATGTATAAATTTCTTCCTAACCTATGTAGAGTCATTGTTCTTGTGTTCGGCGGAAGGCAGGGTTGAAGTGTTCATAATATCAAAATCTATCTGGTAGAAGAAGTGATTTGGTTGTCGTTTGTTTCAAATTCCTAGTTGTGTTCGTTGGAATATTGTTATTGGATTCGATAAGGAATATGCAAAATAAAGGGCGATACGGTCAAAATTTGGTCAATATCAACTTGACGTATTTCTTTCAATTTTGCATTTAAAAAACCTGAACAAAAACCTGGCAAACCCGCGTCCGACCACAACTCCTATCGACCCATCGCGATGTTATCCTGCATTCGAAAGTTGTTGGAGAAAATGATCCTCTTCCGTCTGGACAAATGGGTTGAGACGAACAACCTGCTTTCAGATACTCAATATGGTTTCCGTAGGGGTAAGGGAACGAACGACTGTCTCGCGTTGCTTTCCACAGATATTCAGTTAGCTTTTGCTAAAAAAAAGAGCAAATGGCTTCTGTTTTCTTGGATATCAAGGGGGCTTTTGATTCAGTATCTGTTGAAGTTCTTTCAGATAAACTCCACGCTTGTGGCTTTTCACCATTAATGAATAATTTTTTGTACAATTTGCTGTCAGAGAAACATATGAGCTTTTCTCATGGAAACTCTACAGCTTTCCGATTTAGCTACATGGGTCTCCCCCAGGGATCATGTTTAAGCCCCCTTTTGTATAATGTTTATGTCAAAGACATTGACGGTTGTCTAACTGACAACTGTACGTTGAGACAACTTGCAGATGACGGCGTAGTATCTGTCACGGGATCCAATGGGGTCGATCTGCAAGGACCCTTACAGGATACCTTAGACAATTTGTCTACTTGGGCTCTAGAGCTAGGTATCGAATTCTCTACGGAGAAAACTGAGTTGGTAGTTTTTTCTAGGAAGCATAACCCAGCACAACCGAAGCTTCAAATTTGGGGTAAGCCGATAATTCATTCTATGTCATTTAAATATCTTGGGGTCTGGTTCGATTCAAAGTGCACCTGGAGATCCCACATTGAGTATCTGAAGCGAAAATGCCAGCAAAGGATCAACTTTCTCTGCACAATTACCGGGACCTGGTGGGGAGCACATCCGCAAGATCTTCTAACGTTGTACCGGAAAACGATTTTGTCGGTTATAGAATACGGTAGTTTTTGTTTTCAGTCAGCGGCTCGGTCGCACATCATTAAACTGGAACGTATTCAGTATCGGTGTCTTCGTATCGCGTTAGGTTGCATGCATTCGACTCACACCATGAGTCTTGAAGTGCTGGCTGGCATGTTGCCACTCTCGGATCGGGTTTCAGAATTATCTCTCCGGCTCCTCACCAGGTGTGAAGTTATGAACCCCCAGGTGATCGAAAATTTTGAGAAGCTCCTTGAGTTGAATACTCAAACCCGCTTCATGACCTTGTACCATTTGTACATAACACAGGATGTCAGCCCTTCGCCGAACATTTCCAATCGTGTTTGCTTCTCCGATTTCGACAATTCGGTTCATTTTGATTTATCCATGAAGCAAGAGCTTCATGGAATCCCAGAGCATCATCGTCCTATGATTGCTCCGGTAATATTTGCTGCAAAGTTTGGCCAAGTTAATTCCACTAAATCGTTCTTCACTGACGGATCATTGATAGAGGAGTCTGCAGGCTTTGGTATATACAATGAAATTTATAGCGCCAATCGTAAACTTCAAGCTCCTTGTTCCGTATAAGTCGCCGAATTAGCGGCAATACACTTTACGCTAGAAATGGTTGCCTCATTAACACCGGATCAGTACTTCATTTTCACGGATAGTCTCAGTTCTATAGAGG
Organism: Aedes koreicus; assembly: GCA_024533555.2. NCBI lineage: Eukaryota > Metazoa > Arthropoda > Insecta > Diptera > Culicidae > Aedes > Aedes koreicus. The sequence continues at coordinate 27,452 of JAHHFK020002116.1, forward strand.
CTATTCGCTCATTGAGACCGGTAAAGCACTCCTCGCATTTTCTCATGAAAATACAGGAGCTTCTAAGTGCTTTATCTTCGCGTTATTTTATCATCACCTTTGTATGGGTCCCATCTCATTGTTCAATTCCGAGCAATGAGAAAGCGGACTCGCTTGCAAAGGTGGGCGCTATGGAAGGCGATATTTGTGATCGACAAATCGCCTTCAACGATTTTTTTCCTATTTTTCGTCAACAGTCACTCGTCAGCTGGCAGTATAAATGGAGTAAAGGAGATTTGGGGCGATGGCAACATTCTATCATCCCAAAGGTGTCGAAGAAATCCTGGTTTAAGGGGATGGATGTGGGTCGAGACTTCATTCGTGTCATGTCTCGCCTCATGTCCAATCATTATTCTTTGAACGCTCATTTATACCGGGTTGGGCTGAGGGACAGCAATCTCTGCGAGTGTGGACAAGGCTATCAGGACGCAGATCACGTTATTTGGTCTTGTGCTGAACATCGTGGAGTCACATCTGAGCTTTATGATTCCCTTCGGGCTCGAGGTAGACAACCCAATGTGCCAATTCGAGATATTTTGGCTGTACGTGATTTGGAGTACATGAAACTCATTTATGTGTTTTTGACTAACATTAGCCTTAGATTGTAGTTAGTTTAACCTGTATGTTTACTATAAGTTTTTTTTTATCTGTGTATGTGTGTTTTTTTTTCTTTTTCAAAAAATGTTCAAGTCAAAAGTAAACCATAAATTGTATAGTTATAAGTTTTTAGATAATTTAGAATTTAAATTTAATGTTTTATGTAAACCATACCTTAAATTCCCATCCTCTTTCCCATCCGTAATTTGTAATTCCTATTAACCTCGAGACGGCCGCGAGTAATCGGCTCTATCCTCCTAACTTTAGTTTTAAGATAAATGATGTATATAAATATGAAAATTTGGCTCTGTAAAGTTGATTCGATTGAGCCTGTACAAATAAACAATTATTAAAAAAAAAAAAAAAAACCTGAACACCCCTCATTTTGAAGGTGTGTGTGTGTAGAATGTTGCTCCTATTTTGATTTTGGAATTCACTCTTCAGTTGTCAAAATGCCGTCCAAGCAAGAAGAGCAGCGTATCAACATTTTGCTCGCGCATCGCGAAAATCCGAGCTACTCGCACGCAAAGTTGGCAAAATCGCTAAAAGTTGCCAAATCAACCGTTACAAATGTAATTTAAGTATTTGGGGAACGTTTGTCGACAGCCAGGAAGTCTGGATCGGGGGAAAATCGAAAACCAGAAACCGCTGAGACGACAAAGAGAGTTGCCGGTAGTTTCAAGCGAAACCCTAACCTATCTCTCCGAGATGCCGCAAATAAGCTGGGTGTATCGTCTACAACCGTGCATTGAGCCAAAAAACGAGCCGGACTATCGACTTACAAGAAGGTAGTGACTCCAAATCGCGATGATAAACAAAATACGACGGCCAAAGCGCGATCCCGGAGGCTGTACACGACGATGCTGACGAAGTTTGACTGCGTGGTAATGGACGACGAAACCTACGTCAAAGCCGACTACAAGCAGCTTCCGGGACAGGAGTTTTATACGGCAAAAGGAAGGGGAAAGGTAGCAGATATTTTCAAGCACACGAAACTGTCAAAGTTCGCAAAGAAATATCTGGTTTGGCAAGCCATCTGTACCTGTGGCTTGAAAAGCAGCATTTTCATAGCTTCCGGGACTGTCAACCAAGAAATTTACGTGAAAGAGTGTTTGAATAAACGTCTGCTGCCTTTCCTGAAGAAACACGGTTGTTCCGTACTGTTTTGGCCGGATTTGGCATCTTGCCATTACGGTAAACAGGCCATGGAGTGGTACGCCGCCAACAACGTGCAGGTGGTTCCCAAGGACAAGAACCCTCCCAACACGCCAGAGCTCCGCCCAATTGAGAAATACTGGGCTATTGTCAAGCGGAACCTAAAGAAGACCAAAAAAACTGCTAAGGACGAGCAGCAGTTCAAGGCAAACTGGCTTTCTGCGGCGAAGAAGGTGGAAAAGGTGGCTGTACAAAATCTGATGGCAGGGGTCAAGCGTAAGGCCCGGCAATTCGGATTTGGAAAAGCGGAAGCCTAACTGAATATTTTTCCTGAATTTTATACTAATTGAACTTGAAAAAGAAATTTAATTTGATTTTTTAAATAAACGATTTCACCGATTTACACGCGTTTTCCCTTGACCAAATTTTGACCGTATCACCCTTTAACAAAAACACAAGACTACAAAAATAAAAGAAAATAGTAACACAATAAATGTGAAAAAAAAACATGAGATAATTCAATGAATTAATTTTTGCTTACATCCTACATTTATAAAGCCACTACAAACATGCTTCGACACCCTTCCTGGAGGCCTTACAGAACCTTAGCCATGGCTGTTGTACAGTTGGATAACGGCGTGTTCCCCAGCTGCTCCATGGCATTGGCGATTAGCTGCTCGTTTATTTTGACCATGAAATTATTGGAGGTTTGCGTTTCAGCCAAAAATATTCCATAGGTCGCAGCTGGGGGACGTTTCAAGGGTTGGTGGTCGTCGGTGCAAAGTTTCGTTGTTCCATTTTCTGCAGTGATCTCTTGGTATAATGGCCTCGGACGGAGGCCAGGTCCGGGAAAAGACCACATCCTCCAACTTACGGCAGGTACTTTGTTCATCTCTACGTTCACCGCAAGCCCCGATAGAAAGTACAGCGGCTTGGACATTCCCTTCTTGGTGATCAGCAGCCACAGAAGGGCCTTTTTCGGGAACTTGATGTGGGAGATATATTTGATGTGAACGCTTATCTCTGTATTTACGGACGAAGCAGAAACTCACTGTTCTTTTAGCATTCTATATATACTAGGTTACTCAAAAAGTTTTGAAAGCGACATCTATGGAGCAGAAGAAAATCCAAAATTTCTACGCCATTTTAGTATTTCATCTTTCATAAGAACGAACTAAAAATTTTATTTTCATTCATTCTTTGTTTACAAGCCATTTGAAGTTGACGTGTCAGTGTACTTTTAACAATGGAAAAATCTGAATATCGTGCAGAGATTAAATTTTTTGTTTTGGAAGATTTATCGGCTACTGAGATCCATGCAAAGAAAAAATGATAAAAAGGATTTTCTGCGCTGATGCATCACTATAGATGAGACTTGGGTCTACCACCACGATCCTGAATCAAAACAAGAGGCTAAGGAGTGGTGTGAACAGGACAATTCAGCTCCGAAGCGAGTTCGTGTCCAGAAATCGGCCAAGAAGGTGTTAGCGTAAGTTTTTTGGGATGCAAAAGGAATTTTATTGATAGATCTCCAAACTGGTAAGATAATCAACTTTGATTAAAGGGTGTTTCATTCAAAATTTGGTCGATTTAAACTTGACGCATTTCCTTTTATCGTGCATTAAACAATTTTGCGCATCCCTCATTTTAAAGATTTTTGCGTGTAGCATCATGCCTTTATTTTGATTTTGAGATTAGCACTTCATTTATCAAAATGTCGAAGGAAGTGAAGCAACGCATCAACATTTTGCACGTGCATGGCACGGTGGCTGCACTATAATTTCACCCGCTGTGATTATGAAGCCGTAAATGCGAGAATCGCTTCCCAGGACTGGAATGAGCTGTTGAACCATGGTTCTCTTGATGTTTCCGTGACGGCTTTCTACGGCACTATTGATCGAATCATCCGTGAAACTGTTCCCGTTAGAACTTACCGGCCTACAAGGCAGTTTAACCAGTTTAATCTTGGTGGACACCACAACTCCGTACCCGTCGTAATCGCTTACGAAAGCTCAGGAAACGTTTCTTTCGCAACAAAACTACCACGAACACGAGAGCTCTGAAGTTTGCTGAAGAAGAGTATCGCCGACTGCAAGATGATCGTTTCCGTGAGTATATTGATCGTATCCAAATGAATTTCCGACTAGACTCGTCATTTTTCTGGGCCTATATCAACAAACAAAAGAACTCGACCAGGGTTCCCGTTGAGGTTACGTACCAATCTCGTAGTTCTTGGTCACCGGTCCCTACCGCAAATCTTTTTGCTGAGTTTTTCCGTTCCGTACACGACGACAACTCACCTCCGCTGGCGCAGCATTACTTGGAAGGGCTTCCGTTGTATAATCTTCATCATCCGTTGTATAATCTTCTTCAGTCGATGCATCGAAAGGCCCTGGCCCTGATCACATTCCACCTGTCTTTGTCAAACAGTGTGCTCAGTCGCTGTCTTGTCCCATTGCTACGATTTTCAATCGATCCTTGACCGCAGGAGTGTTTCCTGCCGCTTGGAAGCTGGCAACAATCACTCCTATCCACAAGGCTGAAAAAACACACAGCGTTGAGAACTACCGACCGATATCAATCCTCAACTGCCTTGCGAAAGTTTTCGAGAAGCTGTTACATGACGCGATGTACCCTGTTGTGCAATCAGTGATCTCTGAGCATCAACATGGCTTCGTCAAAAAGCGGTCAACGACATCGAACCTCATGACATACACCGGTACTGTGATCAACGAGCTCGAGAAGCGATGCCAGGTCGACGCCATTTACATTGACTTTTCAAACGCGTTCGACAACGTACCTCATCAACTGGCCATTGAAAAACTGAACCGCCTTGGATTATTCAGTGGCTTCAATCGTATTTGTCTTCACGTAAAGCTTTTGTCCAGGTGCACGACGCTAGATCGGACTTATTTGATATTCCCTCCGGTGTACCACAGGGCAGCCACGTTGGCCCCCTTATATTCATCCTCTTCATCAACGATTTGTGCGAAGGTCTCAACTCCGGTAAATTGCTCTATGCGGATGACTTGAAGCCGTTCCGTGTCATTAAATCGCTTGTAGATTGCTGTGCTAGAACATGTGTCTAGATGGTGCGATTTAAACGGAATGCAGATGAATACGGCTAAGTGCAGAGTGATAACTTTCGCTCATTGTCATTCCACTGTCACGTTCGACAACGGCTTAAACGACATATCCCTGGAGAGGGTCACGTCGATCAACGACCTAGGAGTCAAACTTGATCGGAAGCTTCGTTTCAACGAGCACATCTCCTCAACAACCGCCAAAGGAAACGCAATGCTCGGTTTCTTAAAGCGTAACTCCGCCCACTTCGATGATGTGCATGCACTTAAGTCGCTGTATTGTGCTTTAGTTCGTAGCGTGCTGGAATACGGAGTGCAAATCTGGGCTCCGTACCACGCCGTTCATATTGCACGCATCGAAAAAGTCCAGAAGCGGTTCATTCGATACGCTCTACGCCGCCTTCCCTGGAACGATCCTATCAATGTGCCGCCATATGAAGATCGATGTGCGCTGGTAAATATTCAGCCGTTTTTGGGGCCGCGAGGGGTGGTTCCACGGGTGTTTTTTCTGGGCGGGGGTCGTGTGCAACATCGTTTGTAGCGGTTTTTTTGGAAATTTTTGGGAAACATCCGCCAGTTTGGCGGCGCGGGGATGTGTTGTGTGTGGGGGTTTGCGGTTGCCCTTTTTTTTAATGAAAAAACCGATCCATTCTTTTCTTTTGTTGTGCAATAAAGTGTGTTTTTTTTTTTTTTAATATAAAAAAAAAAAAAATAAAAAAAAAAATTTTTTTTTTTTTTGTGGGGGTGTTGTGCGTGGTTAATGTGTTTTTTTATTTATTAAATAAAATAAATAAAATAATAACTAATTTTACTCACAGTGGGGGGGAGGTGGTGGTAATGGGGAAAATAATTATTATTATTATATTAACCCAAGTAACATTGCCAAAACCATCCAGCTTTATTAAGTTTTATTAAAGTTTTATGAAAGCCACTAGAAATCAATTCGGCTTTATTATGGCAGCAAGAGATGCCAATAGGTTTCAAATTTTAGTCAGGTTTATAAGAACCTACACAGCTTCTTTACAACGATCTTAAAACCTTGACTCCTAAAATTCCTTTTACTCCTATCAAAGGTTTTATTTCGACTTTATTTACTCATAAAATGCTGTTTTGAAAAGCCGTTTTAGGACTCATTCATATTATCTTATTATGGTCAGTTGAAAAAGCATTTTAAAACCATTTTGCCTCCAGTAAATGCATTAAACGGCTAACTGGCATTGAGGAAAGCTACCAAGCGGCCAGATAGTTCTATAGTAGCCATTGCTAAGATAAATTAGCTTTTTGGCAAAACTGTGATTTCTTGCAATCGCCATATTGAAATATGTGAAATAATTGAAATGTGGAAAAATAAATACACCAAATTTTAAATGTAAAACAATTGAACTGTAGATCTGAGACAAACTTCGATATTCGTTTAGATAACCTTATTGAATTCCATCAATTTTCAGGAGTTTCATGATTAATTTACCGAATATATTTCTTTCAATTTTGTTTTTGTTATTGTAAACTCGCATAATTTCCAAGGCGCATTAATTTTCAGCTCTTATCGTGCCAATATTCACCATAAAATTGAATGCGCATATGATTTGGAGCATGATACGCTATAAAAAAAAACTCAATTTGTTTTATATATTTTGCTATCAATCATAATTTCCCGCAACAGTAGAACTTTTTTCTTAGCCATTATTTACTGTTGAATGAATCAGAAGAGCAACAAAGCAAAACCACAAAAACCAACCACGGTATCGCCGTGAAGTTTGACAGCTGTGGCCATTCAGCCCTATGCTGGTTTTGATGGCGGCCAATAGGTTTTATGATGGTTCTCAAGTGGTCATAATATCTTTCACTAGAACATTTTCAAAATCTTTATGGTCTTAGAAAGGTTTTATTCATTTGTTTTCACAACCGTCTATAGAGTGGGCCACTTGATACACATTTCGGCTTTAAAGATGCATAGAGGAGGTGTTGGTGGACAAAACAGTTTTGAATGTAGTGTCATCAACAAAGCCGGGAAGAGTGCTATACGGCTGAAATAGAACGGAAATTGTTACTTGGGTAAAAGTGTTCGGTGAACGTTTGTCGACAGCCAGGAAAGCTGCAGGGGTGGAAATCGAAAGCCGGAGGCCACAGCGACGACAAAAAGAGTGGCGTGGTGGGGCGACCCCCCGGGGGGGTGGGGAAGAGGGGGGGGGGGGGGGAGAGAAAGGTGGTAAGGTCCGGACAAAGGGGGGGGGGGGGTGGGGGGGGGGGATGAGGGGGGGTATGGGGTGTGGGATATACGAGCGAGTACCTACAAAATCGTCTACTACCTTTCCTGAAGCGACACAATTGTTCCGTTCTATATTAGCCGGATTTGGAATCTTGCCATTTCGGAAAAAAGGCCATGGAGTTGTATGCTGCCAACAAGCTCCGCCCAATCGAACAATATTGGGCCATCGTCAAGCGGAACTTGAAGAAGACTCAAAAAGCTGTGGTGAGCGAGAAACAGTTCAACGCAAACTGGCAACTTCGCTCAAGAAATCGTATTTGTTTTCCATCATTCTTGTAAATGTCCTTCTACTCGGTAACTCGAAGAGAGGTTTAGCCGTTTTGTAGAATTTTATAAATCCTTTATGCTCTATTTTTCTAAATGGCTGATTGTCCGTGGCAACCATGTACATTAGTGCTACACCAGCTCTGATTCGAGGGTGGGTGCGTCTGTGTTGATTTATCCCGGGGGTGGACTGTAGTGCCACGAACCTTGGAATTCCGGTAGGTGCCGAACTGTTCGGCAGCGCAGGGTAGTTTGCATCACTCAGGACAGGAGCTGGTGAGGTCTTGCTGGATTTCTTTCGTTCTTTCTGGCTGGACGAAGATTGTTGTCGAATTCGAAGAAACTCGGCTCGTTTCGGGCAGCTACGTTACGTAGCTGGGTGGGCACCGCCACAGTTGGCACACCGTTTGGCTGGAGAATCTTTCGACGGACACTCTGCAGTGTCGTGGGTTCCACCGCAGTTATTGCACCTTGTCCTGTGACAGTTTCAGGTGCCGTGACCGTGGTACAGGCAACGCATGCACTGCGTAACATCCACGCGCTTATTTTGGTACGCCTCCCAACGTAACAGGATCTGTCCAACCTGCCTGACCCCGCGCAGTTTGGTAAGGTTCGTGTATGTTTTGGCGAAGTGTACCAAATAGAACGCCTCATCTAGGGTTGCCAATTCACCTTTCCGTCGGATGGCATGCACCGCTTTAGCATCCACGTCGTGTTCCTCCTTCAGACGATTGATGAGAATTTCGGGTGCTACCAGTGGAAGACCTCGTAGAACCACCCGGTAGGGTCGATCGGATGGCTTGTCGTGCGTGTAGTATTCGAATCCCAGATCTTCGAGATACTTGCGCACTTTAATGTAGTCGTCGGTGGTGGTGCAGTGGATCTTTGTGCCAAACCTGGTGATTTTATACGTAAGTTGAGTCTTGCAGGGCTCCATTTTCGTGGCCAGCGTCGCGAAATCGACGTTTTTCACCACCAGGGGCGGTTGCTTGGGTGTTCGATTACTTTCCGGTGTGGAGACAATCGGCTGGGATTCGCTGGCAAGCGCGCTAAAGGCGTTGCTACACAGCAGCTGCTGAGTTACGTCGGCGCCGACGTCGAGCTTCTTCCGCTTGCCTTTTCTTGCGGTCGTGGCAGCCAAATCGGGCGGCGTCTCTTCTATCTCCATCCTCTAGGAGCGAGCTGCACGGTTACCGTGTACCATGCACAAAAAAACGTAGGAGCGAACGAAATAAAACCGAAAACTTTTCGGAGACCGATCGAAAAACACGTCCGAACGTGTCGCTTGAGCGATACTGAATGAATGAAGAAAGTTTGTAGGTGTCCTGCACTGCTGCATGTGCGACGTTCCTTACTTAAATTTGAAGTCTGTGATAGGAAAGAACTGTGCATTTAGTAAATTTACTCAGAAAAATCGGCATTTTAAGACATCACCTTATATTTGCGTTAATCTCAATAGTTGAACGTTAAAAATCAATCGTTTTAAATAATGAAATCGAAGCGTAGAAAATGTCCTGATCGATTGGTGTAAACATTTTGGAAATCAAGCGTGAAATGACTTAGTTATTAACGTTCAAAACCTATATATTTTTCGTGACGCTCCAAATTTTCGCAATTCGAACGTGTGGTATATTGGGATATAACCGCAAGGTTCACGTAGGACCACGTTGGTTTATAGTAATAATTGTATCATCTAATTTATACGTATCATTAAACATATGGTTGGTAAATAGTTCTATAATTTTGCTTTGGACCCGTTCCTTCTTATGAATTTTGCTACATACTGCACTTTCGTAATCCTCATCTTTCCGAGCCACTTTATTCAACGCTATGGTTCATGTCGCGTGCTATATCCTAGCGTTGATAGCATAGCCTTGAATGAAGAGAGGCACGAAAATACAGTACGAAGCAAAATTCTAAAGATGGGACGGACCCCAGTTATAAAATCAAACACCGGAAATAAAGCAAAATAATTTTGCAGATGAGGGGTGTGGCTATTTCTGTATTCAACATGGAATGAAACCTTATGAAATAAAAAGAAGAAGACAATTTGAATCATTTGTTACCCGTTTTTGAGGACCCGGAAAGGGAAAACAATATTTTCAATCTGTTCGTATGCAGATTTGTATGGGAGTTAAAGTAGGTCATTTTTATGTAAAGAGTTGAACTACTTATACAAATAGCACTTTATTGAAATTTTAATATAAAATATTTGTAAGTTTTTCTGATCAAATGGTGTATAAATGAATGCATTCTGTTCAGTCAAACAAGAGTTATTATCTTTCGCTTTTGCGTAACGCTAATTTTTCAAAATTTTCAAATGACACCCGGTATAGAAAAAAGAAACTTAGTCCTACGTTAAAATCGCTTTATCGAGGTAAAAATATCGATTCTGTAAAAATCGCATCGAATTTGTCCATTCCTATGCCAAATGTTTCTGACAGCTGAAAGTGCTCTACCAGTTTTGATAATGCCGATCCAACACTCCCGTTTCATTTTACTCAATTTTTGATTACAATTTGCGTTAAAAGTGGATCTACTCAAAAATTGAGTACATCCACTTTTTAACGAAAGTTGAGTAACATTTCCGTGAAAGAAAAAGAGATAGTATACAATTGTACATAATCAAAAATTGAGTAAAATGTAACGGGCGTGAAGTACTCCGATCGTTGTCTGCACCATAGCCTGGCGTACTCGTCCATCATGAACTGACTTGTAACCATCGCAGTTCATCATAATTGAAAAAAATAATCCTGAACATGCTGCAAACTCTTTAAGTAAGTAATATCCTTCTTCAGACGGAAGGCAGTAGGGGTTTGGGCAGCTTTCTACCTCGTTGAACCGGCTTGAGTTCATTCGCCTACTCTAAATCTATTTCCAAAATGCGTCACATCGTCGGTTGAATCGCTACAACACTGCATCCACATGCCCCAAAAGATGTAAAGAGTAACCTAATCCCCGCAAAAAGCTTTACCGATGCCCCAACAAAACACTCGTGACTTTGTTTACAGCCACTCTAAAATCACGTATCTTAATAAATAGAAAAATAGTTACACTTTGGCGCTGCTTTTCTTCCGTCCCATCCGTGCTTCTTCCCATGCGGCGGACAAAACGGATAGGTTGTGTAATGCATCGCTATCTGAGGCTGCATCGCTGCAGAAACCCACACCGGAAAAAGAGTTACAGCAGCGAGCAACACCAGTGGCTGGTTGCACAACCATTAAAATAAATGGAATTTTATTAGTCCAAAAACCAGCTACATCAGAGGTTACACTGTTTGTTGGGAGATGGTAAATGGGAGCAAAACCCGAGTTGGAGAGCGGCAGAATAAATTCTGCAAATATTGGTAACATTTTGCACTGCCAGTACGACTCTTGACTTCTGCTTCCGTAATGCTGGTTGAGTGGATCTGGCGAACTGGGTGGCGCATATTAGCCGGTCATGGTGCATGGAAGGCGTGGGGCTGATGAAAAACTAATGGGCTGAGGTTTCTGCGGGTTGCCCAGCGGTGAGTCTCAAAACAGGAAACCACTTCAATCTGCTCCTTCGATTGCGTTAGCTTTGAGAGGTTGAAGTAGGTATAAACAGTGAGTGGGGGGAATTTTCGGGTATGGACTCTTGTTTGCTGCACCGGATCCACCGGCACGAGACTTCCAGTTGCGCTCTCGGGGGGCACACTAGTTGCGCAAGATTCGACGCTTCTTGCGGGCCTGATGCCGACGACAACCACTGTCGAGTAAAGAGAATCATCCATGGACTTAATTAAAGTTTCATCTAAAGTTTGAAAGATGTCTGTGGCGTTGTGAGACAGCAGTGAAGTTCGTTGGAAATAGTACATTTTGGTACTCGCAGTTTCGCATGTCATTGTAGGGGAATAAGAACTTGGAGGTGTTGGATTTTATTGGATTGAAAAGCTATGACAAAGTTTAGAATTATTCTGCATTATTTGAAACGTTAAACCGTTTTGCCGTGACATTCACTTTCATCACAGAGGAGTGCTCGTGTAGCGTAGTGTAGTGTAATGTAGTGTAAAAGTAAGAATGTCTTATTGTACGACTATTTGCTTGGCGGAAATGGAAGGGTAGCAGTAACGCGATTCGGAAGTACGGCGAGGAGTCTTTCTTTCAAGACATGAAAAAATCTGGACGCAAACTGGGCCCTGTGGACCAAAACCTGCACCGGGAAATCACGCAAGCTTTCGTCCGTATAAAGGGTACTTCCGTTCGAGATGAGGCCAAAAAGCTGGGAACTAAGAGTAACGTTGACTGAGGAAAGACACGATTAAGGACTTTCAAGGAGCAGAAGAGGCCAAAACAATGTGAAAAACAAGCACCGTCTGTCAAACCAAGGGCCCGTAAATTAACGATAAACTGCTTTGTGTAAAATCGGCATGCGTAATTATGGATAATGCATCCTACTTGAAATTTGATTATTAGACACTTCCGGGTGACTAGTTCTACACGGTTTGTGATGATGATGATGATGATGTAATACTACCATCTATTGCAGCAAGGAAACTTTCCATAGCTGTGGAATAATCTGAAAAACGATTTGATCAGGATTCTATTATTGTTTGTGATCATCAAGCTCCTGTATGAAGGGCCAAAAACGTTTGGGCGGGCCCGTAAGCAGAGACACTTACGCGAAACCCACGAATATAGGGAAGAGAATCTCCTTCCAAAAGCAAGTTCACACTCACAGCACTAGAATCGAGCCCTCGATTGACAGAATAAACCCAATAGATGGGGTCGAAGAGCCCGCCCTCGTTCCACGAAATGTTAACAATAGGGAGGAGGCAGTCCCATGCTCCCTATCCAAATCGTTTTACTTGGGTGCCCTGATGGTCCCTCCCTTTCCCCGTTATATGTTATTTAATATATAATATATTTTGTACACAACAAATTCAGATACCATTATAGACAAAAATGCTAATTTATTCAAATTTCAAACTTGAATGGATTGTTACTGAAAAATAAATAAAAGTTAGATATGTATCAATATCCTACTAGTCCTGGGAAAGCTGGAAACAGAATAGATCATTCGAAATATAAAAGATAAAATTTCAATAAGAGATATTATTTTATAAAACATAGTAATATTTGTAATATTTTTCTTTATACTGTTCTAGCAACATTTCAAAGATAGAGTGAACGAAGAGTCCGGTGGGATAATTTCTGAAAGAAATGGCTTATCTTACCATAATACCACAAACACAACATTAAAATATAATCCTACATTACGTATAAGCACATGCCAGCCTTTTATGAATATAATAATTGAAGTTCAGAAGTGCAATTTTAAATAAAATGATATGCTGAAATGCTGAGATACAAATTCCGCTTTTGATGCCTGGCATGTTGCTCCCGGCTCTTACATAGTTTTGAAATGCAAAGATGATTCCAAAGCGTGCTGAAATTATTAGTAAAATGAGAATAGAAAATATAAAATATGATTTAAAGGTATAAGATCTTCGGTCGCACCCCCTCACTTCGCTATTGTCAGATTGACAACATTGCCCAGGCTACGCCAACCAGCGTCTCCATGTTTCAGCTGGCAGTCTTTTGTGATCATATGACTCGTGGAGGCGTGAGGTAGGAACTTGTGAGGACGAGAGATCGGTCGCACCCTCCTTCGAAGTAGTCCACTCACCATTTGAAGCCCGACTAGTTCTACACGGTTTGTGCTGCTCAAACTATTGACGATGCTGATACGTCAATTTTTACCGAAAAAATCGTTATAAAAGCAATCGTTTGGCAAGCAATTTGTGAGTGTGGATTGCTTTCAAATCCGTTAGTAACAACCGATACGATGACTGCTGGTGTTTATGTTCGGAAATTGTCCACGTTTCTCTGGCTTCGTGACACCGATGGATGAGATCGTGACTACGCTACACACTTAGAAATTATGAATTTTACACGAGACGTAATTCATGTTTGTAAAAAGTCGGGGAACGTAAATAAGGATTTCGTGTAAAATTATGTCTCCTGAAACTGACACATACTCAAGTCAACAAAAGATGTGTTTGATTGTATTTATTTTCTCATCTCCTTCAACTCATTCTGATGTGCTAAAGGACGCTTGCATGTGTCGGTCTCAGCGCACTGAAATTTACATGCCATTTTGGTAGTGTGTAGCTACTTCCCCCAACTTCTCCGCCAATCTTCAACGTACGACAACGTAACAATCTCAAGCGTCTGGCGGTGATACGCCCTGTTGAGCCAATCTCTCCGGTCGCCAATTTCTGCAGTAAAGCTAGCGTGCAAAGATACGCATCTAGACTGCTCTACAATCGATCTATGTATTCAGCCTTTCTGCTGTTGAAGCTAGAAGCTCTCGAAATTCATTGAGCAACGAATGCACGATGATCTCCGGCCTTCCAAACCGGCCATCTTCAGAGTTGAAATAACGCTTGGTAAGTATAAAGGGTGCAGCAGTCGACAACGCACTGCCTCCAAAGTTCTTCCATTCAGACTGCGTTGTAAGCGTAGAATATTTTTCTCGTCACTGTAATCGCAGATTCGAGGGGAGTTCTCGTTTTTGCGTTGAAGAGCGACCAATCTTCGGGATTTCCGGAGAATATCGGAAGTTGCTTAGGGGCGCTGCCTCAGGTTAAGTGTTATTTTCTGGGCGCTCATTAAAAACACCATCTCCGGCGCTATTAAGCACCGTATTTGAAGGTAATGCCAATGCAGAATCCATAGTTTTCTGGAAGGTCCTGGTCCTCCGCAAAGTAGTGAGTTGGTGTCAAGTTCTGTGAGCCAAACCGTAAAAAAATCAAGAAACGTAAAGTTAACAAGGGAATACGGACCAGAACAATTGGCGAAGACCACAGACGACAAAGAACTTGCAATTGGAAACTCGGTACCTGGAATTGTAAATCTTTCAATTTCATCGGAAGCACACGCATTCTCTCTGACGAACTGAAGGTCCGTGGGTTTGGCATCGCTGCAGAAGGTGTGTTTTAAGGGGGATCCATGGGGTGAACATTTAGAGGTAATCATTCAATCTATTAGAGCTGCTGCAACACACTTGAACTGGGAACAGCTTTCATCGTGTTGGGCGATTGCAGAGGCACGTGATCGGTTGTTGGCCGGTCAACGAAAGAATGTACAGTTTAGAGAGCAAGGGTCGGTTCTTCAACTTTATCATAATCAAAATGCGCAGCCCACACTCCAAAAGCACTGATGATGACAATAACAAATTCTACGTGCAGCTCGAACGCAAGTGCGATCGCTGCCAAAGCCACGAAGTCAAGATCTTCGTAGGAGACCTGAGTGCTCAGGTTTGTCATGAGGAGGAGTAGTTAAGACCGACAATTAGAAAAATCATCCCTTACTAACAGACGAGAGACAAAGGCCTACGACTGATTGATTTCGCCACCTCCAAGAACATGGCTATTGGTAGCACCTACATCAAGCACAGCCTCCCTTATCGCTACACATGGAGATCACCACAGCAGCCGGAACGCCAATCGACCACTGTCTCACTGATGGAGGGCCCTTCTCCAATATTATCGACGTCAGAACTTATCGCTAACATCGACTCTGATCACTACCTAGAGATGGTTAAACTGCGTCCAAAACTCTCTGTCATCAACAATATGCGGTACCGACAGCCGCCTTCGTACGACTTGGAATGAATGAAACAACCGAATGTCACCACTGCCTACGCTCAGCATCTTGCTGCAGCGTTGCCGGACGAGGGTGAGCTCGATAGGACCCTCTTGAGGACTGCTGGAGTACTGTCAAAGCAGCCATTAATGACGCAGCTGAGAACATCGTCGGGTACGTAGAACGGAGTTGATGGAATGATTGGTTTGACCAGGAATGAAGAGAGATTTTGGAGGAAACGTACGCAGCACGGGCAGTAATACTGCAGCAAGGGACCTAGCAGAACGTGGAACGCTACAAACGAAAGCGGATGGAGCAGACCCGCCTCTCTGGGGGAGAAAAAAACGTCGCCAGGAGGAAGCGGAGTATGAGGAGATGTGCCGTTCTCGAGAAAGACGAAACTTTTACCAGAAGCTTCGCGCATCTCGCAAAGGCCACGAGCTGAAATGTGCAGGATTAAGGATAGAAGCATCTTGACAGACGGACGTTAGGTGATTGAAAGGCGGATCTAGCACTTCGACAAACACCTGAAAGGCGTGGAGAACATAGACAGTGAGGAGCAAATATCCAAGCGGATTATAGCGATGACTTCGTCAGTACGGCAGATGAGGGTAATGAACCCATTCCCTGACTGAGGAAAGTTAGGGATGTCATCCAACAATTAGGCAGCTGGTATGGATGGTATTGGGGCTGAACTCATCAAGATAGGCTCGGATAAGTTTGCCATTTGTCTGCAGTGGCTGATAGTAAGAATGTGGGAGACAGAACAGCTACTGGAGGAGTGGAAGGAAAACTTCGTCAAATATTCGCGATACAACTTGCGAGCCCGGGCTTAAGCCATCACATTCTGTTTATCATTCGGTACAGTTTTCACTCTAAACGACTTCATAGCTTGCCGGTACTTGGAAGTATGCACGAAAGTTGGGAACATTTTTATTTTTCTAGCCACAGCCACCGACTGATCTGGTCTCTTCTGCAATATTTGCTTCATCTTCGGCTCCTTCTGTAGCTGCCTGAGATACGTTTTTGTTCCGCTCCCAGCCTTCCTGGCTGTTGTCAAACGTGTATCGAAAGATTTAAGAACGTTATGGACAGTGCTTGCAGGAAAACCAAGCTCTTTTGCAAGTTTTCTTACTGACAGATCCGGATTTTCATTGCGACCGCGCACAATTGCTTTTCGCTCTTGCTCTTCTTTCGACGCCATCTTCGATCTAATAGCTAGACCTATGCGCCAATTTATTTTGAATCGGCGGCGGCGTGTATGGTATTTTCAAACGGCAGCCGACGCCACGCCGCGGTAGTCCAGGGCGACGGCGGCGGTGGCATGGATCGGCATAAATTATCCCCTCAACATTTCTTTATGCTTATCCCTTTTAACTGTTTGGCTTTCTCGTGCACTGTAAAGACTATAGGATCACTCCAAGTCTTATATTTTGATAGAAGGCCCGGATATCCCGAGTGTTATATGACTCTTGTCGATGAATTGACGTGTGTATGTGTGTGTACAAATAAATGAGACTTAACATTATAGAATTTGTGCATAACAAGTCGATGGGAAATTCGGCTTATGTCTTTATTGACGAATTTCACGCCAACTCATCCAGTGTTTGGCAGCACCCTCTCAAAATCCAATGAAACTTTGTGGGTGTGTAGACTATGTCTTTACAAGCAACTTTGCATACTTTGTTAAGTTTAATTCAGTTTTATGATTGATTTGTTACAAGGTCAAGATTTGTTACAGAATGTGTAAAATGTATGGGGAAAATTGTGATAGAGGGAAGCTGATAAATCTAAAAAAATAGCATATTTGAGCCGTCTTTAAATGGATGATGCATATCCATTTAAAGACGATTCAAATATGACGTTACATGAATTTTCGGGAATACTGTTTATGTCAATGAAAACTCATTGGTTTATTGGTAAGGGTTTCATTTTATTTTTTTTATGTGTTCATCTTCACGTATGAGTAATTATCATAGCTTCAAATATTAAATTTATAAATCTTTCACACACAAAGTGATTTTCTTTGGATTATCCTTTGAATCAGAAACCCTTTTAGCAGGAATTTGATTTTCTGAAATAGGTACAAAGCAATGAACCTGTTTAAATGGTATTGTCTTTACGTGGCTATAGAACTTCTCAAATTCTTCTGACGTTTTTGCATACTGTTCAGCTGATATGTAGCGCCAGTTTCCTCTCTTGTCCATCGAAAACTACAACTTCGATATTTGCGCATTCTTTTGGCAAATAGGGCATAACGGTGCCACCCAGAACTTTCCACAGGCTTTCATCTGTTCCAATAAGGCATCAAAGGCCGAGTCCTCAATACCTCTGGTAAAAGTAAGTTTTTATGAAATAAATTTATGGTTTAATCATTCGCTGGTTGGCGTTTGAGCAGTACAGTTCGTTTTCTACGCTGCCATTCCTTGTCATACAGTGTCGTTGCTGGTTGGAGGAAAGTGTTCGACGAAATCTGATCGGTCCGATAGTGCGGATCAGTTTGCAGATTGTGATTTGGTGAAGATCCGGTGGATTGTTGGATCAATAGTGGAGTATTGGGGTAGTGTTTCGTTCAGTCTTGTGCGGCGAAAAGCAGGAGGAAAGCAGAAGAAGGAAGACAAAGCCGCGTGATTTGGACGGCATTGGTGGATAGCGGTTGAAAGTGCGAGTGATCGGTGCGAAAGGCTCTAAGTGCATAGCTGGGCATGGTATGAGCGTGGGGGAGCCTAAATTGTGAGTTTCGAGCCGAAAAATTGGCAGTGTTTCGGCTGAAAGAAGCTGGTAAAGTGATAGAAAAAAGGCAAGAAAAGAAAAGGGTGTTTGTGCGGGAAACCCATACAAGGAAAGCCAAAAAAAGCGGCAAGCGATAGAGTGTAAGTGTATTCCTTGAGCAAGAGGAAAGAAGAGAAAGTGTCGGCGTATCCGTAGTAGTGTGGTGGCACTGCATGGTGGAAGAAATAGAAAGAGAGGCAAAAGAAAATAGTGGTAGAGGAAGTGAGGAAAATAAAAGATATCAACAACTGATAGAAAGAGAGTGAGTGCCACAAAAGGCATCGGTACCTCGAAGCCCGCTAAGCATAATCAATTCCGATTCTGTAACTTGTTTTGAGTGGTTGAAGGAAGAGAAAGAACAAAGTGCGTGAAGTCCATACGTATCGTGGGCTACTATTGTCTGGCGTTTGTGAAGTGTGGTTGCGGAGATGAATAGTATTGGTATTGGGCATCTCCGCAAATAAATAATTGACAGTCGTAAATTGCTTGATTAAAAAATTGAGATCACATGTTCAAATTACGAGGCATAATGAATAAAAAAAAAAAAAAAAAAAAAAAAAAAACTGGAAAAGTATACCGGTTGACAGGTAAGTAGGTAGACCAGGGAAGGTAAGATTATTATAAAGAAAAATACTCTACATTATTATATGAACATCACTATATTATACATCAAATAAAAAGGGTTGGGAAGGGACCATCAGAGCACCGGATTGAAGCGATTTGGATGGGGAGAGTGGAATTGCCAACTCCCTGTCATTAACAATTCGTGAATTGATGGCGAGCTCTTCTACCCACTCATTGGGAAGTCCTCACGTTTGATGGCTTGTTCGACATTAGGTTGTAGGATTCTAGCATTGGAAGGAGATTCTCACTATCCCGCGGATTACGCGTAAGTGTCTCTGCTTACGAGTCCGCCCATCCGTTTTTGGCCCTTCAGACAGTGTTAAATTGAATACAGGCAGATGTCGAACTTGATCAAATCATTCGTGAAGGACGATCCACTGTCTTATGGCTGTGCCTGCAACGATGAGTGGTATCTTTTACATACACATACACTGTTCAGCTGATATGTAGCAGAAATTCAGTTTTGTAATACTTTTATTTGACTCTTCAACCGCCCAGTCATATATTGTGCAAATTAACTAAAATTTTAAAATATTTTTTTTAGCGTGTAAGACTTGATTTTATAATTTTTACAATTTTCCAAAAGTCACCCATACATTTATTTTTGAGGTCTTTTCCTCTTTGAGTTATGTTGACATGAAAAACTTGTTGTTAGAAAAACTTTTTTTCCTTAAAAGTGCCCATCTTTCAATGCCTGTCGAACATTTAGACAATTATATTGCTTTTTTTTAGAAAAAAATTTCGTCCAATTCTAAGATAGTCATTTTATGCAAATCGACTTTGAATTTAAAATATTTTTTTTTTTGCGTGTTAGAATGGATTGAACAATTTTTAAATTTTTTTCATAAAACTTCGGAGATTTTCTAAATATCACCTATACATTACTTTTTTGTTAGTCTTTTCCTTTTTGAGTTATGTTGATTTAAAAAAAAAACGATCAAAAAACTTAAGCCCTTTTCAAATGGTAGTCTAGATAAATTTGTGAAAACAACAAATTATGCAAAGTTGCTTGAAAAGACATAGTCTACCCACCCACAAAGTTTCATTGGATTCTGAGAGGGTGCTGCCAATCACGAAGACGAGTTGGCGTGCAATTCGTCTACTACTAAACTTAACCAAAACTGTTTTTCGGCGTTCAGAGTTTAATTGCCAAGAGACGCTCTGCACATTTCGTAATTGTCATTCGTACATGTTGGAGTTTAGATCTTCACAAAAATGTCGAGTCTAGTTTTCAGTGCTGGCAGAAATCGAATACGATTTCACGGGGAACCAATTTATAATAAATTAACGGATGGTGATATATTCAATAAATAATATTTTACTGCAGATATATTACAACAGAAAAGTAGATTTTTTAATTTTTTATATCAGAAGCGCAATGGATGGTGCTAACGAAACATCTTATTTAATATTTAAAAATCTAAAAATCTAATAATCTAAAATTCTAAATCTACAAATTAAAATATCTGAAAATCTAAAAATCTGGAAATCTTAAAATCACAAAATGTAAAAATCTTAAAATTTGTTAAATTCTGAGACTCAAAGAAACATTTTGAAATTTGAGCGCATCATTTTTTTACACTGTGAATCTTCTTTCAAAATATTAGCGCAATCAGTTTAAGAAAACCCCCCTGACAATAATAGGAAAAAAAAAACCGCCAAAGCAGTCATTTCTTCTATCTTTAAATCATAAAATTAAAAAATTAAAACAAATGTTATAAATTAAATTAAATCGAAAGTGTTTTAAAATTCATGTATTTACTAGCTTAAAGATCAAAAATTAAATCAATTATAAAAAAGTTCAAATTAAGAGCAGTGAAATAGGCCGAACTATCAATATTTTACAACATGTTTTAAATTAAATCAAATCGAAAGTGTTTTAAAATTCATGTATTTAGGAGCTTAAGGAACAAAAATTAAATCAATTATAAAAAAGTTCAAATTAAGAGCAGTGAAATAGACCGAACTATCAATATTTTAACAACATTACTACAACCCCGTACAAAAAAAAATCCACTGTGCACTGATTTACCGGTTGATTCAGTGGTTAGCCAAGTTATTTGATTCGAGATTTGACACGTACAAATAAAAACATGATTTTATTCGGCTAATGTTTTGCCAATAAAGATTTTCGGTGATATTAGTGTGGATGTATATAAAAATTAATAAACACCCCTTATTTATACAGTCTTGAAAATTCAAAGCAAAAATCTGGTATGCCTAATCACTGTAAATTTACATTGATCGTTTTAGATGAATAAGCGGTTTTTGAACTTTTTCACGCCTGACAAAATGCTATTAAGTTATGGAAATAACTTCAGAATATTATATTACTTGATATAACGAATCTTGATATGAGACGTCAGATGCATTATTTCCAGTGAAAACTAGATGTACGAACATTGATATCATGCTACTTAATATCAAGTGGTTAAGCTCGTAGTCTGCATGACACATTACATTTCCTAATATTTTTTACAAAATTATGAAGTACCATTCAGCTACTTTACCGATTCGTTAAACATGAAGAAAATATGAAAGTTTGAAGGTAACCTTTGCCCTACCATATTTAATACATTACATAAGCAAAGATAGATAAGGAGTGTATCGAAAATAAGCTATCCATAAACTTTCTTTCAAATTATGTTGAAAAGCGATATTTTATTCATACAAAAAATTGATCCTTTATTGTACGAGGTTAAACTTGAACATAATGAAGACCGGATGAAATTTAAGTTATTCCTTCACGAATTTTCGAACTTTGGATCGAATGCTCTTCATCAAGTTCCGGACAAGTGTTGCATCGCATTTTTTGGACGCTTGAGCCCAATTTTTTTGAACTCCTGCATGTTCCCAGCTGCCTTATCAGTCTTCTTGAAGACCCTCTTCACGATTGCCCAGTAACGTTCGATGGGTCGAGGCTGAGGGCGATTTGGTGGATTGATATTTTTCTCAACGAAATCTATACCCTTTTCCGCAAGCCAATTGAGAGTGGTTTTGGCATAGTGAGCCGACGCTAAATCCGGCCAAAACAGTGGAGGTGTACTATGCTTCTTATATAAAGGCAACAATCTCTTCTGGAGACACTCAGATCGATAGATTTCCGCATTTATAGCTACGGTAGTGTAAAAAATGGTTGACTTCAAACCACAGGAACATATTGCTTGCCATACCAGTACCTTTCGACCGAATTTCTCCACTTGAATCGACCTGTCCGCATCGCTCACATCCTCCCCAACGACGGCAGTAAAGTGTGGACCTGGAAGGGTTTTTGAGTCCTCCTTTACATAGGTCTCATCGTCCATCAAAACGCATGCACCCGGACGCTGCAAAAGATGCGAATACAATTTCCGGGCCCTTGTTGCTGCTCGCTTCTTCTGTTCTGCACTTTATTTCGAGCTTTTCTGCTTCTTGTAGGTCTTCAGGTGGTTTCGCCTCTTGATACGCTAGATCCGACACTCGTTCCTGCTTTTTTGGCCAAATCACGTATTGACATTGGTTTGTTCTTCATGATTAGAGATACCACTTTCTGCTCCAGTTTCGGGTTGGAAGAACCGGGTTTTCTGCCTCTTCCTGGTAGCTCATCCAAAGAATAGTGTTCCCCAAACTTATTAATGATAGTTTTAACACTCGCATGATGAATTCCAAACCACTTCGCCAATTTTCGCATAGTAATACCCTTCTCACTTAGCCATGTGTCCAGAACCTTAATTTTCACTTCCTTTTCAATACGCGACATTTTGAATACGCAGAATTTGAACCGCACAAACAAGTAAACAAAAGAAAGCTGACAGTCAAACACACAGCATACAGTGTTCAGAGCATAAAAAACCATCACAAATACATGCGTACATCGCAAATGTATGTGGATAGCTTATATTCGATACACTCCTTAGTTGCGTTTTATTCGCCAGTATTCACTAAAATATAAGTTTATTTCAGTGCATGTTAAATGTGGCCGGATTTTTTATTTTCCGTGTCGAAATACCCCTTTAAAATTGCATGAGAATAAAACCCTTGTACAAGATTCCCGAGGGGTTAGGCTTCCTTAACCATTTTAAATTTCAGGACAATCGGAGTTTTGAATATGAAAAAGTATACATAATCAATTTCATTATTAATAAAACTTACTTGCCGAATGTTAGCGACCTATCGATTACAGGATCGTTCTCAATATCTCGATCCCTGCAGATCAAGACCAGCCTTTTATTTTGCTTCTATTAGACATGCATTGCAAAACACTTTGTCAGGAAGCAGATGATGAGTAAAATCATTTTTGACATATTTTAGTGCACTTTACTTTTTCCACACATCGCCGGTTCGATTACCATTATATGTGGTATCAATGTGTTCACTCGTGATGGAATTTTTCTTGACATTTAAGGCGGACATTTTATTTTATTTAAATTCAAACTCACTCGCAAAATTGCTGAAAGTCGAAACGCGAAATTGTACACTGCTGTTGCTAGAACGAAACGACAAAGCTGATCACCGTCTCACACGCACCCCTCTGGATGGCACATCGCATCGAGACGTCATTATTTGTAATAAAAGCAGATTTCTAAAGGGCCAATGAACATAACTCATGGGATGCATACACGGTGAAAAAATTCATCGGCGCGCCTCAAATTGCCCGGCGGCGCGGCCAAAAAAATGCAACGGCGCGCCGGTCGAAAATAGTGGCGGCGGCGGCGCTATAAAATCGTCGGTGGTGGTGGCGCACAGTTCTTCCTATGATTGCTACGTTGATGTTTGCTGCAAAGTTTGGCCAAGTTGATTCCACTAAATCGTTCTTCACTGACGGATCTTTGATAGAGGAGTCAGCAGGCTTTGGTATATTCAATGAAATTTATAGCGCCAACCTTAAAGTTCAAGCTCCTTTTTCCGTATATGTCGCTCAATACACATTACGCTAGAAATTATTGCCTCACTAAAACCGGATCAGTATTTCATTTTCACGGATAGTCTCAGTTCTATAGAGGCTATTCGCTCATTGAGGCCGGTAAAGCACTCCTCGTATTTTCTCATGAAAATACAGGAGCTTCTAAGTGCTTTATCTTCGCGTTATTTTATCATCACATTTGTATGGGTCCCATCTCATTGTTCAATTCCGAGCAATAAGAGAGCGGACTCGCTTGCAAAGGTGGGCGCTATAGAAGGCGATATTTGCGATCGACAAATCGCCTTTAATGAACTTTTTACTATTTTTCGTCAACAGTCACTCGTCAGCTGGCAGGATAAATGGAGTAAATGAGATTTGGGGCGATGGCAACATTCTATCATCCCAAAGGTGTCGAAGAAATCTTGGTTTGGGGGGATGGATGTGGGTCGAGACTTCATTTGTGTGATGTCTCGTCTCATGTCCAATCATTATTCTTTAAACGCTCATTTATACAGTGTTGGGCTGAGCGACAGCAATCTCTGTGAATGTGGACAAGGTTACCAGGACGCAGATCACATTATTTGGTCATGTGCCGAGCATCGTGAAGTCAGATCTTAGCTTTATGATTCCTTTAGGGCTCGAGGTAGGCAACCCGATGTACCGGTTCGAGATATCTTGGCTGTACGTGATCTGGAGTATGAAACTAATTTATGTGTTTTTGACTAACATTAGCTTAAGACTGTAGTTAGTTTAACATGTATGTTTAATATAAGTTTTTTTTATCTGTGTTTGTGAGTTGTTTTTCTTCCTTTCTCAGAAATGTTCAAGTTTAAAGAAAACCAAATATTGTATAGTTATAAGTTTTTTTACAATTAAGAATTTAAAATAAATGTGTTATGTAAACCATACTTAAAATATTAACCTCGAGACGGCCGCGAGTAATCGGTTCTATCCTTCTAACTTTAGTTTTAAGACAACTGATGTAGGGTAACGGGATGTTATGTTAGCCTATCACCTTCATTCGGCCTATGTACCAAATATGTCATTAATTTAGCGATATTCAACAAAATCATGTTGCTAATCTGAAGCAATTGAAACAAGATTAATCAACTTATAGTCGTTCACTTCCGCGTAATTTTAGATTTCTTGAACTTTTTGGGCATCATGATTTCACTGGTTAGGCTGAACAGATGATCTACACGATCTTGAAGTGATCTAAATTTGGCTTAATTGAATCGATAAAGCGAGTAATGAAGTCCGGATGTACAAAAAATAGTTGCACGTTACAAACTATCTGTTCACAAGGCTAAAATAACAATGAATCGTAGACCCAATGTTGGGGACATATTTTTTTCTTTGTTCCCAACTATGGCCTGTTGTAATAAAAATGTTGTTATTTGTGAAATTTCCAATAAAAATGTTTGAGTTTGCGTTGGATATTTTTCAAATTGTGCATCTCAACACGAACCAAAACAACAAAATCAGTGTGGACTGAATTAAAATGTTTTCATAATAGAATGACCGATAAATCATATGGGACAAAGTTAAGGTGTGAAAGTGTGTTGAGGTTGTTTTTGTGAATTTTTTTGGGGGGAAAAGATAAAAAAAAAAAACATTGGGTTTATTAATAAATAGGGAGGAGTGTATAAATTGTGGTAGCTCAGTTAACTTTAAAAAAATGTGTGTTTTGTTAGTATATTAAATGTTTTAATTATTTGAAGGAAAGTTAATTGCTTTGTTAAATTAGGTAATAAAGGAGGGAAGGACTTAAAATGGGTAAGGATGGGAAAAAAAAAAAAGAAGAAGGGGGGGGGAAGGCAGTGATGGAAAAAATCGCATCGAATAACGTTCAATTTTCAATCTTTTGCGAACACGCTCTTGGAAGAATTTCAATCTGAGTGATCTTCTGCCGACATCATAACACACCGGAGTGAATGAAGAAGAGAGAAAAAAGAGAAGAAAAATATGACATCGGTCACGCATGATTTTGTTCATGCGTTGAATCATTCCTACAATGCATTCATTGTACTATGAATGACAGATGAAAGAATCGTCTATGAATGCATTCATTGATTCACGAAGATTGAATCGCCTCGATCGCCTCGATAGTGCAAAAGTTGGCTATGATTATTACGGTGTTGTGTGTTGCTGTTGCTGTTTGCTGTTGTTAGCTGCTTGTCGAAAAAACTCATTCACGTTTTGCTTCACGGTCATCTTTGAATCACAGTGATAAACCAAGTAAGTAGGTATTATTGGAAGTAAAATTATGAGCAAAACACAATTTTTGTTTTTGTTTTAATTTTTAGAATGAAACGATGGTGCACTCAAAAACCACCCTGCTGCAGGTTGATGGGAAGTTTTGCTGCAAGGCTGTAGAAGAATGTGGACAAGTTGATGGCCGGAAATTTTACGCGGCATGTTCTGAACAACATCTGACAGTCAATGCTGCATTGGATTTACCGATGCCGACAGTGGCTGAATCTGGATCTAAGCCGGCAAGGAAGAAGTCGAAAAAACTTCAAAAATTATAAATATTCAAAAATTATTTAAAAAAAAAAGTTATAAAATTATATTCAAATTGAGCATTAAATGCATGTAAGATGAGTGAAGAGAAAGAATTACGTCTGTTTGCCTGTGCTGATACTGTTCACTGCGGCTAGAATACTTTTAGGAATATTTCCTGGTACTCAATCAAACGTAATCTGAGCACAATGACCAGTATCCGGATCATCCAAAATTCAATACTAATGACCACTCCTCGTTCCGACATCACATGGGCATGCGGCACATCATTTTACATTAATTATCACTAATTAGTGTAAAATTATATGTCACATGTCCATGCTTTGTCAGAACGAAAAGTGGTCACTGTTACCGAATCTTGGATGATCCGGATACTGGCCATTGTGCTCAGATTACGTTTAAAAAGGTACTCTGGTACTTCATCTTATTCGCCTTTGAAAATTAGCGTTTGATGATATGTCGCAAGCCTAGTTTTGTCGGAATGAAAAGTGGTCCTCCGAACCGGATTTCGTATGATCCGATTACTGTCAACTATGGCTAGATTACGTTTGGGAAGGTACTCCGGTACTTAATCACACTCGTCTCAGAATATCAATGTAAAATTATATGTCGCACACCCATGTTTTGTTGGAACGAAAAGCAATCTACCGAACCGGATCACGGGTGATCAGGGTACTGATAACTGTTACGGTGGTTGAGAAGGTTCTCTGGCACTACATCGTACTCGGCTTTGAATATCAGCGTAAAATGATATTTCGCAAGTCCATGTTTTGTCGGAACGAAACGCGGTCCTCGGAACCAGATTTCGCAACATCCGGAAGGTTACCAGGGAGGCCAACGACGGTCCCAAGTCTGCTAGGGTATGTTAATTTATTGTTTTATTTTTTAAATAACATGATTTATCACTGAGAATACATTATGATCCACAATTTGTGATAAAAAATTACCTTATTTGAATCCGGAATAAATCTGTGACCAGCGTTCCGCTTTAGCGTCAAAAATCGGTTGAGAAATGAAAAAGTCATGATTTTTATTTCTAAGCAAACCGTGAAGCGGAAAACGCTAATAGAATTCAGTTGACTTCTATTCCACTCAACAAGCAAATCCATGAATGCAATCTTGCATTCATATTGATTCGAAATTTTGATTCACGGATGAGTCTCTAGATGGCTAATAGATGATTCACATGATTCAAAATGAATGTGGATACTGCGTGGGTCGCTTTGATTGAATCATTCATTCTCTAGCTTGGCTCATTCATGGCTTCATTGGTATAAACAATCAGCAGAGATCATTTGAAATATTTCCATGCGACTGTGATTGATCGAAAAAGGAATGTCGAAGCAAAACACGGAATCGGCTGAAATCATACACGCGATTGAATTTTTCCATCCTTCAGGTATCCGGATATAGTATTACTGCTAAAGAAGGTTTGCGGAGTTTTTGCGTAGCCGTTTTGAGGATTGAAGAACTAAACGGTCGATGTTTCCGACATCCGAAGTGTAGATTAGATTCCAGGCAAACGGCTGATTCAAGCATTTGCCCGGTATAATGCAAACAGAGAATGTTTTTTTTTTTAGTTTGGTCCGGTGAGCGACTGCGAGTTGGACAGCAAGCGTCTGCCCGGCATAATTTAAATCAAATTTTCTGAAACAACAGTTTAATCAAGTCATAAATTTTACCTGAAGTTCTTTATGTGCAGGAGAGCTCTTTACCAAATTTCTTGACAAACATGTGTCGCAGTTGCGGGGAGATCGAATAATGTTAAGTTCACAAAGTTGGTTTGTTATGAATCATTTTTTAAAGACTATGATTTGTTATATAAACTATTAGGGGTCCCTGGCAATTTATTTATGGAACATTTAAAATAATCAATAGATGATTCGCACATATGTTACATTCTGTGGATCAATTTTGCAAGTTTAAGGAAAAATATTGAACCTTTTAAGTATCATTTGCAATGTGTTAATGGGAAATCCGAAATTTTTTATATATTCTTCCCTTGATATAAAACGGTAAATTTTTGATATTCTATTGCTAAATTTTGTTAAAAGTAAGTAATTGATGAATTTTACGGATCATTTCTATTTTATTTTTTTGTGGGTTTTCACCAGAGTCTTATGGGTCAAGAATGCGTTTTTTATAGAACGATTTTCAATTTTTCATGGATCATTTCTTCAGTTTTAAAGGTGCAAACATAGGGCTGCCGTAGTTCTTTACGTGCACTAGTGCTCTTTATCAAATTTATTGCGAAACAAATGTCACAGTTGCGGTCGTAAAAGAACGTGCGATCGCAAAAGTAAGTCAGCTTTCTGAAAATTAAAAATTTTCTCCAAAATGATCCTTCTTTTACAGCAATACTTAAGCCTCACATATAAATGAACGGACATTTTAATAAATTTGAGTAGTAGCGCAGTCAAGGATCGATTCTCCCGTAATTAAATTTAAAAAAAATTTAAACCCAAAATTGGAATAATTCCGGCATAACTAATGGATCATTTATATTTAATAAATGAACAAAATTGATTTGCTATGGACCATATTTAGAAGTTTATGGTTCATTTTCAAACCTATTATGGATCATTGGCGATTTATTTATGGAATATTTTCAATAATTTACTTAGCATGTGCATATATTTTAGTTCACAAACGTTGCATTCTAAGGATCAGTTTTATCAAGTTTACACACTTAAATTCGATTTTGCTGTTCGGTAAAAAAATTGACGAAACACTTCGGTAAATATAACATCTTACCGATTTTTCGGTAAACATAAAAAATGTTACCGTAATTTTGTAACACTTTACCGAACGATCTGTAATGTTGAATTTTATTTACCGTATACGGTAGAAAAAAATACAATCCATACGGTAAAAACAAACAATCACTGAATACGGTAAGAACTTTACCGAACAAAACGTAAAACGAACTCTGAATCACCGAAGCCCGGTAAAGTATTATTAGCTGTCAAACTGTCAGCCATTTTCTATGAAGCCTCGTGGTTCCAGTGATCGGTTGTCCAGAAGGTGGTTTGGATATTGATTAATTTTAATTATTCCATGTATGTATGTAGAAAATAAACCAGCGTTAATTAGAGCTTTCATCCGGCTAGCTATAAATATTTCAAATGTGCTGATTCACGCTAAACAATCAATAGGTTCGATGTAATAATGGATTTTTATTCTAAATGATACGCATGCAAAATATATTTGCTGCATTGTATCCATCTATAGGTAGAACACAACTTCACTGACGAGCATCCGATGCAGCCGACACTCATCGTTCGTAGTATTTCGTTGACTGCGCCATATGCTGGAAAGACCTCACAGTCCCGGTCGGAATAACAACAAATATAGTTTTGTTTAATATATTCAATTAACCAATAACATCCGAATATTTTGGTGTTTAATGATAAAAACAAAAACAAAATACCGAAACGGTTCGGTACCAGACTACACAAATTACCGAACTGTACGTTAATTTTTGACAGATCATCAAATCTTCCATTACCGAACTGTACGGTAGTTTTTGTCAGTTCGTCAAAAAATTTGAGTACCGAACGTTCGGTAATTGATTTAATTACCGAACAGATTACCGAACGTTCAGCTGTTGAAAGTTCGGTAAAAAATTACCGAATACTGTAAAATTTTCTAAGTGTGTAAGGAAAGTTATTGAACCTTTTATGGATAATTTGCGATATGTTTATGGGTAATCGGTACAATTTTATGGATCATAGCCTAGATATATAACGGTACATTTTTGACATTTTATTGCTAAAACTTACATAAAGTATGGATGACATTGCTGTATTTCATGGATCATTTTAATTTTGTTATGGATTTTCATCAGAGCTTTATGGGTCAGAAATATGTTTTTTATGGAACGAATTTCAATTTTTCATGGATCATTCCTTCAGTTTAAAGGTGCAAACTTAGGGCTGCCGTTAAAACGACTCTGAATCCCTAATCCGTGAGCTTGCAGGTTACAGAATATGCTTGAAGAAAATAAAAGTTGAGAATAAAATGTGTTGGTATGAATCTAGAGCTAATGTTTCTCCTCTATTTAAATATTCCATCCAGTGTAGGTGTCTTCATTAGAGATGTAGAGCGATACACTACTGAATGCATACAATTATCCAACGCGGACTCTTAGCTAGATTGAATCTAGCTTTTAAAAACGGTTATTCAGGTACTGTTCCATACAACCAGTTTCTGGGAAATCCAACTATACACAGTAACGACACAGGTTTAGCACTATCTGAAAGATCTCATTGACCAGATTGAGGTTTTAAAAATATGCAGATTTATTCTTGCATTCTTCAGGTGACAGAATTGGGTCCAAAAGCGAAGTAACTCAACACAACCCGTGTTTAGAAAACAAGTGTAAACCAACAATAATCCACTGACATCTCTCGCCACGGCTGCGTCAAATGATTGCCCAAAACACTTGCTCGACAATGAATTTTCACAGCCACAGGTTTACCTCGAAGCCTCCTGGCGAATGTTTCATCCCAAGCGAGACATTCTAAAAGAAAGACGAATGTCAAAAGCTCCATTCGCTCAGTGACAACCACCGGGCCACAGCCAGAGCCGTGAGAAACATGGTCCCAACCGATTGCGGAAGGGGAGGGGTGGGCGAAAAAAAAGGAAAATTCTGTCAGCCTTTTGTTCACCACCATCACCGCCGTTATGCGTCAAATACGAGCTGACTGCTTGCTGGTCGGCCTGGTGGTTGATGCCTTCCCATATATTTCTCAGCTGCGCTCCTCTGACTCCCCTCTTATCTGTTCCAACCTCATGCTTCACCTACTGGCGTTTAACCCCTCACACCCCTCCCCACTCAGTCAGTATATGACTTGAGTATACATAGTTGTCCCATTGTTATTAATGCTTGAATATGAATTGAAACGAGGCGTGAAACAGTTTTCATAATGAATGAATCCTTACGCCTTCTCGGTTTCTGTCGTCGTCATCGTAGTCATCGCCGTCGCTTGGTCCCTCTACCATACCGCAATGCATGGGAATAGAAGTGGAAAAGTCAAAGGACTTGGTGTGATAATGTGATCTTCACACCCTTTTCTGCTCCATAGGGAGTCATACCCGTCACCTCATTCTCTCATCCCTTCTTCTGGAGCGGGATTTTCATCGGCATGGAGACCACAGTTTGACGGGTTTAAACGCCATCTGTTCTCGGAAAGTGCTTCTAAAGACGAAGCCATGACAGACAATGTAAACTATGGGACCAAAAAAAAAATTCAAACAAAAGTCTGAAAAGGAGAGCAATGATGCTGCGGTATGGTGATTTTTGTTGTACAAAAGAGGAAGGAATAGATGGACCTCAACAGCATTTTACTGCAAACCTGCCTATAATAGATGTGTGAGAACGATTGTCAGGCTAAATTGTGGCCATCAAAAAATTGGAAGGATATGGATAAGATGTCAGTTTGCCTGAAGCATTGAAAATACTGCTTTATTTGCTTCAGGCAAGATAACCTTTCAATTGTTGTCAAACACTGGCCTGTATAATTGTGATATTCTCAGTTTAGCAGGGTGATTGAGTTAATCAAAATATGTTTTAAATGAATGTTGGATTGATTTATTTAAATTATTTGAAATAGTCACTTACTTTGACAAATCAGGTTCATTGTGGAGTTCCGAAACTTATATTAATTTCAGGCCTGCGGACTTTGAATTATATTCTATCGTCAGTTCTGTTCTTATAACTTTTCCGTAGAGTCTTCATGATATTGATTTTACAGATGACTTTGTTGGTACCAATCATCCCTTTTATAACATCGCGGCTAAAAAATGATATTTCCGAAAGAATTGGGTAAATGTACCATAAGTGGAGGTATAAGAACTACCCGGGCATCAAATGGTGAGTTGATAACTTCGAAGGAGGGTGCGACCGACCTCTAGTCCTAACAAGTTCCTACCTCACGCCTCCTCGAGTCATATGATCACAAATGACTGCCAGCTGAAACATGGAGACACTGGTTGGCGTAGCCTGGGCAATGTTATCAATCTGACAATAGCAAAGTGAGGGGTGTGACTGAAGATCGTGTACCTTTAAATCATATTGTATATTTTCCATTCTCATTTTATTAATAATTTTAGCACGCTTTGGAATCATCTTTGAATTCCAAAACCATGTAAGAACCTGAAGTAACTTGATAAGCATCAAGGGCTCAATTTGTTTTTCAGCATTTCAGCATAACATTTACTTTAAAATTGCACTTCTAAAATTCAACTACTATATTCATAAAATGTTGGCATGCGCTATGAGCAGTACTGGATTATATTTAAATATTTTGTTAAGTGGTATTGAAGCTTTTAGAATCCGGAATAATAAAATCATCTGCATATCGGTAACGGTTTGACGTACAAATAAGTTTAATACATCAATACAAAGGTAATTTACTGTTCTTTAAGCGAAAAATATCAATTTAAATCATGTTTTTCTTTTCTGATGAAAATTCGCACTTTCTTTTTTATTCCTCCCATCAAACGCTGCATACCTCAGGAGTCAACATTCTTGGCACATTTGTTCCACATTTTGGTCATCTGAGTCGCGTCCCGAGCCTTTTTTCCACTTTTCTTAAGCTTCCGCTTCATTATTGCCCAAAATCTCCCAATGGGCTGGAACTGCGGGCAGTTGGGTGAATTTATGTTTTTATCGATGAAATCTACGTTATTATCGCGGTACCACTGGATGACTTCCCGGCTGTAGTGGCAACTCGCCAAATCTGGCCAAAACATCACGGGACCTTTATGGGCTTTAATGAAAGGTAGTACGTGGTTTTCGAGGCATTCTTCCTTGTACAGCTTCGAGTCCATCGTCTTATTCGTCACGAACACTTTGATCTTTGCTCCGCAGCTGCATATCCCTTGACAAACCATCAGTTTTTTGGCAAATTTGTCCATTAAAGCAAACTTAAACTTCCCAGGAACATCTCCTCGTGCCGTCGCCATGTAGATTTTTTGGCCAGGAAGCTGTCCGAAATCCATTTTGACGTAGGTTTCATGGTCGATGAGTAGGCATCCTTGGTACTTCGTCAAAACCTGGTACAAATCCGAGCTCGAGTTTTGGTGACGAAACTTTTCTTCAACGTTCTGCTTGGTTGCTTGCTGGCTCGATAAGAACCATATCCGGCTCGCAAACAAATTCTTCGAACGGTACTGCGAGAAGCAGCGTATTTTTGTGCGATTTCATTATCTGATAGTCCAGGGTTTGCTCTGACGGTTCGCAACATCTTCTGGTTCAGCTTGCGGTCATATGTTCAACTACGACGCTTACCTTGAGGCACTCGATCCACGCTCTTTCGCTCCCTGAAGCGTTTGAGCACATCATACACGGTTGATTTGCTGATTTTCAACGTTTTTTCGATTTTTACTGCGGACCACGTTGGATTATCAACGTGGGTGTGCAGAATTTTTTTCTCCTCTCGGCTTCCATCTGGAATAACTTTTGACTCACTCCACGAAACACCGTGAAATTTATACCACAACAAGTGGGCGCCTAGGTTATCAAACCGCTGTTAAATAATTCTTGCACAGCGACACTTTCCGTGCCGCTGCAACACAATAAGTGATTCCGGGTTCTAACTGGACAGAACTTTATGATAAGATAAGCCATTTATTTAAGAAATCATCAAACCGCGTGGTTCGATCACTCCAATTGCTGTCTTTGAAATGTAACTAGAACATTTTAAAGAAAATTCAACAACATGTCTTATGAAATAATATATTTTATTGAAATTTTATCTTTGATATTTGAAATGCTCCATTCTGTTTCGAGCTTTTCCATGACTAGTAGGATATTAATACAAATCTAATTTTCATTTATTTTTCAGTAACAATCTATTGGATGTCAGATATATTTTATACATACGCATATTATTTTCTTGTATTGACTTCCTGTAGCCGCTCTTTTTACGCATTATTTTCTATAATGATATCTTAATTTTTTGTGTACAAAATATACTTAATATTAAACAACATATTACGGAAAAAGAGAGGGACCATCAGAGCACCCAGGTGAAATGGGTGAATGGCAGCATCAAATGGAATAAGATTGCCAAAACGATGGATGACAATAATGTGCGCCGGTTGATGAAATGTATTCCGGGAAAAGTCCGCAAATGTCTTCGAAATTGAGATAATTTTTTTTTGTATTTTCCTTCTAAAGTTCACATAAAGTCGAACACCAGAATACTATTTTATTAATGTACATCCGAAAAAAGGGGAATTGTCTTTGTTCCAATTCTAACTGGGCCAACCCTTAGGACCCAAGAGGGGCAGCGGGTTAACACGTTCTGTACCGTATTTAGGGCATAAAAGTATATTAATTCAAAGTATATTGCATTTTTTTTAACTCTTTATTTGTTCCAAATTTATTCAAATTTACATTTCATGTTAATCTAGGTGCTCCAGCTACTACCGTAACCTTAATTGTTAAAATTGACACGTTGATTCATCGTTCATCGTTTGTTTTGTATTTGATGCAAGGACAATTCGTTTTTAAACCATGTATTAGTATACTGATCGTTTCCGTTTTTTGATTAAAAGTTAGTTTATCACCCGTGTGTGATCAGAAAAGTGGAGTACAGCTGTTTTTTCCACATCTGAAGTAGTTATTTCGTTGTTTATTCCGGAGTGAGTGCTATAACTAAAGGGTGATACGGTCAAAATTTGGTCAAGGGAAAACGCGTGTAAATCGGTGAAATCGTTTATTTAAAAAATCAAATTAAATTTCTTTTTCAAGTTCAATTAGTATAAAATTCAGGAAAAATATTCAGTTAGGCTTCCGCTTTTCCAAATCCGAATTGCCGGGCCTTACGCCTGGCCCCTGCCATCAGATTTTGTACAGCCACCTTGTCCACCTTCTTCGCCGCAGAAAGCCAGTTTGCCTTGAACTGCTGCTCGTCCTTAGCAGTTTTTTTGGTCTTCTTTAGGTTCCGCTTGACAATAGCCCAGTATTTCTCAATTGGGCGGAGCTCTGGCGTGTTGGGAGGGTTCTTGTCCTTGGGAACCACCTGCACGTTGTTGGCGGCGTACCACTCCATGGCCTTTTTACCGTAATGGCAAGATGCCAAATCCGGCCAAAACAGTACGGAACAACCGTGTTTCTTCAGGAAAGGCAGCAGACGTTTATTCAAACACTCTTTCACGTAAATTTCTTGGTTGACAGTCCCGGAAGCTATGAAAATGCTGCTTTTCAAGTCACAGGCACAGATGGCTTGCCAAACCAGATTTTCTTTGCGACTTTGACAGTTTCTGTGCTTGAAAATATTTCTACCTTTCCCCTTCCTTTTGCCGTATAAAACTCCTGTCCCGGAAGCTGCTTGTAGTCGGCTTTGACGTAGGTTTCGTCGTCCATTACCACGCAGTCAAACTTCGTCAGCATCGTCGTGTACAGCCTCCGGGATCGCGCTTTGGCCGTCGTATTTTGTTTATCATCGCGATTTGGAGTCACTACCTTCTTGTAAGTCGATAGTCCGGCTCGTTTTTTGGCTCGATGCACGGTTGTAGACGATACACCCAGCTTATTTGCGGCATCTCGGAGAGATAGGTTAGGGTTTCGCTTGAAACTACCGGCAACTCTCTTTGTCGTCTCAGCGGCTTCCGGTTTTCGATTTCCCCCCGATCCAGACTTCCTGGCTGTCGACAAACGTTCCCCAAACACTTTAATTACATTTGTAACGGTTGATTTGGCAACTTTTAGCGATTTTGCCAACTTTGCGTGCGAGTAGCTCGGATTTTCGCGATGCGCGAGCAAAATTTTGATACGCTGCTCTTCTTGCTTGGACGGCATTTTGACAACTGAAGAGTGAATTCCAAAATCAAAATAAGAGCAACATTCTACACACACACACCTTTAAATGAGGGGTGTTCAGGTTTTTTAAATGTAAAATTGAAAGAAATACGTCAAGTTGATATTGACCAAATTTTGACCGTATCGCCCTTTCAAGTCGCCATCGTGAACGCTATCACTATCCAGCAGCTAAATCGTTCGGTTGCGCGAGCTGAGTGAGTTT
The DNA here is from genome assembly GCA_024533555.2 of Aedes koreicus. Taxonomy (NCBI): domain Eukaryota; kingdom Metazoa; phylum Arthropoda; class Insecta; order Diptera; family Culicidae; genus Aedes; species Aedes koreicus. The sequence continues at coordinate 63,304 of JAHHFK020002116.1, forward strand.
GTGTATCGTCGTCGTTAGTACAAAGCAGATCGAAAGCAGAGATGGAGAAGAAGCAATGCGCCACATGTGAACTCGAAATCAACGATTTGGAGCCAGTGTCTTGTGGCTTCTGTGAAGCTTTTTCCACATTAGCCAGCAATGTTGTGGTTTCAATCTGCGGGCATGCAAAGACATTTTTGCGCAAGGGAAGGTGTTGTTCATCTGTCCTCCATGTCGAATTGTCTTGAACGGAAGAAGCATCCGCGCTTATGTTGCTGATGAGAAAAATTTCCAACCGTCAAACACCAACGACCTTGCTTCACAACTGCAACAATTATCGGGCATGGTGGAGGTGCTAAACAAAAAAGTCGATCGCATTTCATCAGCACCGGCACCAAATGATCGTCCTGCTACGTTGCCTACGTTCCCTTTGCTAAATGTAACAAATGAAAACGGCACGCCAGTTTGGCCGAGACCAAGTGCGAAGCGTCGTCGAGACGATTATGGTCAAACCATCAGACCGGTTGCTAACAAAGGTACAAAGGAGATGAATTTTGAGGATCTTTCCGTTCCTTTCATCACACCCGCCGCACCGAACCCAGTTTTCTGGCTTTATCTTTCTGGACTACAGCCATTGATCACCGACAAGGATGTTGAAAAAATCGTTTCCCGTTGTTTGGAATCATACGACTCGTACCGAAAGGAAAGGATGTATCAAACATGACGTTTGTGTCATTCAAAATTGGCCTCAGCCCAGCTTTAAAAGCACAAGCCTTCAACGCAGAAAACGGTTTGATGTTTAGGGAGTTTGTGAATCAACCAAAAAATATGGGACGTCGAATGTATACCTCGACCAGGGAATCCCCTTTTGCGACCCCTTTAGAGAGCCCCGCAACAATGGTTTAAATCACAGTGACGATTGCGTTGATGATGTCTGGATTTATTACCAAAACGTACGTGGCCTGAGAACGAAAATTGACGACCTGCTACTAGCGGTGACCGATTGCAATTTCGACGTGGTCATCATGACTGAAACCGGATTGGACAACTGTATTACCACGCAGCAACTATTTGGCGCAGGCTTTAATGTTTTTCGTTGTGACCGGAGCCCTGCTAACAGCAGTAAATCCCGTTTTGGTGGTGTTTTGGTTGCTATTTCTCAGCAATATGTCAGCCGTGTTGTGCACACCGTGAATGGGCAATGTTTAGAACAAATTTGTGTTTCATCGACGATCAAAGGTAGAAAGTTTTTAATGTGTGCGATTTACATTCCACCGGATAAGAGTCGTGATGTAAGTGTAATTAATGACCACGTTTCTGCTTTGAATGAGCTGTGCGAAAAATGTTCATCTGACGAAGCTATTCTGGTGTGTGATGATTATAACCAACCACGTATGCGTTGGGTTTCATTCGATAACATGGTTCAATGTGATGGTTCTCAACTCCCGCTGTCCAGTAGCGCTCTTTTGGACGGTATGGATTTTTTGTGCCTCAGTCAAAAGAATCTTGTGCGCAATCACCTCGATCGCACTCTCGATCTTGTGTTTTGTTTGCCTGATTGTGAGGCAAATGTGAATAGATGCTCAGCTTTGTTGCTTCCCGTTGACTCTCATCACCCCCCGCTTGAAATTTCTATACCCGCGCGTGTGGTATGTGACGATCGTTTTGAACGTCATTTGGAGCGACCGCTGAACTTTCGTGTGATTGATTTTGTTGCGCTCTCGGACTATTTGCAAACCGTTGACTGGAATGCAATAGCTGCTAGCAATGATATCGATGAGATGGCGCAAATGTTCTGTTCCGTTTTGAACGATTGGTTTGTTAATAACGTCCTAAGAATTAAGCCACCAGTTTCACCCGCATGGAGAACTTTCCATTTACGGGAATTAAAACGTTCGCGTAACAATTGCCAACGGAAATTACGACGTCATCGATAGCCTAGCAACAAAAGAAATTTTCAACAAGCCAGCAATGCGTACCGATTTTTGAATGTCACGCTATATAAATATTACGTTTTGCGTGTGCAAATGAGTCTGAGAATAAACCCTCGTAGTTTTTGGAAGTTTGTTAATGCCAAACGAAAAAGTGCAACGATTCCAACGAACGTCTGTTTGAACGACAAGACTGCAGCGTCTGCAACAGAGTCTAGTCAGTTGTTTGCTGAACATTTTGCGTCCGTATTTGCAACGAACCCTGCTTCAATATTGGAAATCGAAGAAGCCATACGTGATGTTCCCGTTGATTTTGTTGATCTTGGAGTTTTTGATGTAAATCCAGAAATGGTCTCAATGGCTGCAAAAAAATTGAAACGATCGTTTGTTCCAGGCCCTGATGGTTTGCCTGCAGTTGTAATCTGTCATTGTATTGCCGTTTTAGCACAACCACTGTGTGATATTTTCAACCGTTCACTCCAGCAAGGAAAGTTTCCCCGCATATGGAAGCAATCGTTTATGACACCTGTTTTTAAACGTGGAGATCGCCACGATGTTATTAACTATCGAGGTATTACGAGTTTGTCAGCCGTTTCGAAGTTGTTTGAAATAATAGTTTGTGGAATTGTTCTTGATGCTACAAAAAGCTACATATCTACTGATCAACACGGATTTTTGCCTGGACGATCGGTTACCACCAACTTGTTAAGTTTCACGTCGAGGTGCATTGCAAGTTTGGAGGATAAGGCGCAAGTTGATGTTGTTTACACTGACCTGAAAGCAGCGTTTGATAAAATAGACCATGGAATATTGCTGCACAAGTTGTCACGCCTTGGAGTTTCTACGCAATTGGTATATTGGTTAGAATCCTACCTTACGGACCGTGAGTTGCGTGTGAAGATAGATGGTTGTATATCACGGCCGTTTTCTAACAAGTCTGGAGTTCCACAAGGTAGCAATCTCGGACCGCTATTGTTTATCTTGTTTTTCAATGATGTCGCTCTCATTTTGGGCGAAGGTTTCAAAGTGGTCTATGCAGATGATTTAAAGTTGTACATCGTGGTGCGCACGCAAGAAGACTGCTTACTTTTGCAAAATTCGTTGAGTTCATTTTCTGAGTGGTGTCAGAGAAACAAACTGATACTTAGCGTGGATAAATGTCAGGTAATCACATTTCACCGTATGGAAAATCCAATTTTGTTTGACTACTACGTTGATGGCAGTACTCTCAGTAGAGTGACCAGTGTGACTGATCTGGGTGTTCAACTGGATTCAAAAATGACTTTCGAACTACACCGTTCTGCGATCATATCAAAAGCAACTCGACAGTTGGGCTTTATTTCCAAGGTGGCGAAGGGTTTTTCGGACCCACACTGCTGGAAGTCGTTGTACTGTGCACTTGTCCGTCCAATTTTGGAAAACGCATCGGTGGTATGGCAGCCTTACCAGGTCACGTGGTGCCTCAGAATCGAACGAGTTCAGAAGCGGTTTATTCGTTTGGCTCTGAAAAACTTGCCGTGGCGTGATCCTTACAACTTGCCACCGTATCCTGATAGATGCCGACTACTAGGTTTGGACAGGTCGAAAAATACAGCAGTCGTTGTTTATTGCTAAACTGTTGAATGGTGAAGTTGATGCCCCCGTACTACTTTCTATGTTGAACTTTAGGATACCGAACAGAACCCTACGGAACTCTACGTTGTTGCAACCAATTTTTCACCGGACTGTGTTTGGATACAATGAACCGATTTCAGCATGTATTCGTGCGTTTACTGCAGTAGAAGAGCTATTCGACTTTAATGAACCATCTGGAAGTTTCGCGAATCGGATAAGAACGGCATTGAACTAGTTTTTAAGAGAAACGTGTATTATTAGTTTATTAGTTAAATTTTATTCATTAAGACTACCCATTGTCAGATAAATTATTTTAAATACAAATACAAATACAAATACAAATACAAATACAAAATATGTACCTAATTTTGTTTACATTGTTCATGCCTTAGCAGTTCAGTATTTTAAACAGGTTTTTATTCCTGCGTGTCAGTATAACAATAATAATCTTAAAACTAAAAACAAACTAAAATTAATCTTCACTAAGCATAAAGGGAATTAATCATTGCAATAGAAGATTGCAACGATTTTTGTCTGAAATTATTAATTATTTTGTTGGACATTTGTTCTAAAGTCTCAACATTCGAAATTCTATGTACTTCGTTAGTACTGTACCAAGAAGGCAGCTTCAAAATCATCTTCAGAACTTTGTTCTGAATCCTTTGAATTATTTTTTTCCTGGTAGCACAACAACTAGACCATATTGGAACAGCATAAAGCATGGCCGGTCTAAAAATTTGTTTAAATATTAGTAGTTTGTTTTTCAGACAAAGTTTGGATTTTCTGTTTATAAGAGGATATAAACATTTTATATATTTATTACATTTGGCTTGAATGCCTTCAATGTGATTTTTAAAATTTAATTTTTGATCAAGTTGTAGACCAAGGTATAATCTTCATTGTAAAATGGCTTACAATTAGCAGCGTAGTCCCAAGTCATCATTTCGAACAACCCAATGGGGCTGTACCTTGTAGTTTATAATAGAGACGCTATGATAGGAGTTGTAAATCGTCTAAATTAAAGCTTTCTATAAATTTCCCTTCCTATTTGCAGACATTTCAATAGTCCTTTCAAGTGGTAAAGTCACCTGAATGAAATCACCGGACTAAACAAAGCAATTCGTCAAATAACAGTGACGCTTGATTCAGATACACGCGCAAAGTTTTACTTTTCTACCATAGCTACGAACACAATTAAGTACCAACATTATAGTTTATTTCCAAAATTTTAACCGTATGAAAAGTGCGCTAAAAATTCAAGACATTCATGATAAAATTTTGGATAGCTCATTCCCAACAATAATGGCAACTGAAACCAGTTGGGATCAGAGCGTTAGTAGTGATGAAGTGTTCGAAAATTCTTATAATGTTTTTAGAAATGACCGCAATTTGGAAATTTCTGAAAAAAAAGTCAGGTGGGGGTGTTTTAATAGCTGTTTCTAACAAATTTAATTCAGAAATTATCGATACTTCAAAAGTTAAGGAATTTGAACATGTATGGGGGAAAGTACACATGGCAGGTATTTGTCTCAGTGTATTTTCCCCCAAACAACGCTCGTAAAGATGTATAGGAACTTTTTTTTTCACATTGCAGACGTAATTATGTCTGGATTTCCCCCAGAAGTGAAAGTTCACGCATATGGAGATTTTAATCAACGTAGTGCTGACTTCATTTTAGATACCGAAAATGAGTGCATCTTTCTACCAGTCGTCGGAGAAAATGAAACATTGCAGTTTATTTTCGACAAAACTGCAGGTCTTGGGCTCAACCAAGTTAATCATGTAAAAAACCAGCAAAATTGCTATTAAGATTTTTTATTGACAAATATTGAGGAAGATTACTGTGTAGCTGAATCACTTTTTCCACTATGGAAAAATGAAGCTTTTCACACAGCAATTGAGTTTTCTTTATATATCCACGAATATAAAAGACCCGACGACTTCGGATATGAAGAGGTCTTCTAATATCATTTAGCAAATTATGATATCATAAGAAACAAACTTATCAGAATTGATTGGCAAACCATTTTTAAGAACGAAGCAAATATTGAGACTTCTGTTGAGGTTTTTTTAAAAATTATTAGAAAATAAGAAGAATGATAAGTAATTTCCATTTAATTCCAACTACTGAATGGAAATTACTAATCATTCTTCTTATTTTCTAGTAACCGGTATTCCACTAAACAGGTCACACTCTCCATAATTTAAAAATTAGTGTTTGAAATAATATTTGAACAAGTACCATTGGACATTGGAGTTAGTCAAGCACTGAAAATTAATTTTAGTTTATATTACGAAAACGAAAGTATAACTAATAAATCTATTCGTTGTTTTCTGCAACGAAACTGATTTGTACTATTTATGTAGCTAGGATAAATGAATTATTCCCGCCCATCCCAGCAATAAAACCAACATGCATGGAGTATGATAATAGAGAAGCAGCGATTGGCTGGTCTTCACGAAACCCATTTCGTGCATTATACAAAAAGGTGTAATAATAGCATTTCACCAGACAAAAATCAATATGAATGTTTCATACGTTATACGAGAAATTTGTTCTATGTACAAAATCAATGTTTACGAAACGAAAGAAAGCTATTTTACGAAAATAAATTTTCAGTGAGTCGAATTTCAAGACATTTGAAGGTTTGAAAGGTTTGAAAAATTTAGACGTTTCTAAAGGTTCCGGCGCTGATGGAATACCACCCATATTTATGAAAAACTTAGCATTGGAAATTACAGCACCTTTAATTCGGCTATTTAATAAGTCACTGAAATCTGGGATCTTTCCCAAACTATGGAAAAGTTCCTCCCTAGTACCTATTTTTAAAAGTGGAAAAAAATCTGACATAACTATCGTGGGGGGGCCATTTTTTTTTCTTTCTTTTCTTTTTTTTTTGAAATTTTTTTTAATAAATTTTTTTTTCTTATAAAAAAAAAAAAAAAAACAACCAAAAAGAAACAAAAATATAATTTATTTTGTTTGTTTATCTCTTTGTTGGTGGGAAAATGTACTATGGTCCAGATCACGCATTTACGAGGAAACATGCTCCCAGCACCTTATCTTGAAATTTTACAGCAAAGTGATGTTCTAAAACATGGTTTGTATCACTAAGGCCCATTTTTTTATGTTGAATAAAATTAGGGTGGTCCCCATTTTCACGGAAATACAAAAACTAACTTTTTTATTTGCTGAAATAGACGTTTACATTCTTTAACATAGTTGTAGCGCAAAAAATTTCATGGACATTTCATGTAAAAATTTTTTTTTAGCTTAAAAATTTACCGATTTAGAGCAATTTTCCCTCATCAACTTAGGGTTTACCATAAAAAAAATGGTTTTTTTGTCCTAACTTTTTTATTTCAAATCCCACCGTACAGATGTAGTGCAACGAGTTTTTGAACTTTTAAAGACGCAGACTTTGGTATAGAAATTCAATAACTCAATAACTAGCTTCAATAACTCAATAGTTATTGCAGTTTTTCTAAAAAAAATACGCCCTTTTCAAATGTTGATTTCTATGATTGGGGCAAAAAAAAAAAGTTAAGGACGTCATTTAGAAGAGCAATTTATATTGTTTAACATCTGTGAAAACTAGAGATATGTTATTTCTGTATCTTGAGAAAATTACATTTGAATCTGTGATAGTTTTAGAAGAAAAACTTCAATAACTATTGATTGGTAAGCTACGGCAGATATATATTACGGTCTTTGAGTTCTACTCGTTTGATTTTTATGATTATAGTTAGGAGCACTTTTTTTTATGGTACACCCTAAGTTGACCTTCGCGATCGAAAATTGTTTATCCGTGAATTTTTTATTCCACCAAGGAACCATACAAAACCTCAGTTTGAAAGTTTGACAGTTCTTCGAAGAGATCTTGTGCTGGAATCCGTAAACGGGTGTATTATAAAAATATGCAGGTTTCACGTGAAGAAGTAGTGAATTTTTGGAAAAACGGAAAAGTTGTTAAAGATGTTATTGAACATTTATCTAAGAGAGGTCCGCTCATCTGTATCACGAGTGCCAAAAAGCGGCTGGAAGTAGAGAAGCTGTGCTTTTCCAAACGTTGGGGTAAATGTTCCCGCACCTTTTTTCGGTTTGTGGAACAACATGTCGGTTGGTTGGCGAAAAAAATCTCATTCCCTGTTAATTCTCCGATAACTGTGCGGCAATACAAAAAGAAGCTTTTCTCAGAAAGCGGCCGAAGAACGCAGCTGAATCGTCTGCGAAATCTTAAGTCCGAATTCAGCACCGAAGAGCTGGGGCTCGCAGCGGGATTAAGTGCAAGAGCAGAAGGCCATCGCATTGCTGGGAAGGCATTAGAAGAAATTGCGAAAAATCCAACAACGAATTTTGCAGACAGCCAGGAAGTGCCGGCCCTAATGTCTCCGGAAAAAGCGTTGGGGTTCATCTGCCGGAATGACTTCAGCAAGGCGCAATACATGGACATACGGATGACCACAAAGGAGCAGGGAGTTAATTTGTACCCCTCGTACAACACCATTGTTGAAACAAAACGGCTTTGCTATCCATCCGGTATGTTAATCTGATACATATTATGAAATTATTTTAAATTATTTTCCTAGACGAACCGGCCACGGGCTGCAAGTCTCGTTAATAGAGCCACCAATCTTATCTTAAAATTATTAAACTACTATAGGTATACGCATTAAGCCGTCAGAGGCAAGTGTTGTTCTCCAGCATCTTGTTGACCACATCGTGAAGCGCCTTGCTGAATTCATCAAGTTCGATACCGCATCCCATGCGCAAAGTATGGTTTTAATTTGCAAATGGGGTTGCGACGGTAGCTCAAACCACAGCAGGTAACATGTTTTAAATGAATTTCAATGCTTCACCTCCATAATTTATTTATTTTGACTTATACAATCAGCACATTCAGTACTTCATATATTGGAAGCAGACTCTTATTACTCTTATACTCATATAAAAAATGATACCAATTTCTTTATATAGATACCAACAAATTTTCATGGATGAGATCGAGGATGGCGAGCTCCGGGAATACAATGACTCTAATATATTCGCAGTTTCGATGGTTCCTCTACGGTTGCTCACGGAGACAAACGGCACCAAGCAAGTTATATGGAATAACGATCATCCCTCTTCGGTCTGCCTGTGCCGTCCGATCAAATTGATATTTGAAAAGGAAAGTGCGCAGCTTACCAACGATATCGTTGCGAAGGTCAATGCAGAAATTGAGAAACTGGTACCGACAAAAATCGGTAACGTTTCGATTACAACAAAAATGTGCTTCACCATGGTGGATACCAAAGTTGTAAACGATTTGACGAAGACACACTCACAAAAATGCTATATTTGCCAGCGAGCCGGAAAACAACTCAACATACCGTACGATACGGTAGACTCAGATGATCCTGAGAAGTACAAATTTGGCATATCCCCCCTCCATGCGTATATCCGCACGATGGAAATGCTGCTCAAAATTTCCTATCGTTTGGCCATGAAGAAACCTGCATGGAGGGTACCGAAAACAAACCAAGAAGTTAAAGATCGCGAAAATGCTGTCCGTTTAGCGCTGAAGGAGCAGTTGGGACTTCGGATCAGCGAACCTCGTCCTGCAGGAGGAAACTCAAACACAGGGAACGTCGCCAGGCGTTTTTTTCAGGACAGAGAAGCTGTTGCTGAAATAACGGGACTGAACAAGAGCCTGCTGGAGCGGTTTTATGCGATATTAACGATTATCAACAGCAAAGAAGATATAAACGTAGTCGCTTATGAGGAGTATGCCGAGGAAACACGGAAGCTGTATAATTCGTTATATGGATGGTTTGCTCTTTCTCCGACTGTGCATAAACTGCTAGTGCATGGGGCCGCAGTAATTCAACATGCACTTCTCCCAGTCGGAATGTTTTCCGAAGAAGCGGCCGAATCTAGGAATAAAAGCATTAGGAGGTTCCGGTCCGATCACGCAAGAAAGTTTAACAGAGAAGTGAACTTGGAGGATGTTTTCAAGCGGCTTCTCTTGACATCCGATCCAGTCATTTCGTTGACGAATAAACGAATGCATAAGCAGTCAAAAGATAGCCTTCCGGAAAACGCCATGGATTTATTGATGTAATTAAATAATAAATAAATAAATAGACATTACGTATTCTCTAAAAAGTTCAGAAATGTTTCTATTCTACTAATCATTGAAAAAATAAACCCTTTCAGAGTATATTCTTAGAATGATTAGGATACCGTTTTAAAAGTTCATCGTATTTTTAACTATGCATACATTTTCAGCTTTAATTTAAATTAAATTTAGATTAGTTAAATAAGTTTTTTTGAAGGTTAAAAATTGACCGATTTAGAGCAACTTTTCCCTCGTCAACTTAGGGTGTACCATAAAAAAAAAGTTTTGCTTTCCTAACTTTTTTATTTCAATTTCCATTGTAAAATTGTATTCAAACGAGTTGTAGAACTTTCAAAGACGCGTATTTTGATATATTAATTCTGCCGCTAGCTTTTACCAATCAATAGTTATTGAAGTTTTTCTTCTAAAACTATCACAGATTCAAATGTAATTTTCTCAAGATACAGAAATAACATATCTCTAGTTTTCACATATGTTGAACAATATAAATTGCCCTTCTAAATGACGTCTTTAACTTTTTTTTTGTTTGCCCCAATCATAGAAATCAACATTTGAAAAGGGCGTATTTTTTTTAGAAAAACTGCAATAACTATTGAGTTATTGAAGCTAGCGGCAAAATTTCTATACCAAAGTATGCGTCTTTAAAAGTTCAAAAACTCGTTGCAATACATCTGTACGGTGGGAATTGAAATAAAAAAGTTAGGACAAAAAAACCATTTTTTTATGGTACACCCTAAGTTGATGAGGGAAAATTGCTCTAAATCGGTCAATTTTTAAGCTACAAAAAAAAATTTAACATGAAATGTCCATGAAATTTTTTGCGCTACAACTTTGTTAAAGAATGTAAACGTCTATTTCAGCAAATAAAAAAGTTAGTTTTTGTATTTCCGTGAAAATGGGGACCACCCTAATTTTATTCAACATAAAAAAATGGGCCTTAGTGATACAAACCATGTTGTAGAACATCACTTTGCTGTAAAATTTCAAGTTAAGGCGCTGGGAGCATGTTTCCTCGTAAATGCGTGATCTGGACCATAGTGCAATGGTACCATGTAGGAGTTTGTAATGGCGTTTGAGGGAAGGGTTTTGCCCACGTTGCTTTTTCAATTGTTATTTTAAAAGTGGGAAAAGGGGTTGTGGGGCGGGTTTTTCCTTGTTTGTTACTCTTCCAAAAAGAAAAAAAAAAAAAAAAAAAAAAAAAGGTAGGCCTTTTCCAGTAATGGGAGGAGAAGGGTATTTTTGGTGGGGATTGCAAAGGGATACATGAAATTTCCCGTTATTTTCTGCCAAATCTAGCATTCCCTTTATGTGCATTAGATAACGCAGAAAATTCAATGTTTCTTTTTAACTGTGTAGTTAGAGTCAAAGGGAAGAAATCAAACCCTATTCATGTCACCTCTGGAGTCCCCCCAGGCTCTCATTTATTTCGTCTGTAAATGACGTTTCCTTTATACTTAAAAACATTAAATTTCTTGTTTATGCTGATGACATGAAACTATGTTTAGAAATAAGAAGAAAGAAATAAACGTTTTCTATGTCTGGTGTAACAAAAGTCTTTTGCAGCTGAACATAAAAAAATGTAATTCGATAACTTTTAGTAGGAAACGAAGCACCCCAGACGTAACTATTAATTTAGGTAATCAGCCAGTGGAAAAAGGTAAAAGAGTAAGGGACTTATCTGGGGTTATCTTGGATACCAAACTTACATTCATTGAACATAGCAATAGTATCATCAACAGAGCAAACCATATGCGTGGATTTATAAAACTATTTTGTTACAATTTTCATGACCCGTGCACAATAAAAACATTGTACATTGCTTATGTGAGGTCAATACTGGAATATTGAAGCGTAATTTGGTTACCCTTTTCAGTCATACAAGAAGAACGAATAGAATCGGTACAGAAGCAGTTTTTACTGTTTGCCCTTCGTAGATTAGGTTGGACAAGGTTACCTCTTCCATCTTATGAAGCACGCTGTATGCTTATCAGCATCCAATCATTAAAGGAGCACCGTAAATTTGCATTAGTTTCATTCGTAAATGATATCGTTGACTCCGAAGAACTTTTATCAAAACTTAATTTTTACATTCCGTCCCGGCAATTACGAAATATAAATATATTTACTACAAGCAATCGTCGCACAAATTACGCCAAATTTGGACTTTTTAATCAGATGATGGCCACTTACAATAAGCACGGAGAAAATGTTGACTTCACTATGACTAAAACAAAACTGAAGCAATACTTCATTGTAATTAGATAACCTAAACATTAAAAATATAAACTTGATAGGTTAGTATTTTAAGGCCTACTATATATTTAAGAAGTGAGACATAAAATGTAAATATCATTGTAACAAAACGGTCTACTACTGATTGACGACAAATAAATAAATAAATAAATAAATAAATAAGATAATTAATTGTTGTTTCGAGTCATGAAAATGTTATCCATATTATTTAAAGGGGGGCGACCCCGGCGTAGTGGTTAACATCCATACCTCTCACGCCAAAGTCACGAGTTCGAATCTCACCCCCGGACAAGTTACGAAAATACCCAAATGAGGTATTTGAGTGACTACGACGGGAGATGGACCAGTCCGAGGCTGAAAATCTCGATAATCCAGACAAAAAAAAAAAGGACATTATTTAACGTCCGTCACAAAAAAAAAAAAAATTGTGCGATGCAATTATTTCGCAGCTCATGACGATTTTTTCAGTGAATATTAGCTTTCATCGCTTGGCACAATATGCAATCATGCAGTAAGCATCACACAAAGCAATCTCTAGGCAAGGTGACGTTTGCCAGCGGCCGATTGCACCATAGCTACGAACTGAAGATTACAACACCACTCGAGAGGCTTATCTTGTGTTGCTGTTGTGTAACACTGCCGGCACGGGTGGGACTTTACTCTACCACTCACTCAGGACGCAAGGATCTGGCATCGTTGGCAAAGACAAATAGATAGACGGATCCAATCATGAACCGCTGATGCATGGCAGTTTTCGTGTCCTCCAAATAGCGAGAACCATTCAAACATGAATCGCTACTCACTGGTGGTACGCAAGTGAGGGATTATCCCTGCTCAGTGTTCTTGTTCTCGCTGGAAGCTTTGCCAGCAGCAAACATCGCAACACACTCCTTGCACCTAGATCAACAATACTCGGATCGCGACGAATGACTTGTTGTAGCCTTGAGGCTTACGCTGGAGGCAGGATTTTCGATTCGGGTCACATTTTGACCCACCATTTAGCCAAGTGCGTGCTAGATTGGATTGTGTTGAATCTAAATCGAATGTTTGATGGACTCGCGATGACTTTGTTTATATTGGACGATGTTTAGCAAATAAACTCGAGAATAACTCATGCGCTGGGAAGAAATGTATGTTGAGCTTAATTCGTCTCTTCAGAACAACTGGTTTTTTGAAGAATTCATTTTAAATGTTTAAGCCCAACAACGGATCTTGGATTCAAATCGAGCATTACACCGTTAAATTAATCAACGCAAAGTTTTTCTAAAATTCACATATTATTTCGTTAAAAATAAGGCATTTTATTTAATACGTTAGAAAACAATAGTTTAGTGTTAACAGTCAACTTTTGAATCAAAAAACGAGGGGAAATTGCACGTTCAATTTTTCTTCGTGGGTGAAGCTCACTCATTTTACCAACAAACCACCAGGCAGTGCGTCGGCCATTCAACAGCGACAACAAAAAAGAGCTACATTTTACTCCGTGTAATGTAACATACGAGCCCGCAGCGTAACGCAAGCATGCATGTTGTAATTTATTAGAAATATTTTGTAATTTATTAAATGCTGGCATACTGACTGCACAGTCGACTGGAAGGGCTTGCGGTGGCAAAACGGACTGAATTCCCGTTTTTTTTTTCTCTCTCTCTCTGCAGGTCCTCCCGACTCCTCACTTACGCCCCGGACATTTGGTTATTCATGCCATCGTTGAGCGGTACGACTTAATTTACCAACCAGTGCGAGCGGCGGCGTTGAATATTTTACACAGAAGCGTAACATTTTCGGCAAGAAAAAAAAAAGTAACTGATTAAACTGAGAAAAAGTGTGTTTGCGTTCCGGGGAAAAGTTTTCATTTCTTTCGCCCTAATTCGTGATTGTTTCGCCGGGTGTAAAACTTTCGTTCGCCCGCTTTTGAGTGAAGTCAGACTTTCCGCATACGGCTGGTCGTTGGCTGCTCGCAGTTGGTCAATATTTATTTTCTAAACGAAGAACTGTCGGGTTGGATGATTTTCTGTTTGAATAAATTTGTTGCTCCCGCGGGTGATGATCATCATCTTTGGAAACTCGGTTCTTGGATGGTAATTATTTCATTTCCTAAGAAAAAATTCCAGTGGCTGCGGTCTTTGGTTTGGCTTGAATACCACAATTGTATTACTACGAGACTATGAGATAGTATTACGAGGAATGGCGGGCCCTACACAGCGGATCTCATCACCAAATCATGTCACGTAATTTGCAGATGAGTTTTCTGGAAATTCGGTGACGTGTGTTGCTTTTTTTTTTCGTAATAGTGATTTGTTGAACTTTCTTTGCTAGGTGGGATTGCGGGGAAATGTCTGCGAGTTTTTCCAAGTTGTTTGATTAAAAGTTGAAGGTCTTCAATTACACTTCCGGCTGTGAACTGACGAGTGGATGGTTGAAATTTAGTCAACGCAGCCACTAAGTGGGACAGCATCAGAAGAAGGTGATTTACAAGCTTAGCTCACGATGCTTTTGATAGCAAACTTATAAAGCTTCTCACTTAGAATTGCATTACTTTGCACGTGATTGAATCAAGCTTTGACATTAAAGATAATAAGTAAACGATCAAGTCACGTAAAATTAAGTGTTTCGAGATTGAAAAGCTTATCGCTCACAGAAACGTGCGTTTAATGGAAATGTGTTTCGTTTCTAGTATGACTCACATTTATGGCGAAATTGGCGTTAGTACTAGGTTAGTCAAAAAGTTTTGAAAGGGAAATTGAAAATACATATTTATTGGGGAAATCACTTTCATGGTTCAGTATAGTCTCCCATCCCAAGAAACATTGCCAAAACCATTCTGCTTTATTAAGTTTTATTAAGGTTTATCAAAGCCACTAAAAATCAATTTTGTTTTATTATGACCCCAAGAGGTTTCATATTTAAGTCAGTTTTATGAGAACCTACACAGCTTGTTTACAACGATCTTAAAACCTTGTTTTCTCAAATTCCTTTTACTCCTATTAAAGGTTTTATTTTGACTTTATGAACTCGCAAAATGCTGTTTTGAAATGCAAGAGGACTCATTCATATTATCTAATTATGGTCAATTGAAAATGCATTTTAAAATCCTTTTGCCTCCAGTAAATGCATTAAACGGCTAATTGGCATTGAGAGAAGTCACAGAATGACAAAAAGGTTTTATAGTAGTCATTGCGAAGATAAATTGGCTTTATGGCAGAACTGTGATTTTTTTCACCATATTGAAGTATAAGAAATAATTGAAATGTGGAAAAATGAATGCACCAAATTTTAAATGTAATGCTAACGAACTGTAGATCGGAGACCAATTTCGGCATTTTTTGCGATAACTTTACTGAATGCTATCAGTTTTCAAGAAATTCATGATTAATCTATCGAATATATTTGTTTTAATTTCTTGTTGTTGTTGTAAGCTCGCATTATTTCCAAGGCGCATTAATTTTAAGCTCTTATCGTGCTAATATTCACCACTCAATTAAATGCGCCTATAATTTGGAGCATGATACGCTGTAAAACAAAAACTCAATTTGTTCTAGATATTTTGCTATCAAACAAAATTTTTCGCAACACCAGTACTTTTATCTTAGATATTATTTACTGCTAAATGAATCAGAAGAGCAGAGAATCGAACGAAGCTGAACAACAAAAACCAACCAGATATCACAGTGAAGTTTGACAGCTGTGGCCATTTGGCCGTATGCTGGTTTTCATGGCAGCCAATAGGTTTTATGAAGTGGTCATAGCATCTATCACTAGAACATTTTCAAAATCTTCATGGTAGGTTTTATTAAATTGTTGTCACAACCTTCTATAGAGTGGGCCACGTTCAACAAATTTTGGCTCTAAAGAAGCAAAGAGGAGGTGTTGGAAGCCAAAGCCAAAGGGAGGAGTGCTATTCGGCTGGAATAAAACTAAAATTGATACTTGGGATTCGATCAATACCATCGATCTTCCAACTTTGTTGTCCCATCATGGAAGTGACTTTCTGGAAAGCCTGTAAAATACGCCCCAACGACTGCTATAATCTCTTCGTTTGATGAAAATTGCTTTCAACGAAAGAATTTTTTGAGGTGTAAGAACAGTCAGAAGTCAGAATAGGGTGGATGCTGCAACTATTCGTACCTCAATTCACTGATTTTCGCGATGGTTTTTTGAGCGTGTGAGCAGGTGCATTGTCTTGATGGAAATTGATTTTTTTTACTTCAACGTCAACAGGCCTGAGGTGGCGGATTCGTCCTTGGTTCGAGTACTACTTTACCCATGCCCTTTCGCTCAATTTTCAATACTTCTATTCAATTTTCAACCTACCGTACACTGACGGAACTTTCAACACTTTCTCTTCATATCTTTCATTCTAGCAAGCATTACTGTCCACTCTTGGTGCCTCATGGTGATGAGCGGACATCTGCTTCTACATCATAATCATTACTTATTGTTGTTTTGCCCATTTATCTGTAACTCCCTTCCAGTTAAGTCTTCCCTTTCCTAACTCGGTAGCACTTACTATTAGGTCAGCAAAAATAAAAGTGGATTGCTGTTATAAAATCAGCATCAAGAAAAAAAAAATAACCATGGCAACAAAAAAAAAAAAAAAAAAAAAAAAAATTTTAAAAAAAAATTATAAAATTTTTCTGGATACCTCCAATAAAATTTGGTGAAAGGCGCCAGCGCTGAAAAAAAAAAAACACACACAAACATAAACAAACAAAAACATAAACTTTCACACTTTAAAATATCTTTTGTTTTTTTGTATCAAAAGAAAAAAAATCATAATTAAAATAAAAAACAATACTTATTTTTTTTTTTTTTTTTATAATAAAAACTAGCTGATCCCGGTGCGTGCGCTGCTACGCTTGCAACTAAATGAAAGAAAATTTAATATAACTGGCACGTTTATGGTTTTTTTTTTCGAAATGAATTTTTTTTTTCTTGAATGAGCAGGGGTTCAAACTTCTATCAAAACATGCTTCTTACCCGAGAAAAACACGTTTTGTGTTTAAGTAACCTGGACAATTCTCATTTTTGGTAGAAATTTGTGTTTCATTTGTATGGGAGCCCTCCCTTCCAGAGGGGGTGGTTTCTCAAACCACCATACAATCATTGCCTTCAAAACCCACCACATGCCAAATTTGGTTCCATTTGCTTGATTAGTTCTCGAACCATCACATTGGGCTCATAGATTATAGTAAAAATTTGAGTTTCATTTGTTTGAAGCCCCCCCCCCTCTTCTTCAGAGAGGGGAGGTGTTTTGAACTACCATAGATACATTTTTGCCTTCAAAACCCCCCACATGCCAAATTTGATTCGATTTGCTTGATTTAGTTCTCGGGTTATGATGAAATTTTTGTCTCATTTGTATGAGAGCGCCCCTTCCTGAGAGAGAAGGGGTCTCAAACAATCATAAGAACCTTTCTCAGCCCCAAAAACCCCTTCATTTAAATTGTTACGTTGGTCGGTTCAGAACTTTCCGAGTCTATAAGTGTCTGACAGACAGACAGACAGAAATTCATTTTTATGTATATAGAAATCTAGCCTCCAAAAACCCCCATATGCTAAAAAGGGTTTCATTTACTTGATTAGTTCTCGAGTTATGCAGAAATTTGCTTTTTATTTGTATGGGAGACCCCCCCCCTTCAAAATGGGGAGGAGTATTGAACTGGCATAGAAACATTTCTTGCCTCCAAAAACCTCAACATTGCAAATGCCAAATTTGGTTTCATTTGCTTCATTGTCTCTCGAGTTATGCTAAAACTTATGTTTCATTTTTATTGGAGTCTCCCCTTCCAGAAGGTGGAGGGGTCTCAAACTACATAATAAACATTTATTTCTCTCAATGCCATTTGCTTTAACTTTTATCGAGTTATGCAGAAATTCGTGTTTCATTTGTATGAGAGACCCCTCTTTCAGTGAGCGGAGGAGTCTAAAACCACAATAGAATCATTTTTTGCCTTCGAAAACCTCCACATGCCAAATTGGGTTCCATTAACTTGATAAGATCTCAATTATTCAGAAATTTGTGTTTCATTTGTATATGAGCCCTCCTTTCAGAGAAGGGAGGGGCTCGAGTCAACTTAGAAACATTTCTTGCCTTCAAAAACCTCCACCTGCCAAATGTGGTTCCATTTACTTGATTAGTTCTCGAGTTATGCAGAAATTTGTGTTGGATTTGTATGGAAACTCCCCTCCCTCCCCCTTCCAGATGGCGGAGGAGTCTCAAACTTCCATAGAAACATTTCTCTCCTCCAAAAACCTCCACATGCCAAATTTGGTGCCATATGCTTGATTAGTTCTCGAGTTATGCACAAATTTGTGTTTCATTAGTATGAGAGCCCCCCTCTTATAGAGGACGGAGGGGTCTTGAGTTACCATAGAAACATTTCTTGCCTTCAAAAACCTCTACCTGCCAAATTTGGTTCCATTTACTTGATAAGTTCTCGAGTTATGCAGTAACTTGTGTTTCATTTGTATGGAAGCCCCCCCCCCCTTACCAGAGAGACAGGAGGGGTCTCGAACCACCGTAGAAACATTTATTGCCTTTAAAATCCCCGCAAGCCAAATTTGGTTCCATTTGCTTTATTAGATTTAGAGTTATGAAGAAATTTCAGTTTCATTTGTATGACAGTATCCCTTCTTGGAGAGGGGAGGGGTCTCAAACAACCATAGAAACATTTTTCGCCCCCAGAAAACCCCACATGCCAAATTTGGTTCCATTTACTTGATTAGTTCTCGAGTTATGCAGAAACTTGTGAATCATTTGTATGGGAGAACGCCCCCCCCCCCCACCTACCAGAGAGAGAAGAGGGGTCTCGAACCACCGTAAAAACATTTATTGCCTTTAAAATCCCCGCAAGCCAAATTTGGTTCCATTTGCTTTATTAGATCTAGAGTTATGAAGAAATTTCAGTTTCATTTGTATGACAGCAACCCTTCTAGGAGAGGGGAGGGATCTCAAACCACCATAAAAACATTTTTCGCCCCCAGAAAACCCCACATGCCAAATTTGGTTCCATTTGCTTGATTAGTTCTTGAGATATGCAGAAACTTCTGTTTCATTTGTATGGGAGCCTCCCTTTCTAGAGAGGGAAGGGGTCTCAAACTACCATAGAAACATTTTTTTCCTCCAAAAACTTCCGCATGCTAAATTTGGATTCCTTTGATTGATCAGTTCTCGAGTTATGCAGAAATATGTGTTTCATTTGTATGGGAACCCCCCCTTTCAGAGGAGGGAGGGGTCTCTTACTATCTTAAGAACCTTCCCCGGCCCCAAAAACCCCTGCATACACATTTTCACGCCGATCGGTTCAGTAGTCTCCGAGCCTATTAGGGTCAGGCAGACAGACAGACAGACAGAAATCTATTTTTATATATATAGATTATATAAATATTTCATGGAAACGGGAGGGACCATCAGAGCACCCGATTGAAGCACTCGGGAGGGGGGGGGGGGGAATGCCAACACCGCATTGCTAACAGTTTGTGAATAGAGGGCGGGCTCTTCTCCCTGTAACGTTTGGCGTTTTTTGTTGTTAATTATTGCTTTGTTTGTTTTGTTTATTATTGATTTGTAGAATAAATAATTAAGCATAAGATTAATCTAATGATGTTCTAATAATAAATCAAATAGCTCGCGTTGATAAAATCGAGCTATCCATGTGTCCAATTCGCGTTTATGATAAAAAGCTTCACTTTTATAGCAAGGTGCTCAATCTGAAATTGGCGTTTTAAATTTGCCATGCTTGCCGTCGCCATATGACTTGGACGTGGTTTTTAAATAATGCTCCTAAAGAATAATTAAGAGTAGTCGTTTTGATGAATTGAATAGGGCTCCGATTTGAAAAGAGGCACAGTTTCTTGGCTCAGACATGTCTTCCTTTCGATCATTTCGCTAAAGCATCGGCTGGAAGGCATAAGTGCGCGATTAAAGTTAATTACGTTTTATTTGTTTCAAGTACAATCTTTAGGTAAAGTTGGTGAGTGAGCTTAAAACATTGTAAGTGGTGTTAGTTGTTTCGCGTTTCTTTCTTTGTTTAGTGGACTGGGGTCCTTTTTGAATCGCCAATTCTGCTTGTGTTATTTTTATTTAAAATAATTCTACGAAAAAAAGGTAAATATATTTAATCGAGTGAGCGATTTAACTTAATACTAATGTAGATTCGTGTTGGACGTGCAACGCACTGCGCTTTTTTCGTACGGCTGGAAATATTCATCGTCTATCAGCGACCATCCAAGACTCCGTCGTGGTTCTAATTCAATCCCGTCTAAGGATCATCGAGACCCATGAGTTACGTGAAGGCCCGCCTCAAGAAGGCAGTTAATCGGAGAATCGAGTTAAGTCGCCAAAACTAAAAGTAGCGAAGTATCTCCCATCGGTCGTCCAAAGCCGAAGGTAAGGTCGTGCCGTCAATTGCACGCTAAGCCGGGTCGTTTTGGGTACGTGTGCCTCTATTCATAAGGGTGAAACGGCTATCAAACGCCGCCATCACTCTCGTGGAACAAAAATCCGAGGCTTCCGTTTCAGCCACCACTCCCTTTGCATCTTTAGTTCGGCCACATTGCCCACACGGGTCATTGTGCGCCAACTCGACATCGCGTGGACATCCTGGTGGCAACCATTGCACCACCGCCATTTCGACGCCATTTTCGTTGAGCAAGCCGCAACGGAGTCATGCACAGGTACGTTTGGAGCTAAGTTACATGGCCATGTTTGCTCTTCTCTTTGATTGTCGTCGAAACCATCCAGCATAAATAAACGAATCTAGAAATAAGAATAAACTCGATAAAGTTGTGATAAAAGTTTAGCTGCGTTTAAAGCCAATTATCGGGAATAAACTACTCACTAATTTCGGGAGCTTAATTTGTTCATTTATCAATTTGGTAGACATCCCTTCGCGGTCCCTAAGATCCCTCAGCTGATGAAAGGAAAGGAGTTTTAGCCTGTGTTGAAGTAATTTCGCCAATTTTCCCCAATAACCGTTCAAGAGTTTCCCCTGAGCCAAAACAGTCTCTAAAGTCGGGTAAAACTAAACGTGACCGGTGGTCTCTCTTAGAGAGTGGCGCTTAAGCTAGAAACTATCACAAGCGATCAGTGGTACATGAGCGAGATCCAACGAGTTATTATTGCCAGTTGAGGTGGCAGATGTATCTGTGCCTCAACCTACCCCGCAGTGGGATGTTTGGCAATGATAACGTCCTTGGTTCGAGTACTACTTTACCCATGCCCTTTCGCTCAATTTTCAATACTTCTATTCTATTTCCAACCTACCGTACAGTGATCGGAAAAGCCTTTTTTTCATGGCGAAATTAATAACTCCTAAGGCTTACGTTTGCGAATCATGGTGTCTTCCACAAAGTTGTACCTAAACAAGTTGTTCATCTTGTGATGATAATTTCGTAGTTTCAAATTTTACCGCAAGGGAGGCGTTGTTGCTAACTTTTGAACGAAACGCAATAGAAGGGTGATGTGAAAAGCAAGTTTTTAGGGAATCTAATTTCAAGCAGGTTTGCTGAAAACTTCATTTTCTAGCTCTTCATTCGATCATGATAGAGCTATTTTTTCTGCTTTAAATCAGGGTGTCTCTAAAAAATGAGTTTTTTTTTATTAGAACTTTTTTGTTTTTTAATACAGCTTATTAGTCAAATGTTACGGGTAATTTTAACTAAAAACATGCATTATTTCTTTTCGACCTTATGGTTGTTTAGGCGAGAATTGGCCAGAAAGTCATCAAATTCTTGTTTTTATGAGTATCAAGGAATAAATTTCTATATAAATGAGCCCGGGTACTCCTGGGGCACACGAGCGGGGACTGCTTAAAATCGGACATATTGTTCGTTAAAATTACCCCTAACTTTTGAACATTAAAATATAACCAAAAACTTAGTTCAACAAAAACAGGCATCATATTTTTTTATGCAAACAATTGAAACTAAAAAGTAAGAATGAAAAAACTGATTTTTAAGGGACACCCTAATCTACACCAGCAAAATAGCTCCGAACTAAAGCAGTGCACAAGCGCCGGACGCTCCAGTCGTGAATAAGCATCCTTAAGCGTGTTTTATTGGCTTTGTTTGCGTAACTGTACCGCATTCAGTTTTGAAAGAAAAAGTATTTCCATTGGTGTGGACATGTATGGCAAACCTCAATGCAATTTATAAAACCTATGTTCTTATTCATCTACGAGTGCCCTAGGATATCTAAACATAGCCAATAAAACACGCTTCAGGCTGCTTATTCACGACTAGAGCGTCCGGCGCTTGTGCACTGCTTTAGTTCGGAGCTATTTTGCTGATGTAGATGAGAGTGTACCTTAAAATTAGTATTTTCATTCTAACTTTTAAGTTTCAATTGTTAGGATAAAATAATCTTCAGACA
Source organism: Aedes koreicus (assembly GCA_024533555.2). Lineage (NCBI taxonomy): Eukaryota > Metazoa > Arthropoda > Insecta > Diptera > Culicidae > Aedes > Aedes koreicus. The sequence continues at coordinate 85,575 of JAHHFK020002116.1, forward strand.
AAGTGTAGAGAAAAATATGATGCCTGTTTTTGTGGTACTAAGTGTTTGGTTATATTTTATTGTTCAAAAGTTAGGGGTAATTTTAACGAAAAACACGTCAGATTTTAAGCAGTCCCCGCTCGTGTCCCCCAGGGCTCATTTATATAGAAATGTGTTCCTTGATATGCAATAAAACAATAAATTTATGGGTTTTCTGGCCAATTCTCGCCTAAACAATCAAAAGGTCGATAAAAAACGCATGTTTTTAGTTAAAATAACCCACCCATAATTTTTGAATGATAAGCTGTATTAAAAAAACTTGAATGAGCAAAGCTATAACGTTTTCTATATTTTGTGAGAAGATAACTTTTTCTCAAAATGAGAAATAAAAAAGTTATAATAAAAAAACTCACTTTTTAGAGACACTCTGATTTAAAACAGAAAAAATAGCTCTATCATGGTCGAATGAAGAGCTAGAAAAATTGTGTTTTCATCAAAGCTGCTTGAAATTATATTCCCTACAAACTTGCTTTTGACATCACCCTTCAATTGTGTTTCATTCAAAAATTAGCGTTAGAAACTACAAAATTATCACCACAAGATGGACAACTTGTTTAAATACAACTTTGTAGAAGACACGTAAGCCTTAGAAGTTATTAATTTTGCTGTGAAAAAAGGCTTCTCCGATCACTGTGCAGCAGAGAAATATCAGAGGAGTTTTGAAAGCTGGTGAGAGTGGATTCTTATGTAATAAATGGCAACAAGAATGGGACACGGGGGCAAACGGTTGCTGGTCGCACCTGTCATACCGGATTTGTCGATCTGGGTACAAAGGAAGCACGGAGAGTGTAAACTTCTACCTTACGCAGTTTCTATCTGGCCATGGTTGCTTTAAGCAATATAATTGCATCGATTCGGACACGCAGCGTCACCCTTTTGTCCGGAGTGTGCAGATGTCAAAGACACCCTGATCTACGTGGTCTTTGACTGCCCACGATTTGGACCATTGCGAAGCGAGACGCTTGCCATCAGTGGGGCAGATACCAGCCCAGTTGTGTCGTGACGAAAGTGTTTGGAATGCGATCAACGGAGCCATAACGCAAATCATGTCGGCTCTACAGCGAAAATAGCCCAGGAGAATCTAGAAGCGGAGTGGTTGAATGGAGTAGCGGGTTATCGATCTCGGGTAGTTTCGCAGTCGGGATTACTCGAGTCGATTTCGGTCAGTATGTAGGAGCTAAATGGCTCACTATCCACAGGCGGGTAATCCTCTGTCGGAGAAGGTAGATCCGATGTCGGTGACTACTGAATTCGATGACGTTGAGGGTTGGAGCGGAATGGCTCCACCAAGTAAGCGCGAGCGCAAAATGGTTCACGATGACCAGGCTTGGCTTCTCTTCGCACATGTAGCTAGCAGAGTGTACGATTTGAACCACACGAGGAGCAAAAACTCGATACACGCGGTGAGAACATCGGCTGCACGCCGTGCACGAGAACTTGAAAATGGAGCAAGAGCATTGCCTATCGGGAGCGTGTAACATCCTGAAAGGAGAAACACCGGAGGAAATCCGTGCTCTTGGATTTCGGAAATCTTTCGTCAATCGTCAGTGTTAGTACGCGGTTGCATCTCATGGGGTGTAGACGTTTTTGTTGTTGATTCCTTTTTATTGTTTTAGAATGATGGCTGACAAAAAGGCAATTAAGTGGGGATGTGTGGAATTTTTTCTCGTGAAAATGATTCCGTAAAAACCGCTTTATATACTGTAAAGAGGGCGCGCAGGGCCAAAAATGGCGGCATATTACCCGTACAAGGAAAGCAGAAGAGGGGATTTAAATTAGAATAAGGGAAACCCTACGCCGCGGTGTTAGAAAAAAACTTAGAAGTGTGCGGGACCGTAGTGTAATAAGGGCGGGTAAAGGCATTGGGGGCTCAAGATTTGTGAATTCTTAAGATAAGTCGGGGGGCGTGGTAAACTAACCGCGTAGGGAAGGTGCTGAATCCCAAGTAACATTACCAAAACCATCCAGCTTTATTAAGTTTTATTAAAGTTTTATGAAAGCCACTAGAAATCAATTCGGCTTTATTATGGCAGCAAGAGATGCCAATAGGTTTCAAATTTTAGTCAGGTTTATAAGAACCTACACAGCTTCTTTACAACGATCTTAAACCCTTGACTTCTAAAATTCCTTTTACTCCTATCAAAGGTTTTATTTTGACTTTATTAACTCATAAAATGCTGTTTTGAAATGCCGTTTTAGGACTCATTCATATTATCTTATTATGGTCAGTTGAAAAAGCATTTTAAAACCATTTTGCCTCCAGTAAATGCATTAAACGGCTAACTGGCATTGAGGAAAGCTATCAAGCGACCAGATAGTTCTATAGTAGCCATTGCTAAGATAAATTGGCTTTTTTTTGGCAAAACTGTGATTTCTTGCAATCGCCATATTGAAATATATGAAATAATTGAAATGTGAAAAAATAAATACACCAAATTTTAAATGTAATACAATTGAACTGTAGATCTGAGACAAACTTTGGTATTCGTTTAGATAACCTTATTGAATTCTATCAATTTTCAGGAGTTTCATGATTAATTTACCGAATATATTTCTTTCAATTTTGTTTTTGTTGTTGTAAACTCGCATAATTTCCAAGGCGCATTAATTTTCAGCTCTTATCGTGCCAATATTCACCATAAAATTTAATGCGCATATGATTTGGAGCATGATACGCTATAAAAAACTCAATTTCTTTTGTATATTTTGCTATCAATCATAATTTCCTGCAACAGTAGAACTTTTTCTTAGCCATTATTTACTGTTGAATGAATCAGAAGAGCAACAAAGCAAAACAACAAAAACCAACCACGATATCGCCGTGAAGTTTGACAGCTGTGGCCATTCAGCCCTATGCTGGTTTTGATGGCGGCCAATAGGTTTTATGATGGTTCTCAAGTGGTCATAACAGCTTTCACTAGAACATTTTCAAAATCTTTATGGTCTTAGAAAGGTTTTATTAATTTGTTTTCACAACCGTCTATAGAGTGGGCCACTTTGTGCACATTTCGGCTTTAAAGATGCATAGAGGAGGTGTTGGTGGATAAAACAGTTTTGAATGTAGTGTCATCAACAAAGCCGGGAGTGAGTGCTAGGAATAGAAGAAATTGAGGGGTAAAAAAAAGAGAAGGAGAGATAAAAAGAGAGAGGAGGGAAGGGAGGGGGGAAGAGAAGAAAAGGGAATATTTTTTTTGGTGGATTAGTTTGCGTGGAAACCTTACAAATTTCAATTTTATTTTTCGTTGTTTTCAAGTAGATACTGCTGTTTAATTTTTTTTTCGGTTCTTTACTTTTTCGTTTCAGTCAACGGAATTTAACATGGGATTGAGATAGAAAAAGAAATTTTTTTTATCTAGCACGATACCGACTATGGGGGGGGTGGTTGGTTGAGGGGGGTGGGTGAGTTTTGGGGTTGGAGTGAGAAGTAGGGGAGTAGTGGTGGGTGAAATTAGTTGAAATTTAGGTGTTGTGGTATTTTTTGGTTTTGAAGGTAATTTGATGTTTAAATTTTAGGTTCAATTCACTGTGATACATTTTGGAAAATTCAAAAAGAATTTGTTCCGCCACAATAACTTGAATTGCAAAAAACTATCGTTGTTCTATATATTTTGCTATTTTACGGAAAAATACGCGAGCATTTTGTAATACAAATTGATGCGACGGAACAAACTGCCTTTGAATTTTTCAAAAATGTATCCAAGTAATAAAATGACAGATGTAAAGTTTTAATATAATATAATTTTTTTGACTTATTTCTAATAGATGAGAAATAAATTTTCACTTATATCTTATCAAAAATAGGGATAATTGTAAATGAATTGATAACTGCGATAATTGATTGAATTTTCTTAGAGAAGCCAGATACAGTGGAAAAAAAGCTTTCTGTGATAATGTTTTTAATTTTGATTCAAAATAACATTCCCAAGCAAACATATCGATACTTACCAGTACCTAAAGAAAATACATCCGAACTTCATTCAACCAACAGGAATTCGATAGAGAAGTGTTTTAGACGATTTTCACCATGACGCATTGCTAGTGAATCATCTCGATGCAAATCAATTCGTAAGTTAATTTATTTTTACATCTTGTATGTGTGATGCAGCATGGGCGGTGTCATGAAATCAATTGATGGTTTCTTATGAAAAATCAACTAGTAAACCTAATGATCCGCATGATTCTAAAAAAATCCAAAATTAATCCACCGATGGTGAGACTGACTCACCATCACTTACACTTCACCAGAATTACGAACTCAAATGTGGCCAATATGGTACTGGATACATATTTTCATCAGATATTCCAGGAAGAACCAGGAATATTCTATATGTCATACATTTGGTTGATAAAATAACGAACTATTTGTCAATCCTGAACATGTTGTTCATCGATGTGATTAAAATAATGGCATTAATAGTCTTCAACGACCTTTTATATTATGAATTTACATAAAAGGGAAATTGCCACAAATTACATACGAAATTTCATATATTCAGTCCATAGAATGGAAAGCATCGAGCCAGTATGGATTGGCAGCTGGCGCCTGGCGATGGCATTTACCCTGGAGGGTACACTATTGGATTTGGCAGCTGGTGGTGGCACTGGCTGGCAATGGCGTCCAACCAATTGGTCAGGTAGCTGATTCCACTGCAGGCTGTTGCTAGCAAGCCGTTGGTTAGGCAACCGTTGCTAGGCAGCCATTAATTATGATGTGGTGTGCTACGCAGTCGGTTTGCTTGGGCCGGTGATGCTTTGTAGCCAGCCGGTGGGTGCAACCACGAAGAGCGAAAAAATGGTGCTTGTTTGTGTGATATTTGGTAGCCATCTTTTGGTAAGGTGCAACGCTCAACGCGCAATGGCTGAAATAACCTGATCCGTCAAAAGACCGAGAAGGTCTTAATGCAAATGCGGACCATATCAAAGCCGTCCTTTTCAGGACGACCAATTTAATTTGTTTAGTTTGAGAGTTTGTTTGATTTGAATTTACCTTACATTACTTTCCAAGCTCTTACCAATTGGCAGAGAGCGGTGGCTAAAACAATTTTAATATTGCATACCTTGAGCAGAGTGTAAAATTTACAAATGGCTGCCGTCACGAAAAATTGAAACACCGGACGTTAATAATTCGATCGTTTCTTGATTGATTTATTTTTCTGACTAATATTAACTAACTTTAATTGTTTTTCAGTTTCAGAAGTAAGTTAGTGTGTCCATATCTCAACTCTTTTTGGATGTGGTTTTGAGACTCTGACAAGGGTCGTTTTTCTGTTGCCTGAGTTAAGAAGTTGCGAATTTAACTTCCGAAACCCATGTCCCGCTAATGAAAACTAATGATTCCATTTCCACGCTTGTGTCTGGCGCTACAACTTAGGCCCGTCCTCCTTTGTAAAATTTGATTCGCATTGCCTTCGTTTATAACCCCCTTCCTGTCATGCAATAGTAACCGATTCCGTTATTTAAAACGGGCCCGACATGGCGAGCAGCTATCAGTGATAAGGTGTGGCCCATTTAGTATTGGAACAAACATTTTTGATTTTTACAGCGACCTTAGTGGTCGGATTTGTAAACAATGACATCTTATGTGTTTCCTTTAACAACAACAACATCAGAAGTTTTTTTTCGCGGTGCAGTTCGAACGTGTTTCAGAGAAATACAAAATGGAAGAAGAAAGAAGAAAAATAATTATGCGCAATTATTTGGAAAACCATTCGTGGTCTGGAACAAAACTAGCAAAAGTGTTGGGTTTTCCCCCGAAATACCATGTGGTGTGTTTTGAAAAAGTCCAGAGAATCTTTGTCGACGGATTGCAAGCCTCAAAGTAAGCGTCGGGCGGGTACTGTCAACCGTCAACTGCGGAACAGAGTCATCAAGTACATAAGGGCAAACCCCAACATCTCAGACCACGATTTGGCCAAAATAATTCGCAGCGCACGCAATACCATGTAACGGATTCGTCTCCGGGAAGGCTTCAACCCAAGTAACAATTTTAGTTTTATTCCAGCCGTACAGCACTCTTCCCGCCTTTGTTGATAAAACTACATTCAAAACTGTTTTGTCTACTAACACCTCCTCTGTGCTTCTTTAAAGCCAAAATTTGTACAAAATGGCCCACTCTATAGACGGTTGTGAAAACAAGTTAATAAAACCTTTATAAGAACATAAAGATTTTGAAAATGTTCTAGTGAAAGTTGTTATGACCACGTGAGAACCTTCATAAAATCTATTGGCTGCTATGGAAACCAGAATGTGGCCAAATGGCCACAGCTGTCAAACTTCACTGTGATATCGAGGTTGGTTTTTGTTGTTCTGCTTTGTTCGATTCTCTGCTCTTCTGATTCATTTAGCAGTAAAAAAAAGGTTTACTGTTGCGGGAAATTTTGTTTGATAGCAAAACATCCAAAACTAATTGTGTTCTCTACAGCGTATTATGCTCCAAATTACATGTGCATTTATTTGCATGGTGAATATTGGCACGATAAGAGCCGAAAATTAATGCGCCTATGAAATTATGCGGATTTACAACAACATAAATAAAATTAAAACAAAAATATTCGATATATTAAAAATGAATTTCCTGAAAAGTGCTTGGAATTGGATAAGATTATCTAAAAGAATGCCGAAATTTGTCTCCGATCTACAGTTTATTGACATACCATTGAAAATTTGATGCATTTATTTTTCCACGTTTCAATTATTTCTTATATTTCAATATGGCGATTGGAAAAAAATCACAGTGTTGCCATAAAACCATTTTTTCTTCACAATGACTTTTTTTAAACTATTTGGTCTTTTGATGACATTAAATTTGCCGTTTAATGCATTTACTGGAGGCAAAATGGTTTTAAAATGCTTTTTTAACTGACCATATTAAGATAATATGAGTGAGTCCTAGAACGGCATTTCAATACAGCATTTTACGAGGTCATAAAGTCGAAATAAAACCTTTATAGGAGTAAAAGGAATTTGAGAAATAAGGTTTTAAGATCGTTGTAAACAAGCGGTGTAGGTTCTCATAAATCTGACTATAATATGAAACCTATTGGCAACTCTTGGTACCATAATAAAACCAAATTGATTTTAAGTGGCTTTCATAAAACATTAATAAAACATAATAAAGCAGGATGGTGTTAGCAATGTTACTTGACAACCAAATAGGGACTAAAAGCAAAACAATGTGGTCAGACTCCGTGTCAGAAAACTGTATGATCAGGTGTGAGGCTGTCTCCGGATATGAACATGGGGATTTCAAACAGCTACCGGGACAAAAAATTTACCTGGCCACGGCTCGGGGAGATGTTCCTGCCAAATTTTAGTTTTTGTTTGCAGATAAATTTCCACGTAAATACATGATTTGGCAAGGCATCTGTAGCTGCGGAAGGAAGACAAAGGTTTCCATCACTCATAAGACATTTAATTCAGAGCTGTACAGAACGGAATGTCTGATCCCACAATGAACCTGTCATGTTTTGGCCAGATCTTGCAAGCTGTCATTACAGTAAAACAGTGCTACAGTGGTATGAAACCAACGGAATTCAGTTTATAACGAAAGAACTCAACCCAACAAACTGTCCCCAGCTCAGACCGATAGAGAGATTTTGGGCTATTATGAAGAGGAAGCTGAAGGTGAATGGCATTTTTGTCAAAAGCATCAATAAATTGAGAACCAAGTGGAATAAGATTGCCAAAAAGATGGATGAGAATAATGTGTGCCGGTTGATGAAACGTATTCTGGGAAAAGTCCGCAAATTTAAGTGGAGATGATTGTTTTTTTTGGGGGAATTAGTTGAGTAGGAATGTTTGTGGGATTGGAGGTAATGGTAAAGAGAGGAGAGAGTTGTGTGTAATGGTGAGGTAGGGAGTGGAAAAGGGGTGGAGGAATGAGAAATAAGAGAGTAGAAATGTTAAGAGATAAGATAAATTTTTGTGTGATTTATGGTGGAGTGGGAGGGGGAGAAAATTATGGAGTTGAAATAAGAGAAAATATGATAGAGTATGTTTGTGTTGGGGTGAGTGGGGAGATGGTGGAATTTGTTTGGTGTGGGGTTTTAATTCGAGCTACGGCAGACCGCACATGTGTACAAATATCAAGTGTACGGGATAGGTTAGGTTCGTGGTAATTCCTTGTTGTGCATAATGGATAAGTTGCAAATAGTAGGTTAGGTTAGTTGCTGGCGGTGGCAAGCAAATTGCAGCCATTGGTTATGCAGTCGGTTGACCCAGACAGTGGAGAATGCTTAGCGAGTTTTGTTTCATCTCTGATCTCTCTCTTTCTATGGACATATGCTTCACTCTATACTTTTCACTAGTTCGAATTTCACCTATTTCGTGTAAAATTGTGATTCTTGTGAATGAGTTCCTTATCAAATTTTAGGGCCATTTCAAGAGTAATAAAGAATTGTCTCCAATCATTTTCGTGGAGTTAAGCCACACACACACTAATAGCATAGGGTCTCATGGTACTTCAGACTGAATAAAATATAGTTAAAAATTATTAATTCGATGACATCAATTTCTTCACATCAACAAGTCATACGTCAACTTTGCAGGTGCACTGACAAAACTCACCCTTTCGTTTTTTTTTCTCTACATGAATTCGTTTTTGTTTTCATAAGTTGAAAAACACACATTCATTTTGTTGTTTAAGAATGAACTGACAAAAAGTCACTCTTTCAAAACGTACACAAAAGGTTCAACGATAATGGTATAAATTGTACCGACACAAATGAGAGTGTTATTTTCATTATGCCACCCTTTATTTACTTATTCTTGATACAGTCCTTTGTTCAACAAAATATTTTATTATCAATACTGAGTTTGACTACCTCAGACTGACTTGTTTATTCTTCTTCTATTTCAATCGTCACTATCCCAGCTCAGGTGCTGAAAAAAAAAAACTTTCTAGTAAGGAAGCTGCTGCCCCGTAGTAGAAGCAATGAAGAAATTATGTACGACGAAAGAGATCAAACGCGAACCGTAAAATTATTAGCGATTCCATTGACAGATGCGATGAATGGTCGCGATTAGATATGACACAATGTATGCGCCGGCGGCCGGTGCGGCGTGGCCGGTTTCTTTGTTTTGTGTTTTTGCCCCTAGCTAATGTAGGAAAGTATCCCCATCGAATCCAGTTTTGCCACCAGATAGACTCGATTCCGACCATTCAATCGAGCGGCGTGATGCCTTCAGTCGGAAGCTCGCTCCGGTTAACATACTGTAACGACGACGATTATACGACGTGTGACGACGCCCGCAAATGTGACGATTGATGGCTGGACAAATTGAGGAATTGCCGAGCTATGTTTTCGATTTACCGTTTGACATATTGATGACAAGTTGATTTCCCACTGTCTGAGTTGAGTTTTTTCATCATGGTTAAAAAAAAAAAATCGTTGAAAATGTTGACCACGACCCAAAAACTACTTGACGCATTTGACAGATGAGTATTTCGCCGGTGGCAGTACATGGGGAACATCGTCGGTTTGTTTACATTGAAAATTTATGAACGGCTGGACGCAGCAACACGCAGACCTCCTGTCACTGTTTGGGGTAGCTTCATTTATAACTACACACAAGTACGCTAATTGCACTGCACACTGCATCATGTTCCTTCAACATAGTCTAGTCAGTGTTCAAGACACGATCAACACGGGTCTCTGCCGAGGGAAAAACAGTCAGTTTTATTGATTTTCGATGCCGTCAGCTATCATTATTTGTAATTAATTATCACACAACGCGTATAATAATGGGCCCTGATGCGCGCGGACCACCACTGTCCTGGCCAGTTGTTCGGAGGGTGTCACGTCGATCCGAAATTGATTTTTATTTCGTGCAGATATTTCGCAAGCAGCGGTCCCTTTAAGTATCGGCAAAACGCTCGCAGCATCTTCGCTTTATTATAATTATAATTATTATTATCACCGTTATTTGAATGCATTTCGAACCAGCCTCCTACTAAGCGACTGATGTTATTCTGGCAACGATCACCGTCGATCAGGAATTGGTCAACTTTTCCTTTTTATTTCGCCTCCAGAGGGCGTTCGGGGTGCACTTTATTTTATTATTATTTTGCGTATCGCTTGTATTAAATTAATGTTAAGTTTATCATTATGCTCATCGGCTTCGAAACTGATGCCATTGTTGAGTGTATGTTTTCTTGTTGTTGTTTGAGTTGTAGCTTTTTTTTTCTCTTTTTCTCGGCGTTACTAAAGATGGTTCATTTTTCACTTGGTTTCACTTGCAGATGAATCAACAGTGTAAGGTGTGCGGCGAACCGGCTGCTGGTTTTCATTTCGGAGCGTTTACTTGTGAAGGATGCAAGGTAAGAAGCATTTGTCAATAATAGTCTCGGAATTTCATAAATGTCAGAGTATTTAAAATAATTTAAACTGCTTTCGGCACCGAATGACATCCAAAAAATAATGAATCTTCGTAATAAATTTGATAATCCAAGAATCATCAGCTTACCAGAACAAAATATTAAAATCCTCGATAAAAACATTCTGCGAAGTAAGATAACGTAGTAGAATGTAAATTTTGCAGAACATTTCATTAGAGCCTTTTTAAATCCTTTTTCTTCTCTCTTATTTTTTGTACCATTTGACGGTGTTGCTTATCTGAATCGCGCTTTCAACTAAGTGTTACAAATGCACTTCTTTATTAATTAATTTAGAACTTTCGACTCCAGCACTATTTTTGCATCAGTATGATTGTATAACATGACTACACTGGAGATCGAACTTCGAGCTGTGCCTTTACCACAAAGCTCAGAATTTGTAGAACAAGGTCATCCAGATTTTGGCAGCCGAAATAATTTGTAAAAAATTATTGACAGCTTACCATTTCATTGGTAGCTAGTTCATAGTTTAATTTCTGGTAGGTAGTTTTCATGGAGGTTTATATTTTTAAGAGTCATGTTTTTAGTACAACAAATAGATACTTAGAATATCTCTGAAATTATGTAATGAGTTTTTCCCTTTTTCACCCAATTTTGTCCATGCTGAAATATAAGTGCGAAAAAAAATTCATCTTATTAATACACATGATATGTTACGCATGAAATATCCCAAATAACTAGTGTATCCCACGAAAAACTCAAAAATAGGGTGTTGACGTAGCAAAACACCGTTTTTACAGCTCCAGTTGCGGCAGCTTCAAAACTGCAATTTTATTACATTAGGGTTACATTCGTGTGAAGAACGGAGATCAGAGGTTTTACTATGAAGTTATTTTAGTTTATTTACGAAATGAAGATACAGTATGAATTGGTTTGTGAAAACTACGTATACAGTATTCTACAGTATTATTAGTAAAATTCGCCTCGGCTTATTTTTTTGCACCGATATTTCAGCATGGTCAATATCGGGTGAAAAAGGGAAAGACTCATGTTGGTGTGTCAACTTTAAAGCCAGCTGTGCTTCAAACCAGTTGATGGAAATATTTTAAATTTTGTCCACACCATTTCCTTCACTTTTTTAGGCCAGGGTGACATTTTTAAAATGCTACCTAAATTTTTCACAGAAATGCGGATTTTTTAAATTGGTTTGTCCAAAAATGACTTTTTTTCACAAATGTTATGATAACTTCATATTATATAGCTTATCAACATAAAATTTTGGTCACATGAGGTCTATACATTGATAATCATTTTGTCAAATGTACAGCCAAAAATATTGATAATTAACAAAGTTACAGAGGGTTGAACATGGCGTTTTTTGGAAACAAAATTTTGCTCTTAATTTTTTTGCTACTCAGTGTATGAATAAAGATTGCATTTTCGCGACTGGCAGACAGCGATTCCAAGCCTATCAATTGACATCGCTCGGGATAGGAAGGGAGATTGTTTGAATTGTTCCAGTGAAGCAGCCGCTGTGAAAATCGTACGAACTTATTCTGCACTCGTTCAACTTAAAGTAGGTATATGAGATACGTAGAAAATAGACCAAATCAGGGAAGTGTATTCTGAGATGCTACGCACCAGCGCACATTGGGCATAATCGGGGCTGTAATCGGACTTCTTTAAAAGCCACTGGTATTGATACATGAGCTGATGGTTTTCTAAAGGAAAAAAAATGCCAATAAATAGCGCTACTTTCATCCTGTACAGGGCATGGTAAGTGGCTCATTTTGTCTTATTTCACCCTACATCAATGTGCATGTCAGGTTTTATCTGTATAACTACAATCTCCCATGCATAACTTGCTTGAAAATGGACGTATCTTACGTGAAAATCTCTCAGGAATCGAATGGAGCTATTTTCATGCTGTGTTGGGGTCGAAAAATAGTCCATTTTGCCCCATTTCACCCTAAATATGCGTTTTTTAGTTTTCATCCCGAGAACTACAATCGCCACTGTATGTTTTGCCTGAAAAGGGGCGTAACTTACGTGAAAAGGTCTGGAAAATTGAATGGTACTAGTTTCGTGCTGTGTCGAGGTTGAGAAATATTTCATTTTGCCCCATTTCACTCTATAACTACAAACACCGCTGAATTTTATGTCTGAAAAAAGGGGTAGCCTGCGTGAAAAAAAAAACTGAGGAATCGAATGGTGCTGGTTTCACTCTGTGCTGAGGTCGGAAAATGATTATTTTTGGGACGTCACGTATAGATTGGCAAGTTGGAGGTCTCATTGTTCGTCATAAAATTCCATAAAATTCTTTACAGGTGGTCCAAAAACTGGAACAAAAACTGGAGCAGGAATCTTCAGCCCTGAAGTAGAAATCCCAGTGGCAATGGGAAACTATTCAACGGTGTTCCAAGCGGAGATTTTTGCCATAATAAAATGTATAAACGTTTGTCTGAAGAGGAAATATAGATTTGCAAATATTTCTCGACTACTTTTTCAAACAGAAGTATCTGATTTTGTAAACAATGAGGGGAAGTAAGATTCAAACGTAAATTTCTCAAAACTCTCAGCACCCTCACGGAAAGTACCATCACCATCTTGTTAGGGAAATGTTCTTCCTTGTGTTGCTGGCCCTAGTTTACATGAAAGTGCTAAAGTTTTCGAGAATTTAACGTTTGAATCTTACTCCTCCTCTTTGTTTACAAAATCAGATACGTCTGTTTGAAAAAGTACTCGAGATTTGTATTTTTACAGACAGCCAAGCGGCACTCAAAGCGTTGAGTAAATTTAAATGCACATTCAAAATTTTCTGGGAATGCATTCTTTTACTGCGAAAGGTGTGCCAAAAAAACTCCGAAAATTTATTCTGGATTCCGGGACACTGTGGCAGGTAACGAAAGGGCAGACGAGCTTGCTATACAAGGTTAAAATGCACAGTTTATTGGCCCAAAACCATCCTGTGGCATTTCATACTGTGTCATAAAAGGGAACTTAAATCTTGGGAAGAATAAAGGATGATGACCAACTGGTGGGACACCACAAAGTGTGTTCAATTGAAGAGGTTTATAATTCCATATGTCACTATCAGTTAAAAGCTCTTGGAGCTCAAAAAGAGAGCTCTTTTTACCTTTACTGGTCTAGTAACCGGACATTGCCCGAGTAGATATCACTTGAAAAACATTGGCCAGGTTCAGAATGATATCTGTCGTTTCTGTAACATGGAACATGAAGCCTAGGAACATTTACTTTGCAGTTGTGATGCTTTATACAAGCGCAAATTTGAATTTATTTACAGTGTCTCAATGCAACCTAAAGAAATTTGGACTGCGAAAGGTGGTGGGTTTTATGAACTCAATTTTGCCTGAATGGGAGCAAACGCATCTTAGGCTGTTCCACTTGACAAATGGTGATCAACCTATAAGATGCGAATAGTAAACAGGGGTATACCACAAAATTTCAACTCGGTGGACGCAGTGGTTCTACGCTAAAAAAAAGACTGCACCCATCGAAAAGAGCAGCCCCCTTCCCTGTCAGCATATGATCAAGGTCCCACCGGATTTGATTACCGGATCTTTCCTATAGTAACTCATACCCCAGTCGGCACCACGGGGAAATAGGGATAAGATTTGCTGGACAAAATGCAAAGTAACGCAGTAGGATCTATTTTATACCTGCAGGTACGTGAATGGCCAATGGTACGCATTTTCCAGTCATTTTCCATCTAATGACCACAGCGACACATAAACAAACAAATATATCCTTATTAAGTGCTAACGGTTTTTCTGAACTGCTGTGTGAATGATAATTGATAACATTTGATTAAATTATAATGTAAAGCCTCAAACCTAACTCTTTCTCGTTGAAACCAATATACAACCCAAATAACTTTCCCAAAACCATCCAGCTTTAGCTTTAGTTTTATTAAAGTTTTATAAAAGTCACTAGAAATCAATTTGGTTGTATTATGGAACCAAGATGTGCCAATAGGTTTCAAATTTTAGTCAGGTTTATGAGAACCTACACAGCTTGTTTACAACGATCTTAAAACCTTGTTTTCTCAAACTCCTTTTACTCCTCGCAAAGGGTTTATTTCGACTTTATTCACTCGTAAAATGCTGTTATGAAATGGTTGGTCTTATTATGGTCAGTTGAAACAGCATTTTAAAACCATTTTGCCTCCAGTAGATGCATTAAACGGCAAATCGGTTGCGAAGATAAATTGGCTTTTTGGCAAAACTGTGATTTTTTCCGATCGCCATATTGAAGTATAAGAAATAATTGATGTGTGGAAAAATAAATGCACCAAATTTTAAATGTAATGCAAAAGAGCTGTAGATCGGCGACTAATTTCAGCATTCTCTCAGATAACCATATTGAATTCCATCAATTTTCAGGAAATTCATGATTAATTTATCGAATATATTTGTTTAAATTTTGTTTTTGCTGTTCGCATAATTTCCGAGTTGCATTAAGTTTCAGCTCTTATCGTACCAATATTCACCATAAAATCAAATGCGCATATGATGTGGAGCATGATACGTTGTAAAAAAACTCAATTTGTTCTGGATATTTTGCCATCAAACAACATTTTCCGCAACAATATTACTTTTTTCTTAGACATTATTTACTGCTAAATGAACCAGAAGAGCAAAGATTCGAACAAAGCAGAACAACAAAAACCAACCACGATTTCACAGTGAAGTTTGACAGCTATGGCCATTCGGCCGTATGGTTCTCAAGTGGTGATAACATCTTTCACTGGAACATTTTCAAAATTTTTGTGGTCTTATAAAAGTTTTATTAACTTTTTTTTCACTGCGGTCTATAGGCCATCTTGTCCAAATTTAGACTTCAAAGAAGTATAAAGGAGTTATTAAAAGACAAAAAGACATTTACACCGTCTTCAACTCGAGGTTGTACAGGCTGAACATTAAACATAGAGCGAATTACAACGGACACCTTAACCTAACACCCAGTGGACCAGGTTGGACATTTTCGTTTTGCGAAAAGTTCCACAGGCTGGAGCGGGAATCGAACCCTCACTTCATGGCAATCGCTTGAACGACGGGAGACGCCGCTAACCGCTTGACAACGAAGCCCACAAAAAAAGTTCTGAGGTAGACAAAACAGTTTTGAATACAATTTTATCAACAAAGCCGGGAGGAGTGCTATATGGCTGGAATAAAACTAAAATTGTTTCTTGGGATACCACCCCTTCATGTTGACAATAAAGAATGAAATTTGATTACACCCAGAATGTTTATTTCATAAATAACAGTTAGCTTAAAACTTTTTTTGAACTTTGAATTATTTGGTAAGAACATTATGTACCCAATTTGAACTTGAAAGTTCACGTAAATAACATTCAGTACTCAACCTGAACTTGAAAGGTCACGAAAGAACATTATGTGCTCTATCTGAACATGAAAAATCATGGAAAGTTTATCTCGTACTCTATTACTACCTCATCATTTTGGTAATGTTATAAGATCTTAAACGTTTCACTTGTAACGTGTTAGCTTCCAATCACATTTATCGATTTCATTGATTAAAGGGTGTATTCGATAAAAATGGCACACAGAAAATCTTCTGTAACTTTTGAATCGTATGAGTAAAAAACCTAGAAATTTGAGTAGATCTTATCCATAGTGTATTATTTACATCTGCCAAGTTTCATAGTTATACATTCAGTAGTTCCAGTCATGTCGTCGAAACAAGAAATTGTCCGTGAGAAAATTGTGTGCACTCACAATCAAAATCCAGGGGCGTCCCACCGGTGGATTGCTAAAAGGCTTGGAATTGCAAATACAACTGTGTCTCGTGTAATAAGAACCTTCAAAGAGCGTCTGAGTGTCCAAAGGAAGGAAGGGAGTGGTCGTAAAAGTGGTCCAATGGACAGTAAAATGGCCAGGAAAGTCGTACAACAATTCAAGAACCGTCCAAACATGTCAATTCGAGATGTCGCTAAAAAGTCTAAGGTGTCAGTCGGTTTTGTGCAAAAAACCATGAAGCGTGCTGGGTTACATGTTTACAAAGTGCAAAAAACCCTAAACCGGAATGAAAAACAAAACATCACTGCGAAAACCCGCGCCCGGAAACTTTACACGAAGCTGCTCACCAAATCCGGTTGCATCGTGATGGATGACGAAACATACGTCAAGGCCGACTTCCGTCAACTTCCTGGGCAAGAATATTTCGTTGCCAAGTCGAAGTTCGATGTTCCGGAGGATGTTCGAAAGAAGAAACTATCGAAATTTGCAAAGAAGTTTCTAATCTGGCAGGCGATTTGCGGATGTGGTGAAATAAGTGCTCCCTTCATCACTTCCGGAACAATAAACGGTGCGATTTACACGGAAGAGTGCCTTAAGAAGCGTCTCTTGCCATTCATTAAGAAGCACAAAGGATCAACTCTGTTTTGGCCTGATCTAGCATCTTGCCACTACGCTCGAAACGTATTGGAGTGGTACCGAGCCAACGGAGTCAATTTTGTGCCAAAGGATATGAACCCACCAAATTCACCGGAACTTCGTCCAATTGAAAAATTCTGGACAATTATGAAAACGGAACTTCGCAAACATTAGAGCATTTGTACATAATTGATTGTAATTTAATCCAAGGATAGTTTCGTTTAATCCATACCGCCATAAGTGACTAACAGAACTACCCAAGCAATACGAAATCGTCGAATTCAGTTGCAGCAACTTGATTGAGGCTTAACTGAGTCGCAATGTTCAGTTTCCGCTAAAAAAAAACATTTCTTGCTTTTAATTGAGCTAAAAATGTATTCAGTATTTTTTTTTCTTTATTTGAGAAAGTTTCAGCCATATTCAGGATTGCTAATGAAATAATACAATTATATATTTCCATCCTCTTCGGAAAAAGTCAGTTCATTTTCCTGCAATAGGTTAAGCTTCAAATATAATACCAAATCATCGATCGATCGTCATTGATCCATTTAAGTTTGTCATTTCTTCCAAGTGTTAATTGGAACTTTATTTGCAATGAAGGTAGAAGAAAAGTGCAACATTAGCTTTATTGTGCGTTCATGTTGATCAGAAATGAGATTTACACTTTAAAAGACTTGAATTAGTAATACACATCACCAAATTTCGATGCAAGTTTTACAGGAACTTTTTGTTAGCTATAAGGTTCAATTAAAAAGAAGGTAGAAACTAGTCACAAACTTTCAGTTGGGTTTTAAATATAAGATGTACATAATTACTTGCTGGTCCAACGTCCTATAAGGACAGCACCCGTGTGACGATATTTCTCTATAAAACTCGGTTGAGGGATGCTTGTATCCAGTTCCTCGAATGTCCCTCTTTTCCAAGGTCTTGTTTCACTTGATTCAACAACCTAGCTCGCTGCGCTCCTCTGCGTCTTGTACCGGTCGGATTTGTGGCAAACACTATTTTTGCGTGGTTGTTGTTCGACATTCTTACAACATGTCCCGTCCAATGTACCCTTCCAGCTTTCTGGATACTGTGTTCCCCATAGAGCTGCGCCAGCTCGTGGTTCATCCTTCTTTTCCATACGCCGTTTTCACATACACCGCCAAAGATGGTCCTAAGCACGCGTCGTTCGAAAACTTCAGGTGCTTGCAGGTCCTTTTCGCATTGTACACGTCTCGTACCTGTACCTGTCGCATTGTACACGTCTCGTACCTGTAGAGAACTACCGATCTTATGAGCGTCTTGTACATGGTACATTTTTTACGGGGGTGAAGTTATCTATACCTCAAGGTCTTGTGGAGTCCATAGCAGGCACGACTTCTGGTAATAATGCGT
Organism: Aedes koreicus; assembly: GCA_024533555.2. Taxonomy (NCBI): domain Eukaryota; kingdom Metazoa; phylum Arthropoda; class Insecta; order Diptera; family Culicidae; genus Aedes; species Aedes koreicus. The sequence goes on from JAHHFK020002116.1 coordinate 103,743, forward strand.
CTCCAAATTTCTCTGCTGCAGTTGATCTGACGTAGGCAATGATCTAAGATACAAAAACTCAATCACCACATCAAACTCATCTCCATCGATTGTCACAGTTCTGCCTATACGAGCTCTATCACGCAAGGTTCCTCCAGCCAATAGATACTTAGTCATTAACGCATTCACCTTCAATCCAACCTTTTCCGCTTCACGTTTCAGCTTGGTGTACTGATCAGCTACCATCTGGAACGTTCTGCCGACAATGTCCACGTAGTCAGCAAAGTAGATGAACTGGCGGGATTTATTGAAAATTGTATCCCGCATGTTAACGTCCACACGTTTCATAACACCTTCAAGCGCAATGTTGTACAGAAGGCAGGAAAGACCATCGCCTTGTCGAAGTCCTTTACGTGTTTCAAACGAGTCCGATAATGCACCCGATATCTTCGCGTAACACTGTACATCATCCATCTTGATCATTCTGGTCAATTTCCCGGAAAAAAACGTTTTCGTTCATAATCATCCAAAGCTCTTCACGATCAATAGTATCGTATGTGGCCTTGAAGTCGATGAATTGGTGGTGTGTAGGAACTTGATACTCACAACACTTTTGCAGGATCTGCTGCTACGGAGAGATTTGATCAGTTGTCGATCAACCGTTCACAAAACCGGCCTGATAACTTCCCAAAAATCTGCTTCCTGGCGGCGATAGACGACGGAAGATAATCTGCAACAGCACTTTATAGGCCACTGTGAGAATAAAGATCGCTTGATAGCTCTCACATTCTAACTTGTTACCCTTTTTGTATATTGGGCATATAACTCCCTCTTTCCACTCCTTCGGTGGCTGTTCTGTCGATGTAGACAAGTCGCCAACTTATCCGGACCCATTTTTAAAAGTTCCGCTCCGATGACATCCTTCGCAGCTGCCTTGTTATTCTTAAGCTGTTTGATAGCATCCTTAACTTCCCTTATCGTGGAAATTGGCATGTCACTCTCGTCCACCATACCGATGAAGCCATTTCTCCTGCTGTCTTGGTATTCCGCCTCTGCACCATTCAGGTGTTCATCGTAGTACTGTTTCCACCTTTCAATCACCTCACGTTCATTTGTCAAGATAGCTCCATCTTTATCCCGACACATTTCGGAACGAAGCCTTTATAGACTGCGTTGAGCTTCTTGTAGAGTTTACGCGTATCTTGAGAACGATACAGCTGCTCCATTTCTTCGCACTCCATCTCCTCCAAGTGACGCTTCTTACCCCGGAAGAGATGAGTCTGTCTGTATCGCTCCACATTTTGACGAGTTCCTTGCTGCAGCATCAACGCCCGCGCTGCATTCTTGTCATATAGAACCGTTTGACACTCATCGTCGAACCAATCGTTCCGTCGATTTCTTTCCACAAACCCAATGGCGCCTACCACTGCGTTGTTGATGGCTGCTTCGACGATACTCCAGCAGTCCTCAAGCGGGGCATCGATTAGCTCTCCCTCTTCCGGCAACGCTGCTTCAAGGCTTTGCGCGTAATTAGTTGCGACTTCAGGTAGCTTCAGTCGCTCCAGATTAAAAACGAAAAGACTTTGGCGTACTTTGACCGTTACCAGATAGTGGTCTGAATCGATGTTAAAGATGTACATAATACAGGGTGGCCACACAATCTTAATTTGAAAATTCTCGCATTTTATGCATAGTGTCAAGTTATTCAGAAAGAATTTTTTTTTAGAAAATCATCATTTTTAAAGTTTGTACAGTTATACGTAAATGCTTTAGAATCAATAATATATGTTATTAGAGCGAACGTTGAGTCAACTGCAAGTAATCAGTTTGTGTAATCAGTACTCCTCTTAATTTATTATTGAGATATGTGATTAATATTTAAAATTAAAACTCGGTTTTGAGAAATTGTTTCGACTGAGCCAGAACAAACCAATGGAATTATTGGAAAAATCCTTGGAATTCGCTCACTACCTGTAAACACACAATACTACACCTTCGCCGGCGATTTATCACAAATGGAAAATCAACGATACAAATTACTGCTCTCCACAACTAGAAAAACGTTCCAAATGTGTGAAGATACGAATTAAAACTTTATGATACGTCAAAAATCTTGCGAAATAAATGAATTCCAATATTTGTCAATTGTTCCTAGAAATATTTTACAAAATATTCAAAGCATGTCCTCCAGATAACGTTTTTTCAAGTTGTGCCATCAGTGCAGTAACCGTTGTGACCTTCGGATGGGAAGTTAAGCCATTGGTCGCAGTCCATGTGTCGATGGGTTCGATTTGTAGGGTTCAGGTCGTCTCCCTAGTGTGACGCACCAGTTTCAGGACAGAACTTTACGTGAATACGAAAAGAAAAAAAAACCCGCCAGTATCACATCTGATGCATGTGCCTTGAAATAAGCGTCCTACGACGTGGCAGTGAAAATATATACGCAGAGTTTGCGATACTTACACTACTGCTAAAATTCTTGATCTCACATGCAGGTCTATAGCATGAGATAAACTTTCTCACCATCAGCAAGACAAAAAACTTGACCTCTGAGAGAGAATCCGAATCGAAACCATTCATACACTCAAACCACTTGAATAAGTGCATCGCTAAGAAAAACTATCTAACTATGCTGCGGAAGTGTACAAACAAATTCGCCCTAAACACTCCAAACAGTGCCCTGCCCATCTCCGAGCACAGCAAAAGGAGAGTAATGTTTGTTTAATCCCCTCCGCGATCCTCCCCATCAATCGGCACAGTTTGCTCCTATCAAGAGCGAAAGGGCGGTTGCTTTCCCTTGCTCTGTGCTGATTGCGATGTCAGCGTGCAATCAAAACGATTACCGTTTGGAGCCGTCCAAGCCGTCCATGCCGACCGATCGGCGGTAGGTTAAACCCTCTCACGCGGCCACTAATTACAACATTTACGTCCCCATCATCAGTGCGCTGCGCAACAACCACGACGACGATTCGATGGTGATTTGGAGCTGCGTGATGCTGTCTGGCAGAATTGCATTCGATTAAAATACCCACCGCACGCCGAATAAATATCTGCGTTGGACTGTCTTGGAGGGTTGGTAATTGAAATTCGGGAGCAATGAAACATGCTTCGTTTGGGGAAATGATATAGTCTGACAAAAGAAATTATAAGGTTTTACGGTTCTTAACTGGAGGACAACAAGAGTGGAGGTCAATAAATGGACCTGTCCAACGCATGTTGCTCCTCATAAATACAGGATATTCAATACGAATAAACGTGAGGCCATCACGACGGGCGACCAACGATGACGACAATGGTGACAGCTGGGAATGAAGTCGTTGCTTATGGTTGACTGACTAGTTGGTGGAATTGTTATGAGCTCCCAGACACGTTTCCAAAACATCCCGATTTGGCCAGTGGGCATGCTTTCGTTATCTTCAGGTAATTACATTTCGACGGGTGCGTTTCACAATTTATTATTTCTTGACGGGCGGAAGGGCAGAAGAAAAAATATCAGAAGCCTTCGCCAACTGTGGAAGCAGCAACAGCTCCAATCGATGTGTTTCGAATCCAATTAATTTAATGATATAATTATATATGGATATCAATAAACAAATAAACGAAATGATTCAAGACAAACCCACCGGCATCAGGAAAATATGAGATTCGTCTGCGATACTCGAAACGGGATGATTATTTCGCGATGAGATGGTCTTATCGGGTGTTGGAATTAATTATAAGCATTCCAGTCACGGAACTCGGAATCTCCGTAAAAGTTGATTGCTTTTTTGCCCAGCGGATTTTTGGCTTTGTATTATGATTATTAATTTATCTTCCGGAAACGCAATGACCTATTGAAAAAAATAAAAATCAATGTTTTATTGAAAATTTTTTATTTTGATTGATCATGACCTCTGCTGGTTCGTATTGTCTGCTCTGGTGAACTACACAACTCAACGAATTGCCTCAAACGCCATATTCAAGCCGTCAACAGATCGCGTGTAGCCTCCATCGATCTGGAATAAAGCAAATAGCAGTAGAATCTTCAAGAGCAAGGTTCTCACGTGTGTTGACATTTCCGAAGTCTCCCTACCGCCAGCCAAGTGTTAAAATGGCAAAGTGATCAGAGCAAAAACCCTGCACGCTCCTTCTAATCCATCCGGTCGAATCATTCATCATGCACATTCCGCCGCCCCGCCATACCCCAGGCCAAGTTTACCCATCCTGAACAGGGTGTCAACTCCATTCAAATGCTCGATCGAGATCGATCGATCAATGAAGCGTCTTCGCTTTGCACCACTTTGCTGGTGCTTCGAATTGTCAGCGACACGATTATGTATGTATACCGAGCAGTTGATCTTCATCATCTTTAAACTTGCACTCCAAGGCAGCAAATAGGAACGACAAACATTTTTTTTCCCATGCTTAGTTGCACAGTGGAAGGTTGGCGTAGGAAAATCGGGCAAACAGGAAGGGCTCAGATTGATGCTTCCTAAATTACCAGTGTAAGCGATTGAACCTGCCGATCTGGTGCTGCTTTTTGACACGAAATACTCATCAAGGAACAAATGAATTATTGCTTTGAGAAAGTTTTTCAAACCACTGTTTTCTGGATTTGGAAACTGGAAGGAACTACGAGACACAATTCTTAAATATGATAGCACGATTACTCTTCGACAGTATTCTAGTTTGTTCAATTTCGGTTGAATTCCACGGTTCCAATCTCACGGCTTCTCCCAAACTTATGCTACAAATTTTTAATTTTTGAGCTCAAAAGAAAACTCGTATTTTGTTTAAATAAAGAATTCTAAAAACTAATTAAAAAGCATTTCCATGGTAACAATGTCATACAAAACTATATCCGAAATGAGAAACAATGAACATTATGAAGGCTTTGCTATTGACCACTGTGACTCGTCGTGTGAGTGTGCATGTGCTAGTGTCATCATCATCATCATCATCATAATCGACAACCGCAGCAGTCGGGGGCTTCCAATCACTCGTTTCGAGCCCAATGAGTGCAGCTCGCGGGTTGATCCGCTTTAATTCATCATCTGCCTTCCTGCCTGATGACTTTTAGTCGCTCGCATCCATCCGTCTGTCTCTCCGACGACGGAGCGCACCTTGACTCGGTTTGTAATTGTCTGTTTTTCTCGCTCGCTACTAAATACTTCCTCAATCAGAGAGTGACTAACTGTGCGCTTAATAAAGCAAAAATCTAAGGCACCTTGGAGCAGCTGATCGCTTCCACATGAGTTGGCGTCTCTTGCTACCTTCCTCGGAGTGACTGGGAGGTGGTAGGAAAAGTAAAGATGGATCATTGAAAATTGATTTTTGAGTAGTATAAGTAGGAAACAACCAGATTTTTATTTTTATTTTTAACGTTTTCGTCTTCGACATAATTTAAGGTTTAGCTGAACGGTGTTACGAAGCATATAAAACTCCCAGTTGTTCAACAGTAAAGATTGTATTCGAAAAAAAATGCAAAAGACAAAAATGATCACCAAACATTCGTGTTAAGTCGGATATTTTTGAAACTCTCGGGGAATAAATAAACGCATATAAGCTATGTTTTTGCTAAATAAGTTTATTCAACCTCCTCTCCTAGGCTTAATGACCGCATCTTGGACTTAACGCTACCCATCAAAACCTATGCAACACTAGCGCCATCTTTCTTACACGCTTTCATCTACTCCTCCTTCAAATCCTTGGCCTTTCAGAATCGCTCTGAATTTTTCTATTGGGTGAAGTTATGGCGAGTTTGACGGTTTGCCTCCTTCGACACAAAAACAACATCGTTGGCTTCGTTCCACTCCATCACTGGTTTCGCGTAATGGCACTATGCCAGATCCGGCCAAAACAGAGTGTCACCTTTGTGCGACCGGTGAAAGGGCAGCAGGCGCTTCTGGAGGCATTCTTCTTTATATATTTGGCCGTTGATGGTTCCGGTCGTTATGAACGGCTTGTTGAATTTTCCACACCCACAGATTGCCTGCCACACCGAGTACTTCTTGGCAAATTTGTTGACCATCTTCCTCCCAAACTTCTCAGGAAGATCTAGACGGGACTTGCCGACGAAAAACTCCAGGCCGGGGATCTTCTTGGCATCCGCTTTAATGTACTTCTAATTCCCATTACGATGGATTTCAGCTGCCCCAACCACTCGCGGTACAGCTTCCTGGCACGGCATTTGGCCACCGTACTAAGAAAGTACTTTTTTTTTCGTGATTTAAGCTGTATATTTAGGGTAAAACGCATGAAAAATGTGTGTATTCATTAGCAAAACTTTCAATTGAATTGTATCAAAAGTATTTTAAAAATTATCACCAGTAATAACACCAACTATTTCTATGGCAGAATTTGGTAAGATTCGGATAAAGGGTGTCCGCGGTTAAATTGCATCACTTAGAACTACACGCCGAAACAAAGTCCCTGAAATGATTATCATCAATATTTTGGAGCATGAAAAAAAAAAAAATATGACTATGATTATGATGATCATGTAATACTACCATTCATTGTAGCAAGGTTACTTTCCATAGCAGTGGAATAATCTGAAAAACGATTTGATCAGAATTCTATTATTGTTTGTGATCATCAAGCTGCTGCATGAAGAGCCAGAAACGTTTGGGCAGGCCCGTAAGCAGAAACACTCACACAAAACCTGCGAATACAGGGAAGAGAATCTCCTTCCAAAAGCAAGATCACACTCAAAGCACTAGAATTGAGCCCTCGATTGACAGAATAAACCCAATAGATGGGGTCGAAGAGTCCGCCCTCGTTCCGCGAAATGTTAACAATAGGGCGGAGGCAGTCCCATGCTCCCTATCCAAATCGTTTTACTTAGGTGTCCTGATGGTCCCTTGCTCTTTCCGTTGTATGTAATTTAATATTTAGCATATTTTGTACACAACAAATTAAGATATCATTATATACAAAAATGCTAATTTATTCAAATTTAAAACTTTAATGGATTGTTACTGAAAAATAAATAAAAGTGAGATATGTATTGATATCCTACTAGTCCTGGGAAGGCTGAAAACAGAGTAGATCATTCGAAATATCAAAGATAAAATTTCAATAAAAGAAATTATTTTCTGAGATCAGTCTTATTTTCTAAGACATGTTCTAATATTTTTTCTTTATACTGTTCTAGTAACATTTCAAGGGCTTCAAATGGTGAGTTGACAGCATTATAGAAGGATACGACAGACCTTTAGTTCTCACAAGTTCCTACCTCACGCCTCCACGAGTCATATGATCACAAGAATGCCAGCTGAAACATGGAGACGCTGGTTGGCGTAGCCTGGGCAATGTTGTCAATCTGACAATAGCGAAGTGAGGGGGTGCGATCATCTACATTAAATTTATAAATTCACTACGCTCTGGGATCATCTTTTCGTTCTAAAATCACTTATCTTATGAGCATGGAGCAACATTACAAGCATTAAAGGCTCAATTTGTTTTTCATTATTTCAGCATAACGTTCACATTAGATGTGCTTGGATCGTTGGATGTCAGATATTTTTTGTACATTAATAAATTATATTCTCTTATTATTATTATGGATACAAATATTAATCTTACTTGACATTAATGCTAGCTGAAAAAGATGAAGTCTATCGACGAGAGGATGAACAGCTTAGTCACAGATATACATTCTATTATCGATAACTGTCGTGCTCATGTTATCATTTTGTTACGTCATTGTTATGATATGAAAGTATATTATTACATTTAAATTAATTTGATCATTTAAAATCACTGTAGTACCTATGAGATCCTCTACAAATGATTATTGCGATGCGAGGAAACGGAACAAGATGGTGGCTTCCTACATACATACATACATACTGTTCTAGTAACATTTCAAAGATAGCAATTGGAGTAAACGAAGAGTCCAACTTGATGATTTCTGAAATAAATGGCTTTTCTTAGAATAATACCAATAAACACAATATTAAAATATAATCCTTCATTACCTATAAGCACATGCCAGTCTTTTATTAATATAGTAGTTGAAGTTTAGAAGTGCAATATTAATTAAAATGCTATGCTGAAATGCTGAATTACAAATTGAACCTTTGATGCCTGTGATTTTGCTCCAAGTTCTTACATGGTTTTGGAAAGCAAAGATGACTCCAAATCGTGCTGAAATTATTAATAAAATGAGAATGGAAAATATACAATTTGATTTAAAGGTACACGATCTTCAGTCACACCCCCTCACTTTGCTATTGTCAGATTGAGCAATCCAATACCAGCCAACCCCACTTCGCTCCAGTGTAGATCAAACTAACGTATGCGTTAAAAAATGACTGATATTTTTTTTAATTAAATATTAAATTAATAATTAAATTTCATGCGATTACCCTGCCAACCAGTGGTAAATTGGTGCATCGCTAATCGTAGCCATTCTTTTGTGATTGCTGACACCATTATCAATTGATTTGCATCAGCAATGGCGAAAACAGTAAAGCAAGTAGATGGTTTGTTTGTACTGCCACTTCTACCCCGGAGCTTATGGAACACACCGGATAGCTGGTCATTGTGAGGCTCTTCGTGTCCACAGGATATAGCCGATCTGGCATTTAGATCATCCCCTCCTTTCCGGAGAATGGCGAGAGCATAAAACGGAAGCCTTGTAATGGTATCCCGAAAGTGCTACGCGACCATTAAGTGCAGCAGAAACTGGAAAGGAAGACTGAGTGTAAGGTGCTTCATCGTCGAAACGTTGGAACCACCCAGACGATGTAGTAGTACCTAGGTAAGAGGTACATTGTTATGCTGAAGCGTCAATCAGGTCTCTGAGAAGCTGGCAATCACCCAGAGGAGCGGCAGGTGCTGGTGTAAATCATCTCTCCAGTGAAGCGCATCGTCGTGGTCATAATGTATGACGAAACCTACTCGACGATGGACGGCAATGATTGGCAGGGGACCGAGACATGTACGTCCCCCAGCAAGGAGGCAAACGTTGACGTCAATTTTATCACACCAAGTACTCGAAGAAGGTCTTTCTGTGACAGACGATAAGCTAGAAGGGAATGTCGAAATCACTGTTGTTTTCTTCGGGACTTGCGGTCAACGGGGAGGTGAACAGCATGAAGTGTTTACCACAAGTTGCGGCCTTCATCAACAAGTATCACAAGAAAGAGGATGTGGTCTTCTGACCGGACTCGGACACGGCCATTATACCAAGAGATCACTGGAAGAGAAGGACCGACTGCGACCGGAGAAATGTTGTACCAAAAAACGCCAACCCTCCAAACTTTGCCCAGTTTTGATTGATAGAAAATGTTTGAGCAAACCGCAAACGGAGGATCTACTCCAATAATATGGTGGCCAAATTGAAGGGCAGCTGATCGTTAACGCCACGAAACAGTTGATTTTGCCTACATTAATTTTTTCATCGGCCATTGCTAAGTTTGCGGCCAACTGCCGACACAATAATTTTGTAGAAAGCTCAATAAACATAGAATTTAAGGAAAATATGTTACATTGAATTATTTTCTGTGGACTTTTTCCATCGCCATCCAGAATTAGTCCATTTTTTTTTGCATTGCATAGGTTAGCAAGCAATATGGAACTTTGTAGACATTTAACAGATGAAGCCTAGCTGTCTTTGAACAAGAGACGAACCAGTCACAGGCTGAAAGTCTCGATAATCAAGCCAACTAATCTAATCTAGCCGTCTTTCCTCTTCAGATAATCGAAAAGTAACAGCAAAAGGCATAGCTTTCGTGTTTTAGTTACTCGTTTCAGAGGATGTCGTTTAATAGTGTTCGATTTGATCTGTAGATATGCCAACCCTCTGACTTCATATAATCATGTTGATCTTGGTATCGTCAGTATAACCACCTTCATTTTGGTGAGAGAATTATTTTAACTAATTGATAGTACGAACAAAAATGGTCCCAGTTTGCTTCCTCGAAGTACTCCAGAAGTATTAAGAATTGCCTTGATTAGATAGGTAAAATCTCAATCAATAGGCAAAAGCAGGGGACGTTTAAATTTTCTCCAGTTTAGCTAAATACATGGTTAATTCAATGATCTATTGAAATATTGGTAGATGAAAGGAACAAATTTAAAAAAAAAATTTTTTCTTAGGATACAAGATATCAAATTGTCATTCATTGTGATTTCAAAATCAAACACTATGCTCAAAAAGACCAAAAAAAATTATTGCTGTAGGTTTTTAAGTACTGAAGTTGGTGTATCTTTGAGCTTGATCTAAATTTGAGCTTGATGGAAGCATTTGTGTATGTTTGAAAGTTCTTTACATATCACAAGTTTTCAGTTTCACATTTTACCATGAAAAATTTAGTTGGGCAGAGTGGTCGTTTGAAATTTTATGTTTCCTGTGCAAAATTCTTGAAAAGGTTGCAGAACGTTCTTGGGGAATCTGTTCTTTCGAAAATCAAAACATACAAATGGTATAAAGAGTTCAAAAGTGGTCATGAAGTAATCGAAAAATTGCCACGTTTCAGACGCCCTTCAACATCGTGTTCCGATGAAAACGTTTAATTTATTATTAAGAAAACTGTGCCTGAAAATCGTCAACAAATAACTAGTGATCTCAATATCTCATATGGAACTGTTTAGCAATTTTTTGTTGGTTTTTTGTGTTGGCAATGGGGGTTGTTGGGAAAAGTGGTTTTTGTGGGAAATATATCGAGAAAAGGGGTTGGGGAAAGAATTCGGGGGGCAAAAAAAGAACTTGTGGAGGAACAAGGCGCCCCGTGTCCTTTTTTTTTTTTTTAGAATTGGGGGGGGGGGGTGGGGGGGGGGGGGGGGGGGGGGGGGGAGGTAAAGGGTGTCCACGATGAAATTGCCACACTATGTAATTGCTCTAACTTTTTAACCGTTGGGTAGAATTTAATGAAAATTTGGGTGGATTTAGTTCATAGTGCATTATTTACATTCTGCAAGTTTTAAAGTCCTGTGGTCAAAACTCGCGGAAATGGAGTCGAAAGAACAGCTCGTGCGTGATAAAATCTTGCGCATTCATCACGAGAACAAGGATCTCTCGCATCGTTCCATCGCTAAAACGTTGGGAATCGCGAATTCCACGGTGTCGCGAGTGATTAAGCGGTTCGAGGAACGGTTGACCACCGATCGGAAGCCCAGAAGTGAAGGAAAAAGTATTCCGTACAACACAAAAAAACACAACCGCGTAGTTGGGGCCTTCAACCGAAATCCGAACGCCTCCTTTCGGGATGTGGCTAAGAAGCTGCACCTAAGCTGAAGTTTTGTCCAGAAGGCCAAAACTAAGGCTGGGCTTCGAACGTTCAAGGTACAAAAGGCCCTTAATCGCGACGAGAAGCAGAACAAGTCCGCCAAAACCCGTGCCAGGAAGTTGTACCTCAACATGCTGACGAAAGTTGAATGCTGCATCATGGACGACGAAACATATGTGAAGGCCGACTTCAAACTGATCCCCGGCAACCTGTTTTTCACGGCCAAGGATAAGTTCAGCGTTCCGGAGCATGTCCGCACTCAGAAGATGTCCAAATTTGCAAAGAAATTCCTGGTTTGGCAAGCCATCTGCACGTGCGGGAAGCGGAGTGCACCTTTTGTGACCCAGGACACGATGAACGGACAGGTGTACATAAAAGAGTGCCTCCAGAAGCGGCTGCTTCCTCTCCTGAAGGCCCACAACGTCCCAACAATCTTCTGGCCGGATTTGGCCTCATGCCACTACTCCAAGGACGTGCTGAAGTGGTATGCGGACAATAAGGTCAATTTCGTGCCGAAAATGTTCAACCCTCCCAACACTCCGGAGCTCCGCCCCATCGAGAAGTACTGGGCGATTATGAAGCAGCACCTTCTTAAACGACCTAAGGTAGTGAAGACAGTCGAGGAACTGAAGAAAGTATGGGTTTACATGCAAAAAACGGTTGATTCACAGGTTGTGCAGAATCTTATGGCCGGGGTTAAGGCCAAGGTGCGGGCATTTGCGTATGGACTGTAAATAAAATACGAATAAAATGGTAAAATGAAGTTTAATAGTTATTTCTCAATCCCTAAAAATTTGATGGCAATCGGATGAAAACTCGAATTTTGCGAATCAATTTTGTGTGTGGCAATCTCATCGTGGACACCCTTAAAGACCATCTCTCCAGCGGCTAATGAAAAGTGCATCGATAACTAGGTCAAACGTTGTCACTTAAATTTGGGAAAAATTTTTTTTTTTTTTTGTGTTTTTGAAATTCCGGGTTTTTTTTTATTAAAGTATATTTGTGCTCTGGTGTAAATATTTTTTAATCATGTAGTGTTTCTGTGTATGCTGTGATAATTTTTTTGTTTTTTTTTTATTTTGTGTTTTTTTTTTTTAGTATATTGTTAATAAAATGTAAAATATAATAAAAAAAATGTGTATTTTTGGCCCCGTTTTTTTTGTTGTTTTTAAAATTAAAAGTGAGTAGAAGATAGTGAAGAAAATGAAGAATGGCGGTGGGTTGTGTTTGTTTATTTGTTTAATAATAATTTTTTCTTTTTTATATTATTTGGTAATATGGTTTATTTTTAAAGCAACAACAATTTAAAGCGGCCAGAATGATTGCTTGCATGGATGTTCTCATTACGTATTTAGTTTAGAATTTGCTTTATTTTTCCACATACCTTTCATCCCGCCGCCGTTCACCTGACTTTAGGGTGAGGCAGACAGGTAATGGTTTTATAATTTTCCAACAGGCTAGGACAGCACCATACCGGGATATCCGACCCCGTGCACTCGACAAATCATCCCACGCGCACATGTAAGCCATCCTTGGTTGTCGATGTTGATCTGCTTCTCTGCCACCACGGAACCGTGGCTCATCATAAACTTCGGAACCCACACACAATCGCTTTTCGCCGGAGGTGACGGGACAAAATCTCACAGCTTCGACGACTAACTAAGAGAAACAAAAACGGCACCCATCATGAAAAACATACAACATGATGATGGAACGATACACATACACGGTTTCAGCGTCCATCGTCGTCATCGTCGAGCAAGAAATAGGATTTTAATCTCATTACCGTTTGTGATCTAATTAAATTTAATACAGAGCCATAAAGATGAACGGTTATGGCCACATCACGAGCGGAGGCGATCAATAAACGACCACTTCCCTTAGTTTCCCTCTGCCGATTCGATCCGAGCGAGTTGTGTGATTCATGTTGCGGATGGATGTTGCGAAATCTCCAAGCTGTCATAATCCCCACGTCTTCATCGTCGTTGTCCTCTCAGCTAGGTGCGATTTTTGTTTCAGCCGATCCGATTCTGAACACCCCAAAATTACAGTCCATCCATATTTCAGGATAATGTGATTGAACCGAAAAATGCGCAAAACAAGGCCATTGAATTCTTTCAATTTCCCTTCCAACACTGAAATTGCCGTCGTAAAATCTTATCACCTCCATCAACCAAGTGTCTCAATTTGCTCCGCTCTTTTTAATTAAGTAGCATTTCGACAAAGCCACGACCGCAAAATTTTCCACATTAAGCAAAACGTTTCCCATTTACTCAAATGACCCGAACCCAGGTCATAAATTCGTTTATCGATTCACTTCCAATTTGCCGCGCACTGAGTGCGTCTCCGCGATCAAGAAGACTTCAATTATCTTCCCGAGATCGCATTTCGATTGCGTTCGAATCAATCTGCACTGCGACAGCCTCAGCGCTCTATCGGAATGTTAATAGCGAAACTTCCTCTGCTCCTCTGCCTACGAAGATGAGACAAAGCTCGCGGACCCTTAGCGGTGTCCGGCTGTAATTATCGAATGGTCCAAATTTCCTCTGACGAAAATTTCGAACCAGTTTACCCATGCGGCGGTGACCGATTAAGATGACGGACCAAAAAACTCGAAAAAATCGTAACAAAACTCTTAATAAAGCTATAAATTTTTATGTTTACTCGAAAATATAAGTTTATAAGGATTTATGACCCGGTTTACGATATGATTTGCTCAAGGTATTGTTTCGGTTCGCTTTGCTTCTGCTGCTGCGGGGTCTTTTTTATCAGTTTTCTCGCCTCTTGGAAACACTTTTTTTTTGGTCGGAGGTTGAGTCGTCAATGGGCGTCGGAATGGAAGTGATGCCAGTTGATTTGAGGGATTACATTTAACATGTGTTACTGCTAACATGTTTGTTTCCATTGCTGATAACTCTTGTGTATCGATAATGGCTTATTATCGGCACTCAACTTCTTTTTTTGCCATTTGTGGGCTCGTTGCTCATCACAATGAGCTCATAGTTTATCAGCCTACTAGGTTAGTCAAAACTTTTGAAAGCGACATCTATGATGCAGTAGAAAAACCAAAATTTACACCATTTTAATATTTTAAAATTTTATTTCGATCTCTCAATTCATTCTATGTTTACAAGCCATTTGAAGTTGACGTGTCAGTGTATTTTTTAATAATGGAAAAATCCGAATATCGTGAAGTGATTGAATTCTTCGTTTTGGAAGGTTTATCAGCTACTGAGATCCATGCAAAGATGGTGAAAGTAACCGGTTTGGATAAATAATAAAAGGAGCTTTTCGGACAAGTTTGGATAATAAGAGGTCAAGTTGTAAAGTTTAAACCGGAGAAACGTAATATATTATTAGAAAAAACAGAATTGAGCTAAAACAACTAACCAAAATTTTGTAATCAGGCAAGGAACAGTATGTCGGGACAAAAGAAAAAGAGTACGAGGGTTAAATGAAGTTTTTAAAAATAACTAAAACCAATACTAAAAACTAAATTAATTTACTATTCTAGTTTGAGCTGACCAACAACTAGAGCCTGCTACAAATTCAGTTCCTGTAGTCCGAACAATAGCGTTGGTGAATAATATGCCTCTTCTACCAATAAAGACCAGTGAAGCAGCCCTGAAATTTCCAGGGATCCCGCAATGACCGGGTGTCCAAGCAATTGTTGTTCCGGTGGCAGGGGGCGGGTGTATAATGATTGCCTGGATCCAAGGGCTTCTGAACTGAGGGCCGCAATAACGCTGGAAGAGTCGGTGAAAAGAGCAATCGGCCGGTCAGATGTGTTGGCTTGGGTTTCAGCCGAAAAAAAAACGAGCACTGTTTGTGGAGTTTGTGGACATGGGCGTAGTACTAGTCGGTGATTCCGATGCTAACTCCGTCTCTTTCGATGGAGCCATCCGTGTTTCGGACACGGTATCCGGAAAAACGATGGTCGATAAGCTTGCGGAATGATGCTTGTACCGTTTACGGGTTTGGTGCGTCCCTAAAAGCTGTACTGAAAGTATCGTTGATTTCCACAGTTGACTGGTTCCTGCCCTTGGCTCCACATCAGTGAATCTTGGCCACCAGAGGAGTTTTTCGAAGCGGCAGAGGAGTTGGATGGCCTCCCCTAGAAGAAACCAATTATCGCTGGATCCTGTGGATCCGGCAAGGATTCTGGAAAGTCGACGGCAAATAACGGACGCAATGTAGTTTCAAAATGGGAGCACCTCTGCCTCCACGCAGGCTGTGAACCCTGAGGTAAATGACAGTAGGCTTTAAGTATTCCGGATAGCTGTATTAAAGACTGTATTCGATGAAATTTGGACACACGCAATTGTTCGTAACTTTTTACCGGGTGGGTAAAAATTATTGAAATTTTAACTGAATGTATTTCATTGTGTTGTGTCAATTGTGTAATGAGTTTCGTGAAAATCGGTCGAGTGATTTCAGTGATGGCTTCGAATGAAGAAATAGTGCGCCAACAAATTTTGGGCACTCACTTCGAAAACCCAAACGCTTCTCATCGATGGATCGGAAAACAGCTCGGAATCGCACATTCAACCGTATCTCATGTGATCAAAACGTTCAAGAACCGTAGGACAACCAAGCGGAAAAATGGTAGTAGCAAAAAACGTGGCACATAAAATCCGAAGATGGCCAGGATGGTATTGAACCAATTTAAGCGTTATCCCAACATTTCGATCAGGGATGTTGCGAAAAAGGCGAAAGTTTCAGTTTGTTTTGTGCAGAAAACAATGAAACGTTCTGGATTACATGTGTACAAGGTCCAGAAGGCACCGAACCAGAGCGATAAACAGAACTCGGTGGCCAAAACTCGTGCAAGAAAACTGTACAGGGAGTGGCTCACAAAACCGTTCTGCATTGTGATGGACGATGAGACCTACATTAAAGCCGACACCAAACAAATGCCAGGACAGAAACACTACGTCGCCACCTCTAAGTTGGCCGTTCCGAAGAGTGTACGGAAGAAGAAACTGTCGAAATTCGCCAAAAAAATCCTTGTCTGGCAAGCGATCTGCGGATGTGGCAAAATGAGTCAGCCCTTCATCACCTCTGGGACCGTCAACGGACAAATCTACAAGGACGAATGCCTCCAAAAACGACTTCTGCCCTTCTTGAGATCTCACGATGGCCCGACACTGTTTTGGCCGGATTTGGCATCTTGCCACTATGCCCGGCCCGTCTTAGACTGGTACAAAGATAATAATGTAGTTTTTGTACCAACAGACGTCAACCCTCCAAACACTCCGGAACTTCGCCCAATTGAAAATGTTTGGGCAATCATGGCAAAGCAAAGCTCGTTAAAACTCCAAAACTGTTAGAAAATGAACTTGAACTAAAGAAAGTGTGGTTAAAAGTAAGTAAGCAAGTCGGTCCTATCATTGCCCAAAATTTGATGAAAGGGGTCAAGGCAAAGGTGCGGGCATTTGGGTTGGGAGAAGAGGTTCAATAAGCCAATGATGTCAAAACTTAAACATTTAGTACTACTTTATTTCCAGAAAGTTTGAAAAGAATCGGGCTCAAGAAAATTTTTTGGTGACCTATTTTGTGTGTCCAAATTTCATCGAATACAGTCTTTATATGCCGGAGCCTGTTTCTCCGTCAACAGCTGTCTAAACGAGGCTGGTGATCTTAAATCGGTTCGTGGTTCTGCTGTTGACGATGGCTGCAGCTACTCAAAGCCTAGTTGGCCGGTTGCAGTTTGAGTGCCGTCCGACGATGGCCCAGGCAATTTGCTTTAACTTCATCGAAGTGCTGGCGGAAGCCGGACACCTAGGTGCTTGATGATGCAGCCTTCGGGTGAGATCGGCGTACGGTGGTTGTTGCCGCAGAGCTGGGTAAAGCCACTTTTGCATAGGCACTTCGTACCAGATTTTGAAAATTATCGTTGTTTCCCGAGAGACTCTGGAACATCAAACTTGTCTTTCACAGTCACATGCTGGATGCCTGGAATTTGTTTAAAGTCCGCTTTTACGTGTGTTTCATCGTCCATGACGAGCAGTGTGGTTTCATCAACATTTGTGTGTACAGCTTACGCGCACGTGTTTTAGCTATCCTATTCTGTTTTTCATTGCAGTTTGGAGCTTTCTGAACTTTGAATGAACGGAACCCGGCTCGTTTCTTGGCTTTCTGCACTTTTGGTCAAGTTCAGCTTTTTTGCGACATCCCGAACGGAACAGTTGGGTTTGCGTATAAAGGCAGCAACCACTCGCTTGTGATTCTTCACACAGGACGGCACACTTTTTCTACCACTCACCTTCTTCCGACAGTTAAACGGTCCCCAAAACGTTTAATGACACTAGACACTGTAGACTGGTGTATTTTCAACATCTTACATCGATGGCTCGGTGCGAAAGAAGTAGGTTGTCGAGGTGCGTGTGCAAATATTCTCGCGCACTTGCTGTTCCTTCGACTCCATTTTCGAAACTACGACACATTTCACAATGAAACTCACGCAATACACGCTGAGATCATTTCACCCAAAATATCGTTGAAATCAAATCAAAGGGCGAGATGTTACAGCTTATTAAAGTGATGTAATTTAACTGTGGACACCCTTTATCTCTCAATTATTGGGCGAAAAAAGATAGAGCAGCAATCGAACGACTGGATAGCCAAGAGCAACTGTGCATTCATGGGCACTATGGTATGCTGATTTCTTTAATCTTGATTGACAATATAATGACTATATCAGTTTGTCATTATAAAATGATCTATTGTTCCTTCTGCATTTGTTGATTGTTTTCCTGTAAATTGAAAAATTGAACATTTTCTTTCTCTCGTAATATTTGTTCGCTCATTGTTTTATCTCTCTATTTATCTCGAACGCAATAATGAACTTAAAATGTGTTTGTTTCTCCTTATTGATTTTATATTTTTTACAATTACTTTTGATTCAATCAACCTGTCATTAAGCAAGTAATTTTTGATTACATACTTTTATGTATCTTCCCTTAGCACTTTTGAGTTAGTCTGCTATTGCTGATTCTGATTTTACGTCACTTCCTTTATATATAACAATGTCTTATGCCTCTTTTTTTCAATTTTAATTTTGTCTTTGGTCAGTTCTATCCAGTTTTCTTCTATTAACCCTGGTATCTCATTTAATCTTCTTCTATTCCAGGTTTTTAACATTCTTCCTATTTTTTTTTACTTACTTCACCCACCTGGGCATCTCTCAACGGATGCCTAATGTGCCTTGTTTGTAGATGACGTCAGTAGCTTATCCTCATTACTCGAATCTTTTTAACATTTGTTTGCCCGTCTAACAGTCTTGATCATTTAATTCTTCCTCTCGGTTTATCCTATTTGCATTTCATATTTGCTAACAGATTTTCTATTTCCTCTATCTCACTGTATCACCGAAGCAATAAACGAATAAGGTTTTATCCGTTGATTTCTTTTCTCCTAACTTTAACACTTTCACACTCCTCAGCACCTTCAATGTGGAGCCACTCAAAATCGAGCCCACGCTCCCTGAATCGATAAGACAACAATTTGTGGACAGCAGAATTGAAGCGGAGAAATCTCAAAAACTTATTCAAACAGACGTATCTGATTTTGTAAACAAAGAGGAGAAAAAAGATTCAAACGTTAAATTCGTGGTACCCCCAGCACTGTTTCCTGAATCATTTCACAAGTGAACGATTAATAGAAACTATCAACATTTAATTCTGTATACCAAATATTGAAAACCTCTCGAGATGAACAGCTCCTCCCCCGCGCCACTCAATCAAACAATCGCCACTTTAACTAGGGATCATTTTTCCCAAGCAAAATGACGCCCAAGCAACACAGGTTGTAATTAACAAGTTGAAAGTACTGTCAAATGACGAAACAGGTTATCAATTTAGGTGTATAATACTTTATTTCAAACTTTAATGTCGTAAAAAGTGCACAAAGTGAAGCCTTATAAAACATAAAAAAAATATCTTTTTTCAAAAATATAACATCGCCAAGCGTGGGATTTTAACACTATTCCTTGGCATGATAGGTTTCTAGCTTCTTTGCTAGGCCAACTCCGATTGTTGAAAAGTCAACTCTGAGTATTGCTTCCCGTTGGCAGTGAAACCACAATCTTGCAGAACAAATTTAGCGTTATTAAAAAAAAACACACGTTTTGCAAAACATGGTTGGTGTAATGTAATTTCAATAGTATATAAAACTACCTATAAAATCTTGTCTTGTTTATGTTTTATTAATAAATGGAATCATGTTTTTAGGAACATT
Source organism: Aedes koreicus (assembly GCA_024533555.2). NCBI lineage: Eukaryota > Metazoa > Arthropoda > Insecta > Diptera > Culicidae > Aedes > Aedes koreicus. The sequence goes on from JAHHFK020002116.1 coordinate 123,176, forward strand.
AATAAAGTATTAATCACTTGCTGCAGTGAAAAAAGTATTTTTAGCTCGATCGTTTGTCAGAGTGATATGTAAAATACGAGAGATCCAAACCGCTCCGAACTTGAAATGTTTTGCAATACGTTTATAATACACTAGCCGACCCGGCGAACTTTGTTCCGCTTTAACCGATTTTATGACTTAAACAATTCCGAGCATTCGTGATTTTTTTTTTTAAGTAACTTTAAGTCAGTCTTGGCTTGTTTGTTACCTGAACAGATTACGAAATTCAAATCATCGACATCCTTATTTTTCTCATAATTCTGGACGATGCTTGGGAAAACACTCGGAATGAGTTCCTCCTTCTTCGTTGTGAAATGACAGATATTCGGTGAGAACGAAATCAATCCGGTGAAAACGTCAAGTGGTACTTCTCCATTGCCAATCGCTAACAATTGATTCAAGAAAATCTCTCTCGGCAGACGGATCGTTTTGCGAGGTAACTCCCAAATTCTTCGTCAACTGTAGCTTCCTTACATATCGCCACAAATACGACAGCTTAATGCAAGCGTTGCTTTCATTCGCTAAATTCATCATGTGCGTAGAAAAGTCGAAAAATAGTGCTAAAAGACCGAAGTACATATTCGGATGTTTTTGATTTTCCCATAGTTCAGATAGGCATTTCAGACATATATTCATACGGCTATCAAATTGAATGCAGTAACTCACTGATTGTAAAATATTTCCGAAATGATCGAAGTCACGCAGAGCTTCTCTTGAGTAATCGTTCACGAATAAAACAATTCATTCAAAGTCTAATAATTAATGCTCATAAGTAATTGGAATGCAGCATCAACTGTACCAACAGCAGAACAATAAAGACACCTGTGAAATTGTGGTGGACGTGTTCGTGTCAAGGGTAACTCAATCGAAACGAAAAAAAAATACCATGCATACAATGTATTGAAAATCTATCATTTTGGAAGCTTTCATTTTTCTCATAAATTTGATCAACTTTCTCTTTTTATAAATGTTCCTTGGGTGTAGCTGAACAAAACAAAAAAAAAGCCAATTTAAATCGGACGATCCGTTCTAGAGTTAAGGTCTGTATCCACATTAATCCGGACACCTTCAAATCATTGTAGCTTTTGAAATATTGCACGTAGAAATGAAAAATTTCACTGTGGTACAGCTGAGAGTCTATGATGAAAAAGACTATGATTGATGTTGACATTTCATGTTTAGTATTCAAGATGGCGACGAAAGAAAAACAAGTGCGCGAGCGAATTTTGTACGGGCGTACGGCAAATCCTGACTTGTCAATACGGGGCCTTGCAAAAACATTGGATTTGCCTAAATCCACTGTTCACGATGTGCTCAAATCATTTTCGGAACGTTTGACGGTGGAGAGGAAACCGAGAAGTGACAAAAACATTGGACGCGCTGATCCTGTCATGGACCGAAAGGTGAAAAGGATATTAACGAAAAACCCAAATCTCTCCATTCGAACGGTGGCTCGTAAAATAGGGATGTCACCTGGTTTTGTCCAAAAATCAAAACAACGTTTGGGACTTAAGTCGTATAAAGTAAAAACAGTTCCAAATTGCAACGACAAACAGAACAAAACAGTGCAAAATCACGGGCTCGACGTTTGTACTGCGAATATTTGACGAAGTTTTCATGCGTTGTTATGGACGATGAAACTTATGTCCTGGAGGATTTCAAGCAGCTTCCAGGGCTGGTTTTTTACTCTACTATGGCCAGAAATGCTACAGCTGAGCATTTCAGAACGAAGAAGGCATCGAAATTTCCTAAAAGATACCTTGTGTGGCAAGCAATTTGCACGTGTGGCAAAAAGAGTAAATCTTTCGTCACTACAGGCACGATCAACAAGGAGATCTATCAGAAAGAGTGTCTGCAGAAGCGATTGCTACCCTTCATTAAAAGTCACAAAGAAAAATCTTTGTTCTATCCCGATTTGGCATCATGCCACTATGCTAAAACTGTGATGGAGTGGTACCAAGCAAATCAAGTGAACATTGTACCAAAAACCTCAAACCCGCCAAATTGCCCAGAGCTACGACCAATCGAGAGATATTGGGCTCTGATGAAGTGGAAGCTTTCTGGAAAGATGCAAGGAATGAAAGACATCAAACACTTCCAGCAAATTTGGACAAAGACGGCTTCTACGATTTCTGAAGAGTTTGTACAAACCCTAATGGACGGAGTTAAGCGCAAAGTTCGAAAATGTTATGCAAATACCGAATATCTATGATTTGTCTTCACGAATTGTTAAAACACATCCCATGAATCTGAAATAAACAACTACGACGGAAATATAATGCGAATCTTATGTTTTATTCATGTTTTGAGGTGTCCGGATTATTGCGGATACAGACCTTATGCGCGGTCTTACGTATGCCACTCTGTTGTATAAACATAGAAGATTTATAATAGAAACAATTATAAATCATTCTAAAAAGATGTTTTGTGAGTTACTTGGGTAGTGTCGCGCGTGCAAGAGTACCATGAGCCACGACGCCTCGTTGTCCACAAGTTTCGACTCGTCTTCCCAATTTAGTTGTTATCGATAAATTGCTAATGGAGCTTTGGAAATGTTTCAAGTAATACATATTTTATAAGGCGGTTATCATGCTGTTGCAAGGGTATAACTTTTCGAAATTTTTGTTATCTTTTAACCACTATAGCAAAGGAAAATATTAAACAAATTAATTGATGAAAGTAGTACTTATCTGCATCAAACTCATTCCAATATTTTTTTTCTATTTTAGAGAGTAGTGAGATGTGCACTGCCCACTCCTCCTTTCTCTCGTTCTCTTCGATATGGCGTTACGATCAGCTGTGCTTTTCGGTTCTCCTTCACACGCAATTTTCACAGATGAAAACCCAAACCTTTTCCTTTTTTTTCCAGTCTGGAACTAGTTATTTATTTAATTTTTCAAGTTAACATTCACATCACTATTTTAATCCACAGTTGAACACTTTTAGGAGCCATAGCACTAAAAATTTCTTGAACAGTTGGAGAGCAACTTTACTTCCTTTTTTCTGTTCGGCAAAGCAAGGTATACTTCTCTCGCTCGTAGTTCCCACATTTACACTTACATTTTGTTTTCACTTGCCTTCTTCACATTTTAACATTTCGAATCAAATCGTTCAGCCTATAGAACTATAATGATAGGTTATATAATAATTAAAATCCTTTTTTGTGTCTACAGCTAACTTGTGAAAGAAATAAGAGGAGAAAAAACACGTCTGCTCGGAGTCAAGGCACACTCCGTTTTTCTCAGGTTTTTGTGTGTGTAGAGTTGCTAGAAATTTCAACATTCTCTCTAACATGGTTGGAATAATGCAAGCAAATGTGAGTGCTTTATTTTTGTCTCCTTCGATCGCACCATTTTCGGTTATAATGAAATCAATCATAGTTAGTTATGTTGAAAGCAAATCGACAATCCGACTGTCAATCTGGCATTTCTGCCAACAACTTCATTTCAGAAGCTCATCCAAAGCCATTTACTACAACGACTTTTTCCCTCATCAACATCACCATCATCGTCGTCACCGAATGTCTTAAACGACGAATCCACCGTAGTCGTGGCCCTATAATCGTTTGCCTTTCCTGCTCCAGAAAAAAAAGAAACACAACAGCCGCAACAAATCGATCGATCGATATGTTATGTTACCAAATTATAGTACTGAGCCGCTCTCGAAGGCTGCCGCTCTGAGCAGTCGCACTATTAAAGAAACTTGCTCCGGAGGAGTGGTGCCTTATATTTTCGATAATTTAATAAGAAGCGCGCAAACCGATCGCAGCCATACATACTCAAATCTATACTACCTATGCGCTGGGAGCCTCGAAGTGGTGTGGTGGCGTGATAATCGGCGGCGCGGCGGACTCAAAACCCTGGGCAGGAGTTGTTTTAAAACGTGCCAGTTGAATAATAATAATGCCATCAATTTTTATGAACAATCATTAGAGCGCGCGCACACAGGGCACAAAAAGAGGTGAAATAATTTTATAGTTATTGAAAGTTTTCACGTGATGACGATTTCGGTGGGAACTTACGGGCTTTCGGGGATTCGGGGCGGATGATTGCTTATTAAGCTTTGTGCAAGAAGGCTTCGACGATGACGGCGATGATGATGATGATGATGGTAGGGGTACAACATTGTCGTGCTCGAAGTCTCCGCCGTCTTTGGGAGGATCATGATGTGCCGGTTCAATTTTCTTTTATGACTTATTTTGTTTATTTTACCGTTGTTCGTGATGATGTAATCAATGTATCATTAGCTAATTATGAAAATAAGATAGGACATCCCTACGGGTGCAGGGCTAATCGAATGTTGCTCCGATTTCCTTCGAGTAGGTAATGGTGATTAATTTGAACTGCATATTGAAATCGGGAACAACTTAATCAACTGAACATGTCGAAAAGGCTAAAAGAAATGAAAATGATGCTGGAGTTAATTTGATCTCGATGCATGTCAGCAAGGCGTCCACTGACCATGCCCTTGATCAAGCTACCTGTATTCGCATCGAGATTCGTAATTGAAACCCTACAATTTCCATTGCAATGCGGAAGCTACCGAAAAACCATAAATCAACCACCGAGCATCCCATTCAGTTGAAATACCAGTAGGCAGGCATACATGGAGTTCCTACTAACTTGAAGGCTTTGTAGCTATTCTTATGAAGGGCCACCGCCACCACCGCTGACGTGCTTTATAATTCCCAAAATTTAGGCGCTTGATCTCATTTTTCAGCGCACCCCACCCACGATGATCCGTCAACCTCCGACTGTGCTAATGATTGTTTAGTATTTCGGTCGAAATAATCCAATTCGACAGTCGCTACCATCGCCACCGTCGGCGGTTGTGAATTGTTGCTCATCCAACGCAATATGGGGGTTTTGAATCATTCAAAACCAATAAAATGGTTGCCGGTCGGGGTGGTTTCTCCCACGTAGTTCTGTGAAGTATGTTCCGAATGTGAGAGCCACCCTCCTCTGGGAGATCAAATAAATGGACGGACGTTCCAAAGGAATCCATAAAATCTTACCTGCCAAGCAAATCAGTGCACAAAAGCATAGAGAGCGTGAGTGTGCCTCTAAATACACAACTCATTAAGCGTTGCTGCGCGAGAGTTGACTGAATGACGGGCATTGTACCGGGTATTGTTGGCGAAGCGGGAAAGTTGCGGATCCATAGACTTACGCGGAGCATTCACTGGGTAATGTATGGCAGGTAAACTTATATGCTCATTTGGCAGCACAATGCGTAGTGCTTACCGACAAACAGCGTCTGTTCAAATTCAAATTGGCGGTGGCAATGACGGTGGCAGCAGCAGCCTAGCATTCAGTCAGTCAGTGTGAGCGCAAGTGTAATTTGTCTGGGCAATAAATTGGATCAAAAACATCATTAATCAAGCATCGCTGGTCCGCATGCCGCCGCCGGTAGGTGTGCGAATAGATAGATCGGAGGCAATGTTGATGAATTTGGGTTTTGCAGTTGCTTTACTGATGAAGGGAAGTACATGTGGAGTTGACTGTTTTTGTGAGTTTTGATTAAATAATAGATTTGCATTATTTTCTTATTTCGCGATCTGAGACCTAAAAAATGTACTGTTTTTTGACGTGGAATAAGCCACAGGGTTGTTATTTAAGTTGGGGATTCATAACAGTGCTGTACATTTTCATGACGGTTATAAGACAAAAACAGGTTGATCTCTTTCGGCCTTTTGTGACAAAAGCTTTCATAACTGCCCGAGAATGTGATATGTAGGGCGTTAAAAAAAATCAATCACTCACTTATTATCTGTGAAAAAGATATGCAAGACAAATTATTTACAGCATAATAGGTGTTAGCCTCTGTGCATATTACAAACTACATCTTTTTATGTTGAAATTTTACACAAAGTAACACGAAATGTTTGACTGCTTGCATTAATGCTCAAATGTGACAAATGATCATGTTACCATTCCGATGATAGAAAACTTTTTCGGGGACTACTATAGAATTGAAATAGCGCAAAAGGTGGAGCCCATGAAACAAAATTTATTTGTCATAAACAAAAAAAATTCTAAAACATAAGTTCTCGAGTACTTTTTCAAACAGACGTATCTGATTTTGTAAACAAAGAGGGGAAATAAAATTCAAACGAAAATTTCTCAAGACTCTCAGCACCCTCACGGAAACTAGCATCATCATCATGTTAGGGAAATGTTATTCCTTGTGTTGGTGATCCTAGTTTGTATGAGAGTGCTAAGGGTTTCAAGTATTTAACATTTGAATCTTACTTCCCCTCTTTGTTCACAAAATCAGATACGTCTGTTTGAAAATGTACTCGAGAGTTAAACTAGTTTCGTCGACAAAACAGACTTTCATAAACTAGGTTCATACTATGGACTCCAAGCTTACCAGATCGGTGTTCTTACCACTCGACTATCTCGACATATGAGATAAAGAATAGTCAGAATTTTCTTAAATCTTAACATTCTCCTATTTACCAAAATTATAGGGGACTTAAAAAGATATTTGCTTTGGTATAAGAGCATTGAGGCTATGGGTATTGGTTTAAATTATAAAAATTTGCTAAAGATGAATTTCACACCAACTCGTCTTCGTGGTTGGCAGCACCCTCTCAGAATCCAATACAATTAGATACTTTGCATACTTTGTTTCTTAAAAAAATATTAAGACTACCATATAAAAAGGGCTTAAGTTTTTTGGTCTATTTTTTTTTAAATCAACATAACTCAGAAAGGACAAGATAAACAAAAAAGTTATGTATGGGTGACTTTTATAAAATTGTATGAAATTTTATGAAAAAAAATGTAAAAATTGTAAAATCGATTCTTGCACGCTAAAAATTATATCTTAAAATTTAAAGTCAATTTGATAAATATGGCTATCTTAGAATCAGACGATTTTTTTTTCTGAATAAAGGCAATATAATTGCCTAAAAGTTCGCTAGACATTGTGAGGTGGGCACTTTTAAGGAAAACAAGATTTTCAAACAACTTTTTCATGTCCTATCCCAAGTAAAATCGCTAACACCATCCTGCTTTATTAAGTTTTATTAAAGTTGTATGAAAGCCACAAGATATCAATTAGTTTTTATTATGGCACCAAGAGGTGTCAATAGGTTTTTAATTGGGGGGGGGGTTTTGGGAACCCACATAGTTTTTTTCAACCATATTTTAAACTTTGTTTTTTTAATTTTTTTTTTATTTTTAAAGGTTTTTTTTTTTTTTTTTGTTATGTTAAAATGTTTTTTTGTAATGCGGTTTTGGGGTTTTTTTTTTTTTTTTTTTTTTGGTTGGGTGAAAAAAATTTTTAAAAAATTTTTTTTGGGAAAGTAAATTAAAAGAAAAGGGGTTTGGAGGAAAAAAAATAAAAAAAAATTATATTATTGTATGTATGTATGTATGTAAGGTAGCCACCATCCCTTCTAAGACCTTGTCATGTATGCAGCTCCACTTAATAGCAAGATCAAATTGAGTTGCCGGGTTGTATTCACAGTAACGCTGTATGAAGGGCCAAAAACGGTGGGGCGGACCCGTAAGCAGAGACACTTACGCGAAACCCGCGGGAACATGAGATTCTCCTTCCAACGATACGATCCAACAAATCGAATAACCCAATTCGCAATACTTATTAAGCTTTCTACAGGATGGCTTGTTAAGAAGGGCGCGTCACTCTCACTGAAACTGTTGGAGTAGAATTCACAGCATCACAATCGAATCGGTAGGATAAAGAAAATGATACTGTTTGTTCCCTCCTAGACGCCGGTTGTCATACCACTCCATTGTCCAATTCCAGCTTGAGTGATACCCTGATGCTCCCTCCCTTCCCAATATATATTCAGTGTCATATAGTAATATTTAAAATCTTGTGAATTAATATTATAATTATAAAATTATAGTGAATGAATATTATAATGACAAATAATATAGTGAATGAATATAAGAATGATAATAGCACTTCCATTTGTGAACCTGAAAGTTAGACAATGTAGCTACGAGAAAAAAAAATTGATATTAAATTATCTCATAAAACTTGGGATACCTATGAATGATCTGAAATTAAATAGCAATAGAAAAGTAAACCTAAAATTTCGATGTGCTGTTCCGTTTCCTTGCAATAATTTATGTAGCGAGTCTCATCGGAAATAGTGATTTTAATGAAATGAATTTAAATGCAATTATGTCACATCATTTAATATCATAACATAAAATAATAAACTGACGTTATAATATAAAATAATAATATCAGCAGGCCATAAACTATAGTAGAATACATATATCCGTAACTAAGCTGAACATCCACTCATCGAAAGACTTCCACTTTTGCAGTTTCTATTGGATTAAGATCTACTAAGATTAGAATTTGTTTTCACAATAATAGTCAGAGAACATAATAAACGTAGGTACAAGATGTATCTGACATCTACTGGTATGTTACTGAAAATAAAAATTTGATGTGTATTAATATCATAATAATATTGGAAAAAAACTGAAAACAGCTAATAATAAGGCGAAATAAATTTCATATGAGTATGAATCCAAAAACTGAATCTTAATAAAACAAACATACAAAAAGATAAAAAATTGAATTTTTCGATAGCTCTTGTTCATCTGGACCCATAAATGATACTTTATTTCTGTAAAATAGGAAATGAATGATTGTAAACTGCTAGGTTTTAAATTAATATATATTTTTGATGAAGAAGGAAAGAGCTTTTTTTAAGTAGAATTTTTCAAATATGATTTTTTCTAAAAAATAAAAAAACATCAAAAACCTTTCTATCTTTTCAAATACATAACATAGGTTAGATGAGCTATAACTGACAAGGATGCATATATGCGAAGCTGAAAATGACTTATAAAAAAGCATACAAAATGTAATGCATGGATGTTATAATATAAAATGATAATAATTTCATTTTTATTTAAATGTCTCCAGATTGTGGTCCTGCTGCAATTGTACCATGAACCTGAAAGCTAAAAGAATGTATCATAGCCACGAGAAAAAAATTGATTTAAAATTATTTTACAAAACTGGGGATATCCATGGATGATCTGAAAGTTTATAGTATATAAGGAATCATGGGATATAAACCATATAATGAACCTAAAATTTCGATGTGCTGCTCTGCTAATAAATGTGATATAACCACAAAGGAACTGACTCTTAGCTTCGGGTCTTGATCCCTACTGAGCCCTTGCGGCACGTCAAGCCGGCCAGTTCAGCGCAAGGGAAATAGTTTTATAATAGTCATTGCGAAGAAAAATTGGCTTTTGGGAAAAATGGGGTTTTTTTTCCAATCCCCTTATTGAAAAATAAAAAAAATTTGAAAGGAAAAAAAATAAATACTTTAAATTTCCATTGGATAGAAAATAAAAAGGGGACGGAATTTTGTTTTCTTTTTTTTTTCATCTTCCCTTTTCCAATTTTTTTTTTTTTTTATTAATTATATTTTTTTTTTTTTTTTTTTTTTTTTTTTTATTTTTTTTGTTTTTTTTTATTTTTTTTTTTTTTTTTGTTGCCAATATTCACCATATATATAATTGCGCACATAATTTGGAGCATAATACGCTGTAGAAAACACGATATGTTTTGGATATTTTGCTATCACTAGACCTTTTTCTTTACTGCTAAATGAATCAGAAGAGCAAAGAATCAGAAGAACAACAAAAAACAACCTCGATTTCACAGAGAAGTTTGACAGATGTGGCCATTTGGCCACATTCTGGTTATAATGGCAGCCAAAAGGTTTTATGAAGGTTCTCAAGTGGTCAAAACATCTTTCACAAGAACATTTTCAAAATCTTTATGTTCTTATAAAGGTTTTATTAACTTGTTTTCACAACTGTCTATAGAGTAGGCCACTTTGTACAAATTTCGGCTTTAAAAAAGCATATAGGAGGTGTTGGTAGACAAAACAGTTTTGAATGTAGTTTTATCAACAAAACCGGGAGGCGGCTATACGGCTGGAATAAAACTAAAATTGTTACTTGGGATTTTTACCGTGTATCGCACCAACTCGTCAAGTTATGGTCTTCAACACCCGTACAGAGTCCAATAAAATTTAGCAGTCATAAAGGATTGAATGTACTGAACATCTTTGCAAAAAATTATAATCATCTAGACTAACATTGAAAAGAGTCAAACTCTTTCAATTTCCCTTTACATCCGTAAAACAGAACCAAAAATGTACGTGTAAGTAAAAGTAATTCATAGCTGCTTATTCGGATATTCTTATTTTTAGGGGCAATTCATATATGGCGTCGTATATCTTTGGGGTGGGAGGGGCGGAAGGAAGGTCAAGATTTGTCACAGTACCTGTAAAGGGTATGGAAAAAATTGGATAGAGAGGCTAATAAATATAAAAAAATAGCGGACATCATATTTGAATCGTCTTAAAATGAATAAATTCCATTTTTAAACTCTAAATAAGAAAATTCTAATTTCATAAGACTTATACATGTGCATATCCATTTGAAGGCGATTCAAATATGACGTTATATGAATTTTCGAAATACTGTTTATGTCATTGAAAAATCATAGGTTTTTGCTTGGTAGGGGTTTTATTTCATTTATTTTTTTAAATGTACATTTTCACGTAATAATAATAAACATAGCTTCATATATTATATTTATAAATCTTTCTCATGCAAAGTAAATTTCTTTGGATTATCCTTTGAATTAGAAAATCTTTCAGCTGAAATTTGTTTTTAGGTACAGAGCAATGAAATTTCTGTTTAACAGTTAATGTCTTTACGTGGCTATATAACTCCTCAAGTTCTTCTTACATTTTTGCAAACTGTTCAGCTGATATGAAGCAGAAATTCAGTTTTGTAATAAGAAGTGTATCGAATATAAGCTATCCACATACATTTGCGTTGTACGCATGTATTTGTGATGGTTTTTTATGCTCTGAACACTGCATGCTGTGCGTTTGACTGTCAGCTTTCTTTTGTTTACTTGTTTGTGCGGTTCAAATTCTGCGTTTTCAAAATGTCGCGTATTGAAAAGGAAGTAAAAATTAAGGTTCTGGACACATGGCCAAGTGAGAAGGGTATTACTATGCGAAAATTGGCGAAGCGGTTTGGAATTCATCATGCGAGTGTTAAAACCATCATTAATAAGTTTGGGGAACACTATTCTTTGGATGAGCTACCAGGAAGAGGCAGAAAACCCGGTTCTTCCAACCTGAAACTGGAGCAGAAAGTGGTATCTCCAATCATAAAGAACAAATCAATGTCAATACGTGATTTGGACAAAAAAGCAGGAACGAGTGTCGGAATGATCCAGCGTATCAAGAGGCGAAACCACCTGAAAACCTACAAGAAGCAGAAAATCTTGAAACAAAGTGCAGAACAGAAGAAACGAGCAGCAACAAGGGCCCGGAAATTGTATTCGCGTCTTTTGCAGCGTCCGGATGCATGCGTTTTGATGGACGATGAGACCTATGTAAAGGAGGACTCAAAAACCCTTCCAGGTCCACAATACTTTACTGCCGTCGTTGGGGAGGATGTGAGCGATGCGGACAGGTCATTCAAGTGGAGAAATTCGGTCGAAAGGTACTGGTATGGCAAGCAATATGTTCCTGTGGTTTGAAGTCAACCATTTTTTACACTACCGGAACTATAAATGCGGAAATCTATCGATCTGAGTGTCTCCAGAAGAGATTGTTGCCTTTATATAAGAAGCATAGTACACCTCCACTGTTTTGGCCGGATTTAGCGTCGGCTCACTATGCCAAAACCACTCTCAATTGGCTTGCGGAAAAGGGTATAGATTTTGTTGAGAAAAATATCAATCCACCAAATTGCCCTCAGCTTCGACCCATCGAACGCTACTCAAGCGTTCAAAAAATGCGATGCAACACTTGTCCGGAACTTGATGAAGAGCATTCGATCCAAAGTTCGAAAATTCGTGAAGGAATAACTTAAATTTCATCCGGTCTTCATTATGTTCAAGTTTAACCTCGTACAATAAAGGATCAATTTTTTGTATGAATAAAATATCAGTTTTCAACAAAATTTGAAAGAAAGTTTGTGGATAGCTTATTTTCGATACACTCCTTACTTTTATTTGACTGTTCAACTACCTAGTCATATAGTTCCCGAGGAGTTTTGATTGTGTTTCCCTAATCTTGAGCAAGGCTAACTCTCTTTGCCATTCGCTTGAAAGTACCACCGATAGCATAACATGGACCTTTCCTATGAGACGTTTTAAAGAAGTGCCATTCTACTTCCAATCCATACTTGGACTTGAAATTTCACATTATGGCAAAGTTCGTTTTGTTTTTATAATGGGCCACTGCTCCATCTGATATGAAAATAATTTTTGAACAATACATTGAATTTTGTTTAATGAAATCTAGCAATTTTGATATAAACAACTGAACTGCTGTTGAGTCATGAGTCAATACTTCAGATATTATGATAAAGCTTTTGTTTTCGAATTTATTGTCCTTCTTGTAATAAACTTCAAAAGGGTGTATAGTTGCTTGAGCATTATTCCAATGGTCACTGCGTTTTGAATGTTGTTTTTTTGATGTTTTGCAGAAAAGAAGATTGTTCCTTATAAATAAAAGCATGCTTTATAAGCCTACTAGATGTTTCAACAAAATACTGAACAACTCGTCTACAGGCTTTATAATTGTTTCCAAGTTACAACGATCAGTTGTTAGCCACTGCTGAAAAAACACATCTTCTTTGCCATCCCATTCTAATATTGATAAAAGTTCTCTCTCGATACTCTCTGTAGAAATACATTTTTCACATGGGCGGAAATATCAATCTCTAGTTCTGATTGGGATACTGCAAAGAATTTTGTCAATTATTTCTCTTTGTGGATCAAATTTTGCACTATTAATAATCAATTTAACATTTTCATGAAAAGTGCAAACACATACATTATGTGTGCCTGTACTATCCAGATGTATGCAATGTTTAGTTTGGAGCTGAATGAATGAAGTAAATCCAATTTTAAGGTCTTTGCATTTTTCTTTAAAAATCATGTATGATTCTTTCAAATTGTAGAAATTGTCTGAGTTAATCATTTAATGGTATTTGAAGTTTTTTGTAATAAACAGGATCAACCACCTGATTTAAATATGTTATCATTAAAGTTTAAAAAGAATAAAAATTTAAAAACTAACCCTTTCCAAATGGTAGCCTTGATTATTCAAACATTCAAAGACGCTTAAAAAATCGAAATTGTCATTTTAATTAAGTTTAACTGGCTTCTGTGAGCTTTCTCACGATACACGGTTAAAATAGGACATGAAAAAGATGTTGCAAGAAAAAAATTGTTAAATCAATGTGGCCAACTCACAATGTATCGCAAACTTTAAGACATTTCTATTGCCATTATTAAGAAAAAATGTCGTCCAATTCTAAGATAGCCACTTTTTTCAAATTGACTTTAAATTTCCAAAATATATTTTTTAGCATGCAAGAATCGATTTTACAATTTTTTTAAAAAGATTCATAATAGTTCAGACAATTTTCTAAAAGTCACTCATATATCACTTATTTGTAAGTCTTGTCCTTTTTGAGTTATGTTAATTTAAAAAAAAATCGATCGAAAAACTTAAGCCCTTTTCAAATGGTTGTCTATACAAATTTTGAAAAAAAAAAAAATGGCAGGGCGGGAAAAAAAAAGTACACCCCGTTTTTTTTTGGGGGGGGGGGGGAGACGCCACGGAAATAAATAGTATTTTTATATTACGGAATCGATGGTAGAACTAACAAACCTATTCGTTGTTTTCTACAAAGCAACTGATTTGTACTTTTGATGAAGCTACCTTTGTAATTAATGCAACACGAGCAACTGTCAAAAGCACGAAGTATTTGTTGACACAGAAAGAACATCCGTGCATTGTGCGAAAGCAATACAAAGAGCTACGAATATTTCAATACCAATTAAAAAGAAGCGTATCTCTGATGGTTGCATGAATGACTGGCATATCTTCTTTATCGACTCGAAATGTAATAGAAAAAAAAGCGCAACCACGTGGTGCTGTCCAACGTTTTTATTTTCATCCGTGGTTGATCTCTATAGGCCACTGTAACTCGTGAGAAGATACTTGATTAATCAGTATGAAGTTATAAATCTTGACTGTGCTTTAATTTTTGTTTTGGGATGAATAATTGATTCCCGCTCTTCTTAGTAGCAACACTAACATGCATGAGTACGATAAAAGAGAATCAGCGTTTGGCTGGTCTTCACGGAATCCATTTCGCGCATTATACAAAAAGGTGTAATGATGCATTTCATATGAATATTTCATACAATATACAAGACATTTGTTCTACGTACAAAATCCATGTTTACGAAACGAGTGAAAGCTAATTTACGAAAATAAATTTTCAGTGTAGGCGTGAAATTCGTCTAAATCGAAAAATTGGTCGATTGCGGTGACATTTTGAAGTATCAAGAGGTTATCAGGCAAGTAATTTCATCAATTTTGATGTTCGACCATGAAAAAAATTGGCACCTGAAATTTTCAATAATTTCATTCTAGTAAAACAGAACTAGGTTCAGTGGCAAACAAGTATGTGACATAAATACATGTATGATGTATATATGTCTTAAGGAAAGCTCAAAAACTGTCTTTTTTCGTCCAATACGGTGCTAATCAAACATACCTGACAAGTTTTGTTGACGTTTAGACTTTCTCGCATATGTTTGTTTCTTTATATACGGATGACTTATATTGACACATTTATGAAACAAAACAAGATGCCAGACGTAAACAAACATGTTCTAGCTGAAAAACTTCAAACACATGTATGAAAAATCAATTAGTCGGCCAAATGAATCTAGATTTGAATTGTATCAAACGAACACCTTCATGACAAAACTATTCAAATCACACTGTCATTGATCTACAGCATGAAACATGAAAAAGAAAACTTGAAAATATATGTTTTCGGTGCTTCTTGGGATTAACCTTAGTCATTATTTTCATTTTATTAACCTTCCTCGGCTATTAAAAACGGGTCAATATTGACACAGATTTCAACCCTTTCTAGAAAAATGAAATTTCAGCCCAGGCACAATGTTGGTACCCCATTTTGAGGTTATGGTCTCAAAAATGCATTGGTGGCAAAAAAAAAACTTGGTTCCCGTAACAATGGCTACCAAAAATCTGCTACAAAGGGAAGGACGTTTTAATTTCTATGTGTGAACAGAATTGCATTAAAAATAATCCAGACTAGTTGTAGAGAATTGCTTTCTTGGACAAATTTTCTCAGAATGTCATTTGTCGTCTTCTGAAGTTATCATATTTATTCCAGATTATGACACAGAGATGGCGCTGCAGTCTAACTTTTCCAAATGAAGCGCCAGAGAGTTGCCGCCTTCGGACAAGTTTTTCAGTATATCATTTGTCGTCTTTTGACAAATTTATTGCTAGAACTAAGAGAATTGAACAGAAAGCATTGATAGTTCCGTATAGATCAGCAGGTTATGAAAGCTAGTATGCAAACGGGCGCATAATCTTTTACCAAGCTACCCCAGATGCTGGGTTGGCAAGGGGGAGGTTACCCCCTTGACTGGGAAAAGATTATGCGACCGATCGTGCTCTTATACTACCTATTGCTTTGTTCTGGTTCTAAAGGGCGATACGGTCAAAATTTGGTCAATATCAACTTGACGTATTTCTTTCAATTTTGCATTTAAAAAACCTGAACACCCCTCATTTTGAAGGTGTGTGTGTAGAATGTTGCTCCTATTTTGATTTTGGAATTCACTCTTCAGTTGTCAAAATGCCGTCCAAGCAAGAAGAGCAGCGTATCAAAATTTTGCTCGCGCATCGCGAAAATCCGAGCTACTCGCACGCAAAGTTGGCAAAATCGCTAAAAGTTGCCAAATCAACCGTTACAAATGTAATTAAAGTGTTTGGGGAACGTTTGTCGACAGCCAGGAAGTCTGGCTCGGGGGGAAATCGAAAACCGGAAGCCGCTGAGACGACAAAGAGAGTTGCCGGTAGTTTCAAGCGAAACCCTAACCTATCTCTCCGAGATGCCGCAAATAAGCTGGGTGTATCGTCTACAACCGTGCATCGAGCCAAAAAACGAGCCGGACTATCGACTTACAAGAAGGTAGTGACTCCAAATCGCGATGATAAACAAAATACGACGGCCAAAGCGCGATCCCGGAGGCTGTACACGACGATGCTGACGAAGTTTGACTGCGTGGTAATGGACGACGAAACCTACGTCAAAGCCGACTACAAGCAGCTTCCGGGACAGGAGTTTTATACGGCAAAAGGAAGGGGAAAGGTAGCAGATATTTTCAAGCACACGAAACTGTCAAAGTTCGCAAAGAAATATCTGGTTTGGCAAGCCATCTGTACCTGTGGCTTGAAAAGCAGCATTTTCATAGCTTCCGGGACTGTCAACCAAGAAATTTACGTTAAAGAGTGTTTGAGTAAACGTCTGCTGCCTTTCCTGAAGAAACACGGTTGTTCCGTACTGTTTTGGCCGGATTTGGCATCTTGCCATTACGGTAAAAAGGCCATGGAGTGGTACGCCGCCAACAACGTGCAGGTGGTTCCCAAGGACAAGAACCCTCCCAACACGCCAGAGCTCCGCCCAATTGAGAAATACTGGGCTATTGTCAAGCGGAACCTAAAGAAGACCAAAAAAACTGCTAAGGACGAGCAGCAGTTCAAGGCAAACTGGCTTTCTGCGGCGAAGAAGGTGGACAAGGTGGCTGTACAAAATCTGATGGCAGGGGTCAAGCGTAAGGCCCGGCAATTCGGATTTGGAAAAGCGGAAGCCTAACTGAATATTTTTCCTGAATTTTATACTAATTGAACTTGAAAAAGAAATTTAATTTGATTTTTTAAATAAACGATTTCACCGATTTACACGCGTTTTCCCTTGACCAAATTTTGACCGTATCACCCTTTACCTTTTGCTTTGTTCTGGTTCTAGCGATCTGTTTATTTCCCTCTCCCAATGCCTAACATGGGGGAGAAATTATCTCTTGCTGTGGGGTTTATTTTTGGCATGCACCAACTATTTCACACGAACTCTAAGGAACTGATGTAGAAGGAGATGTTCGCTCATCGCAGCAAACCACAGTAATGTTTGCTAGAATGAAAAATATGAAGAAAAAATGGTGATAGATCCGTCAGTGTACGGCAGGTTTTGAAAAAAGAAGTTTTGAAAAATGATCGAAGGGCACGGATATAGTAGTACTCGAAGGACGCATTCTTTGCCTTCCTGTATAGTTTGCATAATCGAGGCTGTTATCGGACTTATTTCAAATTCGCTAGTATTTATACATGAACTGATCCTTTTCTAACGACTGTTCCATAAAGTATAAGCACACTTTATTTTAACAATCACTTTGAAAATAATGAAATATTTCAACATGTTTTGGCTGCGTCCTTTTGTTTGCACACTTCTGAATGACATAGCATCAAAAAAGCACTCAGTTTTGTGTTACCTATCAAAATGCGCGGTCTTACTCCGGAACAAGGGGTTATACATAAACCACGTAGACTTTTTTGGGAGGAGGGGGGGGAGGGGTTTGACCAAAGTCTACGCTCCATACAAAATTTCAAAAAATATCGCCACGGTGCGTTCAGCCCCAGTTTTAGTCTTGCATAGTTTTGTCTAAATATTTTGATAATACGTGGAATTATAGAGAAGTTTTGATACTTTCTTGAAGTTATGTTGTCAGCGATACATGTGAAGTGAATTTATTATAAACCATGGATGTTAACGCATGGTAAAAGCTTATTTTAATAACACTATTATTTACATTTGAGGTACAGTCATGAACATTTATTCAATTTTGATCATATTTTGGTTTATTTAGTCTCTTATTGTACTACAAAATTATGAGTTATGCTTTTTTACGTAAAATTGATAAAGTATCATTCCATTAAAGCTATAGTTTTGAAGATTTGAGCACATTTATTGTGTGGGTCATTCTACCCACCAGTGCATTTTGTACTGTTCTCCCCTACGTTTAAAATGCGCCGAAGAGTGGTCGGAAATCCGGTCCTGTTAGTCCGGATATCGATAAAAAGATCAGGGATGCCTACAAGCGAAAACCAGCGATTTCCGTTCGGGATGTTGCGAAAAAACTAGGGACCTCGTCGAGTAACGTCATGCGTGCCAAAGAAAGACTTGGGCTAAAAACATACCGGAAGCAGAAAAAACCCAAAAGGAACCCAAAACAGGCCGCGTCCGTGAAACCACGGGCCCGCAAACTCTACGATTCGTTATTGTGTAGAAATTCTGGGTGCATAATAATGGACGATGAAACGTATGTGAAACTAGATTACAAAACGCTTCCCGGACCACAATTCTATAATATAAGCGAAGACAAAGACATCCATGAAACGGAGAAGGCAATTTTCACCGAAAAATTCGGTTTGGCAGGCAATATGCGAGTGTGGTAAAACATCTAGTCCGTACATCACAACGGAGACGATGAACACTCAGAAATACGTTAAGGAATGTCTCCAGAAGCGATTATTGCCGATGATCAGGCAGCACGAAGGTCAAGTAGTGTTTTGACCTGATTTGGCGTCATGTCATAACGCAAAGGACACTTTAGAATGGTACAAAAGTCAAAATGTATGTTTCGTGCCGAAAGACATGAATCCGCCGAACTGCCCGGAGGCACGGCCAATCGAGACTTTTGGGCTTTAACCAAAGCAAAGCTTTGAAAATTTATAAAACCAGCGGACGACATCCAAAAATTTAAAAAAGATTGGCCAAGAGCGGTCAAAATGATGGGAAGTACCACTGTGCAGAAGCTAATGGGTCATGTTCGAGGAAAAGTTAGGAGTCTTGGCTATGATTGAATATTTTGATTAAACGAGAATAAAATAACATATAAAATACAAATACAAATATGATTTGCCAAATGAAATTATTAAAACTAAAAAAAACATGACTCTTTTGTTATTCTGAAAGTGTGCTTATACTTGCTGGAACTGTCTATATTCGAAAAAACTTCAATAAATCGATTGCCACTAATTTCATCCTGTGCACAGCATGAGAAGTGGCTCATTTTGCCCCATTTCACCAAAAATCGGCGTTGTTTGGCGTTGTTGAGCAATTTGGAAAATATACAACCGAAACTCAGACATTTACATTGAAAATTTGACCAATAACAACATTTATACTAAGTTATTCAGACAACAGGACATGGTTGGGTACAAAGAAAAAAATATGTCCCTATTATTTGGTCCATGGTTTTCTTGTTAATTCATTGTTATTTTTTCTATGTGAAAAGATAGTTTATAACGTGTGACTATTTTCTGTACATCTAGGCTGCATTATTCGGTTGATTCGTACAATTTAGCCAAATTTAGATCATGGAGATAATGTTCAGCTTAACCAGTGAAATCATAATGTCTGAAAAGTTGAGAATATCAAAAATTACATGGAAGTGAACAGCAATAAATTGATTAATAACGTCTGAATTGCTTTGAATTAAAGCAGTCTTCCTGATAGCAACATAATGTTGATGAATATCGGCGAATTTATGACATATTTGGTACATGGGCCGAATAAAGGACCTAGGCTAACATTACATCTCATTACCCTACTTTCACTAATGGTCAAATCTAGGGACTTTTTTCATTCGGGCGAATCTAACATTGAGAGACTCTCTTCGAATACTTTCTCTTTCATTAATATATCAATCACCTTTACGTTTTTCATTCTATTATTTGTAGAGTATGCTAGCCAGCACTGTTGTGTTTCGACCTCGAAAGTTTTATAATGTTGCTGTAATAAATGAAAGAGAGCGAGACAGGAGAGAATCTCTCATTGTTGGATTTGCCCTATTGAAAAAAAGTTCCTAGAAATCTCGGGTTTTTTTTTTCATTAGGGCGAATCTAACATTGAAAGATTCTCTCCGGTCTCGCTCTCTTTCATTTATTACAGCGCCATTATAAAACTTGCGAGGGATTCTTTAGTACAGATCGAAACAGAACAGTGCTGGCTAGCATACTCTACAAAAAGGAGAATGAAAAACGTTAAGGTGATTGGAATATGAATGAAAGAGAAAGTAATCAAAGAGAGTCTTTCAATGTTTGATTCGCCCTATTAAAAAAAAAAAAAACCCTAGAAATTCTTACTGCCCCATTGCACGTCACTAAGCCCTCCTATATTCGGTAAAGAGACCAGTTTTAACTACGGGAAGGGTTGTTTGTAGCCTTGAACTAATTCATAACAAATTAAGTATTGCTTGGGAATTTAAAGTAATGAAAATGTAAATACCTTAAATGAGATGTATCCCTAGAATTTTTTATGACCATCCGTTCTCCCACGTTATTTAAATGGAAAGAGACAGAGAAAACTTAAATCAAAAAAGCTATTCTTATCCAAGTCCTTTTACAACTATTGAAAGAAATATTTCTGTTCCACCTGAATTATTTTAAAAAGCCTGTATAGAAAGTTCCCTACCCTGGTTGGTGTAAGGCCCAAAAAACCCTGTTCACGTAACAAACAACACAAAGCTTTATGAGCTAAATTTTCGTCTATTTTTTGTTTTGCGATCCCTCGTTAATCTGGATGATGCTTTTTAAAACTCTGCTTCCCGCCGTATGCCCATGTGATTAATGGGGCTTAATTTTTCTTCCTCCTAATTTAATTTGTAGCTCGGTATGAGCCCACTGGTGGCTCCCTCCGACCACCAACCATCATGCTTTTAAGATTGTATTAACCTAGATTTTGATAAATTGTACGCCACTTTTTATTTGCCTGTATGCTCATATGCTCATTGACCGTCATAGTCGTCGACGTCGTCGCCTCCGTCGCTGGAGCCATTAAAAGAAGAAGCTTCTTCTCCGAATCGCCATCGGATGACGTCGAAAAACGCTCATGAATGCGGAGCGCTCAAGTGGTTTCTTGGTTGGAACCAGCGATTTCATGGTTTAATTCAAGTAGCCCAAACTAGTGCGCGAGTCTGTGTCTATTTGAACATTAAACCCCGGTAGCTCACTGTGGAGAGTAGGACCGATTTGTGATGTGTACTCATTTTTTTTACGCAGGTCTTTCTTTATTTTCATAACTCTTCAAATAAAGTGTCATCGACCGCGTGGAGAGCGAACAGCAGCAGTTATAACCGGCGGATGATGAAAGGTTTACTTTGGTGTGGTGCGTACTTAAGGGGATTGGATTTCTGTTTTTGCTTAGGCTGGGTCTCGCAAGCTCCGAAAGATCACTGAAGGGTGATAGTAAATTTTTTTTCTTCGCTATTTTATTGTTTTTGACAGGTTGATGGGAGCTCTTTGGTGGTGTTGGGAGTAAACAGTAGCACATTTCCATCATGTCGGTTTGATCTAGTGGTGAAGGATTTTCTTCTCAAAAGCTGCTTGTCAGTTGTCAGGTATGTTTTGGAATCGCTGATCTTGCTGGATCAAAAACTCGGTTTCTCAGAAATCAATCTTTACAGCGTCTCTTCAAGATCCACGAGTCTCAAACTGAGCATTCCTAAAGAAATGCAGCAAAACAACTGACCTACCAATCAGCTTTTGTTCCCCCAGCACATTCAATCGCAATCCGAAGCCACCGTAACAACCTGTTGATCTAATTTCATTACCACCTTCCAGTCTACTCATCAGTCTATTATTACGCCGTAAATTAACCTTGTCCAACAAAGCCTTTTGCTCTCGTCTCCCTTTCAGCCAGTAAACTCGGGGATAGGCATTTATCTATCTCCGTGTTTCCCACTCGATGATTGCTTTATTTACACTTAGTTATGCTCAAGCTCCTATTATCCGTCCGTACCACCATCGAAGACTACGACGTTGGTAAAGTCTGGCTTTCACCCTTACCTGCGATCAAACTCGTGCAACTCGTGGCAACAACAGAAGCAATGTGCAAGGCTACCATCTTTCCAGTTGATCTGGTTGAGATTCAGTGCTATCAGCTAGGTAGATCTACAACAAAGCGAGTTGGCCATGGGCTAGGGAGATAATCTAAACGCGGCACCTGACAGCACTGCCACTGACCCAGAGAAAGAGGAATCTCGAAAGATCATGAATCATCCCGACCTTCATCGTCGTCTTCTCTTACAAAAGAACCTTGCTATTCAACCCCGCCAGTGTTTATTTAGTACCACTTCCCCAATCAGAGCAACGCCACTTGCCAAACGATTTAAATTTATATTCAAATTAGTTCAATTAAGTGCCTATAGATCGTTGTTGCACCACTTATAATAGCCCATCAATGGCTGGTGATGACGATAATGGCGATGAAGGCCGTTGAGCTGGGTGAGAACCAAGCACCAGAGCTTCGTTTATTGAAGGAAATGAGATGAGTTTCCGTACCGGCGCCATTGTGCGACTTGAAATTATCCTATTGCAATAATAGTAAAACTATATCCAAGCTCTGAAGCAGACACTCGGTAGCCTCTTGGTCTACGATGAAATTGATGTAAGTTACTCCGAGCTCCTCGGCGAGAAGGTATTATAACCAAAGCAATTTACATCGCATCCAGGTTTGGTATTTCACGCGGTTTCAAAGCATGACTGCAGGAGATCCCTTTTCATCTTTCCCCTTAACAATATTGGCGCATAATAGTCAAATTCAGATCGACGATCATTATCGACTACCGTCGGGGCTACCGATGAAGAAGGGCGATAATTTTACATTTTTGATTGCAGGACCCCCCGTGAATGTATATATGCAATCTTTCGTAGAGATGATCTGATTTCAAATGGTGAAATTCTTCTGGCGTCCATTATGCAGCATTATGTACTAGAGCAAAACAAAGTCGGTAATTGGGAAACACGCAGGGGCAGTGATCGATGAAATTATTTAGCATCAATGTTCGACGCAAACCAAACGACGATCAGATCAAACGGCAATCGAAAGAGAAACTTTGAATCGAACTGTGAAAAAAAAATTGGGGGCCTCGTGGAGGTTAAGATGGATTCAGATATCAGGTCTGGTGCGGTAAAGATGAGATAAATTGTTTGAGGTTTCTTCGACTGCCAATGACCCAAGAAGTTGAGTTATGAAGATATCATTTGTGGCTGGTTTTATTTAGTGGTCAAAGAGGGAGCAGACCCTTACTTTAAATTTTCATTTGGTCCTTTTGTTGTTGAAATTTCTTTCTATGAGCTACTATTTCGAGTCAAAACACAGAAGTTTCTACACCCAAAATAATGAAAAAAAAAATATAAAAAATTGTTGCGATCTCGCATGATTTTGTTTCATTTTTCCTATGGATCTTGAACTGGAGAAAAAGCCAACATTGGAAGTGGGAAAAAATGCGACACATGAATTTGCTTAAAAATGTCTGCGTCAGGTGGTGCAGGATATTAGCTGAGGAGTATGAGATTGGAGTTCGATGACGGCTTATAAATAGGGCCGAATTTCCAATTATGAGGGCCCTTGGTCTAGAAAATATGTTTTCGGATGTAGAAAGGGGAGTTTGCTCATAAAATCTTCCGGTCCGCTTCCTAGCATCTTGCTATGAAGTACCTGGTGGTCACTCACCCACCGATTACCTGTCGATATGCCAAATTTTGGCTAACCGACTGCTTAGAATTGTCTCAAATTGTAGTATTCCGCCTACTATATCACAAAATATTGCTAGTAGTTGAACGGATTGGAAAAAAGGAATGCATAATGCCCGATTCAGAGTAAATTTGGACGCATTCAAGTGATCATAACTCAAGAGTTAAACAACATACACGGTTGATCAAAACGTCAAACAAAAGGGTATTTATTCAGCTTTTAAACTATATGTAACAAATTATTACATTTTACCGTTTCGAACGAACTGTCGCACTTTACTTGTGATCGATGTCATCATGATCTGCACAGTCGCTGGTGACACTGTACCGGCGAACGTATTCCACTTTAAACGCATTTGTTGTGCAATTGTCACTTCTTTACCGCATCTTCGAAGTTTTCGCTTGACAATTGCCCAATATTTTTCGATCGGTCTGAACTCAGGGCAATCCGGAGGATTAATCTCTTTGGCGACGAAATTAACATTGTTTGCCACACCGTTCTAGTGCCTCCTTAGAGCAGTGGAAGCTGGCTAGATCCGGCCAAAACATAACGTTGGTCTTGTGTTGCTGAATGAAGGGTAAAATCCGCTTCAGATACTCTTTAATGTAAACCTTCGACGTCATTGTGTGAGATGTGATGAAACCCCACATTTTAAGGCCACAACTATAGATTCCTTGCCAAATCATTAGTTTCCGAGCAAACATATCAGCAAAAAACAAATTTATACCTGGATTTATCCCCACGACCAGTTGGCAGGTAACATTTTCGTCCGGAGATTTGTTCATACTCCATTTTGACATATGTTTCTTCATCCATTACAATACAGCCAACAAATTCAAAACAAACCAGTCAAAACTCGTTCGTATAGTAATCGTGCTCGCTTTTTGGCCACTAAATTTTGTTTCAGGGAGCGATTCGGATGTTTACTGGCACAAAAAGATGTTTACTGGCCTTCTCTTGAAAAAATGTTACGCACGGTGGAAAAGTTGGAATCGTATTTCTTTGCCAAATCACGTACCTCAACACCTTTCTCATCAGCTCTTTGTCCCTAGTGCCACTTTTAAGATAGATGCGCTGTACTCTATCCAAACCCAGAGTATCCTTGTAACGTTTGATACCAAGACACACCGTTGACTTTGGGAATCTTAACACTTTCTCAAGTTCCATGATCCTTAATTTCGAGATGCGTCGATCAATCGAGAAAAACTTTTCACCAATTTATTTGTCAATAAAACATCAACAAATGACTCTCAAACGTTTTTTGTTCCAACCACCAGCCACGCGGTGGTGTATTAAACCGTGCGTCCAGATTTATTTTGAGTCGAGCTTTAGGTATAAGACCAAGTCTCCTCCGGTTGGTACCAAATTAATGAGCGTAGGTATCAATAGAATCAATATCAGTTACTAATGCTATGATGGGCCACCAATCGGAGGGGCGGCCCAACTTGTCTTATCTCTATTTGCAGGATATCCACAGAAAAGGGGGCATGCCACTGCTCAGAAAAAACGGCAAAGGGTAAATGCACCCTTCTTTTTGGGGAAATGCTCCTTAAACTTTGGAAAAATGCTCCTTAGATGCGTTTGCCCGGCATAATGCAATCGGAGGTATTAACCTTCTGGTTAGCGCTTGCCGGATGTTTTAACGGGTCTTAAAGTTTCTTCAAGATTGTATAGTTTTGACGGGTTTTAAGTTTCTGAATTTAAGAGTCGTCAAAACGAAATTAAGACTCTTCAAAATGAAATTAAGACTCGTCAAAATGAAATTTAAACCCGTCAAAACTACCTCGAAGATTGCGGAGCGAGGCTCCGCTATACAATCTTGAAGAAACTTAAGAACCGTCAAAACAACCGGCAAGCGCCAACCAGAAGATAAATACCTCCGATTGCATTATACCGGGCAAACGCATCTGAGGAGCATTTTTCCAAAGTTTATGGATCATTTCTGTAAATGCGTGTTGAAGTGGTCCCATGCTTGTGGCGGATAGTGCTAGTTACATACTTTCAGCGTATCGTTCACCAAAATGATCCCTGCTGCTAACCTCCTCCCATCTATCCCACATGCCAGTGATTTCTCGTGGAAGTGCCGAGGATTTCTCGGCGTCCTTCAAAGCGAGTATCACGTCAACACGTTCCTTACTATTCACTATATTGACCAGCATTCGGGCACGGCCGGTGCCGGTATTGCTCCATAATGGGTCACCAGTTTTTACACATTGAGGATGTATGTTAGTCCCAAACATCGTCTGTTGGTTGTTTGTTCAGAATTATTTCACTACGTGGCGCTAGTGTGCATGTAACCTTACTTTATAACCTGAATCTCGAGATCCTTGACATATAGCAAGTTGGCGACTTCGACAAAGATGTTTGGGAAGTTAGCTGTAAAATTATGAGTTACCAGACGCTCGACTCAACAATTCAGAATTATCTCATTCCGTGGCGCTAGTGTGCATGCAAACATACTGTTAAATTGCGGCTGAAAGTCTCTCAAATAAAGACAAACAAACAAGGATCTTAAGATTATTGACATATAGCAAGATGGAATCATCAAAAAAGATTTTTGAGTGGTCAATCCTTTTGAATGGTGTACACATTAGATCAGAATTCATCCGCTATGTGGCGCAAGTGTTCATGTAAGTTTTTTGTAATATATGTATATTGTTATCTAGATCATGTATGAAATCATTGTTTTCAGGATATTTACTCGAGTAATCATGGTCTTCCAGGCTGTCGACTTCATAGTTCAGAATTATTTCACTGCGTGGCGCTGGTCTGCCTGTGAATTTTGTAATAAATGTTTATTACTAGTGCACATACGAGGCTGATTACCCCAAAATAGATTTTCTTTGGTACGTTCTTTTGAGATATTCGGGTTAGTCCTTCAGAGAAGTTCTTCACAAAACTTCTGGTAAGTCATGAAAGTTCTTCAGAGATGCAGAGAGCTTCAGGGAAGTTCTTCAGAGAACTTCAGGAAAGTTCTGCAGAGAACTTCAGGGAAGTTCTACCAAGAACTTAAGGGAAGTTCTTCAGAGAACTTCAGGGTAGTTCTTCAGAAAACTTCAAGAAAGTTCTTCAGAGAACTTCACAGAATCCCAACAAACATTGGTGTTGAATTAGAGCTTGTTCAAGCAAATTTGGAGAAGCTATTCAGCTGTTTCTTCTAGAATAGCTGAATAGCTTCTCCAAATTTGTTTGAACAAGCTCTAATTCAACACCGATGTTTGTTGGGATTTCTGCAGAGAACTCCATGGAAGCTCTTCAGAGAACTTCGTGGACGTTCTTCAGAAAACTTTATGAAAGTTCTTCAGTGAAGTTCATGGAAGTTCTGCAGAGAACTTCAGGAAAGTTTTGCAGAGAACTTCAGGGATGTTCTGCAGAGTACTTCAAGCAAGTTCTTCAGAGAACTTAATGGAAGTTCCTCAGTACCCTTCTTGAAAGTTCTTCAGAGAACTTCAAGGAAGTTCTGCAGAGAACTTACGAGAAGTTTTTCATAGAATTTTTTCATAGAACTTCAAGGAAGTTCTGCAGAGAACTTCAAGGAGGTTCTTCAGAGAAATTCAGGGAAATTCTGCAGAGAACATCAGGGAGGTTCTTGAGAGAACTTCATGAACGTTCTTCAGAGAACTTCAGGGAAATTCTTCAGAGAATTTCAGAGAAGTCTTTCAGAAAACTTCAGGGAAGTTCTTCAGAAAACTTCAGGGAAGTGTCACTTATTTTGAAAGAGACTTCCGAAACTACGCGATAACTTCTGTTCTCCTGCCGGTATCGTTGCGAAATGATCGAGCTTAAATCTTCTTTTCACTAAGAAATGTTAATCAAACAATTATCTTTTATGCTTAATCAAAGCGCTAGCAAACAATCCGCATGGTGAATAAAGATTCCTTTTGGCTTTTTTCCTTGTTTCGTCAAGATGGTTATTTCATAGTTTGGAGCCATTGTTGCATTTATTATTTTTATAGTATTCAACTTAGCCGAGGCACAAACCAGTCGACATGCTAAATAAATTTGTAGCGAATCCAACCTAACCTTTTTTGTCAATATTTACATTTGATATACAATTCAAACCTTATCAAACCTTATCTAACCTGATTCAAAATAATTCTAAATAATTCAAACGAAAGAACCTGTACCAAAAATATTATACAACGTCCAACGTTACAACTTTGGGAAAGTTCTCTCCACAATTCCTTGGAAAAACTTCTTAAATTTGTTGGAAGTTTCTTCCTTAACAAGTCCTCTTCTGAACTTCAGGAAAGTATTCTCCTGAAATTTGGCGTACGTTGTTCTATTTCTGAGAAGCTCCTGCTTGAAATACTAGGAAGTTCCCCCTGTACAACTTCTGGAAAGTTTCTTCCTAATGTTCTCAGAAGAATCTACCTGAACTTCTGGGAATACCTGAACTTCGAGAAGGTCTTATTCTGAAATGTTCGATTCTCAACCACTTTCTCAATTGTCTCATACGACCGACGAACAGCATCCGTCTATGGAAAAATCGGATTCCCGTAACCGTGTTCCGTAAATAGTATACCTATAAAAGATTTCAATAGAAAATCAACAAAACGAGTATTGTAACAATAATACTTAAACCAACATAGTAATATTACAATAACATTTGATGTCGTGGAATGTGTATGTTTGCCATATGACAATACGGTGACTTGATCTTGCAACGGTTACTTCGGAGCAGGTTCCCATGGGGTCACGGATGACCAGAATGTTATTTGAATTGAATCCTAGCATTATGTGTGTCAAAATTCGTGAAATCGTTCCTGAAGAAAGTTTGCCATGGTTATTGGACCATCCGATCACTTGACTTCGGTGTGGCCAGTTCAGAAAAGGTTCCCATGAGGTCACGGAAGGCCGGAAGCATGTCATGCTTTTGAATTGTTCAGTTTAATCAGTTCGATGAGCCGTTCGGACTGACAGTTATTTGATTTATTTGTGATAGGAGTGGACATTCGCTAGAAGTCAATTGCCTTTTGTAATCAATTTATCTGTTAAACCAATATTGATTTAGCCTATTTTTAACCTTTCTCAGCCAATTACCACTTGCCGACAAAAAAAAAACTCGTATCAAAACAAATTCTTACTGGACAAATGTAACAGATCCTTCACTAGTTTCTGAGCGGTTGATTGAGTCGGCAAACTCGTTCAAATTTCTTCGATCTCGACATCTGTAATATCAAAATAGACCTGTCGAGCAAAGTGACGGTCAATGCGACGGCCCCATAATTCATTTGTATCAAATAAATAATTAACTTTAATTCAATAAGATAAAGCCCATCTCGCCTAAGTTTAAGAACAAATCATAGAGAGTGAAAATAAAAATTAACTTTCTTGAATTCAGAAATTAAAACCACATGATGTAACACGCCATGACATACCTTTACATCAATTTATACCACAGGATGCGGAAAAAAATGCTCTTAGGCTCAAACGTTCCATGAATTTCTTCGAAAGAGATCACATTGGACAATTGAGTATCCCAAAGGATTTTTCGATAAGTCCGTTAATATTGATAAGTACAGATTGAATGCTTAGGAGAAACTACTTCAATCTTAAATTCACAGTCCATGCAGTTACTCGTTCTGATTGGGATAAGAGAACCGGGATTTCATCCGAGCTCAACAGTCGTATATACAGATGGTTCAAGGCAAGATAAGGTCTGTATCCGCAATAATCCGGACACCTCAACATGAATAAAACATAAATTTCGCATTATATTTCCGTCGTAGTTGTTTGTTTTAGATTCATGGGATGTGTTTTAACAATTCGCGAAGACGAAACATAGTTATTCGGTGTTTGCATAAAATTTTCGAACTTTGCGCTTAACTCCGTCCATTAGGGTTTGTACAGACTCTTCAGTCCAAATTTGCTGGAAGTGTTTGATGTCTTTGATTCCTTGCTTCTTTCCAGAAAGCTTCCGCTTCATCAGAGCCCAATATCTCTCGATTGGTCGTAGCTCTGGGCAATTTGGCGGGTTTGAGGTTTTTGGTACAATGTTCACTTGATTTGCTTGGTACCACTCCATCACAGTTTTAGCATAGTGGCATGATGCCAAATCGGGCCAGAACAAAGGTTTTTCTTTGTGACTTTTGATGATGGGTAGCAATCGCTTCTGCAGACACTCTTTCTGATAGATCTCCTTGTTGATTGTGCCTGTAGTGACGAAAGATTTACTCTTTTTGCCACACGTGCAAATTGCTTGCCACACAAGGTATATTTTTGGGAAATTTCGATGTCTTCTTCGTTCTGAAATGCTCAGCTGTAGCATTTCTGGCCATAGCAGAATAAAAAGCCAGCCCTGGAAGCTGCTTGAAATCCTCCAGGACATAAGTTTCATCGTCCATAACAACGCATGAAAACTTCGTCAAATATTCGCAGTACAAACGTCGAGCCCGTGATTTTGCTGCCAAGTTCTGTTTGTCGTTGCGATTTGGAACTGTTTTTACTTTATACGACTTAAGTCCCAAACGTTGTTTTGATTTTTGGACAAAACCAGGCGACATCCCTATTTTACGAGCCACCGTTCGAATGGAGAGATTTGGGTTTTTCGTTAATATCCTTTTCACCTTTCGGTCCATGACAGGATCAGCGCGTCCAATGTTTTTGTCACTTCTCGGTTTCCTCTCCACCGTCAAACGTTCCGAAAATGATTTGAGCACATCGTGAACAGTGGATTTAGGCAAATCCAATGTTTTTGTAAGGTCCCGTATTGATAAGTCAGTATTTGCCGCACGCCCGTACAAAATTCGCTCGCGCACTTGTTTTTCTTTGAATTTCTTGGATACTAAACATGAAATGTAAACATCAATCATAGTCTTTTTCATCATAGACTCTCAGCTATACCACAGTGAAATTTTTCATTCCTACGTGCAATATTTCGAAAGTTACAATGATTTGATGGTGTCCGAATTAATGTGGATACAGACCTTAATTTGGTAGGGGCTGGTATAACTGGTACGTGGATAAACTTTTATGTGGCAATGGGAAAATATCCCACAATGTTTCAAGCTGAAATATATGCCATACTGGAATGTGCATCAATCTGTATGAAAAGAAATTATTAAAATGCAAACATATGCATATGTTCAGATAGCCAGGCAGCTCTGAATTCTGTAAAGTCAAAAACATTCACATCTAAGCTGGTGTAAGAATGCGCACAATTGTTACAGCAATTATCCTATCGTAATATGGTGCCTGGTCATTGCGGAATCGAAGGAATCGAAAAAGCTGATCAGTTGGAAAAAATAGGGTCATCCATGCAATTCATAGGGCCCGAACCATTTGTTGAATTATCTTCTTGCGCCTTAAAAATGGATCTCAAGAACTGGAAAAAGGAAAAGGTACAGGCTAACTGAAATAGTACCTACAAAGCCCAGCAATCCAAACTGTTCATTAAGCCAAACGCTTCTTATACGCAAAAGTTAAACATTCAAAACATGACTTGAGTACATACACTGGTTTGATAACAGGACATTATCCTAGTAAATATCACCTAAAAATCATCGGTAAACTTCATGATGATAAATGCTGCTTTTGTAGATTAGAGAGTGAAAGCTCTAAGCATTTAATGTGTGACTGTGTTGCACTATTTAATAAACGATGCAGGTTTTTTTTTACAAGGGGTTCATTGAACCCTGTGAGGTCTGGGACGTTGCTTGCAATCAAGTAGTACATTTCATAAGAAATGTAGTACCTTCTTGGGGAAATTGCCTACTGCCATAGTGGTTGTTACCCTAAATTGTAACATAAAGACTGTATTCGATGAAATTTTGACACACGCAATTGTTCGTAACTTTTTAGCGTGTTGGTAAAAATTATTGAAATTTTAACTGAATGTATTTCATTGTGTTGTGTCAATTGTGTAATGAGTTTCGTGAAAATCGGTCGAGTGATTTCAGTGATGGCTTCGAATGAAGAAATAGTGCGCCAACAAATTTTGGGCACTCACTTCGAAAACCCAAACGCTTCTCATCGATGGATCGGAAAACAGCTCGGAATCGCACATTCAACCGTATCTCATGTGATCAAAACGTTCAAGGACCGTAAGACAACCAAGCGGAAAAATGGTAGTGGCAAAAAACGTGGCACATCAAATCCGGAGAAGGCCAGGATGGTATTGAACCAATTTAAGCGTTATCCCAACATTTCGATCAGGGATGTTGCGAAAAAGGCGAAAGTTTCAGTTTGTTTTGTGCAGAACACAATGAAACGTTCTGGATTACATGTGTACAAGGTCCAGAAGGCACCGAACCGGAGCGATAAACAGAACTCGGTGGCCAAAACTCGTGCAAGAAAACTGTACAGGGAGTGGCTCACAAACCCGTTCTGCATTGTGATGGACGATGAGACCTTCATTAAAGCCGACACCAAACAAATGCCAGGACAGGAACAATACAGTCTTTACCATTGCAATAATATGACCAAAATAAAAAAGAGGACACGCCACAATAAATCAAATCAATAGTTGCAGTGGCAATACGTCCCCAACAAGGAAAAAAACCTTGCCTTAAGCCAATACTGTACACGCATGTCTCTAAAATCTCCATCTTTTTCTTCTTGGATTCATTTTCTAAATTAGTGTTCTCTGTAGCACATCTACGCAGTTCTTAATTGAGGGCTTTTTTGCCATCTCAATGTATCCAATCGTGTAGTATGTGGCAAGCTCAATGTGACGCTTATCCTCGAGGGCAGTCGAACGAATTTCCCACCTGAAAATACATTCGGAAATCGAACCCGTCACCTCTGGGGTCGTTCATCGACGCGTTCACCGACTCGCTATGAGGCCCCACATCTCCACAATTTAAATCCACCCAAATTTGATCTGTTCCATTAATTCTAATTTTGGCCGAATAGAGAAGGCTGCGCGGTCTGACAGCCACTAACAATAGGTTCCCTGTCAATAGACCACAAACGCCAACCCCCCGTCGTCGTTTGACGCCGCTATTTTCGCTTCCTACTACGGCCACCGCTGTGCTACAGTTTCCTATTATTTAGGAGCGCTAGGAATAATTGACCAATTACTCCGCATTACTTCCAGATCAGTAGAAGCACCGGTCGAGGAAGTAACGACGAGTATTGAAGTTCAATTTCAAGTAAACAGACTACCGCTCCACTCGCCGATGGGTCATTATGCTTAATTTGATTACCATGGGCAGGTTGCCATTTTTCTCCTTTGTCGATGTGGTTTGGCGGCCGCGCTTGTTGGACATATTTGGAGCGATACCAAATGTGCGTTTTGGCACTGAAGTTCATGAACAATGGAACTGGGCTGCCGGTAGTCAGTTCGGATAGCCTTGATGGGTAACGATTTGTAAATCGCGAATTGTGGTAATTGAAATGGTTGAATTTCAAACGAATTTCAGCACGATCCCACACCCTGCTGGAAGCACCTTTGTGCTCAATGTCACAGAGTCATCCTCGTCGCCAGAGGGCTCTCCCATCGGAGTTCGAAGAGTGTTTTGATAAATTTACTGGCAGGTGATCAGGTTCAACAGAAAAAACGGTTCCTTCTCATGAGCAACTTTCGCAGGTTCAAATGGTCATGCCGCACCGACATATCTCCCTCCCATATACGTTTGTGTCCGTTCCGCCAAGGAAAATGAAAGTGTTACTTCTTCACACGGAATTCCAAAGTCTGGTCAAAGGAGTGCGCGCGCGCGTTGAATGAGAGAAGTGTTCGAGACTCTAAAAAAAATAACACACCTTGATCATTATCATCAAATCGACGCTTGATGTGAGTGTAGTATTTGTCTGGCTGGTAACCTGTTGTTTGGTTCGTTTTTGCCTTTCTTGCCTGATCATCGTCGTAAATTGTTCGATTCGAAAATTTTGCACTTGTTACAATCTCTTCAGCTGGCTCTCAAACGCTTGCGGCTACCTCATTTGCGATTGCGGACATCAGGGCGCACTTTAGAGCTCGATCCAAAATAATTACAATTAACAAATCTCTACTTATGCATGGTCATGTGGGTATGACGATGGTTGCTCTCGTTGATTTCAATCTATGTTATGCGAGTGCGCAAGTAGGGATACGTAACACATGTGAGTGCAAGATTGGAACGCTTTTAGGCAACGCATTAAATGAGAGAGAAAAAATCAATATAATCATACACTTACTGATTCTGCATTTAGCTTACAGGTTGAAATGAATTTTGAAACCGTTCGGTTGAATTTCGGTTGTTCCATCTTCATAATTTGAGGAGTGATTTTACCACGATCCGGACGGAAAATGTTGTGTGTCTCTGTAAGTCTAGTCATAGTGGACCTATTTCTCAAATCGCAAAACTAGATCGAATCAACCTTGTTGCAAATTCGCATTTTTCCCACACCACTTACCGAAAGGTTCAACTTGCCAAAACCTGACGGCAACCATCTAATCTAACAGGCTAATGATAGTGATTTTAACATCTCCTTTCCTCTCTCAATCTTCTCCCGTCCAATTTCAGGTGAGTTTGACGTTTTTCTATGCCAAGGCATTAGCCACCCTTCGGGCACGTGAAGGACCCCAATCAAGCACGATCAACGCACACACAGTCACATGCATGTTTTACCAAAGAGTAAGCTAATTGAGATTTTACCCATCATCCATCGTGTGTTGGACGTCGTCGGCGTCGGTTGAAACAAAGCTAGACCCCGTGAGTCTGCGGCGGAGCACCATGACTGGGAACTTTGTGGCCGCGCACGAGAGCCCATCTTCGAACTGATTTATTCGAACCATGGTAAGCATGATTCACCTGAGCTTCCAGACGACGACGACGACGACGTGAAAATTCCTTCGACCGCGGAATCGCGCCGCGTAATCATGCTAAACGAGGCTCCAGTTCAACCGGCAGGAGTACGTACACATCTGGAGTAATGTTCCCATGCCTGCAGAGAAGGCTCAACGCAACAACTTTTACCCGACATTATTTGCGATCGTGCGAAGCACCGTCATCATTTTATCATCAGCTGATCTGGTTCGCGGACGAGTAGGACGAGAATGCATATACATACCTTGCTCTTGATCATCGAGCGAATGCTGGCTCGGTTGGTAGGAGTGCTGAGTGGAACTTGAAACTATTTTCCACGTTCATCAGTGCATATTTTATTATTTTGTAGAAGCTATTAGTTGTACACAAGTGGCATTAAAATGCTTTACGAAGAGGTACGGAAGGGGCACGTTGTTTACTTTTGTTTCCAATTTGTTGCCGGGGATGAGTAAATCATACCGTGCCGAGATTTCCAAGCGGAGCTGTTTAATAGGAAGGTTGCAATGATTGGAAAATAACAATGTTTATCGAACTAGAACAGGGGTAATAAATGGGGGATTGTTCCTCTCGTTCCATGTAGAGTTGCTATAAATTGAATTAGTTTTTAGATTCAGGGTTGTGGATGACGTTAACACTGTTAATGTTTACATTGAACATCCATACTTCAACGGTAATGACATATTTATCTACGCTGGTTGCCTTGTTCGGAAAGTCTAACCCATGAAGAAACGGTACTATGTATTAGGATTTGGATGGAATTTTATCATGGTTGATTAGTTAATCTTTTGTGTAGTTCTGTAGATAAACTGAAAGTTTTTCAAAATGAATTGCACAACATAGATACTAGAATTTGGCGTATTGGTTGTTTTTGCAGTTAACATGTTGACATAATTTTTAAAAGTAGCAATGAAAAGACAAACAACTATAAATGATCTGTAAAAGAGAGACCCTAAAAAACTGGATCATCATTAACAAGAGACAAGAGTTTATAAAAGTAGCAGATAACCATCCTTAACGATATAAAAGTAGCAATACAACGCTGCATCAAGACCAGTGTTTGCTCATTTCGTATATCACCGAATGGATCACATGCTTTTTGTTCCTGAATGATAAGAGATAAATCATTTACTCCTGTAAGACTTGTCTATTCCCATATGCTACGAATCTTCGCACAAAATGGGACAAGAAGGTCGTCTTCGTCTTCAGTTACTTCAAAGTAAATTCTGCTGCTGAACGTTCTCGATTAGGATCATTTGTGTTCTTCTGTACTCCATTTTCGTTATGTGTCGGATCAGTTTGTATTCTTGAAGCTTTTGTGTCAATACTGTTGCGTATACTGATTGGTTCATATTCAGCTGATGTAAATGAATGTGAACACATTGGTTCAGCGACTGCTGCCTTTGGTGATCGGA
Source organism: Aedes koreicus (assembly GCA_024533555.2). Lineage (NCBI taxonomy): Eukaryota > Metazoa > Arthropoda > Insecta > Diptera > Culicidae > Aedes > Aedes koreicus. Next base: position 158,855 of record JAHHFK020002116.1, read on the forward strand.
ACGAAAAAAAATGTTTCAACCGAAAGCTGGTAGTGTTTGCAAATTTAAATCTGTATAGCTGTATAGCTTCTCTCCACTATTTGGAATTATATTCAGAAATACCGCAGCGAGCAGCGGGCAGGTGCGCTATAACCAAGCTATTTAGCACCTGCATTCGGAGGAAATGCCAATGCAGCACCAGAGCGTCTGTTCTCCAGGTTAGGAGCGGCTCAAAACAGCGTCTGTTCCCCATATCAGAGGCGGCTGAATCACCTTCCATGTGCCAGCGTAGGACTCTAAATTCAACTGAGCACTATGATCCTCCGGAAAGTAGGGGGTTGATGTCAGGCCCTGCAAGCCAGCCATAAAAAAAAGCAAGCACAGGAACTTTTACAGCAGAATACGACCCAGAACAATCGGCGAGGACCACAGCGACGAAACAGGACTAGCGATTGGAAACTCGGTACGTGGAACTGCCGATCGCTCAACTTCGTCGGAAGTACCCGCATACTCTCCGATGCACTGAAGGATCGTAAGTTTGGCATCGTAGCGCTGCAGGAGGTGTGCTGGAAGGGATCCATGGTGCGTACGTTTAGAGGTAACCATACCATCCACACGAGCTGGGAACAGCTTTTATAGTGATGGGTGACATGCAGAAGCGCGTGATCGGGTGGTGGCCGATCAATGACCGAATGTGCAGGTTGAGAATCAAGGGCCGGTTCTTCAACTTCAGCATTACCAACGTGCACAGCCCACACTCTGGAAACACCGATGATGGCAAAGAGGCATTTTACGCGCAGCTCGAACGTGAGTACGACCGCTGCCCAAACCATGACGTCAAGATCATCATCGGGGACCTCAATTCTCAGGTTGGCCATGAGGAGGAATTTAGACCGACTATTGGAAAGTTCAGCGCTCACCAGCGAACGAACGACAACGGCCTCCGACTTATTGATTTCGCCGCCTCCAAAAATATGGCCATTTGTAGCACCTACTTCCAGCACAGCCTCCAGTATAAGTACACCTGGAGATCACCGCAGCAGACAGAATCGCAAATCGACCACGTTCTGATCGATGGACGGCACTTTTCCGACATAACCGACGTCAGGACCTATCGTGGCGCTAACGTCGACTCCGTCCACTACCTGGTGATGGTAAAACTGCGCCCAAAACTATCCGTCGTAAACAACGTACGGTACCGATGCCCACCACGGTACAACCTAGGGCGGCTGAAGCAACCGGATGTCGCCAAGGCCTACGCGCAGAATATCGATGCAGCGTTGCCGGATGAGGGTGTGCTCGACGAAGCCCCTCTCGAGGACTGCTGGAGGAATATCAAAGCAGCCATCAACGACGCAGCAAAGAACGTCGTCGGGTACGTTGAGCGGAGTCGAGGGAACGACTGGTTCGACAAAGACTGCAGGGAGGTTTTGGAGGAGAAGAACGCAGCGCGGACAATAATGCTACAGCACGGGACCCGGCAGAACGAGGAGCGTTATAAACGGAAGTGGAAGCAGCAGACCCGCCTATTACAGGAAAAAAAAAACGCCGCCTGGAAGAAGTTGAGCGCGAGGCGATGGAGCAGATGTACCGTTCCCAAGAAACACGGAAGTTCTATCAGAAGCTCAACACGTCCCGACAAGGCTTTGTGCCGCGAGCCGAAATTTGTAAGGATAAAGATGGGGGCATTCTGACAGACGGCCGTGAGGTGATCGAAAGCTGGAAGCAGCACTACGACGAACACCTGAATGGCGCAGAGGACGCGGGCGTTGAAGTCCAAGTCGGTGGAAGAAATGACTACGTCAGCTCAGCAGAGGATGGGAACGAACCAGCTCCCACGCTGAGGGAAGTTAAGGATTCTATCCAACAACTCAAGAATAACAAAGCAGCTGGCAAAGATGGCATCGGAGCTGAACTCATCAAGATGGGCCCGGAAAGGCAGGCCATCTATCTGCATCGGCTGATAGTCCAAATCTGGGAAACAGAACAGCTACCGGAGGAGTGGAAGCAAGGGGTTATATGCCCTATCTACAAGAAAGGTGACAAGCTGGAGTGTGAGAACTACCGAGCGATCACAGTCCTAAACGCTGCCTACAAAGTGCTATTCCAGGTCATCTTCCGCCGGCTTTCACCAAAAGTAAATGAGTTCGTGGGAAGTTATCAGGCCGGTTTCATCGATGGGCGCTCGACGACGGACCAGATCTTTACTGTACGGCAAATCCTCCAAAAATGCCGCGAATACCAGGTCCCGACGCATCATCTGTTCATCGATTTCAAGGCGGCGTACGACAGTATCGACCGCATAGAGCTATGGAAGATTATGGACGAGAACGGCTTTCCCGGGAAGCTCACTAGACTGATTAAAGCTACGATGGACGGTGTCCGAAACTGCGTGAAGATTTCGGGCGAACATTCCAGCTCGTTGGAATCACGCCGGGGACTACGTCAAGGTGATGGACTTTCGTGCCTGTTGTTCAACATTGCGCTAGAAGGTGTCATGCGAAGAGACAGGCTCAACAGCCGGGGTACGGTTTTCACTCGATCCGGTCAGTTCGTTTGTTTTGCGGATGACATGAACATTGTCGGCAGAAGATTTGAAACGGTGGCAGAAATGTACACCCGCCTAAAACGCGAAGCTGCGAAAGTCGGACTGGAGGTGAATGTGTCGAAAACAAAGAACATGCTAGCAGGAGGTACCGAGCGCGACAGGGACCGCCTAGGCAGCAGTGTTACGATAGACGGGGATACATTCGAGGTGGTGGAAGAATTTATCTACCTTGGATCCTTGCTTACGGCTGACAACGACAACAGCCGTGAAATCCGAAGACGCATCATCAGTGGAAGTCGTGCCTACTACGGGCTCCAGAAGAACTTGCGGTCAAGAAAGATTCACCCCCGCACTAAATGTACCATGTACAAAACGCTGATAAGACCGGTTGTTCTCTACGGGCACGAGACGTGGACGATGCTCGAGGAGGACCTGCAAGCACTTGGTGTTTTCGAACGCCGGGTGCTTAGGACCATCTTTGGCGGCGTACAGGAGGATGGAGTGTGGCGGCGAAGATGGAACCACGAGCTCGCTGAACTCTACGGAGAACCCAGCATTCAGAAGGACGCGAAGGCTGGAAGGATACGGTGGGCAGGGCATGTTGCGAGAATGCCGGACAACAACCCTGCAAAAATGGTGTTCGCCTCGAATCCGGCCGGTACAAGAAGGCGTGGGGCACAGCGAGCATGATGGGCGGACCAAGTGCAACAGGATCTGGCGAGTGTAGGTCGTCAACGAGGTAGGAGAGAGGCAGCCACAGACCGAGTATATTGGCGAAATGTTGTAGATGAAGTCATATCGTAAATACGATGTATGGCTATTTAAATAAAAAATAATAAGGAGAACATGCACAACTTATAATGAAAAAAAAAAAAATGAAAATCGTTTTTGGCCAAATCGATTATTCAATAGATATCAGAATTCTGAAGATGGCTTATGCTCAGAACGCTTACCAAAATATCATATGCGAGGCAGCTTTTATGGTGCAACTTTTGCTTTTACCCTTGCATAATTTATGCGTCATTCTAAAGATACAAAAACGCAACAGAAAATTCTCTTATATTTTGCAGCATCTTTGTTGGAATCATCAAAAATCGTCATGGTGGATTAGACACATGATCTACACTGTCGATTAAAAGTATTTTGAAAGGTAAATAAATGTCCAGATTATCGAGCAATGTTCTTGTTAACTCAAAAATTATCATCTCAATCTTCGACAAAAAAAAATCGCAGCTTTTGAAATTTTTGGTGATAATTATAATCATAGTTTCAATCTGCACTGTAGTTTAGTTCATAGTTATGGCGTGAAGTTGAAATTGAGTCCAAAATACATCATAAAAGCAGTCTAATAACATACTCATGATGGTCCATTGCAAATTATTTGAGTTAGTTATTATAACGTCATAATAATCATATTATAGCATCTTCTTAGTGAAATGTAGTATCACTGCTTCCGGTGTTGCATGAGGCAGTTTTTAATGGCCTTCCGAAGGAAAAGGGAATCGCAGCTGAGGACTTAGGTGTTTTTCAGCTAACATTGACAACTTCGCTGCATATATTCGTTTGTAGTTCACCTTACCAGTCCATTGATCCGTATTCTGGGTGATCGATTCAACACGGTTTTCATAGCTGACGTTCTAGAAACTCTAGCAATCCTTTTGCATAAGGTTGGAATCTTGATGACACAATTATTTGCACAGTTACAAATTAAACACCTCAAGGCGCTGCACTGCACACGCCTTTTCTAAACTCTTTCCGATTGACTATTTGCGGAGATGCAACAAAAATGAATGTGAATGGCAAAAAATACACTTACAAGACTTTGAAAGTTAAAAAAAGTTCCAACTGTAGATTCTTAGCACTTTTACCCAAATGCCAATTGTTACAAATTATTGAAGAGGAAACCATAACTGAATTTGTAGATACCTCTAAGTAATTAAAATTGTCTCAGTGTTTTCCAAGTCACATCAGTTCAGTATTTCGTTTTTGGATTTGAAGACTTTTATTGCTTTGTTATGACCATAAAGCTTTCCGAAAGTCCAAACCCACCAAGTCCCAAGTCAAATCACAAAAGATCTCAAGTGCATTCCTCAGTCCTTCCGTTCTATAAAGAACCAGATCCAGTTCGTGACCCACTTTATTTGGATCTCATTTGTTGCCAGCCGCATCTTAAGATCGCAGTAAATCACTAGACGGATACCAATCGAATGACCTTCTCGCGGTACCACCGGTAACAAAATTCCACGTTTTCGAAGCGCAAGCAAATGTCACTTCCTACCCGTATTCTGGTTCAAATCGCATCTTCGCCGTTGCTGCACAGACAGGTCGGTTCGGTGTCACTCTTCGGCCACCTCCACCTGTGCTGCGGTGCTGATCAGGTGGTAGTAAACTCACGATTTAACCTCTGCGCACAAAGTGAACGCTTATCTCCTTCAGAGCGGCGCTGCTCAGCAAAGTACACAATCTCTTCTTAGCCACTGACTTCTCCAACTTTTATTAGCCGCCATTAAGCTTAAAGATTATCGAAAATGAACCCACGGAGAGCGAGCAACAACGGTTTACTGTCGTCGTCGTCGTCGTCGTCGTCGAGTGTGAGAAGGGAAGTTCGTCCAAGACTGTCTGCGTTCGCCCGGGTCGGATGTTGAGAAATTGAAAAATTTTACGACCCAATTGAGAGCACACTCTCGAAAAGTGATTCACATTCACATCATTTGTTCGGGCAGATGGGAGGACGATGGCGAAGGAAATGAATTGGTGGGTAATGGAGCAGATACTTATCGATCGGGATTTGGATTTGTTTGGGGCGATTTTCTCACCGTGTGCGATTTTTTCTTCCTTGGCCGAAGATATTCGGATGCTGCTGCGATCCGACGGCCAGCGCGATATGGGAACTCGATTGGTGAATTTGATTATACGACCGGTCGTTTTGTGTTGAAGCCGCATCGCCATCACAGCATCAACGACGACGACGGCGGCGAGCAGACGGAGAGTTTCGTTTAATTTTGAATATCGCACTTTAATCTACTCTTTGAGGATCTGCGGGACGTCATGTGCTGGTCGGAGGGAATTGGTTGCCCAAAAGTGGAGACAGTGAAGATGATGCTCTTGAATTTTTGTAGCTTAAGTGGCTCTTCAAAATCACGTTCAATTTGGCTCACCGAGACTCTGTCCGCAACAGATATTTGGATTAAACGACGAACTGCGCGTTGAATTCGAAAAATAAAAGCTGAAAATCATCACGTCAACGGCCGCGCAATATGGTGCCTAATGGGATTGAATGTGTTCCATTTGTTGATCATTTTTGAAAGGGAGCGCAATAAAAGGAAAGCGGTTCAGACCATCTCACACCCACCAGATATGTTTGAAGTGCTAATCGGACGGGTTGATTCCTAATTAAAACGAACTCACTGACCGTTTTCAATCCGCTCATCAAAAGAAGGAAGATGAGCTCGTACGGAATCAGCAATAATAAAATAAAACCAGACCGACAAGTTCCCAAGCCCGTATTATTGGTGTACATACATACATACGTTCACTTCGTCGTTGTCGTTGGCGTCGGCCGATCGGTGAGATACGGAGTTTGTTTGGAAGCATCCCCCCACCGACAAGCGCCTGCCAGGCTTTAATCGTATGATAATTTATTTTACATCGCGCACTGCACAAAGAGCCTATGCAAATGGGAATACAAACTGGCTCGACTTAGAGTGGCGTTTGTGAAACAGTTTGATTATTCTGCGGATTGACTGCTCTTCTTGCAGTTGTTGATGCTGTTTTTTTTCTCAATCTCAAACGGTGTGTGCGGTAGATGCACCTGTTGACACCGATGAATATTTGATTAGGCCACCAATACCGAACGGGTACGAACACACGTGGACAAGTGGATCTTCGACCTTCACATCGTATTGGGTATGGTACGTCAAGTGATCGTTTGTTGTGATTGAAGGGCAGAGGATTGTTGACTGTTAGCGTGCTATACACTATCTTGAAACCACTACGGAATTGTTAGTTTGGAGTTTCCAATTTTCTTTAAAATTTGATAAAGGGCAAGATTGGTTTTAAGTTCAAACACGAACTTCATGCCTATTGCAAATATGGTCGCTTAGGATTCTAGTTTAGATCATAAATCTTACAAACATTGTCAAGACCCAGGATGTTATGGTGCAAAACATTAATCATCATTTCTCTAGGATTCAAAAGCAGCTTTTCAATCAAACCAAAACTTATTGTTAATGAAAGTGTATTCCGGTTATTAGATTAGAAACAGTGAAACAGTTTTCATGAACTTAATTTTGATGTAGGACTACGTCTGTGTTTTCAATACTAGGATACACGTTCGAATTACGAACATTTGGAGCGTCACGAAAATGTATAGGTTTTGAACGTTAATAACAACCCAAGCAGCACACAACAGTCAAAAATGGTTTCAGTAGCTCTATTGTGACTTAATTGAGTCATAGAGCAGTGACCTTTACTGGGTTGAAACAAGTGTGCTACTAGGGAAAGTCATTTCATGATTGATTTCCAAAATGTTTGCACCAGGCGATCGGAACGCTTCGATGTCAATTTCAATTCCAAATTCCAATTCATAAAGCTATTGATTTTTAACATTCAACTATTGCAATCAACGCAAATGTAATGTGATGTCTCATGATGCCGATTTTTCAGAGTAAATTTACTAAATGCACAGTATTTTCTAATCACAGACTTGACGTGGCTGGGTAGCTCAGTGGTTACCCGTTCTGCTTACTGAGCAGCTGTTTGGGAGTTCAATCCCAGGCCCGTTCCCTTCCTTGCCATTTGTCACTTGCCTCTTTCTATCACCACTCGATTTAGAATAAAAAGCAGTCTACTGCGCTTTCATTGTCGCATCACTTACCACAGTATATCCATGATCTAAAAATAAGCCTGCTCACTAACAAAAACTATCCTTCCCTTGACAATTGTGGAGACGCAGAGGTAAACACGGCCTCTAACCAACGATTGTCAAACTAATCATCCTTCCCCCCTCCCCGAAGACCCTGAGAACGTGGCCGGCGCCGGTTCTGATCTATAAACAGAATGAACTAGTGAACTTGTCTATTGAAGATGTACACTCCCAACTCCTACTACTCCTATGTTCCATCTATGTGGTTCTCTGTGCAATTACACTAGTTCCGATCAGTAATGGAGTAGCAACTATGAAACGCACGGTTTTTTCTTTAAAAAAAAAACACAGACTACATTCAAGTAAGGAACGTCTCATATGCAGCAGTGAACAATATGTAAGGAGGGCACCTTCAGATTTTCTTCGTTCTTACCAACATGGCAAATAACATCACTCAACCGGTCGTATACCAGGAGTTCAGCTCGACCCACTATCCGCTTTACTTCTCCGACTTCGACAATTCAGTTCATTTTGATTTATCCGATGGTCTTATGATTGCTCCTATGATATTTGATGATGGTCTTATGATTGCTCTTATGATATTTGATTGGCCAACCAAGTTGATTCCATTACATCGTTCTTCACTGATTGATCTTTGATTGAGGAGTCAGCAGGCTTTGGTATATTTAATGAAATTTATAGCGCCAATCGTAAACTTCAAGCTCCTTGTTCCGTGTATGTCACTGAATTGGAAATTGTTGCCTCACTAACACCGGATCAGTATTAATTTTTCACGTATAGTCTAAGTTCTATAGAGGCTAATCACTCCTTGAGAAGGCACTCGAAGTATTTTCTCATGAAAATACTGGAGCTTCGAAGTGCTTAATCTTTGCGTAATTTTATCATCACCTTTGTATGGGTCCCATCTCTTTGTTCAACCCCGGGGAGTGAGAGCGGGGCCTCTTTTGTAGGTGGGGGGGCTGGGGAGGGTTTTTTTTGGTTTGGACAACCCACTGAATTTTTTTTTTTTTTTTTTTTTTGTTTAGTGCCGGCAGCTGGCAGTATAACGACTGTTCCAGAAAGTATAAGCAGACCTTATTTTAACGGTCACTTTGAATATAATGAAATATTTCAACATGTTTTGGCTGCGTCCTTTTGTTTGCACATTTCTGAATGACATAGCATCAAATAAGCGCTCAGTTTTGTGTTACCTATCAAAATGCGCGGTCTTACTCCGGAACAACGAAAAAGTATCGTGCACAAATGGTGCACTGTGAGCGGACTCTCCTTGAGAAAATTGGCCAAGGAAGAGGGTGTAAGCGTCGGAGCGGTACGATCTGCCATTCGAAAATATAGAGAACAGTGAACGTTTGAAGATGCGCTGAAGAGTGGTCGGAAATCCGGTCCTGTTAGTCCGGATATCGATAAAAAGATCAGGGATGCCTACAAGCGAAAACCAGCGACTTCCGTTCGGGATATTGCGAAAAAACTAGGGACCTCGTCGAGTAACGTCATGCGTGCCAAAGAAAGACTTGGGCTAAAACATACCGAAAGCAGAAAAAAACCAAAAGGAACCCAAAACAGGCCGCGTCCGTGAAACCACGGGCCCATAAACTCTACGATTCGTTATTGTGTAGAAATTCTGGTTGTATAATAATGGACGATGAAACGTATGTGAAACTAGATTACAAAACGCTTCCCGGACCACAATTCTATTCTTTAAGCGAAGACAAAGACATCCCCGAAACGGAGAAGGCAATTTTTACCGAAAAATTCGGTAAGAAGTCTAGTCCGTACATCAAAACGGAGACGATGAACACTCAGAAGTACGTTAAGGAATGTCTCCAGAAGCGATTATTGCCGATGATCAGGCAGCACGAAGGTCAAGTAGTGTTTTGGCCTGATTTGGGGTCATGTCATTACGCAAAGGACACTTTAGAATGGTACAAAAGTCAAAATTTATGTTTCGTGCCGAAAGACATGAATCCGCCGAACTGCCCGGAGGCACGGCCAATCGAGACTTTTTGGCCTTTAACCAACGCAAAGCTTTGAAAATTCATAAAACCAGCGGACGACATCCAAAAATCTAAAAAAGATTGGCCAAAAGTGGTCAAAATGGTGGGAAGTACCACTGTGCAGAAGCTCATGGGTCATGTTCGAGGAAAAGTTAGGAGTCTTGGCTATGATTAAATATTTTGATTAAACGAGGGTAAAATATCATATGAAACACAAATACAAATATGATTTGCCAAATAAAATTATTAAAACAAAAAAAACATGACTTTTTTGTTATTTTGAAAGTGTGCTTATACTTTCTGGAACAGTTTATAAATGGAGTAAAGGAGATATGTGACGATGGCAATATTCCCAATGTACCGGTTCGAGATATCTTGGCTGTACGTGATCTGGAGTTTATGAAACTCATTTATATGTTTTTGACTAACATTAGCCTTAGATTGTAGTTAGTTTAACCTGTAGGTTTACCTTAAGTTTTTTTATTAACTGTGTTTGTGTTTTTTTTTTATTTATTTTAAAATAAACATGCTTTGTAAACCATACTTCAAATTCCCACCCATCTTCCCATCCGTTCAATTGTTATTCCTTTTAACCTCGCGACGGTCGCGAGTAATCGGTTCTATCCCCTTAACGTTAGTTTTCAGATAATTTATGTATATAAATATGAAAACTTGGCTCTTTATAGATGAATCGATTGAGCTTGTACAAATAAATATTATAAAAAAATGTATGTTCCTATACGAAACCTTGTATGGACTTGTAAATTAAATTGACATTGCTAACAGATCCTCAACTATCTTTCACGCCATAAAGATAGTGACCATCTCAACCATCGTAGCAAATACAACCGTGGCCGTTCCATCACTTAAACCAAACAGGCCTTTTCAAGGCCTCCAAATGCTTTCTAAAGAGTGTACAATAGAATTTTCTCACATACTTATTTTCAAATTCTGGTCTAACGTTCCATTAAGACCCTACCCACGCCGACCTAGAGTACGTCTATCGGCTAAGGTAGATGTTAAATTAAAATTTGAAAAATAGCAACCGTCACGAATATTTAAAACCCTTTGAACGCTTATAATTTTATCATTGCTCGAAAGATTTGCTCCAATCAGTTAGAAACTTTCGCGACTGTAAAGCTTATTTTCAAAAACGTCAAAATATAATTAATAATTGACTTTGAATTCTAAAACAGACGTTCAACAATTTATAACGCGATAAGGTTTAATGGTCTCCAGCTGGTCGATCATATCAACATAATCACCACTGCCAGCACAGCCTTTGCCCTTTCATCATACCAACATTGAAACCATTTATAAGACCGCCAAATAATTTCTTAAGAGCAAACCATATAATATCCTAACAAACTTATCTATACCGATCCAACGTCCCATTAGAACAGCACCTACATTGCAATGTTGCTCTACGAAACAAACGAAACTGATATAACATGTTGAACCAGACGATGCATCAAACGGTTCAACTTAGGCCGCATCAACCGGTCAAGTGTTAGACACAACCCCTCTGATTTTTAGCAAGGCTTTGCTTGTTCCAGTCGATCAATGTTGCCTCTGTTCTAAACCAGGTTCATTAAAAATAATTGTAATAGTATTCATTATACATTGCTACGTAGTCCTACGTCATTTTTGCGAACAACCCCATTGGGCTGTCTCTTCTATTTTTTTTTCAAATGATGTGTGGGTATTCTTTCTAACATCCATTTGCCGGCATTGGTTTTATGGAGGAAATCTGTTTGAAACCATCATTAATGTTTCCATTGAAAGCCGTTTATATTTTAGATATAGAAAGTTTTATCTTTATTTCAGATCAAGCAACCCATTACGGAATGTTTGGAAAGTCACGCCCATTCCAATGTCACTTTAAAATGCAATGAGTCTCGCAAGCTACCAGATATCATTTGAATAAGATTAGTGAAACCCACTTTCAGATTCGGAAATGTTAAATTTCCAACCCAAGCTCAAAATTCATATTATTTGAAAATAGATTTTTGTAATATATTTAAGATCAGATCGATCTCACCAAGCGCACCTTAAAAATAATACTAGCTTGCTCAGTCGTAAAAATGAAGGTTTTCGATGTTGATTCGATGTTTCACTCACGACGCTAAACCGTCCGTTAGTTGCGAAACCAGTATTACGAAAAAGGAGCTCAGATGCTCGTTGCATTTCCACACGACAGGGTCCCTTCCGCAAACACAAAGGTTGCTTTCACAAATTTCAATTCAAAAAGTAAATTCATTCAGTGAGCAGTGAGGGAGTATTCAACCATCTACCCAGTTCCCCATCTCTCCATTAACGTTGTCAGCTAATCAAGATCTCTTGACGAACCGATGAGAAAAAATAAATGAAGGCATTTTGACACTCGTAAGCAACGTTTTCACCGCCCTTTTGGGTGAGTCGGTGGGGGGGGGGGAGGGGGGAATTTTTTTGGGTGGTTTTTGGGGGGTGTTGGGGTTTTTGGTGTGCTCGGTTTTTGGGTGGTTTTTTTTGTTTTTTTTTTTTTTTTTTTGTTTTTTTTTTTTTTTTTTTTTTTTTTTTGGGCTAAATTTGGCATGTGGGGTTTTTGGAGGCAAGAAATGTTTCTATGAAAATTTGAAGACCCCTCTCACTCTCTAGATAGGGGGGCTCTCATACAAATTAAACTGAAATTTCAGCATAACTAGAGAATTAATCAAGCAAACGGAAACAAATTTGGCATGTGGGGATTTTGGAGGCAAGAAATGTTTCTACTGTGGTTCGAGACCCCTCCTCTTTCTGGTAGGGAGGGGGGCGTCTCATACAAATGGAACACAAATATAAACCAAACATGAGAATTAACCCTACAGTTATGAAAATGTGTATGCAGGAGTGTTTGGGGCCAGAGAAGGATCTTATGAGACTCCTCCCCGTCGTAAAGGGGGGGGGGGAGCGGCTCCCATATAAATTAAATGCAAAGTTTTGCATAACTCGAGAACTAATCAAGCAAATAGAACCAAATTTAGCATGTGGGGGTTTTTGGAGCCAATAAATGTTTCTATGGTGGTTTGAGACCCCTCCCCTATCAGAAAGGGATGGTTCTTATACAAATGAAACAGATTTTTTTCTGCATAACTTTTTTGAGAACTAATCAAACAAATGGGACCACAATTGGCATGTGGAAGTTTTTGAAGGCGACAAAAGTGTCTACGGTAGCTTGAGACCCTTTCTGCCTCTGAAAGAAGGAGCTCTGATACAAATAAAACACAAATTTAAACCAAACAAAAAAATTATCCCTACTATTCAGAATTTTTTTTGTTTTTTGTTTTTGGGGCCGGAGAAGGTTTATTTGATGGTTCGAGACTCCTCACCCGTCTGAAAGGGGGGGCTCCCTTACAAATGAAACACAAATTTATGCATAACTCGAGAACTAATCAAGCAAACGAAACCAAATTTTGCATGTGGGTTTTTTTTCGAAGCAGGATTTTTGTCAATGGTGGTTTGAGACCCCCCTCTTTCCGGGGGGGGGGGGGGGGCTAAAGAAAAAACAAGGTGACCGAAAAGGGAATTTGTGGGGAAAAAAAAAAAGGTTGGGGGGGGGGGGGATGGGGTTTGGGGGGGTTGGGAGGAGAAAGGAAAGAGAAAAAGGAGGGGGGGGCTTGAAGATAAATTTGTCTATGAAATGCTTCTACACAGAAAGAAAAACCATGGTAGAAACTCACGATTCAAGGGTTAAATAAAAAACACACACCCAAGTTTTATTTTGTGGAAATTACACCAATTATCAAACGAAAATATTTTAACAAAACTCATTCTTAAAAAAAAATCATAAAAGCGCCATTTCTATTTAATTTTTATTCATTAAGTTGCAAGCGCAGCAAGGCTCGTCCCGGGTTCAGTTTAGCTGTCGATCGGAAGAAGGTGAGTGGTAGAAAAAGTGTTCCGTACTGTGTGAAGGATCACAAGCGAGTGATTGCTGCCTTTAAACGCAAACCCAACTGTTCCGTTTGGGATGTCGCAAAAAAGCTGCACTTGACCAAAAGTTTCGTGCAGAAAGCCAAGAAGCAAGACCGGCTTCGTTCATTCAAAGTTCAGAAAAACTAAGTTAAACCGTTTGATGCATTGTGTGGTTCAACATGTTAGATTAGTTTCGTTTGATAGCGTTCATAGTGTTTTAAATATTCGTGGTCGCTATGGGAAAAATATCGATCCCTGGAAAACACCTGGCCGGTTCCTTACAATCAGTGGAGATACTGTATCCCTCATACTGCCGTCGTATGTAAACATCTGGAGTTGTAAATGGGATAGAATTGATGGATTTTTTTCCGTGGCGAGAAAGTGAAAGTGATACATAATCAAAACCACCGGTAGTTAAATTGCATAAGGAACTAGCAAGTAGGTGTTGAAATTGACGTCATCATTTATTGTACACGTTCCGAAAGCTCACAGCTTTCCGAGTAATTAAAAGGCCACCATAACACCACCTCGGCCTTCCTTATGGCCTTCAAAAGCTCTAGGATGCACGTAGGATTACAAAGCAAGACCATTCTGAAGGTGCCTGGGTTCGATTCCCGGTATGGTCCCGGGAATTTACAGGTAGGGAATTTACTCGACTTTCTTGGGCATAGAGTATCGTTGTACCGGCCACACAATGATACGAATGCATGAATGGCAACTTTGGCTTAGAAAGCTCTCAGTGAACAAATGTGGAAGTGCTAGGCGATCGACTTTCTTTCAGGCACGAGAGGGTATTCTGGTAGTATATAGTAAAGTGTGACATATAAACAAATTCAGGAGAGTAGCATTAGAATAAATGTTTGTATAAATAGTTGTAAATAGTAATAATAGTTGATGATGATATAAATGTAAGTTGCCTAGAATATTATACAATACGCATCGTTCTCAATTGATAGTATACCTAGATGTAAATAAGCTAATAATAACTTACGTTTAGTTCCCTTTATTTAATTTCACGGTAGTTTATCACGGATCACATCAACCGTAGTGGTAGGTCCTATTAAGCAAGTCCTTACCGATTGTATCACTTCACCTACGGTATACGGTAACAGTGAAGTGGACAATAGGTCTCGCAATAGTTTTAGGCTAGATAATATAAGATATGTTTATTTTCTTGCTAAGCAGTATTTCAGGGAATCAAACTTACCCTATTCTAATTGTACTGTGTGTGTGTGTGTGTGTGTCCAATCTAACACCCATCGGCCGGCAATGGTATTATGGAAGAAATCTGTTTACAACAATCATTCAAGTGACCATTGGAAGCAGCTTTAATCCGGGAGCTAGAAAGTGATAGCTCTACTGCAGATCCAGCAACCCATTTCAGAATGTCTGGAGAGTCACGCCCATTCCGAGGTTACTTTCACATACAATAAGCCCCGCATGTAAACATTACCGATATCATTTGGATAAGGGCACTGTAACACACTTCCAGATTTGGAAATTTTGAATTTCCAAACCAGGCACGTATTTAGTATTATTTGAAAATAAGATTATTGTTATATAGTTATAGTCAGATACATCTCACCCATGTCCGCCTCCTGAATCACACTATCTTGTTCATTCCAAAAATGTCGACGTTGATTCGTAATTAATTTTTTGCACTCGCGATTAAATATGCGCAAAAATTAACGTTGCGAAACCGCCCGCTAGATATGCAACCTGCATAACAAAATTCTGTACACCCCGTGGTGAATGCACCTAAAATTATGTGCAAGCTTTTCACCCGTCCATGCGCGTTGTTTTCGTTTGCTGTTTCTGACCAGCAAATGGCTGTTCTCTACATTGCACTCGTCTTCTTTTTTTCACTCCACACACTGCCAATAATGCAAATCCCCGCAATGAGGCGACTCTATTTCGAGCTTCAAAACTGCTAATAATCATCGATTCACTCGCGACAAAGCGGAAAAACACTCTAAACTAATAAATTATACCCGAGTGTCACAATATTACCACTAATAACCAAAACTAAGCTGATGTAACTCTTCTTCCGGGTGCGGGGGCGAAGCACAAAAAAAAAAAAAAAAACGGGGAAATACTACCGACACTCAAACATTTGGAAAGGGAATCGATTGTATTTACTACGGCTTACACAATGCACGCGGGGATTTTATGATTTCACTGTTAGTTCAAGTTAAATTACGAATTACTGTTTGATTTTTTCGCGAAAACGACGCAGCAAAAGCAAAACACGTCAGTTTCCAAGCACGGCTTGCTGCGATCCGGTATCTGAACTTGAATAGGACAGCAATAGAGACAGAGCACTTTTGTCGGACATTTTCAAATGAATTTTATTTTTCAATCACTGAATTTTCGGAAAAATCTGACGTTACACCACACGCGTCCAGTTGCTTCCCAAACAGATCAAAAGACCATTCTTCGGGCGTGTACGTATACTCTGTATCTCACTAACACTATATTGCGTTTGTTTTCAACCACGAAAGCTTCCACGGAAAAATAAAATGGGAGCTTTGCTGGTTGAAATTTTTCGTTGGTATACGTGAAGCCAATCGGCGAGAGCCTACTGTACGACATATTATTCAGAACATAGGAGCCTGGTTTTTACGCCAAGCTATGAGTAACGCCAAACGTTCAGTAATATGCCTGTTCATTCGCATAAGTTTGCGTATGCGCTTTTAAGATGATAGAAAAATGAAACTACTCTAATTATCTTGCTGGCCCACTTTTATTAGTAAAACTTCATCAAATGGGCAGAATATTTGTCCATAATTGTTGGTATACATTGCATTTCAGCTTAAATCCACGTTTTCTCAACAATCATACCGATGGTAGTTACGTCAACTATGCATCCCAGGGCAGTATAGTACTGTACGTTATTAGTTCTGAATAAATCGTTAACCTGAAAACAACTCGTCTTTAATTTCTGTTCCTCTGATAGAACTATGGAATTGTAAAAATCGACTGGAATTGGTTCAAAAGTAAAGTATAAACAATCACGCAGCGAACGAATAAAAAAAACATAGTATGACGTAGCACTTTCCCAGCACTTGTGTAGCGGGCGTGAGGAGCGCGGTAGAATTTGTGTCATGAGCTAATTTTTCTCATTTCATTTAGGGAACGTCCATTAATTATGTCACGCGAAAATGGCTTTTTTTTACCCCCCCCCCCCTTTTCGTTTTTAATGGACCTTCAAACTTTTTTGTATGGATTGTTACGTTTTCCCCAACCCCCCTTCCCCTCTTACTGCGTGACATAATTAATGGACCTTCCCTAATATTGTTGTGGCAACTTGGCCAGACCTTACATAGACGTCATTGGGATTGGATTCCGCATAGGTATAACCACAACTATCTCTTTTTTTATTAAGAATCTTTTTTACAGACAAGAATAGGTATGTAGTCCTATGTCGTAAAAAAAAAGTTGGAAATTCTGAGCGAAACATAACCTGGGATACATTTGCTAATCATAAATTTAAAAAATCTACTTTACATCTCCGAGAGGTCAAATCTACTTTTGCAAAGATTTTAACGTCGGTTTCTAAAAATTCTAAGCCTTCTCATCACAAGGTACCAATCATTGCGCAAAACTGACATTTAAATCATTTAAATCTTTGTTTACAAAAGCAGTTTTGACCAACATAACATTTATAGCAAAATTGCCTTACCTAAATGGAGCGAACAGTTTGCCATATTAGACAAAAATTGATTCCTTTCTCTGCTACCACGAGTTGAAGAGCAATCGGTACCCGACCGATCGGCAACTGAATAACGATTTCATGAAATGGTTTACGACAAGATACTTCTATTTTATATACCTTCTCCTGCCCCGACTGGCACTGATGAAAACCGCCATTCAAAGTTACAAACATGGCGATCATGGCCTATGAAATTACAGATCAACCAAACCAGGACATCCCGGACGCACGCACACCCACCTCACCGCACCCCATCCGTCTGATCAACCTTTCAGTTGCTTGACATCTGGAAATAAGTTTAATTTTCTTGCGTTCACATTGATGAAATGCATAAAATATCGACACCCCGCATCCAACCAGATGACCGGCCTGACTTGAGCTGACAACGGTTTTTACTGCACCATAAAAGATTATTTATAAACAGTGGATTGGTGAGTGCTCGCGTGGTAAGGATCAAAACGCAGAGCATTCATTTTCCCGCTGCAATTTTTTTCTTTTACAATTGTATACGCAAGTCGTTGTTGTCATCCCAATGAGGCAGTATGATTTGAATGTTGGCTCATAAAATCGGGACTATCCTGAACCTCCGCTAAGGCCGTCCCGGCGGGAGACTGCCTGACAACATTGTAAACGACAAACGCGTCCATTCGCCATGTTGTCGTCATCTGAACGCTGCCCTAGCTAGGAATTCCCCCCATATTCTATCGATGATTGCCTCCATGCTCAGGAGGCATAACTAGCAGACTTTTTATTGTTGAAATAGATTGCCAGACGCGATACTTTCGCTAATTTTAACGATCCTACCTATCGATAGCGCTTGGTAACGATCAATTAGTGCGGTGATTTACGGTTCGGTGTTTGTGATCATCGTTGTTTGAGGAAGAAGGAGTGGCAGGATGTGGTGGGTTGAAAAGGTAGTGAATTGCGTAAAACTAAGTGTAAACGAGCCTTACGAAGATCGTTACCGGGCTTGTAACCAAGTGATGACCAGAAAATGAAGTACGGGGAAATAAGGTTTAGGGGGGGGTTCGAGTGTGGGGGGGGGGGGTAAGTGGGCTTTTTTTGGGGGGGGGGGGTGGAGAAGAGGGGGGGGGGAATGGGGTGGGGGGGGTTGGTGGGGGGTGTGTTGGGAGGGCGGGGGAGGGGGAAGTGTTTGTGGTGGGGGGGGGGGGGGGGCTTGGCGTGTGGATATTTTTTATCTATTGTTTTTTTTATTAGGGGGGAATATTTTTTTTTTTATATTTTTTTAAAAATATATGGGGGGGGGTGGGGTTGGATTTGACTATAGGGTTGGGTTGGGTGGGGGATGGGGTGATTGGCTTGTGGTGTGGGGTGGTTGTTGTGGGGGGGGGTGGGGTTCCCAGCCACGGTGGTGTGGGGGGGGGTAAGGAGTGTATCGAAAATAAGCTATCCACAAACTTTCTTTCAAATTATGTTCAAAACCGATATTTTATTCATACAAAAAAATGATCCTTTATTGTATGAGGTTAAACTTGAACATATTGAAGACCGGATGAAATTTAAGTTATTCCTTCACGAATTTTCGAATTTTGGATCGAATACTCTTCATCAAGTTCCGGACAAGTGTTGCATCGCATTTTTTGGACGATTGAGCCCAAATTTTTTCGAACTCCTGCATGTTCCCAGCTGCCTTACCAGTCTTCTTAAAGACCCTCTTCACGATTGCCCAGTAACGTTCGATGGGTCGAAGCTGAGGGCAATTTGGTGGATTGATATTTTTCTCAACGTAATCTATACCCTTTTCCGAAAGCCAATTGAGAGTGATTTTGGCATAGTGAGCCGACGCTAAATCCGGCCAAAACAGTGGAGGTGTACTATGCATCTTATATAAAGGCAACAATCTCTTCTGGAGACACTCAGATCGATAGATTTCCGCATTTATAGTTCCGTTAGTGTAAAAAACGGTTGACTTCAGGAACATATTGCTTGCCAGCAGTTGACAGGAACATATTGCTTGCCATACCAGTACCTTTCGACCGAATTTCTCCACTTGAATCGACCTGTCCGCATCGGTCACATCCTCCCCAACGACGGCAGTAAAGTATTGTGGACCTGGAAGGGTTTTTGAGTACTCCTTTACATAGGTCTCATCGTCCATCAAAACGCATGCATCCGGACGCTGCAAAAGACGCGAACACAATTTCCGGGCCCTTGTTGCTGCTCGCTTCTTCTGTTCTGCACTTTGTTTCGAGATTTTCTGCTTCTTGTAGGTCTTCAGGTGGTTTCGCCTCTTGATACGCTGGATCATTCCGACACTCGTTCCTGCTTTTTTAGCCAAATCACGTGTTGACATTGATTTGTTCTTCATGATTAGAGATACCACTTTCTGCTCCAGTTTTGGGTTGGAAGAACCGGGTTTTCTGCCTCTTCCTGGTAGCTCATCCAAAGAATAGTGTTCCCCAAACTTATTAATGATGGTTTTAACACTCGCATGATGAATTCCAAACCGCTTCGCCAATTTTCGCATAGTTATACCCTTCTCACTTAGCCATGTGTCCAGAACCTTAATTTTCACTTTTCTTTTCAATAAGCGACATTTTGAAAACGCAGAATTTGAACCACACAAACAAGTAAACAAAAGAAAGCTGACAGTCAAACGCACAGCATGCAGTGTTCAGAGCATAAAAAACCATCACAAATACATGCGTACAACGCAAATGTATGTGGATAGCTTATATTCTATACACTCCTTAGTTAATCGATTCCAGGCCCAGTCAAAACAGCACATCCTTTTTGGCACCGCAAGTTGCAAGGAAACAGTGGTTTCAGCATCTCTTTCTCATAATAATGGTCGGTATTGGCCATTTTTGAAAAATACCGGTATTCGGTATTTGGTGAAGACAATATCGGTCATACCGGTAAAATACCGGTATATGTGAAAATTTCAGAAATGAAAAAATGATTTGGATTTGGACTTCTGGGTGAAAAACAATATTTATTGACAAACTTCAAATTTTCGGTACTCAAAATTGACTGGTAATACCGGTATTACCAGAGGCGAAGGATGAACCAGGAGCTCGCGCAACTCGCCGGCGAACCCTGTATTCATGAGGTGGCAAAAACTGGAAGGATATGCTGGGCAGGACATGTTGCGAATCCTGCAAAAATGGTGGTCGAAAGGAATCCGGTTGGTACAAGACGATGTGGGCGCAACGAGCAAGATGGTCAGACCAGGTGAAGGGGGTACAAGGTGCCCAAGGGATTGGAGAGGAGCAGCCACGAATCGGGCATTATGGAGGGATATTGTGTATCAGGCTATCTTATAGTATCGTGACGTTATGCCATGTATATAAAAATATTATCCGGTATTACCGGTTTCCCTACTACCGGTTAGACCACCCTATTTTCCATTGATGGTGAGCCACAGGAGAACCTTTTTTCGGAAACTTAGTGTGGTGTGTACTTGATCTCGCTGCTCAATGTTAAAATGTTAAAAGTTGGACGAATGGTTCCGAAAGCCTAACAAATCAGTGTCAAGTACTTGTCCTTAATCCCTTCAGATTCATAGTAGGAGAATTCTTTACGGATTGCTTGCAAGGATCCTGGCGTCAACGTATTTTCCACTGGCAACACAAGTGTTTTGCTCTGCTATATTCTTTTCACGAGTTGTTTTTTAACCGATAAACCAGAAAAATCATCCACAGAGGCATCTTCTTCGTACCGATCGTTAGGTGTGTTCATTGTCTCAGCTTCGACGATCGCATCAAGAATGATAAGATGCTTCAAGATCTCGTCCGCTTGCTTAATCAAAGTCGCTCTGAATGTCTTGAAGAAAATGCCAAAATCGTTTCTGATCGAATTTATGGCAGGATTATCAAAAAAAAAAAAAAAGGAAAAGCAAAAAGATCGGCGTATTCTGATAGTCTCACCCATAGAGACACAGTTTTCCGCATCCATTGATCCTATTATTGTTTGCAGTCCAAGGTTCATCGTTTTCTTACCGTCATGAACATTCACGTTCATAAATCGACGATTTTTGTTAGAAGTCCATTCGTCAAAGCTAGCGCTGATTTTTCGTTGTCCTTTTTTAATTTCATCGAAGTCAGCTCGGTTTCCCATCACAACGAAATTGTGATACGTTTAAACTTGTTGCCTGATCCCGTCGGGGTTTTTTTGGAATCCCACTGAAACCCCAAGTTACTAAATCCAACCGGATGTCGTCAGATTGGGCAAGAGTCCTATACGGTATGCCGTCCTTCGAAGCCATTCGGGCTAGAGTAGTTTCAAGAGGGGAGACCGTCGATAGAAAATATTGCATGATTGTTGTACCTCTTTTTGGAATCGTGATTGAAGTTGATGTTGACGGTTGATCAGCAGCCCCATCTGGAGAAGCAGCACGTTTCAGGATAATGTTGTGCAATCCTTTGAAATGTGTTTTCATCCGGCTTGTGCTGGAGCCTTCACATTTAATTATTTTGAACACTTCACGCACTTTGCTACGCCATGGTTTTGCTTTCCACGTAGAAAATCAAACCACACAAAAGAAGTGGACATACCGGGTTTAATTTTCTCTTCAAATTCCATGTTAATTTTTTTTCCGTGAATTGCAGACGCAGTCACTTCAACAAAAATTCTCGACGATGTAAACAATGTTCATTGAAGATAAAGGTCAGTGGCAATTTGACAGATGGCTAAGAGAATGAAGCAACACGTATGATTAATGACGATAATGATCAATATTTGCTGTAGCGGGAACGTCGTCAATTATGCTTACTTTTGCAAAGGTTCATTCATGCACGCATTCAATTGGTGTAAGTTTTTGTTGCACGGTGAATCTCTAGCTGATATATGTAGGTGAACACTATTCGAGATTTTTTATACTGACAACAAAATTCGAAATACCGAAAGTACCGGATATTTTCGGTACTCAAAATTGACCGGTAATCCTTAGTGGGGGACATGAAGCATCATATCCTTTGCCCGTCTTCGCCGTCCAGGGTCAAATTAATCTCATCGTCCATCACCACTAGATCGCGCTTTTCTGGGAAAATCTTCTTATCATTGTCTTCAGCCACTGCTTCTGGTTGGTGGTCTGCTGCTCCTAGATTACCGGCTTTAACCTGCGCTCCCACATGACAGTATCCAGGGACTGGAGAAAGTTTTCGACCTTCCTTTCGGTGTTGCTGTTCAGTTTCTATTGGTTTTTGCGGTCTCACAGAACCATCGGAAGGCCAGAACAAGGCATCCTCCCGATGCCTCCTTTCTTACGTGCAACATGGCGATGATCTTGTAGATGTCGAATCTGCTGTATCGCAAAGATACGAGGGGCCTCGATGGTGGAATTTTTCACCTTGAGGGTCAGCTGATAGTAAGAACATACAATCGAACGGCGGCTTTTTACTGCATTCACTATAGCTTCTGCAAAACAACAGATATCGTTGTAAAAGTTTGACTGTTATCAATAGAGATACTATGATTAGCGATAATCAGGATTATGGCACTAAATAGCGATCTATGTTTTCATGCAGGCGTATATTTGAGGTTTCGGGATTTCTCGTTATTCATGTAAATTATATACTGACGATCCATTCTCACCAGGACGTGTTCCTAAGATATCTCTGGAACTGGTTGATCGAATCCAACAAAACTGAATGGTGGTCTCTGAGGTGGTTGTAGCTACCGTCTAAGGCTTAGATCCAACTCAAAACAAACAACCGAGGAAACTGGAATGGAAATGTGCTGGAGAAAGACATATGTGGAGGAGGCGTCATTGCATATGTTTTTCGAATGACCAATATTCGATGCAGTGCGGTAGGGAGGTGCCTATTTTAAGGGTGGAGAATATCTCGTCGAAGCGGAAGTGGAGAGACAATCAGCGAGCTAACAACAGCTAGCACTGAGGTAAAGCAATGTGCATGAGCAAATTTCTGCCAAATCTAGCGTTCATTAGATAACGCAGAAATCTAACAATATAGTGAACTATTGCTTCACTACAATTCAATACGCATATAGTGAACTATTGCTTCAATACAATTCACTCAACTCAGAGTTCATTCTCTCACTTGGCACCAGAGTTTTCTCTCTTAGAGCATATAATTTGAGTCGCGGGATTGATTGTAATCTCATAGTAACACAGAAACATTTAATTTTCTGCGTTATCTTATGCACATAAAAAAATCCCTCATAGTTTAAAAAAGTAGTGCGAATTTTTGTTCAATATCATGCACATAAATGGAGCATCACAAAACTTACAAATTAACATTATAAATCGTGTAAAGTTCTAGGACATTCCATACATTGTCGATAATGTTGTTTGCAAAAGCTCGTCTTTGTAAGAACTATTTCATGCAAGTTGCTGCTTCGTGTGGAATGAAATACAATTTTACATGCTCGGATATTTACAGACCTCATATTGAAAATTCAGATTTTTTTTCTGTGTTGATTTCCTTCGGAAAACAACAAAATGGCTGTTTTCTCATGACAAAAGTCTGGCTACCTCACGTTCTTTTGTCCAGTCACCAGTTCATTCAGCTCCTTTAGGCTACACAGAAAAAAAAGCAACATCAGCTATAGCGTATTCCAAAATATCATACAAAACTAAATCGTGTAGTCATATACCTCGCGTATATTTGAGCGAACGACCATGCACATAAATGGGACACTGAACAACGTTGAACTGTAAATAGTTCTCCGAAAATGTACATCTTTTGCCACAGCAGTTCTGCGAAGTCAAATTATTTCTAAACGATGTTATGAGAAACTAATTTGACGTATTGAAATGGCGAGTTTCATTTAAAACAAATCGGACGCCATATTAGATCGTAGCTTGAGTGTTTGTGGTCGTTGGATTTGAAAAATATCTACGCTCCCAAACTATCAAATATTTGTTTACCAATACACGACTAGCATGCACGAAAAATCGTTCTCTAAGATGATAATAAATAAAAATAAAGGGAAGTTCTTTATCAGAACTAGAATAAACGGTAAGAGTATTGGCAAACATACACAAATAAAAAGGAACATTCAATATTCTGCGTTATCTAGTACACATAAAGGAAATGCTAAATTTTGCCGAAAATAATGGGATATTTCATATAAATTTAAGCCAAATAAAGTCTGAATCTAGCCTGTTGTATGAAAGATTGCAAACATTGTTGTATGGCGCATAGAAGATTGCAAACAATTTTGTTGTTTACGCCAACTTTGCCTTGGAATTAAACGAGGGGAGATTTTACGCGCTTGTTAAAATTATTTAATTTTTTTTCTGTGTGCGCTCTTTAAAACCTCAGTTAAGTTACACAAATTGACATCACAATTAGCTAATCGATGAACAGCTTTGTTTGCAAATGCTTTTATTTCCTTTGCTTGTGCTGATCTAAAACCTCCCTTTATTTCTATTTATGCGTTGGTTTGAATGAATTTTATGTGTTCAACTGTTCCGCAAGAGAATTCATAACATTAAACGATGATGTAAAATACAGCTACGACCTATAAAGTTACTGTGAAATGAAAGTGAGTCATGTAATATTAGTTTCTCACATAATTTTACATCATTTATCGCGTGATTGTTGGCAAAATTTGACATGTTTAGTATAATCTGTGTACCCCTCCTCAAGGTACTTACTATACACGTTAGTAAGCAATTCGATAAGCTAGAAAGTGCGGTGCTGTGCGTGATCAAGGAAAGCCAGAAAGGTAAGATAATAAATTCTAGGAACTTTTTTCAATAGGGCGAATCTAACTATGAGAGATTCTCTCCTCTCTTGCTCTTTTTCATTTATTGAAGCGCCATTATTAAACATTAGAGTATTTGTTTAGTACAGATCCAATTCTTTAGTACAGTGCTGGCTAGAATACTCTACAAATAGTAGAATGAAAAACGTAAAGGTGATTGTAATATGAATGAAAGAGAAAGTAATCAAATAGAGTCTCTCAATGTTAGATTCGCCCTAATGAAAAAAGTCCCTTAAAATCTATTGATTAATATGGCAATCCGTTTAAACCCTCGAACAGTCGTGCTATGGTTTCTATAGGTTTACACATCTTACACTCAGCACATCATACCCTCGACCCCACGTACCAACGTTAATGTTCCCAATTTCAGCCGGAATTTCCAATAGCCCGCTTCAGGAGACCGATTTTCCCATAAGGCCTGTACTCGAAAAAAAAGCACCAGACAAAAGCTTTCGCCAAAAATTAATTTTAAGTCGGATTTTCTTGAAACATTCAGGAAATGAACTGATACAAATGGATTATGTTTCGGCATAACTACTTTATTCAATTTCGTTTCCATCGCTGAAAGCCCGCACCTTTCCCTTAAGACCCCTCATTACATCTTGTGCAGTTGTCCTTTTGGTCACTTTTATCCATTCTTTCTTCAACTCCAGCTCGTTCTTAAACACCTTGGACGGCTTTCAAACTTTGGCATTCATTATGGCCCAAAATCTTTCCACCGGACGAATCTCTGGTGAATTTGGGGGGTTGGCGGTTGTCACTGTACCAATCCAACGTCGATCGTGCGTAATGGCATGATGCCAGGTCCGGCCAAAATAATGTCTCGTCTCCGTGGGACCGCAGAAACGGCAACAGACGCTTCTGGAAGCACTCGGTGCGGTAAATTTCGCTGTTGATGGTACTCGTTGTGATGTACGGTTTACTCAGTTTACCGCATTGGCATATGGCCTGCCAGAGCAAATATTTTTTGGCGAATTTGTCCACTTTCTTCTTCCTTGTGTCTTCCGGAACATCAAACCGTGATTTGGCAACGTAGAACACCAGCTTCGGTATCTGCTTCGCGTCTGCCTTGATGTAGGTTCTGTCATCCATAACCACACACATCGGTTTCGTTAACCACTCTCGATACAGCTTCCTTGCGCGGGATTTGGCCGCCGTGTTTTGTTGATCACGCCGGTTCGGTGCTTTGCGGACCTTGAGTATACGAAGCCCAACTCGTTTCATGGTTTGCTGAACGAACCAGGCGGAACACTTTGGCTTCAGAGCCACGTCGCGAATCGAAGGGTTCGGATTACACTTGAAATAATCCAACACCTTCCGGGCCTTCACAGGGTTAGCTGTCTTCGATTTTTTTCCTCTTCCAGCCCGTCGCTCGGTCTTCCGGGGCTCCTTAAACGATTTTACCATCCGAGACACAGTTGTATGGGTGATTCTCAGTTGTCTTCCGATCCATCTCATGGTCGCAGTCGGATTTTCCATGACGTCGCGCAAAATTCTCCGGCCATTTTCTTCTTGTTTCGATGACATCTCAATAACCACTGAACTGATTGTTATGAAATTTTGCACATGTGAACAATTCACTCCAAACTATTTACTTAATTGCTCAGATTTTCACCAATTTTTACCCACGGACAAAAAAGTTACACACGGATAAAAATGGTGCATTTTTTTCGAGTACAGGCCTTACACTCACCGGAAAATCACCACTTTGACGTTTTTGTTTTGAATTGGCTGTTGTAGAAGCGATGGAAGTGCCAGAAGGGCTGCCATGGGTGTGATAAGCTCTTCATCCATCGTTCTCTTTGCTCAACACCTGGCCTGGTCCATATGATCAGCAGAGACGGGAGGGAAGTGTTGATTAGATGTCTACTTAATAAGATGCCGAGAACTCATGCTACCTTCATAGACATCTAATTTTCAAAAGCCTACCACAGCTGTAATTGTCTGCGTTATATACTAGACACATATGCAATGGTAGATGTCATAAACTGAAGGTATATTTCGTGTTACCAGATACCGCCTAAATCAGGTTTGTTATATGAAGGTCATGATATGATGGAAATAAAACGATGTTATAAAGAAATACTACATAATGTACATATCATAATTAAATGTCGCTATTTGACTTTTCCGCTGCGATGTTAGATGAATGAAACTCTAAAATAGCGAAAATTCCAACGTGATATAATGAAATAACGTTGATCACCTGGCAGCCTAGTAAAATAGCAAAGAAAGTATAAGCAAACAATTATGCGAAATAAATTTCATATGAGTATGATTACTGCTAAAAACGATTTTTTTTTAAATGAAAGACAGGAAATTCTTCGATAACTCTCTTTTCTTACTGGGCCCATATATGATGTTTTATGCCTGTAAATAGAATTTGTAGGATCATAAATAATGTTATTTTTTGAATGAATAATTTTAAACGATGGATAATTTTATTTTTGTAGAATTTGTCCTATATAATCCTCTCTCAAAAAAAAAGGGATAAACCATCCCATCTTTTCAAATACATAACGTGAGTTAGGTGGGCTAAAACTAACAACGATGCAAATGCGAAGCTGAATATAGCATTAAAAAAGATTTTGAAAAGATGTTATAATATAAAATTATAATAATAATTATATTTGTAATATCTGCATGTCTGCTGATCCGGCTGCAATTATAGACGGACTTGCATTACCATAGCCAAGGGGGAAGAAAACAATTCAAAATTATTATACAATACTTGGGAATTCCATGGATAATCTGAAATTATGAACGTAGGACCGTATAAAGAATACTTCCATTTTTCGTGGTAGGGTAAGATTTCAGCATGCTACTTTACCGGGGTCACGCTACCTACATTTCTATGGTGCGGCTGCCACCTAATGTATAGTTGACGTACAACGTTTTTAACACAACCGCTGGGTGCCAGGACATACGCTGTTTGAGCCGCACCTCCTTGGTGGACAGACGTTCGGCACGCACTTCCTCAATCTAGCTGAAATCAGAAGGACAACAGTGCCCAGGCTGCACTACCAGCTAAGTACGCAACCCTTAACTGGCGGTCTTTGTCATCTCTTGACCCGTGGAAGCATGAGGTAGGAACTTGTGAGAACCATAGCTATGTTGCGGGGACGCACGCTCCATCCCAGTTGTCTACTCACCATTTTACAGCCCAAGAGAAAACTACCAATTGGCGTTTGCCAGAAATACTAGCAACCCTGATTTTTTTAATATTGTTTTTTGTTCATCTATCCATGAAAACTACGCGTGTACAAAGTTTTGTAACAATCTTAGACCCTTCGGCTCAAACCTGTACGAAAATATAAAAAAAAAATCCCCAGCATCTAACACATCTTTCTTATTTCAAAACGTTTAAGCTGATTGAAATATCTTTTGACATGAAACCGATTAAATTAAATTGGGGATTTCTTCTTACTTTAACGATAATCTGCTGTTCTTGGTTATTCAAAATCTATTCATCTGCTAATAGAAGTTATAACTTTTATTTTTAATTTTTGGGAATTGAAGCAACGAAATGTTATGAGAGATTTCTCTTCATTTCAATCATAATTAGATCTCTTTTTTCAACTAACAACATGAAAATTTATCTTGATATTTTTGAAAAATGGAACAATCGAACTTCCTTGGGGTATTTTTCCTTACTCTTCTTTGCAGTTATTTCAAATTTAAATGAAATAAATTTGCCAACATGTCATCTCTGGAACAAAAATCAATGAACCGGAACCTTCAAGAGGACTTTATTAGCTTATTTCAATCATTAGCAGTTTTTTTTACATATTTAAATTCACTTACAGTACATGACTCGTTGAAGTTTTGTTTTAATTTTCAAAATAAGACCAAAAAGCAAAAGTAAAAAAACAGAAATAAACAAATGAATTATCAGTCACTCAGTCCACTTAGTGACCGATTTGGCATTTTGCCCATTTGTTCTTATGGCATTCGGCATAAAGGGTGATACGGTCAAAATTTGGTCAAGGGAAAACGCGTGTAAATCGGTGAAATCGTTTATTTAAAAAATCAAATTAAATTTCTTTTTCAAGTTCAATTAGTATAAAATTCAGGAAAAATATTCAGTTAGGCTTCCGCTTTTCCAAATCCGAATTGCCGGGCCTCACGCTTGACCCCTGCCATCAGATTTTGTACAGCCACCTTGTCCACCTTCTTCGCCGCAGAAAGCCAGTTTGCCTTGAACTGCTGCTCGTCCTTAGCAGTTTTTTTGGTCTTCTTTAGGTTCCGCTTGACAATAGCTCAGTATTTCTCAATTGAGCGGAGCTCTGGCGTGTTGGGAGGGTTCTTGTCCTTGGGAACCACCTGCACGTTGTTGGCGGCGTACCACTCCATGGCCTTTTTACCGTAATGGCAAGATGCCAAATCCGGCCAAAACAGTACGGAACAACCGTGTTTCTTCAGGAAAGGCAGCAGACGTTTATTCAAACACTCTTTCACGTAAATTTCTTGGTTGACAGTCCCGGAAGCTATGAAAATGCTGCTTTTCAAGCCACAGGTACAGATGGCTTGCCAAACCAGATATTTCTTTGCGAACTTTGACAGTTTCGTGTGCTTGAAAATATCTGCTACCTTTCCCCTTCCTTTTGCCGTATAAAACTCCTGTCCCGGAAGCTGCTTGTAGTCGGCTTTGACGTAGGTTTCGTAGTCCATTACCACGCAGTCAAACTTCGTCAGCATCGTCGTGTACAGCCTCCGGGATCGCGCTTTGGCCGTCGTATTTTGTTTATCATCGCGATTTGGAGTCACTACCTTCTTGTAAGTCGATAGTCCGGCTCGTTTTTTGGCTCGATGCACGATTGTAGACGATACATCCAGCTTATTTGCGGCATCTCGGAGAGATAGGTTAGGGTTTCGCTTGAAACTACCGGCAACTCTCTTTGTCGTCTCAGCGGCTTCCGGCTTTCGATTTCCCCCCGATCCAGACTTCCTGGCTGTCGACAAACGTTCCCCAAACACTTTAATTACATTTGTAACGGTTGATTTGGCAACTTTTAGCGATTTTGCCAACTTTGCGTGCGAGTAGCTCGGATTTTCGCGATGGGCGAGCAAAATTTTGATACGCTGCTCTTCTTGCTTGGACGGCATTTTGACAACTGAAGAGTAAATTCCAAAATCAAAATAAGAGCAACATTCTACACACACACACCTTCAAAATGAGGGGTGTTCAGGTTTTTTAAATGCAAAATTGAAACAAATACTTCTAGTTGATATTGACCAAATTTTGACCGTATCGCCCTTTAGTGGTGTTTGGCGTAATTGTGTTCGGCCTTATGAAGTTCACTATTTTCCAGGTAACATAGGAGTTTTCTCTAAGAAACTTAATATTTGTTTGCTTATAATATTACCTTAACCTTAAATGTTTTTCTAAAAGCTTCAATAGTTACTGGGGAACACTGTTTTACATATGGTTTTTTCAAACAGGCACCTACAATGTACAAAATATGAACTTATGTTTATCCCTTTTTTATCACTTTGTTTACACTGAGTTATTGTTGACATTATGTTTATTGGCTAAACGAGCTAGTGGTTTTTTTTTTTGCATTCGTGCACATATAATATTCAATAACGCCTAATTCAAATGAACTATTTTTGAAACAAAAAGAGCATTTAAAATTCCACACACTTGATGTCGAAAATTGGCCATTGAATGCAAAATAATTTAAATGAAAAAAATGTTATATGAATACAAACAACTTTCCAACCGTGGACCATTGTCTATATTTTCTTCGGCTTTGTGCTTCAGCTTTTCGATCACGCAAAATCTCAGTTATAAAATTAGCAATAAAATTTCAGTTCAATTGCGATTAAAATCCAGTTGCAACTGAACTTCACGCATGCATCTACCTTATACAGGTGAACCTCGATTATATGTATACGACACTAAGCTCTTCAAATACCGATCTTCCGAAAATGACAAAACAATCGGGAATATCAACAACAGTACCAGACAGAAGGGACGTTCCACTACACATGAACAATAAATGTATGTTTAATTGGTTTGCCATTTGCCAGTCATTGAAGGAGCTCCTGAATCGAGGTATACCAGTATTTCAAAACTGCTTTACACCTCAGAACTAGACCACTTGACGTTTGTCCCAGTCCTCTCGCTCGACTTCGATCCACTCCACGACAACATTTTTTTTTTGTGCTTGGAATTCCAGCACGACCTATACAAACATTTTTGCCTCCCGGGTCGTTATTGGTCGTCTGTCAAATTTCACCGAACCGTGAGAAATGAATGGAATCGGTATGTTGTGAACAACTGTGTGAAGAAGGACACACCCTGAGGGTTGGTCGGTCACTCGTTAGATAAATTGAAGATGTTTGTTTAAATGTTGTACTCCTACGTGCGGTAATTGCCAACAGTTTTGATGTCTTCATTGTAACCTGAGAGCTCAAGATTTCACAAGCTCACATTCAGGGTCCTTCGCAAAACTACAGCGCTCTAGTTCATGAATGGACAGATAACAAATTACTTCCTATTGTGCGGTCATAAATCCTTCAGCAGTCTAACTAAACGATAGCAGTTGCTGACATTCTTAACGAGATGTAGATGCATTACTCGAAATAGGTAGTCATAAAGCAGCAGTGCTGTCTAGGTCAGTAAGCCCCGCACGGAGCTTTTCTGCTCTCGATCAATCCAAATAGCAGCACACAGTCATAAAGTGGCGGCAAGGTCAAGCAAGCAAGTGGATCAGCAGTAATGATGATGACAACGGCGCTTCAACGCTAGAACGAAGGGTCTTAACAACGGCGTTGACCGTTTCGATTGTGGTTCATTTTTTTAAGGAACGCTATCGAATTGTGAACGATCTGATCGGGGGTCTTTTCGATTAAGTATGACGGAAGCCGCAATTGTGAAACTTTCCTCTTGTTCCTATTTGTGTTGGTGGATCTTCTTTGTGACCTCTACAGAGGCTATTGTGGGGATGGCGGTAGTGGAAATTAAATATGACCACGTTGAAGCTCAGGTGGTGGCCGGCAGCCTAGTCATGGTCTGTACGGTAGCAACTGCAACCCGTAGGGATGGCCGTTGTGTTGATGAAGTGGTCAACCATTCACCGGCCAGCGCACGTGTTGCTGACCCGCTGTGGGGGAATCGATGCAATCGCTGCGCTGTGCCTTGTCGTCGTCGTCGTCATCGTCGTGTAGGGTCTACAATTGGTTCAGAGATGGACGATGAATCTGCGAATCCGCAGATAGATGATGGCAATCTGCTTTGGATTGATAGATTTATCATTTTTACGCTACTGTCTCGATGATGGAAGTGGCTTGGTTTTGCAGCGTTTTTTTTTTAATTCTATCAACTGCTCATAGAGACATAACTTCGATTAAACTCTTTCCGAGATAAAATGGTGCAGATAAGAGAGACGCTTGGTTACCACTAGTCATGCGCAGTTCATTCCTCCGAACGTGAGTTGGACATCGTTGGTGGTATGCTGATGGTGTGAATAATATTGAAAAAAATGTTGAAGCGGCATAGAAGTTTTTTCACTTCAATAAATCGTTTTTATTGATTATTTTGAAAGTTGAGCATGTGATGAACATATTGTTGAAAACCGTTTGAAGAAATTCGGAAAATTGACAAAATTACCGAGGCGAGTGGATTGTGGTGTGCAGTAATATGAAAACTCTAATCATGTTATTCTCGAAGCTACGTTTTCAAAGTCACCATCAGAGATCTCTCAATAAACGCTCAACTAATACTTATTTCTTTATTGAAGGCTTACAGTTACTGCATGGTTGTTTGTTCGATGTATTTTTTTTTGTTTATTAAAGGGGACAAACCAAAATCACATTTTGACTGCCTGCAGTTTTTTCATGAAATAAAATTTCCCAAAAAGACAAATATTTTCAGGGTAAAACATTAAGGAGAAGATACATTGTTGCCTTAGTTACTGTATTTGTGAAGTTGTACGGGGATTACAATCATCATAAGATTCATAAGAGAGTTTAATACATAGTTTATCGAAATGAATAACTTAGGACTGATCGTGGATGAAAGGACAAAACCCAACTACTATTATCAAAAGTTGAAAAAACTTGCATAAAGAGGTTTCGACAAAAAATTGCAATTTTCGCAATTATATCTTAAGAAAACTGCATGAATTGGAAAGAGTAATATTGCCCATCTTGATACAGAAAGCAATTTATGGAATGAAAAAAGTCGTGTAAGAACTTACAAATATTTAAGGTGGAAGTCACCGAGATAAGCCTGTCCAATTCCATTAAACGTAGTGACAAAACCATTTATTATCGTAGACCTGTTTCTCTTTGCACACCTGGTCTCGTCCTTAGAGATGTTTGAAAACTTAAAATTGCTGTGAATTATATAGCCAAATGTACTGGAAAACCTGAATCATCGATATTCGAGTGATTAAAAATATGTTGTGCCATTATTTATGTCTCTACTCTTACAGTATGTCCCATAAAAAATGCGAATGTTTTCAATACTTATTTTTGGGTAGCTTTAAACATTATTTTTACTGATTTAATGTGTCATCATCTCACTGTATACTCTGAGAGGATGTAAACAAAACAATGGTTCGCGAGTAACAAAGCTGAGAAAAAATGTACGCAAAGGAGGTTGTGGCTAGTTTGCTGCTCGCCCAAAAGCCCGTAAAACAAATTGCAACGATTGTGGGATGCCACCTGGTTACCGTTTAGCGTATCCAACGTTTACTCCTGGATGGACCACGTCCACGGAAGCCGAGAAGTGGCCGTCCACGGTCCGCTCGCACACCGAAGGTCATCAGTTCCGTGAGAGACAAAGTGAAGCGAAATCCTATCAGATCGATTCGGAAATTGGCTAAGGAAGTCGATATTTCAAAAACTACCATGCAATGGTTGGTCAAAGATGACTTGAAATGTTCGTCCAGGGCAAGAGTAAAGCGCCACCTTGTGACGGACCGAATCAAACAACTACGGCTGGAGTGCTCGAAACGTTTGGTGTCAGCATTAATAAAGAAGCATACCATCATCGTATTCTCCGATGAGAAAATGTTCACCATCGATCCCGTATCTAACACACGTACAGACAGGTCTATTTCACCGAAGAAGATTGAGGATGTTCCAGAGAACGTGAAATTCAAGTTTACTACCAAACAACAGGCCGGAGTCATAGTTCTCGGGGCAGTTGCGTCCAATGGCTTGAAAATGCCTTCAGTATTTATCAAAACTGGATTCAAAGTTTATACCGAGGTTTACATGAACATTTTGAAGGACCACGTTCTGCCATGGATGAAAGCCAACTTTGGAGCACACCAACACGTCATTTTCCAATAGGGCGGAGCACTGTGTCAAACCTCAAAAAGGACTCAAGCGTGGCTGAAGGAAAACGTGGAATTTTGGTCAAAGGACATTTGGCCTTCTAGCAGCCCTTACTTGAATCCTTTGGATTACTCAATATGGGCATAAGTTCAGGTTAAAGCCTGTGAACGTTCTCACCCCAGTGTTGGCGTCTTGAAAACTTCCATTACCAAAGCATGGAACTCGATGACTGACTCATACATTGAGAAGGTATGCTCTCGATTCCGTCCCCGTTTGGAGAAGGTGATCGAGAAAAATGGTGTACATATTGAGTAATGTAATCATGAAAGGCTTATTAAACGATTCCCTAAATAAAACTATAATTTTTTTTATCATTTTCTATGACAAAAACTTAATTGAAACTGAGGTATGGATTTTCGCATTTTTTATGGGACGTACTGTATCAACAAAACGACTTTTAATAGGTTACAATAGGAAACAAAAGGAAATAAACTACAATTTATTCAGTTATTGATCACATCAAATTAATTGGGAGCCAGATTCTCACAAGCAAACCATAAGACATCGACCACATATGTTCAAATTCTGGGCTTCTAATACCGCCTGTTCGCTCATCCGTTTTAGGTTGCAAGCCTAGGTTTAGTTGCATGCTAGCTGAAGGAGTAAAATGTTATTGAACAAGTTTGTAGGACTTTACCTTCAGCTAATTTGCAATAAACTGGTTGAGTCTAACATTTTCTAAAAACAAACTTATTGAAGTATAGTGGGGCAGTACTTTGGTATTGGGTTATCTCTCGTCAACCATCGCTACCCCTTGGGTGAATCCAAACTAAGTGATCTTACTTGTGAAAATGTATTAATAGCATTTAAACACTTATCACGTACAAAATATCAAGTCATCATCACGACTGAGTAACCGTGATGAATCCCGGGAACCAGTCCACTGACGAAGTAGTTTTTCACCCTAGTTGGTGTAATAAAAATCCCTTGTTTTAACAAGTGTTGTTTTTGATAAAAGAAGTTTGTATAGAAAACTAGCTGAATCCGATGCAAGCCTTGCTTCGCATACAACTAAATGAATGAAAATCTAACCCTCAGATCGTTTGTTTCTTCCATGGTTTTTTCTGTTTTGTGTAGAAACATTTCATAGACAAAACATTCATCTTTAAACTACGCCGAATCCTGTTAGTTTGAACGTAATTTTCTCTTGCATAACCTTAGATTACCTTCTTGTGCATAATGAAGCAATGAGAATAACTCAAGCATCCCCCAATTTTGACTAAGAAGGGGTTCAAATTTCTATCAGAAAATGCTGCTTACCCGAGAAATACACATTTTGCCTGGATAATTCTTAAGTTTAGATGAAATTTTTGTTTCATTTGTAAGAGAGCCCCCCCTCCCTCCAGATAGGGGAAGGGTCTCAAACCACCATATAAACATTTCTTGCCTCTAGAAAACCCCACATGCCAAATTTGGATCCATTTGCTTGATTAGTTCTCGAGTTATGCGAAAAAATTCTGTTTCGCTTGTATGACAGCCATCCCTTTCTGATAGGAGAGGGGTCTCAAACCACCATAGACACATTTCTTGTTTTCAAAAGCCCCCACATTTCAAATTTGGTTCTATTTGCTTGATAAGTTCTCTAGTTTTGCAGACATTTGTGGTTCATTTGTATGATTGCCCCCCTACCAGAGAGAGGAGGGATCTCGAACCACCGTAGAAACATTTTTTGCCTCCAAAATTCCCACATGAAAAATTTGGGTCTATTTGGTTTATTAGCCCATCCCCCCTCCTCCTTTCAGAAGACGGAGTGGTCTCAAACTACCATTAAAACATTTTTTGTCTTCAAAAACCCCCACATGCCAAATTTGGTTCCACTTGCTTGATTAGTTCTTGAGCTATGCATAAATTTGTGTTTCGATTTGTATGGAACCCCCCCCCCCCCTTGCAGTAAATTGACCGAGATATGGTCATTTCCGTGAAACAGGTTCTTATAAAGGGTCCTGGATGCGGTTAACTCTTTATTTTACTCAAAACATGAGATGTGACAGCTCTTTCGTCTTGGTTTTCATCACAAACCTTAAAGGGTGTCCACGATGAAATTGCCACACACAAAATTGATTCGCAAAATTCGAGTTTTCATCCGATTGCCATCAAATTTTCAGGGATTGAGAAATAACTATTAAACTTCATTTTACCATTTTATTTGTATTTTATTTACAGTCCATACGCAAATGCCCGCACCTTGGCCTTAACCCCGGCCATAAGATTCTGCACAACCTGTGAATCAACCGTTTTTTGCATGTAAACCCATACTTTCTTCAGTTCCTCGACTGTTTTCACTACCTTAGGTCGTTTAAGAAGGTGCTGCTTCATAATCGCCCAGTACTTCTCGATGGGGCGGAGCTCCGGAGTGTTGGGAGGGTTGAACATTTTCGGCACGAAATTGACCTTATTGTCCGCATACCACTTCAGCACGTCCTTGGAGTAGTGGCATGAGGCCAAATCCGTCCAGAAGATTGTTGGGACGTTGTGGGCCTTCCGGAGAAGAAGCAGCCGCTTCTGGAGGCACTCTTTTGTGTACACCTGTCCGTTCATCGTGTCCTGGGTCACGAAAGGTGCACTCCGCTTCCCGCACGTGCAGATGGCTTGCCAAACCAGGAATTTCTTCGCAAATTTGGACATCTTCTGAGTGCGGACATGCTCCGGAACGCTGAACTTATCCTTGGCCGTGAAAAACAGGTTGCCGGGGATCTGTTTGAAGTCAGCCTTCACATATGTTTCGTCGTCCATGATGCAGCATTCAACTTTCGTCAGCATGTTGAGGTACAACTTCCTGGCACGGGTTTTGGCGGACTTGTTCTGCTTCTCGTCGCGATTAGGGGCCTTTTGTACCTTGAACGTTCGAAGCCCAGCCTTAGTTTTGGCCTTCTGGACAAAACTTCGGCTTAGATGCAGCTTCTTAGCCACATCCCGAACGGAGGCGTTCGGATTTCGGTTGAAGGCCCCAACTACGCGGTTGTGATTTTTGGTGTTGTACGGAATACTTTTTCCTTCACTTCTGGGCTTCCGATCGGTGGTCAACCGTTCCTCGAACCGCTTAATCACTCGCGACACCGTGGAATTCGCGATTCCCAACGTTTTAGCGATGGAACGATGCGAGAGATCCTTGTTCTCGTGATGAATGCGCAAGATTTTATCACGCACGAGCTGTTCTTTCGACTCCATTTCCGCGAGTTTTGATCACAGGACTTTAAAACTTGCAGGATGTAAATAATGCACTATGAACTAAATCCACCCAAATTTTCATTAAATTCTACATAACGGCTAAAAAGTTAGAGCAATTTCATAGTGTGGCAATTTCATCGTGGACACCCTTTATTATAAACTTAAAGTGGATCCTTGCCCATATTGGCCACTCCCGGAACCACCGGAATGCCCCCGGGGGAATCTGTAGTAGAGTCCAATTACGATTTTACTCAAAAACATGCCGTGTGGCAGCTCTATCTTCATGACTTTTCATAATCATGATTTTGATAGACTTGAGAAAGCCATTGGCTACATTGGACACTCCCGGAACATTTTTGGGGGAACCCGTAGTAAGGATCAATTACGATTTTACCTCAAAATATGGACTATAAGACTCACTGGCTAGCCTGATCCAGCTTCCTGGTACCTCTGAGGATCATTTTATTTAGCTTTGGTTCGGATAAGCAAACAATAATTCGATTGAGTATAGGGAAGAGTCAGTTTCATATTTTATCCTGGCATGGAGATGGTCCAATTGTTGCCGTAAAAGACAAAATGAAGGCTGAGCACTACAGGACCATA
This sequence comes from Aedes koreicus, assembly GCA_024533555.2. Taxonomy (NCBI): domain Eukaryota; kingdom Metazoa; phylum Arthropoda; class Insecta; order Diptera; family Culicidae; genus Aedes; species Aedes koreicus. Next base: position 196,723 of record JAHHFK020002116.1, read on the forward strand.
TTGGATGAGCAGGTATTTCAACTGTTGGTGACGTACACTACAAAGAACTATCATTTTTAAATTACAACTACGTGCTTTCCATGATGCGATCCACATTCCTAGAGGGAAATGGCGTCTTCCAGTATGACAACGCTCCTATCCACACAGTGAAATCCATTAAAAAGTGGTATGAGGACCACGCAAGTAATTTCGATCACCTTGAATGGCCTGCTCAGTCACCGGACATCAACATCGTTGAACCATTGTGGTCAACATTAGAAGCATGGGTTCGGAATGTTTTCTCACCTCCTTTGTCCTTGAAGGAATTGAAGAAAACTTTGATCGACGAGTGATATAAAATACCAGTAGACGTCATTCAAACTCTCTTCAGCTGCATCTCCAGGCGGGTTGAAGCCGCCCTGGAAGCGGATGGAGGACCAACTCGCTACTAATAAAACCCACTCTTCCCTATACTCAATCGAATTATTGCTTGCTTATCCGAACCACAGCTAAATAAATTGATCCTCAGGGATACCACCCAAGGGATTCAGATCTGGTGAACTGGGAGGCCATTCATTCTTGTCCAAAAAGTCGGTCAAATTTTCTCGGCACCAGCCCTGAACGAGATTTGCAGTATGCGATGGCCTTCCGTCCTGCTGAAACACATAGTGATCATCTTCAAACACCTCTTGTACATATGGCTTGACAACTTTCTCCAAAATTTCCGTTTTATAATATACGGCATTCACTTTAACGCCTTTTTCGTTGAAAACTAGTGGTAATTTTCCTCGCTTGTACATTCCTCCCCAAACCATCACTGACGCAGCACTTTGGAACCGTGGAATATTCTTATCACTCTTTGGAACAGTTCTCGAATAGAGAGCCCACAATCTGTCGCTCTGGACATTGTGGGATTGTTGCAAGACGAATAACTTTTCGTCGGAAAAAATAAATTCTTCCCCACCGTGCCGCGACAAAAACAGACTTGCTCTTTCGAGTCGTTTCTGCTTGGAAGGTTTCAAAACTCTTTAAAACGTTTCTTGAAAGCTTGGAATTCGGGGTCATTTTACAGTATATTGTGCATTGACGATCTCGAAACATTCAGATCTGCGGCCATTTTACATACAGAGCGCTGTGATTTTCGTCTAATCCGTTCCCTGACCACTTTAACAACTCGTGCAGTCCGCACCGTACGAGTACGACCGGATCTCTGCCGATCATCCAACGAGCAGGTGTCACGGTACCTTCGGATAGTTTGGTACACAAAATCCCGCTTTACTTCGAGGTTTTTCAAATTTTTGAAAATAACGCCCGGGTGCTCACCTTTCAAAAACTTTTTTATCACCACAGCACGAAACTCCTTCATCGCTGGTAAAAGATAAACACCGAATGAAAACAATCGGACATAACCTAAAAGCGTTTGTATAAACATAGTGCAAAACTACACCAACACATACGTGAAGCATGTTGAGTAGTTGCACGACACCAATGCAAGGAAAAAGTGTATGAGAATATATTGGACACGGTGTAGATATAGATAACTTATCTATGCTTCAGCGCTATCAGGAACACACTACTGCTACCTGAAAGAATTCACAAAACGTCCAAGTGATTTACTAAGGCTATGTAAGCGATTGAATGTTCAATAGTTCAACCTTATGCAATCCATTAGGAATGTCTCACCTCACTTGTTACAATTCACTTCATATTTTGTGTTAAAATCGTAATTTACATTAAATTTTGTTCATTCGTATCACGAGAAAATCACGCAACAAAATATTAAACCGTCAAATTAGCACCACGGCTAACTTCAATCAGCATTAGCATTATCATGGTTCATCATTATCGTCTCGCACACATTCGAACGTTTTACAAGCTCTCGAGGGGCCTACGAGTGCTCTTGACATCCATCAATAAATTCAGTATTTCTCGACAAATTGTTTAAAACGACGTATCTGATTTTGTAAACAAAAAGGGGAACATATATAGAAAATTCTCAAAACTCTCAGCACCCCCATGGAAAGTAGCATCACCATCATGTTAGGGAAATGTGTGCGTCCTAGTATGCGTGAAAGTGCTAAGGGTTTCAAGAATTTAACGTCTGAACCGTTCTGTCTTTGCTTACAAAATCAGATGCGTCATTATGAATATGTTGTCGAGATTTTGGGATTTATTGATGTGATACACTCTCCAATATTCGAGAAATTGTCTAGGTCACGTCCTTGCAACTGGTGGGGCTAGGAAGTATGGTTAGTTCCATGAACGCAACGGTAAAAAAAGCGGTTGAACTGTGTTTGAAGGAGACGTTGATTGATCTGGGATAGAACTCACGACGTTTTTTTTTTAGTTCAGTTCCAAGGCCAGTGGTGAAATTATTTCCAATTGGAGGGTTTTGTACTTGGGCCATTCCATATCAAGTGACCGGAGAAATGCATAGACCCTCTTCAATTCGTACTTAAATTGGCCGATATACTTTTTCTAGGCTATTAATCAAAAATCCAAAGTTTTGGAGAATCGGTGAACCGTTCGGCCCATGGGCTGCCCTACTTTTTTGAGATTTTTGAAAAGTCTCTATTTTGTTATTTGAATATCTCGATGACTAGAAGAGCTCCAAACAATGTCAGATGCTCATCTTAAAGAAAATTAAATTTGCTATCAAATTATTAGGTGCGCAACTAAGTTCTCGCTTTTTTTTGGTGAAAAAGGAACTTTATTTTGAAAACAAAGGTTACAAACGAATTATTCAAAGTATTGCCCATCACTAGCTACGACTTTTTCCCATCTTTCTGGTAGAACGTGAATACCATTTCGATAGAACTGTTCGTCTTTAGATGGTATACAAGAATCAAGCCATTTTGAGATGTCATTGCTGACCAGTGAGACCATGTGCCATCGAACGGAACAAGTAATAATCGGACGGTGCAATATCAGGAGAATACGGCGGTTGGAATAGGACGTCCCATTTGAGCGTTTCCAAGTAGATTTTCACGGGTTTCGCAACGTGAGGTCGAGCATTGTCATGCTGAAGAATCACTTTTTCGTGTCTGTGCTCGTATTGTGGCCGTTTTTCGTGCAGTGCTCGGCTCAAGCGCATCAATTGAGTTCGATACCGGTCCCCGTTAATGGTTTCGTTTGGTTTCAACAGCTCATAATAAATAACACCAACTTGGTCCCACCAAATACACAGCATAACCTTCGCAGGGTGAATATTCGGCCTAGGCAACGATGTTGAAGCATGCCCGGGCAGTCCCCATGAATGTTTCCGTTTTGGGTTACTGTAATGAATCCATTTTTCGTCACCCGTCAGTCACAATGCGATGTAGAAAACTCTTCCTTTTTTGCCGCTGGAGCAGTTGTTCGCAGACGAAAAAACGACGCTCAACATCTCTTGGCTTCAAATCGTAAGGAACCCAAGTTCCTTGCTTTTGAATCATTCCCAACGCATGCAATCGCTTAGAAACGGCTTGGCGGGAAACTCCTAATCCTGAACCAAGCGCTTCTTGCGTTTGACACGGATCCTCATCGAGCAATGCCTCCAATTCAGGCCTTTCTTCAAGCGGACGATCATCAACACTGAAATCACCATTTTTGAAGCGACGAAACCAATCACGACACGTTGTTTCACTCAGAGCAGCATCACCGTATACTTTTTGGAGCTCTCGATGTGCTTCAGCCGCCGTTTTCTTCGAATGAAAGAAGAAAATCAACACTTCCCGCAAATGACGATTATTTGGCACGAAATCAGACATCTTCAAACAACCAAAATATATAACACTAAACCAAAATCACTGATTTGGCAAAGCGGTTTGTTTACCATATGTCTGAGCTTGGTTTATGACGCTTGAGATGTACAACATTCGACCAGCACTTACTACTGGCGCCATCTATTGCTAAACAGCGGGAACTTAGTTGCGCATCTAATATATAAAATTATTATAATTTTAACAATGTTGCCAAGTGTTGTTTTTATGTGGTAGAAACATTAAATTGCGTTTTTCTCAAAATTTCTCCACCGTTTTTTTTTTTAATTTTGATAGTCCCAATGTGTTAAGCAGACTTTTTTCACATCAGAAACACTTATTGAGAAAAAAACAATTTGCTTCGTCATGGAGATATTGATTTTTAAAGATTTCATGTTTTCATTAATTCATTCATTCATTGAATTTACTTGGCATTTTGGTAGTGTGTATCATTGAAAATAATCGAAAGTTTAAGTTTCCTTTAACAACTGACAACCACTGGCACCTGGCATCCATCATCAAAGTAATATCACTTAATATCGTAATTTTGTTCTAATCTGCAAAAAATATATTTTTATTTTCAGTCCCGGTTTGATTATGGATTCTAGAATCAGTACCATTGCTTTTATTCCTATGTTATCTTAAAATATCCATGGGAACGAATACACAACCACACTTAATGAACTGTTCCTGTCGAGTCTTGCGATAACATATGCTGGCTAAACTTTTGCCAATACGGGGGATACACCACTGAACACATTCGATCTAATATTTTCACTCAAAACTAATCGCCTTTCCCGATGTTGTACAGGGAAATTGATAAAAAAAACCATTGAATGACAACGCAATCCGATCAATCGAGCTTTCCCTTGCCTGGACGTGTGATATAACCCAGTAGATACAGTCATCCCAGTATTAAGGGCCACTTAATTCTATATATCAGCCGTTGATGTATTTTTGTTAATAACAAATATAATTCAACGAGTTGTTCGCACCAACGAATAGCATATTAGATGGTTATAAGTTACTAAAGTTAGTTTTAAATCAAAATAAACCAACCAGTCGTTGATCGCCCAGATTACCGGGTGGTTCGTTAAACTGGGTTGACTGTATCCTTGATCGGAACGACCTGGGGGCGCTCATAAAAGAGTCTCTTAATTTTAATTGATCTGCATTGAATCAGTTCGTCTGCCCAGCCGGCAGTTCCAATACAGCCATGCGAACCAGATCGAAAAGTCTTCCGTAAATCCAACATTGCACATTTTATGACATCTCTGCACTCTGTCTGCGGAAAAGTAGCTCGGGAAGAACTGGCTTCCACTGTTTAGACAGCCAAGGATGGCCAAACCGAGACACAGGTCGATGGCGATGAATTTTAAATGAACCACTCTTCCAACCACGACGACGATGACGACAAGATAATCGCTTTTGATCACTGCTTGTTTGAACTGCTCGAGTTGTCTTTACGATGCCATTTGGGGAAATGATGGTTGTCAAGCAGGTTGGGATCGACTCCTGCTGCGTTTGTTGAAACTCATAGGCTGCAGTGCTGAAATTCAGTTCGGGCACAATTTGATTCAAACAGTGATGATTGATGGTGCCATAAAATCGCATACAAGTAATCATTGTGGAATGTGTGCATTTCATTTCCGCAACAAGATCAATAAATCTGTCACAAAAATTCAAAAGCCCTTAGTAAGAATGTTCGTGCGTCCAAATCGTTCTTCTAAACTAATTCAGAATCGAACAAGTTAGTTTTTTTTTTTGTTAAATATGATAATAAAAATGTTGAATAATTATGAAGTCAAACATCTCCGCAGCCAATCGGACACTCTATCACTTCAAATTCCGATCGCAACTAGAGAGGCACCTGGAATTGTGGTCAACCATGTTGCTACACATTTCAAGCTGGGGATTTGCTTTAAGGTTGCGCAATGCCACTGAATTGCTACCTTCCATTTACGGCGAGGAAATATTGATCCAAGGGGTTCTTACAAGTAGCGACGATGACGACCCGAGTGGCGAACCGTTTTAGATATGTGTGCATTTTTTTTTGCTTTCAACTCTTGCTAATCGATGCGATCGATCGATCGATCGAACGACCGATCGATGCCAAGATTGATTCAGGTGACATTTTGCACTACATGTCGATCGATTTATTGCCGATTAATGTTTGTTATGGCTCGGTAATGAAGCGAGGATAAAAAAAAAGAACGAACATCAATCCGAGGAAATTAGAGTCGGAAGATTTATTGGAGCAGATCGAGCGGTCGATTTGTGTGTTTTTTTTTCGGTTTGTCGGGTAGGGGAATGTGGCTAGAAGACTCAGCCTACTTTTGACTGTGAACAACTGATGTCAAAATGAATTTATTTCAACCAGTATACCAGTTTCAAAAAATCGTGAAGCCACCCACAAGTATTCAACTATGTCTGATACATCTAGAAACAAATATATGTAGGGTACCAAAAGGTTTAAAACAAGTCAAAAAGTCTTCGCCGTCAACGGCATCACCCATCGCTTAGGCGATTTCCACGAAGTGATGGTTCAATTCCTACTCTAGACTACTGTTCCACTGGTTGTTAGGATAATTTGTTCATTGTGATTTGCTGATGTTCAGTCTTTACAACCTCTACCTAGAGACGATATAGAAATATATTTGCTTTCAAAACAGTGATGAATTTTCAGTTTTGTGCATAGTCCCCAAATTCAATAGGATAAAACATGTTCGGAGGAGTTGGCGAGCTTATAACGAGAGCGCCTTATCACCACAATAATCTATAATTCTCGTATGAAAAAATGGTTCAGAAGTTAAAGTAACGTGTGATTAGATTTCCGGAAAATATTTTGATTGACTCAAATCTTAAGTCTCAAAACAGCTTTAGAGAAATATTCATAAGCAAAAAGTGCAAATTATCTTGATAAACGTTTGTTCGAACTCTCCGTCCACGATGCAGTTAATGGAGAATTAAAAGCCCTGACTTGACTGACCAATATATCATGATAGAAAAGTTAGAAGCCAACAAACACTACGTCATCAACTTTTTTTTTAAAATGGCTACTGTTTCGAAGATGTTGTGCATTTTGTTAATCAGCTGAAAGTGAACGGCCAATGACCGGAATTTAATTCGGTAAAAATCGGTTCAACTGTTAAGAATTGCTAGACTGAGTTGGAAAAAGACATACTAAGCAATCAGTAAGTTACCAATTCTTGAAAAAGTGTGTTCCGTCAAAGGATCGTGTCATATTCGACCAAAATGAACTGTAGTTATATTTAGGATTTGAAAAGTTTGTTCTGTAGGCGAAAAATCAGTGGGGTTGTGTTTAACACACGACCGGTTGACGTAGACTACGTTAACCCGTTTGATTAGTTTCTTAGTGTACTGTTTTAATGGGACGTTGGGTTAGCATAAATAAGTGAGAAAATGCTATGATTCGCTTCTTGGAAATTATTTGGCAGCCGTGGAAAGGGACGTTTGGTTTGAATGTTAGTATAATCAATGGGCAACAATTGTGCTGCCTGTAGTGATTGTGTTGATATGATCGACCAGCTGGAGACCATTATCCATATCGCGTAATCTCGAAAATCTATCGATAAATGATAAAGCTTTAAGAGTTCACACTGTTTCAGTTATTTTTAAATGTTGATTTGACCTCTACTCTTGCCGTAAGGTCTAGTCTGATCAAAATAGCGTTGATGTTTGTCCTCAAAAATCGTTAGACCAGCATTAGATAGTAAGTATGTTAGCAAAAATCTATTATACATTCTTTAGAAAACATTTGAAAAGTATTTGCACTTTGTCAATTTGGTTGACCACTTGATATTAGTTCCCACCTTCTCTAGCTTTCCGACCAGTAGTTAGCAACGCATTACCTCTGTTTGCTTCCAGTTTCGCCCGATAACCTCGAGTTCGCTCGGCATCGGTACATGATCAATTCGGAGGATTTTTCGAATGTTCGATCTTAACGCGCTTCCGAAATTTGCGCAAACGGTTGGCATCAAAACAAATAGGCATTGCACTTGTTCACCCTTTCACAGTTTCTCAAAACTTATTTCTTCCTAGAAGTAAACCTCTATCCAACGCGAATCGTTAACACAACAGAATAACTATTCATAACAGTACTCATTGAAATGTGCATGTTCGAGAATCAAAACATTGTCCGTGATAGGGAATTTCTTAAAACATGCCAGAACGCAACATTCTTTAAAATTTTCATACACCGTTTGATGAATATGTATGTGAAATATATTAATCTTTTATTTGTAAAACTTAATATACCTGAGTAAATAGAATGGCAATCATATAAATTTCTTGATAAGAGCAGTCTCAAAATAAATCAATCAAGAAACAATCGAATTCTTAGCGTCCGGTGTTTAAATTTTTCGTGACTGTAGCCATTTGTAAATTGTACAAAATGCTCAAGGTATGCAACCAAGAGAAAACTAATTTTGTCTTAGCCACCGCTGTCAGCCAATCGGTAAGAACCAAGAATTCAAATCAAACAAACTCTCTCAAAATTAAATTGGTCGTCCTGAAAAGGACGGATTTGAAATGGTCCGCATTTGAATTAAAACCCTCTCTGCGCCTTACTAAAAGATGTCTACCAAATATCACACATACATATGCACCTTATCTAAGCCGGCGTCGGTGGTGTAGTGGTAAGCGTGACTGCTACTTGGCACCTCAGTAGGGTCTGGGTTCAATCCCAGTCGACGTCGGTGGTTTTTCTGAGGCGAAAAAATCTGGTCACGTCTTGCTTCGGAAGGGAAGTAAAGCCGTTGGTCCCGGTTCATATTCATGAGTCGTTAGGTAGGGTCCAGGTGGTGGAGTCGTCTTCCTGGCGTCGGTGATTGTCACCATGTGAGGAAAATAGGCCGACGTAAAATAAAGATTAAAAAAAAAAAAAAATATGCACCTTATTTCGCTCCTCGTGGTTGCACCCACCGGCTGGCTACAAAGACATTATTTGCCCAATCAACCGACTGCCTAGCACACCACTGCATAATGTATGGCTGCCTAGCAACGGTTGCCTAGCCAACGGCTTTATAACAACAGACTGCAGTGCAATCAGCTACCTGACCAATTGGGTAGGTCGCCAGTGCACTTTCTATAGTGCTTGCCACAGCCAGCTGCCAAATCCAAATTGGCGTCTTGCCGCTCCGCTGAGTGAAGCTAGTGCACCCTCCAGGGTACATACATGCTATCGCCCGGCGCCAGCTGCCAATCCATACTGGCTCGATGCTCCGCACAGCTCCAGTACTGCGACTCGAATGAGAAAATTTGCGAAGGTGTACCCGTTTTATATCGTTCACTGCTGCATATCCCTCCCTTGCTTACACTTGAAATCTGTGATAGTAAAATTGAGTGCATTTAGTAAATTTACTCTGAAAAATCGGCATTATAAGACATCACCTCATATTTTGGTTATTTTAAATAGCTTGAAATTGTTAACGGATAATGTTTGATACGCGGGAAAATTTTCAATCGATTGATGTAAACATCTTGAAAACCTATTGAGCATTTATTAAGTTATAAGCGTTTAATTTGTAACGATATTCCGTGACGGTCGCTTATTTTTAAATTTTCAATTGACTCCCTACCCTTGCCGTAAGACGTAGTCTACTTCAAAAACTAATTCATAAGATTTGGCGGACATGAACGGCTTGCAACAAATTGACTCAAAGCTGCATGACCAGCGGACAAGGACAATCAAGAAGATCCAAAAGATCGACTAGAGGGTGAGTCGATAATTATTTCGCCACTTTAGATTGATTGGTAAATCGTTATCGGTATGAAACAAATTTTTTACAGTAATTCAGTATACACGAAGTGTCCACATTGCATGTATTCGACTTCCGCCGATTTGCAGCAAACTTGATGGATTTTTTTTAACCACCCATATGTAAAGATCCTTGTGCCGATTGGACCATATCTTGGCTCATGGGTGTTCCACCACGTTTATAAGTTTTGAAAAAAATGCGTTTTTTTTTTTAATTCGATACGAGCTGTTGGATTCATTTTAAATAAAAAAAAAATTCTAGTAATCCAAAAAAAATATTAATTCAAAGGCAACAGTGTTGCCATACATGCATTTGTATGCATTTTAAAAATCATATTAAATTTTCCGTCAAATCAGTATCATTTAATTTGAAAAATTCGAATGCCATCATGTTCCTTATACTATTTTACGTGAAACTAATCAAAAACCTGAGGGTATTCTGAGCCGTTCTCTTTTTCCAGCATTTTGAAACAAGGAAGTCCTTATTTATCGGTTTTTTGTTTGCCAATAATCCATACTCTATTTTGCCAATATCTACGCAACTTTAATGATTATTTCAACAATAGCTCCCTTCAAATGGTCATGAAAATACAAAAATAAGATATAAATAAATCACTAGGTAACAAGATAGCTACTTAATTTTTACATGCTCAAAAACTAAACCAACCGTATAGAACCCGAGATACAGCGACCATCAGTTTACGAGACATGTTTTCGAGATAAACGCAATTAAAGCTTCGTTCAGCAATGCATGTTATTTGGAATTGAGTTATTAGTTATCGAAAGAAATGTGAAAGATTTTCACAACATTTCTGAGGCCATATGCCTGTAGAAAAAGCAAATAGAAATATTCAATTTTAACAAATTTCCAGTCGGATCCCCCTTAAAATGCTGTGCCTCGGCAACGTCTCAAAATGTTTTTCAGTGTGCTATATAAAAGAGAGAATAAAATTTTATTTTTTATATGGGAAAATCTTTGAAAGCCGCCAACTATAAGATTTTCTCTTGCATTCCAAGAAATAGTTTATGAATAGTTTTTAAAAAATAACATAACTATGGAATTATTTGATTATTTGAGGCTCAGAATACCTTGTGATTTTGAGTGTTTCTATGTTCAAAAGTCTGAAGAACAAGATAAAATTGGAATTTTGAAAATCAAATAATACACATTTGACAAAGAGGAAATTTTTTTTTCTTTAATTCAGCAAAAAAAAAACTGTTTGGAAACACTGCCTTAAATGAACAGTTTTTTTTTTTTAAATTTCTTAAATAGACTTAAAAAAAATAGGGCATTGATTATTGCCAAATAATAAACTGAAAATAAGGACTTGTTTATTGAAAAATGCTCAAATTCCAGAACAGCTCAGAATACTGTAAGTTGGCTAGAGTATAATTTTAATTTTTATTTTTATATGCCAGGTGGCTATGAGGGTCTGTCCGGGTGAAATTTTATACTTGTCGCACTCACTTCCCTAAATTGTACCGATAGATAGAAAAATTACAACAGAAGATGGTGGGAAGGAATGTGCGATCATAAAAAAAACTATATATCAGAAATAACAATTGAAAAAGCTAGATGAAGTTTTATTCTACGTTGAACCATAATTTTGATGTGAGAATTAAATGGTAGGAAGGGGAAGATAGCGCACCTTTTTACTCGGGATTAGCACCGTCCTTATTGTTCGGCTGCTCCGAACTCAGCTGAATAGATTGGCGCAATTTCCAACGGATTTACTCGATTCAGCGTGTCTAGGCAGCCATCGTCGTCTCGGATGTGTCAGTCTCATCCACACTGCAGTCGAACACTCGATCGGTTCAACCAACGGCGATTTATCGGCTGGCACTGATGCACTGGGCTTGCACTACAAGACTTTGCCGAATTTGGCGCAATTTCGTCACTATTTAATATAGGAATTCTTGTATTAGAGGTACACTTTTCACTGTTAGGTGTTATGAATTTCGTTACCGAATAAGAGATTGTTCCCTTTTATACCAGATCCAGTACTGGCTTTGTAGTCCAGGCCAGGCGATGACGTCGGATGTCATCGCAATAGATGATGCTAGTCGTCAGTTGGTGTCAGGGGGTATGGGATTATAGCGAGTTCAAATTCAAATTTAAAAAAATATAAATAGAGGAAAATGGGCATCTGACACCAACTGAATAGGAGTAGAATACGATGTTATGAAAGTTCAGTTTAATTTAAACATACCCCATGTTTGTTTTTGACCGCAAATTAGGTAACAAAGATTTACATTTATTTAATTACAGGGGATAGACAAAATGCTCGAGACAGGCAAATTTTTGAGCAACTTTGACGTGCTCTCAGTTCATGAAATATTATCCGATTAAATTTCGCCATAAAGCATTCCACTGGAAAGTGAATGCAATTTTATATCTTGGTAACATAATTGGACATGGCTTCCGGACAACGGAGTTGTTCCGGGTTTCCAGAGAGGTCATCTCACATGTTGAATTTGTGATGAGATGTTGTACACAGTGTTTTCCCATTTCGTATATCACCGAATGGTTCACATGTTTTTTGTTCCTGAATGATACTAGATGAATCATTTACTCATGTGAGACTTGTATATTCCTATATGCAACGAATCAAGAAGGATTTTTTTCGCTAGTCTTCAGTGAAAAATGCATGGTCAACGTAAATTCTGCTGCTGAACGTTCTCTATTATGATCATTTGTGTTCTTCTCTATTCCGTTTTCGGTATGTATCGGATCAGTTTGTCTTCATGAAACTGTTGTGTCAATACTGTTGCGTATACTGATTGGTTCATATTCAGCTGATGTAAATGAACGTGAACACATTGGTGCAGCGACTGCTGCCTTTGGTGATCGGAAGGAAAAAAAAAATGTTTCAATCGAAATCTGTTAGTGTTTGCAAATTGAAATCTATATAGCTGTAAAGCTTTTCTGCACTATTCGGAATTATATTCAGAAATATGCTCGATGCATGAAATGATTCCGGCAGCTTAAAGCAGCTTGAATCCGGCAGCATCTAAGCAGATTTTTCTTTGAAGAGAAAGTTTTAGCTCTATGTACCGTATAAGAAGGGATTTCTTCTCACTTCTTGATGACAAAAAATGAATTGTAAACTGTCTAACAGTACCAACATATAAAAATATGAAAATTGTTTTTTCAGGCTCTAACGGACGGTGGGTCCACGGCATGCAGTTTTATGATATCTTAATGCAAAACCTCGAATTTTGAACTGCCGATCTAAAAACTGAGGTTCAAAAATTGTCCTCAGTTGTCCTGGCTCTACCAGAATCAGACGTAGAGCTCTCGAAAGTGATAGCCTGGACCACCAGGGCCGTGATATTGAAAACAACATTTTATGTTAAATCAGCAATCATTCATGGTTGCATTTTACAATACAAATATTAGCCGGAGAATGATAATTTTTATTGCTGTTTTTATTACAGAATTTCATTGACATTAAAAAACTTTTCGCTGCGTGTAAAAATAATGCATAGAATACATAGGAATGTGTCTGATTGTCATATGACTTGATATTGGCACTTGATCCTGGAATGATCACTCCGGAGCAGGTTCCAATGGGGTCATGAATGGTCAGTAAATAATTTGAACCCTAGCATTATGAGAATCAAAATTGTTGGAACCGTTCCATATTAAACTTCCATTCCGATAACTTAGCTTCGGTGTGGCCAGTCCAGAGTAAGAAACGCGAGCCCAGTTTTCTTTTATTCTTTTCCAAAGCCAAGTGACCAATTGGTCAAATAATTATGACAAACTTTCTTCTGGGACGATTCCAAGAATTTTGACACCCATATTGGTTCAAATCAAATCATTTTCTGGCCATTCGTGACCCCATGGGAACCTTCTCTGAACTAGCCACTCCAAAGCCAAGTGACCGGATGAACTAATAAATATGGCAAACTTTCTTCTGGAACGATACCAGTAGTTTTGACACCCATATTGCTAGGGTTCAATACAACTTGTTTTCTGGTCATTTGTGACCCCATGGGAACATGCACCGGAGTAACCGTTCCATGATCAAGTCTCCGGATTGTCATATGGCAATCACACACATTCCTGTGTATTCATTGCACAACTTTTAGTATCATTATTGTTGATTTTCTATTGAAATCTAACATTTATACCATTTTCAGAACACGGTTCCGGAAATCCGGTTTTCCCGGCTACGGATGCTGTACATCGGTCATATAAGACAATTTTAATAGTTTTGTTGGCAAAACGGGGGCTTCATTCACTCGATGTTACACAACTGAATACTCGTATTCGGCATAGGTAGCTGATCCTTTTTATCATTTCAAAAATATGCTCTTGAATTATCAGCAGCCTGACACATGATGGTTCAGCAGTATCATGATAGATTTCCAAACACTGGTTGTACAAGATCCCGTTGTACTTTTTTTTTTAGTAAACAAAAAACCAAAAAACAAAATATTTACCAAGCGAATGAAATGTTGATTAAAGGAATCGGCCTTAAATTGATCTTTATATGGCCATATGAAGGGTCCTGGATGCGGTTAACTCTTTATTTTACTAAAAACATGTCACCTCTTTCTTCATGGTTTTTCATCAAAAACCTTATTATAAACTTAAAGTGGATCCTTGACCATATTGGCCACTCCCAGAACCACCGGAACGTTCCTGGGGGAATTGTAATTGAATTTTTCAAATTAAATTTTACTCATTTGATGAAAATTGCAATTGAAATTTTAAAATGCAAAAATACGCATATTTGCAACACTGCCGCCCAAAAATTAGATTTTTTCTGAATTTCTTTAACAAGCATCAAAAAGATTTCCATCAAATAGTATCTGCCAGATTGGTTAAAGACATAATGGTTTTGGAGATAAAAACAATTGAAAAATAACATTGTTTCAAAAGCTTGAAAAAAGTGGGTAGTCTTATTTGCCGAGGGGTGATCCAATCGCTATAATAACTAGGATTTTCACAAACGGGTGCTAGATGAAGAAATCCTCCAAGTTTGGAGCAAATCGGTGAAATTCGAATACAAGTTTGCACTTTTTTGGATGAGTTTGAGAAAAAAATTAACATTTGCGATTGACGCCGACCATCATAGTCTGTACAAGTCCGAGGCTTTTTCCGGTACATTTTTCTCAATTTTTAACACTTCCTCATCATTCGCCTCTCCATTGTTCAGATGTTGTATCATGGCCCAATAGGTTTCGATCGGACGGAGTTCAGGACAGTCTGGTAGGTTCATGTTTTTTGGCACAAAATTCACAGAATTAGCAATATACTACTTCTGCACGGTTTTGGAGTAGTGGCATTAAGCCAAATCAGGACAAAATAATGGTTTTTAATAGCGATGTCTCAAAAACGCCAAAAGTTGTTTTTCAAGGCACTCAGTTTTGTAAAAATCACCATTGATGGTTCCAACACCATTTCTAGTGAGTGAAAACCAAACTAGCACCGACCCTCCTCCATGTTTTTTTCCTTTAGAACCGAATGGATCAAATTTGAATTCACCGGTAAAGAGCACCTTAGACCACTGGTTTATGTTTCAGCTTTCGTGATAGCCAGTGAAGCCTTTTTATTCTGTTTGCTTCACGGAGCTGAGGTTTTTTTTTCGCAGCAATGGCTTTTCAATCCCACTTCGAGAAACCATCTCTGCACTGTTGGCAAGGACAGCGGTTTGCTTCTCATAGCATTCAATTCTTAGCGAATATCCGGTGCTGTACGTGTTCTCTGTAATTTACTAAGAACCGTTTGATGATGATGATGAAATACTACTACTTGTAGCAAGGTAACTTCCCATAGTAGTGGAAAACGATTTGATCACGATTTTATTGTTGTTTGTGATCATCAAGCTCCTGTATGAAAGGCGAAAAACGTTTCGGGGGCCACTCTACACGAAACGCGCAAATATAGGGAAGAGATTCTCCTTCCAAAAGCAAGTCTACACCCACAACATTAGAATCGAGCCCTCGATTGACAGAATAAACCCAATTTCGTTCCGCGAAATGTTCACAATAGGGAGGAGGCAGTCCCATGCTACCTATCAAATCGTTTCACTTGGGTGCCCTGATGGTCCCTCCCTTTCTCCCTTTATTTTATTTATTTACATGGCATAACGTCACGATACTATAACAAAGCCTGATACACAATATCCCTCCATAATGCCCGATTCGTGGCTGCTCCTCTCCAATCCCTTGGGCACCTTGTACCTCGGTCTTGCTCCACCTGGTCTGACCATCTTGCTCGTTGCGCCCCACGTCGTCTTGTACCAACCGGATTCCCGTCGAACACCATTTTTGCAGGATAGTTGCCCGGCATTCTCGCAACATGTCCTGCCCAGCGTATCCTTCCAGCTTTTGCCACCTAATGAATACCTGGTTCGCCGGTGACTTACGCGAGCTCATGGTTCATCCTTCGCCTCCATAGTCCGTCCTCCTGTACTCCACCAAAGATGGTTCTTAACACCCGTCGCTCAAAAACTCCGAGTTCTCGCAGGTCCTCTTCAAGCATTGTCCACGTCTCATGCCCGTAGAGAACAACCGGTCTTATTAGCGTTTTGTACAGGATACACTTCGTGCGGGAGCTAAGTCTGTTTGACCGTAGTTGCTTGTGGAGCCCATAGTAGGCACGACTTCCACTGATAATCCGCCTCCGGATCTCACGGCTGTTATCGTTGTCCGCAGTAACCAGTGAGCCGAGATAGACAAATTCATCGACTACCTCGAAATCATCGCCGTCGATCGTTACACTGCTGCCCAGTCGGGTCCTGTCGTGCTCGGTTCCGCCTGCCAGCATGTATTTCGTTTTGGACGTATTTATCTTCAACCCAATCTTCTCTGCTTCGCGCTTTAGTCTGGTGTACTGCTCTGCCACCGCCTCAAATGTTCTGCCGACAATATCCACGTCATCGGCAAAGCAGATAAATTGACCGGATCTGTTGAAAATCTTGCCTCGCATGTCAAACGCCGCTCGTCGCATAACACCTTCAAGAGCAATGTTGAATAGGAGGCAAGAGAGACCATCACCTAGACGAAGCCCTCTGCGGTATTCGAATGAACCCGATAATCCACCCGATATCCTCACACAGCACTGGGTTTCATCCACCGTAGCCTTGATAAGTTGGGTCAGCTTCCCCGGAAAGCTGCCTTTCCCCCTTTAAATGTTTTTAATATTAAGTATATTTTGTTAAGGTCATTTGACTTCTTATATTGTGTTAGAAAATTTGGCTGAAAGTAATATTGGTTAGGTAACCCTAACTCAGTAGCAAAAAAAAGCCGAGCAAAATTTTGCTTCCAAAAAATGCTATGTTAGACCTTCTTGTAACTTTGTCAATTATCCATATTTGTAGCTGAACATTTGACCAGACTATAAATAATGTATAAACTTTATGTGACCAAAATGTCATGTTGATAAAGTTTATAAGTATGAAGCTTTCAAAATATATGTGAAAAAAGTCATTTTTGGACATACCAGTATCAAAAATCCGTATTTCTGTGAAAAATTTAGGTAGCACATTCAAAATGCCGCCATAGCCTGAAAAATATAGAAAATGATGTGAACAAGATTTGAATTGTTATCAAAAAGTGGTTTGGATTATATTTGGCGTCAAAGTTGACGCACCAACATGAGTATTTCCCTTTTTCACCCGATATTGACCATGCTGAAATATCGGTGCAAAAAAAAAAGCTGAGGCTAATTCATCCTATCAATACACAGGATTTGTCACGCATGAAATATCCCAAATAACTAGTCTTACCCACGAAAAACTTAAAAATATGGCATGCAGTATGATTTGTTTTGAGAAAACTACATATACATTATTATACACAATTATTAGTAGAATTCGCCTCGGCTTTTTTTTGCACCGATATTTCAGCATGGTCAATATCGGATGAAAATGGGAAATACTCATGTTGGTGTGTCAACTTTCAAGCCAGGTGAGATTCAAACCAGTTGATGGAAATATTTTAAATTTTGTCCACATCATTTCCTTCACTTTTTCAGGCCAGAGTGACATTTATAATATGCTACCTAAATTTTTCACAGAAATGCGGATTTTTGAAATTGGTATGTCCAAAAACGACTTTTTTCATATTTGTTATAAAAACTTCAAATGTATAACCCTATCAACGTTAAATTCTGATCACATAAAGTCTGTACATGGAGTTTGGTTAAATTTTAAGCTTAATTATGGATAATTGACAAAGTAACAGAAGGTTGAACATGTCGTTTTTTGGAAGCTAAATTTTGTTCGGCTTTTTTTTGCTACTAAGTGTACACCGTGTCCAATATATTCTCATACACTTTTTCCTTGCATTGGTGTCGTGCAACTACTCAACATGCGTCACGTATGTGTTGATGTAGTTTTGCAATATGTTTATACAAACGCTTTTAGGTTATGTCCGATTGTTTTCATTCGGTGTTTATCTTTTACCAGCGATGAAGGAGTTTCGTGCTGTGGTGATAAAAAAGTTTTTGATAGGTGAGCGCCCGAGATCAGAAATTTGAAAAACCTCGAAGTAAAGCGGGATTTTGTGTACCGAACCATTCGAAGGTATCGTGACACCTGCTCGTTGGATGACCGGATGAGATCCGGTCGTACTCGTACGGTGCAAACTACACGAGTTGTTAAAGTGGTCAGGGTACGGATTAGACGAAAATCACAGCGCTCTGTACGTAAGATGGCAGCAGTTCTGAATGTTTCGAGATCGTCAATGCACAATATACTGCAAAATGACCTCAGATTCCAAGATTTCAAGAATCGTAAGGTTCGCGGAGTTTCGGAACCTTCCAAGCAGAAACGACTCGAAAGAGCAAGTCTGTTTTTGTCGCGGCACGGTGGGGAAGAATTTATCTTTTCCGACGAAAAGTTATTTGTCTTGCAACAATCCCACAATGTCCAGAACGACAGATTGTGGGCTCTCTCTTCGAGAACTGTTCCACAGAGTGATAAGAATATTCCACGGTTCCAAAGTGCTGCGTCAGTGATGGTTTGGGGAGGAATTCGCAAACGAAGCAAATTACCACTGGTTTTCAACTGAAAAGGCGTTAAAGTGAATGCCGTATATTATAAAACGGAAGTTTTGGAGAAAGTTGTCAAGCCATATGTACAAGAGGTGTTTGGAGATGATCACTATGTGTTTCAGCAGGACGGAGCGCCATCGCATACTGCAAATCTCGTTCAAGGCTGATGCCGAGAAAATTTGACCGACTTTTTGGACAAGAATGAATGGCCTCCCAGTTCACCAGATCTGAATCCCTTGGATTATTTCGTATGGTCATACATTCTGGCAAAGGTAAATGACCACAGGGCGTCTAATATGAACCAATTCAAAACCGTAATCAAATGAATTTGGGATCAAATGCCGATGGAAGTCGTGCGTGCCACCTGTGACGGTTTCGAAAAACGTCTGGAGCTGGTCAAGAAGGTTAATGGCGGTGTTATTCCAAAACATTTGCTGTAGTTGATCAGTATTATATTGCAATATAATGGGTAAAGTTATCAATTAAATCTGGATTATCGATTTAAAATAAATAGAGTTTTATTTTGTATGAGAGTATATTGGACACGGTGTATATACCGTTCTTTACTTATTGCTCTGTGTCGTCTCGATGTTTCTGCTTTTGAAGAGCTGACTTTAGGCAACGGCCAATGCACGATGTCATATGATATTGCTCGCGTTCAAAGGATAGGGAAGAAAACAGGAGAAAGAAGAGAAAGCATTAGTTATTGGTAACATGCTATGCGCATGCTATGCACATTTTCATGGTGATATTCTCACAATGGCCATTCAGAATTGTTAGACGGATGAATATAAGAGATCATTCCCGATTAGTTTCCACTCGCTTACTCAATTCCATCATGTTCGATTATAGAAGACAAGACACATTTTAATACGTACACAGCTCGAAAAAGTAGTGTGAATTTCTGTTCAATATCATGCACATAAATGGAGCGTCACAAAACTTACAAATTAACATTCTAAATCGTGTAAAGTTCTGGGTCATTCCATTCATTGCGGATAGTGTTGTATACAAAAGCTCGTCTTTATTACAACTACTTCATGCAAGTTGCTGCTTCATGTGGAAGGGAATACAATTTTACATGCTCTGATATTTACATCACAATGAATATTCAGGTTTTTTTCTGTGTACTACATTTGGGAACATCAGGGCAATGATTCCCCTTCACATCTTTGAGTGATCATTACAAGCTGTCCATTTGGTTCAGGCACTTTTGAACTTTGATGATGTAGCCAGTTCATACCCCTTTCTGAACCGAAGGGCGGGGCTGTAATTTACTAATATACCGTAATATGTTTACTTGCTCTCGCTTCTGCGCGGGACTCTGATGTAAACGATTCTCATTGAACCATTTTACACACACACACACTACCATGCTCTCTTTTACATGGCTACTAGCGCCACGAAGTGACCGTTTTCCCAACCATTCTGACCTTCTAAGCAACTTTGCTGAAAAATCAAACTTTCTAGGAGCTCGGGATCACCATATGAACTCGTTAAAAAGTGCAATCTTTTAAATACACTTAAGCGCCACGTAGTGCCCAAATTCCAAAACCATAATGTCTACTTTCAAGAAGTCAACATTCTGAATAACATTGCTGAAGGCTTGAACTCTCTAGGTGGTCGGGATCACGCTTTAAACTCGTTGAAAATGCAGCCTTTTACATGCGCACTAGTGCCACGTAGCGCCTGAATTCCAAACTATAGTTTCCACCATCTGGAATTCTTTGACCTACTGAATAACTTTGCTGAATTTTGGATCTTTCTAGTTGGTAAGGTTCACGAAATAAACTCGTTAAAAATATTGTCTTTAACATACCCACAAGGGCCGAGTTCCGAACCATAAACTTGACCTTCGAAGTTACCTTGGAAGTACTCGCGTGCTTTCCGACGAATTGAAGAACCGCAAATAATACTTGACCTTCGGAAGTTTCTGACATTCAGAACAACTTTGATGAAGTCAAAAATGGTGCAGGTAATCAAGGGTTCAGGGTTCTAGGTGAGTCGATTCAAGTGTGTTTTGTAATACTTTTAAACGTGACTCGTAGTGTATGGTTCCGCCATCGTCTCAAAGTTACGTGCTACGATGTCAACGTCGTTGGTGGAGCCAAAAAGTTAAACGAAATTCCTGAAGATCGTGTCTATTTCCGCTTTTCGAATCACACCCTTCAAAGCAATGTAAAATGGCAAATAGAGTACTTCACCAAGAGATTCGAAATAACATCTTAAATTGAAATTGAATCCAGCATGGTTTTGTTTCATACTTGCCTGTTTATTGTCGCTTTAGGTTGCCTCCGTGCAAGAGCATGTTTTGAGTTCATTTATAATTAGCGAATGCCATAAAATACGAGTTCATATTTGATGGCATTCTTTCAACTTAACGATATTCATGATGACTTTTCACCCTATGCGAGTAAGGTGTTATGGTGATTACGGGTGGTTAAATTCCCGTACTTGCTATTTTTCAGCTTAACAGCATCACAAGGTTAGGACTTACCTGAGGCGATGCATTTTAGCGCTACGAACGACAAGTCAATTAGCTGTCCTTTTAGGATTGTTTTTTGTGCCTGGAACATTTCATGTTAAGCATTTATTGCAGAGAGAGTCGTATCAAAAATAAGCGCATGTTTGTCACTTTATGATCCTAATGTTTGTGATCACATAAAACACGCTTCACACCGTTTACAACTTGGGATTGTAAACACTGAACATCGAGCATTGAGCAAATTACAATGGAAAACTTAACCTTGCAAGCAATACCCGAGTAGAGACATTTTAGGTTGGCGAAAAGTCCCACAGGTTGAAGAGCGGATCGAACCGTGGCAATCGCCTGAACGAAGAGTGACGACACTTACTGCTGGACCACGCAGCCCACCAAGCTTTTCGTCTCATTAGGCATCGTAACATTTTGGTTGATAACAGTTCTCATTTCAACAGCGAAATTCTATAAATTTTAAATAAAGCTGGTATAACAAATGCTAGTATCTAATGTTTATTATGTGGATGGATGAGTTCAATGCGAAGGTTCAACATTTCAAGAATCTATTTTCAAAGTCGTTTGAGAAAATTCAATCAAGATACATTTAAAAGCTGTATCTTCCCTCCCGTTGATCACCTTGAACTCCCCGCAACATTCACTATCTTGTATCGCTCAAAGCGGATATCTTCCTCTGATGATCTCTCGAATTAAATCGCATTTAATTTGCCGACCTTGATAGCTCGCACCTAGCACAAAATGAGACACAATTCCTTAAGCAACCACATCAACTCGCAGCATCTCCTCTCAATCAGTGTGAAGATCATCCAGTTCGAAACCAGTTCGAGCCGGTGAATATTCCGCCAAACGTAACATTTGTACTATTTGCAACACCTACTCCCATGTAGTGCAGCTCACCTCCGCTCAATAATGCCAGCTGATTGTATCCTCCAGCAAGAGACGCGCGTGCATATGGCCAGATCACCCCCACAGGCAACCAGTCGAGTTGGTTAGCGTTGGAATCATATTTTATCAAGCTACCCTCGTTACACTTTCAAATGCCTTCCAAGTCTCGGTGAGCTAACAGATTGTGATCACTTGCTGAGGTGATTATTGCACATGATATTTATGAAAACAATCTTCGCTAGTTACCTTTGATGACGGTGATGATGCTAAATGTTGTTTGCTGTGGAGACGAGAATCCCCGGAAAGTTAATTGCCTTGCGGCCTTGAGAAAAGAAAAAAAAAAACCAAACGCCAGTTCCGTGAGAGCCATATAGTTTTCGCAAAACGTTTCCTAGCCCTGAACTTGCTGAAGTATAAAGGTGACGTGGCTGTGGACTTGAACTTGCGTTTGAAAATCTCAGGTCTTCGCACTTGTTTCCAAGATTTCACTAATAACTTCACACCCCGAAGCATTTTGCACTTTCATGGTTCATTAATTGACTGCCACTCGGTAAGTGTATTTAAATGAAACTGGAATTTTTACAACCCCCTCCAACGAACCGTTGCATTGAGGCGTGAAAGCCTAGAGGGGCCCTACCGAAACCCCTAATAGTACCAATAAATTTGCACGCAATAATGGCTACAGTTTAATGTGCTCTGGGAGGCGTCAATTTCGCTCGCCAGTTGATGAAATACCGTCCCACCGGCTGAGCATTAGCATCAGCACCGGCAGCGACGGCGTAGATAATTCATTTGGGGAGCATTCGAGCGAAACTGCCGTATAATTAATGGTCACCACGTTGTCCCATCACACGCACACACGCACACAGGGGAAGTTTTATGACAGCCCCTCTGGATATGTCCATAAACACAACTCACAGAGGTGGACATTTGTTACCATTTTGCCTTGATATGTGGATCACGAATGGCTGCTGTGCGTTGGATGCTGATGAACTGCCAACTGGAGGATGGTGAACTTGAAGACTTTATTGCCTTCAAACTGCACGACGTCAATTACCTTAACAGTGGATTTTATCGCTCTAATTAGCTGGCATTTCTGATTCAATTGGTCCTTCCTCCCAGCCGGTGGCCGATTCCTATCTACGCAAGATCGTTAAGAGAAGCGGTCGGTTGAAGCAGATGTTCCGAGGGTCAAATGAAGGCGAGTTAATTTTTTTTCCTTTGGGTTTGATTTGGTTTGGAATGTCAGGTGTGGCCTTTCGGTTCGGTTTGTGAAAATACATTTGGTCGTGATTAGAAGCTAATTTGGATTTTTGTTTCGATGGTTTCATGCTAGGATTTAAATCGACACAAAGGCTCCAACAGTTCAATCAAAAACTTTCGATCACCTCTTCAGCCGTCGATTCATCCTTTGAAGGAGATGAAAGCAGTTGAATTAGTCACGGTTTTCGCTCCGGTTTTCATTCAAGAAGATTATGTGTGATACTTCGACTTAAGCTGGTATTGTTCGATGGAATGGGGAACTGAAGGGTGGCCTTTCGTAGGTCTTTTTGCAATCGTGAAGATTGGCGACGATGGCGACGAAGCCGTTTTTATTATCGCAGTGTTGGATTCGGAATGAAAACATTGGAAAACGGACTTTAGAGTTGAACTGGTTGATGTAAGAGCATTGAAATCAGGGCGATAGTGGAGTAAGTCAAATTTTGAACTCCATAAACTACATCCGGATATGTGATGTTAACATTAACCGATACAAATAAATCAATCAGTAGGCGAGCAAGAAATCAATTTCGATTAACTAAATCTTAAATTTTTCATTATTTTTTTCGAGTGGCTTGATTAATCATGCGGGTAATAAAATCCGATTCCATGGATTCAAGGCACCCAATTGTTTTAGTTTAGGCCTGTATTCACAATAATCTAGACACCTCAAAATTTTAGTTCAACCCAAATTTCGCATTATATTTCAATTGTAGTTATTCATTTCAGATTCAGGGGATATGTTTTCATAATTCACGAGGTCAAAACATAGTTATTCAGAATTTGAACAAAATTTCTGAATTTTGCACTCAACTAACATTAGGGTTTGTACAGAGTCTGCAGATACCGTGGTGGTCGTCTTTGATACTTTGTGTTTTTCCAGAAATATTCCATCTCATTAGATCTTAAAAACGAAGTAGGCTCAGTCTACGAGTGGTTCGTTTTCTACGATTTGTCATATATTTTTCTGTTTTTGCGAGTTTTTTAGTTTCAAATGAATTTTGTACTTTCTATTTGTGAATCTTTGTTGGAGAATGGAGAACGAGTCTAAACCTCGGAGACCCTTTTAAGACATAAGTTATGCCTTTAATATAGAGCTGCGTTCCTCATGGGACCCTCGATCAGCTTTCATCAGTTAACCAAAGACATGCACCTTAACATGTTGTATAGTATAATATTGAATAAAATAGCATTAGCTGTTGTTTTGTGCTTGGAATAATGTCACACGGAGCTGAATCAATTTTCTTCCTTAGCTTATGCACTTGGTCCGATTGAATTTTTTTTTGTATGAACTGAGGTTTTTAAAATTGAGTCAAGGCTCTCGCGATCCAAACATAGGAGGAACATATTTGTAGTACATCCAAAGAGTGTACATTAACATTTTCAGCTCTACCACTCCTAACGATTCATACAGTGTGTTAACACTCGTACATGTTTTCCCACCAAAGAACGTTTCTTGCAGCAATTCCAACTACAGATGTCTATGATGGTTATTTGAGTACTCAGCATCTTATTACACAGAAAAAACCCGTTCCCGAATATTAAAACGGACCGTGAACTAGTTCACGTTTTCAGGATTTTTCCCTTTAAGGTGACCGTTTCAGCGGGACGAAATCATAAGTCTTTAAATTAATTATTTGAAAACCAAAATTTCACGCACGACAGTTTCTAGCTATTATCAATATCTTTCATTTGGTGTGAATTTTTTTTGAAATATTTTGTAAATTTTGAGTCTTATCAAATTTGATGACCGGACCTCAGGTTTTTCCTCCCTCCCCAGAATCATAGCAAAAATAATGTTAGCTCACTTTGTGAATTGCTTTCAAAGTCAGCGTGGTGTGCATCCAAACATTGAAAGTATAAAGCAATTTTTGTTTGATCAACATTGAGAACCATGCTGGGAATCATATGGCTCTCCAAAAGATCCGGAACGTCCGTAAAAGTGGCCAGTTCTAGGAATTAGACCCATATGGATGAAATTTTCTTTTTGCAATCAACATTCAGTTTATGAAAGTATAATAGAATGAACTTCAATTCGTGATCTGAAAATGTCCCTTCAGAGATCGCATGGTGGCAACCCGTAAGTTTCGGAACATCCGTGAAAGTGGCCAGTTTTTGGAAGTACGGCCTCGATAAAAATCAACTTTATTTTTTGACTATTTTAGTCGATTTCTCGCAAACCACAACCCGATCATGACAAATGATGAGATCCCTGCATATATGAGACAATTTAGAGACTACTGGTATCATCGATTTGTATGGTTGCGTTATACTGAGTGAAAAATCGATGAAGAAAGCCAAAAAATAATGTTTTTTGCAATCCTCCCTTTTTTTTGCAATCAACATTCAGTTTGAAAAAGTGGAGTGAATGATTTTGTTATTTGAACATTTTCATTTGGGTGGGAACCCAAAAGGCCAGGATGTTGCATGTTGGAGATAGGACTTTAGGTATTTTATTCCTTCCCAGCACCATAGGATAATTGCATTGAAAATCAACGTGGTGTACATCAGCACATTGATAAAATATAAATTATTTTAGTTTGATCAAGAAGTCAGAACCATGCTGGAAGTAGTCCCAAATGGTCGATCTTATGTTTTTTTTAATCAACATTCAGTTTCTGAAAGTAGAATGCACTTCAATTTGCAATCGGAAGATGTCCCTTCAAAGGTCATGTGGTGGCTATCTGGAAGATCCGGAACATGTAATCACATATCAGTTTATGAAGGTGGAAAAACTCCCAATTTATTCTTATAATTTCTATTCAGAGCTCATATGGTGGCAATCCAGAAGGACACGATGTTAGCGGCCGAGAAGTTTGCGATCAAGGTGGATTCGGCCGGCTTGATAGCGGGTGGGATAATTAAATAGTTGCTATCATCAAAATGAGGATCAGTATTGTCCAATTGACCCATATTCATAAGCTTTGCGTAATTGGGTATGGGCGGGAATCGGCAAACACTACTGGATATTAAATTGGAAGTAAGGAGGGTCCAACATTTGAATTGTTACGATACTTGATTAACTACGACATACTACTGGAATAAGCGTGAAGATGCTTAGATTCATTCGGTTCAATTTGAATTCGTTGCATGTTGCATGGATTTAGTTCACGTTTTCAGGATTTTTCCCTTTAAACGTTATTTAGTTCATGACTAGGTGATTCAGTTCACGATGTATTTTTGATTGTTCCTGAATTCATGACTGCAGTTCACGGATCTGGGCACGGATTGTTTACCGTGTAAGTAGACATTTAATCATCACATCCATCCTGTCCCTGTCAATCATAAGAATCTCACGTGTTATTGAAAGCAGACCAGTGGCACTTCCATCGTCTCTACAACATCCAACCTAGATGTGTATTGTGAACCATTCTATGCCTTGCTGTACTAACGATTCAAATGCCAATATCCGTTTTGGCGATGATTTTAATTAAAATTACAATAGAGTCAACAGTTGTTGGGGTGCAATCCCACAAAATTGGTAACATTTTCAGAAAATCAGTCCATCTTTTTGGCTTTTACAACGACAATGATCGGTAATGGCCACAGATGACATTGATGAGACAATGTTATTTACAAAGCCATACTGTACTGCAGGTGGTTACGTTCATTCTTGGTCTGGTATAGGAATTTACCATGCAAGAAAAGTTTCTCGACTGCCTGGACATAGATTTATAGGAACGTGTATGATAAGGTTTGTGTTTGTGTTATCTGAATATCAACTTTAAGCTTAAATTCTTATATGAATGGAAAAATATAGAGCAATCGTTAAGCAATATCTGAGGATTAGTGACAACCCAACTAATATTGCCAAAACCATCCACTTTTATTGAGTTTTATTAAAGTTTTATGCAAGCCACAAGAGATCAATTTGGTTTTATTAGGCCACCAAGAGGTGCCAATAGGTTTCATATTTTAGTCAGGTTTATGAGAACCTTCACAGATTGTTTAAACGATCTTAAAGCTTATTTTCACAAATTTCTTTAACTTCTATCATATGTTTTTTTTTTCGACTTTATGAACTCGTAAAATGCTGTTTTGAAATGTCGTTTTAGGACTCATTCATATTATCTTATTATAGTCAGTTGAAAACCCATTTTGAAACCATTTTGTCTTCAGTATATACATCAAACGACAAATTGGAATTGAGGGTTTTTAAAGAGCAACAAATATGACCAAGTAGTTTTATAGTAGTCATTGCAAAGATAAATTGGCTTCTTGGCAACTGTGATTTTTTTACAATCGCCATATTTAAACATAAGAAATAATTGAAATGTGGAAAAATAAATGCACCAAATTTGAGATGTAATGAAAATGAAATATTTATCACAGATCAATTTCCGCATTCTTATTGATAGCCTAGTTAAATTCCATCATTTTTTTTAATGAAATTTATGATTAATTTATCGAATCTATTTGTTTTCGTTTTGTTTTTGTTCTGTAAACTCGCATAATTTCCGAAGCGCATTAATTTTCGGCGCTCATCGTGCCAATATTCTCCATAAAATTTAATGCGCATTTGTCTTGGAGCATGATACGCTTTAAAAAAAAACTCTATTTGTTGTGGATATTTTGCTAATAAACAAAACCCGCAACACTAGAACTGTTTTCTTAGATATTATTTACTGTTGAATCAATCAGAAAAGGAGATAATCGAACAAAGCAGAACAACAAAAGCAAACCACGATATCACAGTGAAGTTTGACAGCTACCATGGCTACCATTTGGCCGGATGCTGGTTTTCATAGCAGCCAATAGGTTTTATGAAGGTTCTCAAGTGGTCATAACATGTTGCACTTGAACATTTTCAAAATTTTTATTGTCTTTTAAAGTTTTTATTCATTTCTTTTCACAACCGTCCTTGTACAAATTTCGGCTTTAAAGAAGCATAGAGGAGGTATTGGTAGTCAAAACAGTTTTGAATGTGTTTTTATCAGCAAAGTCGGGAGTGCTATATGGCTGAAATAAAACTGAAATTGATACTTGGGAAGATAACTTGAGATGCAGTAGAAATGCAGACATTGTGGAGTAAAATGGCCAACCAGCTACGAAAGCACTTCGGCCAGGAGGATTAGTAGCGACAAGAAGTGCATCCAGGTTATTTTCCAAACAACGATGTACAGCTACCTGTTTAACTTTCCGATATCGTGGGATTTCGTCGGCATCACCATAGGCTTGATGAGATCATCCATTTTCAAAATAGAATCGAACTCTAACAATTCTAACAGCCGCTTAAAGGTGACAGTGAAGACAGCGGGTGAAGAAAACGAATTTTTTTTTTTGGCTCAGGAAATACTATCACACCGGTCCCAAGTTCGGTCCCAAGCTTTATGATTCGCCCCTAACATCGTAACTCACACCAATACACTCTTAAATATTTTGTCAAAATAGCATAGCGAATCAAAAGAAAAACAAAGATACCTGTACCAAACGGTAATGAAAAGCGCAAGAATGCAAGGCAAGGTGCAGACTGCAAGGTGTACTTCGATGCTAGGGGTTCTACAACAGTGAACCAATATCAAAACGCTAGTTGCTCATTGATTATTGGTGAAGATGTGTGCC
Source organism: Aedes koreicus (assembly GCA_024533555.2). NCBI lineage: Eukaryota > Metazoa > Arthropoda > Insecta > Diptera > Culicidae > Aedes > Aedes koreicus. Next base: position 225,435 of record JAHHFK020002116.1, read on the forward strand.
TTCCCGATTGTATGGCAATATAAGTGGGCCCTGAGTACCCCACTGCTTCAGCTTGCCTCAACAAGTAATGTGTAACCACGATACCAGCTGTGACAGACGGGGTCAGCTTAAGGTATGACCCATTTGGTATTGGAACAAACATGTTTTATTCTTACAGCGACCCTAGTGGTCGGATTTGTAAACTATGACGTCTTATGTGTTCCCTATAACAATAACAACATCAGAAGTGTTTTATTCACGATGCAGTTTGAACGTGTTTCAGAGAAATACAAAATTGAAAAAAAGAGAAGAAAAAAAAAATGGTGCGCAATCATTTGGAAAACCCTTTGTGGTCTGGGCCAAAACTTGCTAAAGTGTTGGGTTTTCCCCGAAATACCGTGTGGTGTGTTTTGAAAAAGTACAGAGAAACTTTGTCGAAAGTCATCAAGAACATTAAGGCAAACGCCAACATCTCAGACAGCGATTTGGCCAAAAAGTTTAGCGCCACACGCAGTACCGTGCGACAGATACGTCTCCGGGAAGGCTTCAAATCATACCGTGCCTGTAGACAACCAAATAGGGATCGAAAGCAGAACAATGTGGCAAGAATCCGTGCCAGAAAACTGTATGATCAAGTGTTGACAAAGATCAAAGGCTGTCTCCTCATGGATGATGAAACATATGCAAAGGCCGATTTCATGCGGCTACCGGGACAAAAAAATTATTTGGCTACGGCTCGGGGAGATACTCCTGCAAAATTCAAGTTTGTGTTTGCAGATAAATTTGCACGTAAATACATGATTTGGCAAGGCATCTGTAGCTGCGGTAGGAAGACCAAGGTTTTAATCACTGATAAGACATTTAATTCAGAGCTGTACAGATCCGAATGTCTCCAAAAGCGAATATTGCCATTCATCAGATCCCACAATGAACCTGTCAAGTTTTGGCCTGATCTTGCTGTATGAAACCAACGGGACTCAGTTTATACCGAAAGAACTCAACCCACGAAACTGTCCCAAGCTCAGACTAATAGAAAGATTTTGGGCTATTATGAAGAGGAAACTGAAGGTGAATGGTAGTGTCGTCAAAAGCATAAATGAATTGAGAACCAAGTGGATTAAGATTGCCAAAATGATGGATGAGAATAATGTGCGCCGGTTGATGAAACGTGTTCCGGGAAAAGTCAGCAAAATTTCTTCGAAACCTAGATGATTATTTTTATATTGTGGTTTCCCTCTAAAGTTCACATAATCAAACAATTAAGTTAAAACAAAATACTATTTTGTTAATGTATATCCAAAATATGCGCAATAGTCTATGTTCCAATTCTAACTGAGCCATTCCTCATGACGTTGAGCCACAACCCAATCGTGATCTAGGAATGTTACCTTATATTCAACCTCCATAAGCATAGGCGCATGTTTATTAATTGCTGTAAATCCTATTACGACCTTTGCTATGTCATCTTGACTCAGGGAAACAATTTCATCTTGCCCAGCTAATGAAGCAATCAGCTCTTATAGTAACAGGACGAAACTGCCCATCTTGGTACTCACGCGTTACTGTCTTGAAGAAATTTATACGGCACAGTTTTGGCTTGTTGTTTGTCCTCTGTTGTAATGTATAGACGAGAAAGTGGTCGGAGAGAAGTTGCTGATCTGCTGAGATTAAACCTTTTCTCATGAAGAACTTACGTTAGTTCACCAAACACTTCTGACGCCTTCGAATTTTCGTTTTTCTTGAGCTGTTGAACGGTGTAAAACTATATCGCAAATTGATTTAAATAATTCTGATTGCTCTTCTTCGAGTCATGGGTGATCAATAGTTGTCCTTACAATCAGGAAGTTTGCTATTACTATTTCAAATTTTGAATTCTTGTAGTAAAACTTACTTTGGTCTAAACAATACCTATCCCTGAGATTGCTTCAACCAGCCTCTGCTTTAACGACTTTAATTGATCCCTGCGTTTCTACTGGCTCTCCTACTCAACCATTTGTGTTTTAAAACCCATCTCCAGTTTTATTTTCTTGTTGGTCAATTCATGTAGTTTTTCACCTCTTCGCTTGTCACTACGTCAGTTGAATCCCGTTCTTTAAGACGTATCATCAGAAACAGCTTTTGAAGGCTTTACAGCAGCTTTACCCCTATAGTTGTCGAGTTGCGTCCCAACATTCATCAAACGGATCATAACTGGAGAAAAAACGTGAATTAATGAGGATAACACTCAATCCAAACATCAAGCACTTGGATGCCGTGCACCGAATGAAGGACGCAATTTTCGTTGCACACCTCCCCGTTGAACGTAAGTCCCGAAGAAAAGAAGAGCGGTTTTGATATCCCCTTCTCACTGATTGTCAGCCGCAAGAGAACCTTCTTCGGGATCATCGTATGGGAGATGTACTTTACGTCACTGCTCTTTTCTGGGGGCCAGTCCCCATTGAAAAAGCCAGTCCCTTACCGTTGAGCGTCAGGTATGTCTCCTCGTTCATAATCACAACAAGGTTGCAGAACACCTTCAGCCGCTGCTTTTGGGTGGTCGCTTACGTTCCGAAAGAGCCGGCCTCGACTTTCGTTTCCCCATGATGAGTTACATGTTGGTCAAATGCTTTTTGACCGTCTAGCCACTTGCCCTCCGTCTTCAACTTCAGCGCTTGCTGCATCTTCCGGTCACGCAAAACTATAGGACAGCCCGAACTCGGCTTGCGCTCGATACCCTCACCTTTCTTCAGGAGCGCCAGAATCTTGTATATGGCCACTCGGCTGTATCCCGCCGACACAAAGTTCAGCACGATGACAGACTTCTTCGCTCCGGGGTGGAGCCGGCGGAAACTACAAACCATCGAACGTAGTTGCTTCACTACTTTCGCCATGGCTGCCGTAAACGAACTGATAGAGCTGTTAATTTTTTTTATCTTAACGATTCACTGGTGGACCCATCACCAGTTGGCAGTATAATTGCCTGAAAAATCGCTCTGTTTTTTAATGCAAGCGTTAGATGTGCTATTTAGTGGGAATATGTGATTCACCATACACAATATAACATTCAGATAGGAGTTAAAGGGCGAACACGAAATTATTGCGACACATTCAACAGGGCATAACTGTTTTACCATTGGGTAAAACTCAACCAAATTTTGCACACTTTCTCATTGATGTGTATTGTTTACATGCTGTCAAAATCGAAGTCGTGTTTTTTGATTCAACGAAAATGGAGGTGAACCAACGCGAGTCGAGAGAACAAATTCTTTCCAAACACCTGGAATTTCCTGACCTGTCGCACCGGCAGTTGGGAAAAATGTTGAACATTCACCATTCAACCGTCTCCAGAGTGTTGAAGTGGTTCTAGGAGCGGTTGACGTTGACGGCAAAGGAGCTGGAAGAAAACCGGGACCGGAGAACAAAAAGACGGAGGGAAAGGTGAAGCGGAAGATTAAAGCAAATCCCAACGTCTCAAGCCGTGATTTGGCTAAAAAGATCGGCATGTCGCAGAGCTACGTCCAGAATGCAAAGAAGAGAGCTGGACTACATACATACAAGGTACAGAACTTCCCAAACCGCGATGAGCGGCAACAATCGACGGCTAAAACTCGGGCACGGAAGCTCTACGAGAAGATGCTGACAAAATATGGCTGCTGTGTGATGGACGACGAAACGTATATAAAAGCCGATTTTAAGCAAATTCCGGGGTTGGAGTTTTTCACCGGCAAGAGCAAGTTCTATGTGGACGACAAATTTAAGAAGAAGAAAATGTCGAAGTTCGCCTCCAAATATCTCATTTGGCAGGCCATCTGCTCTTGCGGACTGAGGAGTGAGCCTTTCGTGACAAAGGGCACAGTAAATGGCGAGATCTACAAATCTGAGTGCCTCGAGAAGCGCCTTTTGCCGTTCTTGCAGCAGCACGACGAAGCTCCGCTATTTTGGCCAGATTTGGCATCATGCCACTATTCTAAAAGTGTCCTGGAGTGGTATGAGGCCAATTCTGTCCATTTTGTTCCAAAAGACATGAATCCGCCAAACTGTCCGGAGCTGCGCCCGGTGGAGCAGTACTGGGCAATGATGAAGCGGGAACTTCGGAAGAGCAAGAAGACAGTCAAAGACGAGAAGGACATGTTAAGAAAATGGAAAAAAAAACTGAGAAACTGGTACCGGATGACACTGTAAAGACTTTGATGGAGGGCATCAAGCGAAAATGCGTTCAATTTTACACTCAAGGCTCCATCGATTAACTTTTCTTTTGATTTTTGAAGTAAATATATGTATAAAACTACCCTAAAATTTTGGTTTGAATCTAAACATGATAAGAAAATTGGCATGTTATTTTCGGTGTCGCAATAATTTCGTGTTCGCCCTTTAATCAATGTGAAACGACTAGAAGGTGTCATTTAAGACAAACGATTCATAACTAAAATGAACTTAACTTAAATACATCGTCCCTCATCAACATATGTTGCTAAATTTTAAGATTCAGGGGATAATCTCAATAGAATTATGTATTGTGACGTGAAGGGCTCCATTTTTGAAAAAAATAAGCAAGCATTTGAACAGCGTATGGTTAACGCGGAATCGATTTTTTTTTATTTGTTATATACATTTTATCAACGCAGTTTGAAGATGGTCAGTTTGAATTTAAGAAATAAATATTTTGTTTCATGTTTTCGAAATGTTACAAGTTCCATGGTTGTTCGATTACGCATAGCATTTGGGATCAAACCTATTATTTTCGGCTTCCTAACGTTTCAACTCGCGAATTCTAAAGATCTGGAGAAGATAACAAAATAAATCAACTTTCCAACGCAGGATATCATATTTATCGAACTTCAGTGGCACTCTCTAAGTTACAATCATGAACCGGTATAAACAATCATCGTAGTTAACAAATATAGTTCAAAAACTATTTACTTTTCCACTGAGGTTACCCACCATGACATTTTGCGAGTGGCTGCAATTGCATCTTTGCTGTTTGTTTGAATCGGTTAAACTCGACTCTCGAAAATAGTTTGGAAAATTATTAGTTTTTTCAATGATGTGAATGTGTATCACACTGTGCGAATGGCCCTAATAACGTCCTTATTGTTTGTTTAAGTCGGTTCAAGGCAGGTAATAGGCGGAGCTAAGAAACATGTTTGTTTTTCCAATGTAGTAAACCACCATCAAGTTTTGTTAGTGATCTTAACAGCATCAGGTGCAAAAAGATTGGGTTATTCGCTTATGGGATTTATTTAGAGAGATTACGAGCTTTAATGAAATGCACTAAGCCATTGGCTTTGGAGCTAGAATACAAGTAGAAAACGCCTAAGCTCCAGCCCAGAAAAGTGGACAACAAAGGAGTGCATTAACTTTCTTAGCTCCGTCAATCTCCACGACTTATGCATTTTAAAACTTATCGCATATCAAAGCAAATATGCATATGATTTCTCGCCAAGGAAACCTTCCCACACAACCCCATTCAATTTCCAATACCCGATGTCCATGAAGGTAGCATGACTTCTCGGCATCTTCTCGCGTAGACATTTAATCAACACTTCCCTCCCATCCCTGCTGATCATAAGGACCTGGCCAGGTGTTGAGCAAAGAGAACGAAGGATGAAGAGCCTGTCACAACCAAGGCAGCTCTTTAGGCGCATCCATTGTCTCTCCAACAGCCAATCCAGGAGAGTTTATGGTCGGAAAATCCTATGTTATGCTATTCTATGCTATTTAGAGAGATTTAGAGCTTAAATGATAAAAGAGATCTTCATTAATTTCATCCAAAAAGTAAATCATCCCCTCTTGCAACATTCTTGCATTTGTAATACAAGCTCACCACGCATCGAATCTCAAACAGAGGCCTCAACCAGACGACCTGTCAATGTCACTGTTTGACGTGCAACGGTGACCTCGTTTATTGAGACGTTTTAAGGAATTTCACGCTGCTCACCCAGAACAAAAGCGTTCAGTTTCCGTCCCGACGACGACGACGACGACGACGATTATGGGCCGCTGTGGTATTCATATGCAGGCACGATAATTGACTTGTGGAACTGGTTTCGTGTCCCAAAATTGGCCGGGCACACCTTGGAGCATCTTTTTTTCCGTTATTGGCTCATCATTTCTGCATGACTGGCATTCTTTTCTTTTCTCAACTGAATAGAGGAACCAAATTTGGGTCCATTTGCGACACTACTTTGCTTTTTGCATGAGATCAATTGGCGAAACTAACTGCATCTTTCTTCTTTCTCTCTCATTACAGTCATTCTTCGGTCGCACATACAACAATTTGTCATCGATTTCGGAATGTAAAAACAACGGAGAGTGTGTCATCAACAAGAAAAATCGAACCGCCTGCAAGGCGTGTCGTCTGCGCAAGTGTCTGGTCGTGGGGATGTCCAAGAGCGGTTCCCGATATGGCAGACGTTCGAATTGGTTCAAAATCCATTGTCTTCTGCAGGAACAACAAGCGCACAAGAATAACAATAACAATAATAGCCTGACCAGCAATAATAATGACACCGGTAGCAGCAATAACAACAGTAACAATGGGAGCAGTAATAACACCTCCCCAAGTTTGCTGCCAAATGGATTCCTTCCAGCAAACTTTCTTTCCAACCTGTGCAACAATAACAACAACAACAACGTCACGCTTAAAAAAGAACTAAAGAGACCAAGTTCGCCAAGTGACTCGGGTGCGTCATCCGCCGATCCAGAGGAAAGTTCCAGCTTGAAAGACCCTTTCCTGGGAAGCACTCGAACGATCTCACCCAAGGTTGAAATCCCGGAAGTAACACTAACCAAAATTAGTCCTAAAGTTAGTCGGACTCCCTCCACATCTTCTTCTTCAACAAACACTACCACCGACAGCTTTCGACCGCTCATGGATCGAATTTCTCCATACCTACCACACGGCCCCTATCGGCCGGAAGCAACCCCGTACTTCCCCATGCCCTTCGCCATGCCACCGGTCACTCTTGCCCTGATAACTTCCGGCAAGCACAACCTCGAGCAACACGAGCCAATCGACCTTTCCATGAAATCAAAGTCGTCAAGCTCCTCTGGATCTCCTCTCCGGTTAGGATCGTCCTCTCCCGTCATAGCGGATGTAAACGACCCGGAAGACCTGCCATCTTCAGCGGACAATGTTTCTCGACCGGTTCCCCTGGATCTCACCTTCTCCCGGACGAAACCCTTATCTGGGTGATAGCGAATCACGACAAAATTACTATATTCTATACTCAAAGTACTTGTAGAAAGGATGTGATTGACTCTAATATGACTAGAACAGCTGTATCGAATCCTAACCATAAGTTGTACATCGTAAGAACGCAAAATCCGAACACGTCAAGTGCCAAAATATTGCCCATCATGTTCTATTAAAAGTTATCCTCGCATTTATTTGGAAGTTGGAACAAATGGGCATAAGTTAGGATAACGTTTCCTAAATAGGTATTAAATTCTATTGTACTAATGTGTAACTAACCATCGGCCAGTCGCAAACGAGCCATTTGCAGACATCTGAAAATGCTCAGTGATTTCACACGTTTAATTGTTTAAAAAAAAAACTCAACACACAATACAATTGTTAGCAACAGTGGAAACTGTAGCCAGTAAAATGGGACCAATTTGCCAGTTTTAGTTTATCAATCGAAGAAACAATACTCTACCATGACAATCTTAACTCTTCTTTATCGTAATAAGTCGCAAGCGAGACAATAGAAAGTAACACAACCTCAACAACAACACACAAGGATCAAATCGATCACAACAATGGTGCCAGATGACATTGTACAAATTTTACTCAAAAACAAACAACAAGGTGGAAATCATTCCCGCTGATTTCCACTGGTTGATTTGTGAAACGATGCATTTGTTTTTATTTTCTAGCCTTACAGACAACAATAGCATTAGTTTCAGTTGTATCAGAGTGTTTTTATATGTAAGATTATTATTTTTATTTATTGATTCAAACAGGAAGCATTTGATGGTAAGACCCCGTTAGTGTATCGAATTGTCTAAGGACTCATTTGTCTGTACTATTATTGTATCGCCTTTCTATTCTTTTTCTGTATTACCATCTCATAGTTTCGATTTCAACTGTACATAGGGTTTGATTTGTTGTAGTGAAATTTTAGTTGTATTGTCATTAAACTTATTTATGGAAGGTTTTACATTTTTTTTTTATGAAGAAATAAATGTTTTGTTTCAGTTTTATGAACAGTCTCTGTTGTGTTGTGAAAGAAAGCTATTGAAATTTCGAAGTTTTTAAATTTTGTCTTCTTCTTGTAGTTAACATTGGTAAGTATGAGTTGCGTCATTATGGTCACAGATTGTTTGCATATAGAATTTGAACAATTGGTTATGTAATTCTTGGCAAGGGTGTGGGATTCAGGGTTGCCACCAAAAAACACCATACACTCCTCCATTCTTCTTTTGCTTCACCTGAACATTTCTGTCAATTATCTTACGTGGAACAGCAGTCTCTGTCCCATGTTTTGAGTGCTTCCAGTAGTCCTATATGTATGAGGTGTGGAGAGAGGTTTTATTCGCGGTTTTATGGGGGGTTGTTGACCACACTTCTGGAGGAAGCTACTGCTGATCGCTTGGATTTATCCGGACCGGTGAACCCTTTGACTCTACAGTGGACCTGCGAGGTAACTCGAGAAGATCCAAAGTCACAGCGAGTGCAGCTGGATATTTCTGGGATAGACCAAATCGACGTACGCTCTATGTATTCAGAACAGATAGTTCTTTGATTTTGACTTCCCAAACAATTATATACGGGGAGCTTTGCAAACGATACCCACACTTGCGTGGGCTGCCAGTAAACGATTATGATTTAATTTCACCAAAACTGTTGAACGAAATAGACAACCTTGGTCTCGCCGTTCCTTCGAAGTTGCGCGAAGATGGACCGATGAACCCGATTGCAGTAAAGTGCCGGCTGGGTTGGAGTATCTATTTCTGTACAACCAGCGCACCAACGCAGCGAGCAGTGGTTCACTTCCAAGAACCAAGATCGTGACGACCAGCTAAATTACCAACTTTGAGTTTACTTCACACTTGAAAACGCCGGTTTAACCGGATTGAGCAATCCGTAGGAGCCCACTGAAGAAATCCGTGCGAGAAGTATAATGGAACGGATGACAAGGCGTAAAGAGCGTGACTACGAAACCAGGCTCGTGTGGGGTGAGGACAATGCAGATTTTCCAGACAGCTAACCGATGGCAGTTAAACGTCTACAGTCTTTGGAGAGGCAGCTTTCGAAGGATCCTTAACTTTATGAGTGGGTCCGTGAACAAATTGCGGAGAACGTGATGAAGTTCTACTCACACAAGGCGACTGAATCAGAGTTGAAGAACACACATCTGGCTATACAGTCTCTGGGCCCGTGACTTTCCCACCATACTTGGGCTTGGACAGATTCAACACTTTGGCCTGATCCCTGACCGAAGCATTGGGATTCCGCTTAAACGCCTTCACGACACACTTGTTATCGTGATCACTAATGGAACATCCATTCTGAGCGTATTTCTCCTTCAGTTCGATGCTCAGAGTTTCGAAATAACGTTTAATCTTACGATTCACCGTTGACTGCACGATTCCGAGTAGTTTTCCGATGTCCCGATGAGAGAGTTGAGAATTTTCCAGGTGCTTGCGCAAAATCAATTCGGGACGTTGCTTTTCGGGTAACGTCATTTTTTCCAATTTTTGAAAAACTGACAGCAATAAACATACAAAAAAAAAAACACTCTAAACAACTACTATCCGAATTTTCAAAAGAAAATACCCAACATGTAATTTTCTACAGCGGTTTTTTCGTGATGCAATTTGATGTGGGACACACTTTATTGTAAGGAGTGTATCGAAAATAAGCTATCCACAAACTTTCTTTCAAATTATGTTGAAAACCGATATTTTATTCATACAACAAATTGATCCTTTATTGTACGAGGTTAAACTTGAACATAATGAAGACCGGATGAAATTTAAGTTATTCCTTCACGAATTTTCGAACTTTGGATCGAATGCTCTTCATCAAGTTCCGGACAAGTGTTGCATCGCATTTTTTGGACGCTTGAGCCCAATTTTTTTTTTGAACTCCTGCATGTTCCCAGCTGCCTTACCAGTCTTCTTGAAGACCCTTTTCACGATTGCCCAGTAACGTTCGGTGGGTCGAAGCTGAGGGCAATTTGGTGGATTGATATTTTTCTCAACGAAATCTATACCCTTTTCCGCAAGCCAATTGAGAGTGGTTTTGGCATAGTGAGCTGACGCTAAATCCGGCCAAAACAGTGGAGGTGTACTATGCTTCTTATATAAAGGCAACAATCTCTTCTGGAGACACTCAGATCGATAGATTTCCGCATTTATAGTTCCGGTAGTGTAAAAAATGGTTGACTCCAAACCACAGCAAAATATTGCTTGCCATACCAGTACCTTTCGACCGAATTTCTCCACTTGAATCGACCTGTCCGCATCGCTCACATCCTCCCCAACGACGGCAGTAAAGTATTGTGGACCTGGAAGGGTTTTTGAGTCCTCCTTTACATAGGTCTCATCATCCATCAAAACGCATGCATCCGGATTTTTTGGCCAAATTACGTATTGACATTGATTTGTTCTTCATGATTAGAGATACCACTTTCTGCTCCAGTTTCGGGTTGGAAGAACCGGGTTTTCTGCCTCTTTCTGGTAGCTCATCCAAAGAATAGTGTTGCCCAAACTTATTAATGATGGTTTTAACACTCGCATGATGAATTCCAAACCGCTTCGCCAATTTTCGCATAGTAATACCCTTCTCCCTTAGCCATGTGTCCAGAACCTTAATTTTCACTTCCTTTTCAATACGCGACATTTTGAAAACGCAGAATTTGAACCGCACAAACAAGTAAACAAAAGAAAGCTGACAGTCAAACGCACAGCATGCAGTGTTCAGAGCATAAAAAACCATCACAAATACATGCATACAACGCAAATGTATGTGGATAGCTTATATTCGATACACTCCTTAGATGAACCAATGAATCTAATGCTGAAAAGAGCTGGTGTATCTGAGTCCGTGCTTGGAATGAATTGGATCCCTACTAATGATAGCTTCTCCTACAATTTCAATCTACGGGATGATCTTGTCCAATTCTTGACATAGACCACATTCCCACTAATCAAGAAGTTTTTAAGGTCATTATGAGTCTATTCGCTAGTTAGCTAGTTAGCTCTGGTGTTAACCGATCAACCATTTGTGAAAACTGGTCTATCAACCATATTGACGGCGCAAACAGCTGCAGAAGAACACTCGATTTACTTTTGCAACCGGGAAATTGCGCGTTGTCCATAATGACGCCATGTTGGACCTATCAACACCTAGCAATCCAATCACCGTTGCTTGCAGGGATGCGATATGGGTCGGATATTTATTATGGCGATATCCATTTGCCGACTCGCAAACTGCCTGACACAGCAGTTGCCTTTGGCGGCTGGTGCACAGTCAGTGCGCAAACGGACCAACCCAGTTTGAGTTTTGCCACTTTCAGGGCCGATACTGCCGCAGCTGTTGCCAGCCGTATCGTGGCCACTTGGGTCTCAAGTGGACCCTTTTGCAGCCGTATAGCTGTTATGGCTACCTCAACCCCACACTGAGCCTTGACGGCCGTGGAGATTTCGTATCCTACGTGATCTCGTCCAGAATTTGGAACAGAGAGTTACTAGCGTGGCAAGGGCACGCACCTTCACTCCCACTACTGAAGTTTGTTCGGTCAGCTTTTTGTAGGTTGGGCCTTTCATCTTGGTAACCTTATTTACCTTCAGGATCATTTCACGGTGGATACTTCACATGTGTCGTCGCGCAAAGCATCCCTAGTCTTCTTGATTCATACATCTATGGCGCTCTTGGCCCGCCGTCTGACGTTATCTGAAATAATGAAATTTTTGAAGGGTTGTTCGTATTGACATCCAACGATTTAGTCTTGTTGACATTGATGGTGAAACCCGCCGCAGAGGACCTTTTGGCGAGGTCCTTGAGCTTACTCTGCATATCAGAGCGCCGTTGCGCTAACTAAACAACGTCATCAGTTGAGGTGCTCCATAGTGATAGCCTGCAGAAGCAGTCACAGTTCGGTACAAGGTCAATAGCATGGTCTCGACGATTACGATGGGGAACAGTAGCGGTGATAGTATACATCTTTATACTACCCATATAAGGTTGGACAAGACTCCGTTATGCAGGCCTCGGCTCGTGAAAGTCTCGTACAGCGCCTCAACAATGTTGACGGTTTTATCCGGGACTCTTTTGCACCTCATGGCTTTTGCTTTTTGCTAAGCGCAAGCTCAGTTTCAGGTACTGTCACAAACTAATTTGGGTTTCATCGTAAAAAAAATCAGACTGAATTTGTTATTATAGAGCCAATCGTTTCAATTGCAAATCAACTCGATTAAGAGGGAGCTGAAGTTTATTTATTTATTTATTTGAAGTCAATCATGTGTAGACTTTTAGTTACAGTTATTTACATGTTTTGTCACTCTTAAATCTATATAAATATATTTGTTACAGTATTAAGCTTACATTCTAGTACATTTATGAGCAGCTTTTTATCAAATATCATTAAAGTATTGCTTCAATTTATATTTTGTCGTTGTGAAGTCAACGTTTTCGCAATGCATATTGTATGTTGCCATCATCCGATTCAAAGGCCCAAATTTAGCATAATTTGTACGATAGTGGCTTGTAGTAAAAACATTTTGATTTCGTAGTTGTCGACTTGGAATATAAAAATTAAGTTTTGATAAAAGTTCTTCAGAATCAATACGATGCGAAACGATATCGTTTACAACTGAGACCATTGCGAATTCTCGACGCTCTTTTAATGTTTTTATGCTGATGAGCATACAACGAGCTTTATAAGATGGTAAAGGAAATCTTGTCCAACCTAATTTTCGAAGGGCAAACAGTATAAATTGCTTTTGAACTGATTCTATTCGTTGTTCGTGCGTGACTGAAAAAGGTGACCATACTACGCTACAATACTCAAGTAATGACCTCACATATGCAACGTATAATGTTTTTATTGTGTATGGGTCATGAAAGTTGTAACTAAATCGTTTTATAAATCCTAGCATGCTACTTGCTTTACTAATTATTGTGTTATAGTGGTCAATGAATGTTAGTTTCTTATCTAAAATAACACCTAAATCCTTAATTCTTCCACACTTTTCAACTGCCTGATTTCCTAGCGAGATTGTATAGTCGAGTGTATTCCGTTTGCATGTGTGTAAACTATGTTTTGCATCAAACAGTGACCTTCTTTGTTTTTGGCTTATCCAGGACTACTTAGATATTGATACATACCTTATATTTGTTTTCAGTGTGTCAATTATTAAAAATATTCTCTAAATATTATTGTGAACACATAGGGTACGGGACTGGTTTTAAGTAGTTTATACCCCAACTGGGATATTTGATGAAGCTGTATGTAATCTATAATTAGATCTACCCCTAGAATACCCCCTGCTTATTTCTTATTTATCGCAACTTACCTTCAGAAACGAGAGTTACGATTTGATACTAACGTCAATTTCCTCAACCCGCTCCTTAGTTTTACCCATCCGCTCTCGAAAAAAATCAACCATAACATGTCGATTGCTATGATCACAAAGTCTATTAGCAAGTTATGAGACAGATGTACACTACCAACCTCTGAGGTTGTCATTGATGATAAGATTGGCAATGTGTATTTCTTATTTCATTTACTCTCACAGAAATGTTAGACAAAGCGACTGTGACGACAAACGTGCTGCTTCGTTTAAAAACGAGCAAATGTAAGAGATAGCAGGCTTGACGTTACAAACCGGGTCAAATGACCATCCACCAATGGTCAAACTGAACCTTTCTTACAGTTTTTCAGGATTTCGAGCCCAAAAATGGAAAAAATGGTACTGGATACTTAATTTCACCAGTAATCAAAGGAAAGTCCAGACATATTTTTTTTTTCATATTCCATATATTCAGTTTATGAAATGAACTATAACAAAATCCTGAACAAAAGATGGTTGCCATCAAATTGAACTGATAAATTAGTTCAATTCTCTGAAAATTGAAATGCATCAGTTTGACAGAAATTGCACAGCTGCTGCATTTAGCAACATAAAACTTTGCTTTTCTTCAACTCCAAATATTCAATCCGTATAACTGACATAATGGATGTGTTTCAAGCTCCTTGTTCCGTATATGTTGCTGAATTAGCGGCAATACACTTTACGCTAGAAATTGTTGCCTCACTAACACCGGATCAGTATTACATTTTCACGGATAGTCTCAGTTCTATAGAGGCTATTCGCTCATTGAGGCCGGTAAAGCACTCCTCGTATTTTCTCATGAAAATACAGGAGCTTCTAAGTGCTTTATCTTCGCGTTATTTTATCATCACCTTTGTATGCGTCCCATCTCATTGTTCGATTCTGGGCAATGAGAGAGCGGATTCGCTTGCAAAGGTGGGCGCTATAGAAGGCGATATTTACGATCGACAAATCGCCTTTAAGGGGTTAGATACGTTTTTGTCGAAAAAAATAGGAAAATTTGGATTTTTTTTTTGTAGGTGTTTAGCAATCTTTTTATAACAATAATGATTTAAATTTCTGACCGTACAGTCTGTTGACAATGTTTATGCAAAAAATTGTAATACATGTTAAATAGTTTTTAAGGGGTGGCTGTTTCCCTTAAACGCCTTTTTTGGAAGAGCCTTGCGGTGATAACTCCCCAGGTCGAACAGGTCAACTGAAACCATAAAAATAAAAAAAATCTTTAGTTTAGAGTAATTCCGTGCATCTGAACGATCGTTTTTATATGTTTTTTTTGTGCATACGGGAACGTTTTATGTAAAAATTGAATTTTTCGGTCGCTTGAGGTTTTACTAAAAAAATCGTTTCGGCGAAATAAAAATGTGTGCATGAAAAATGGATCGTTCAAGCACACACAAAATTCATTACGAACATTTTTAAATTTTTTTGAAGAAAATCGGTTCAGTAGTTTTTGGCCAATCCGCAAAAGTCAATTTGCAAAAAACACCATTTCGAGATATTCGCGTTTAAAGTTTCAAGTTAAGGTTTGGGGCCCTGACAGCGGCTGTGAGCGCTGTAATTTTCTTTCTTCTGCTCTGTGAAAATTTGGGAAAATGTTCTCCAGGAGTTGTTCTTTAAGATGTAAAGCAATAATTTTTTTTCGATTTTTTGAAAATGAAAAAAAAAGGTATATAACCACTTAATGAACAATTTACTATTTTTCGTCAACAGTCACTCGTCAGCTTTCAGTATAAATGGAGCAGAGGAGATTTGGGGCGATGGGAATATTCATCATCCCAAAGGTGTCGAAGAAATCTCGGTTTCGGGGATGGGACATTTTCATTCGTGTGATGTCTCGCCTCATGTCCGATCATTACTCTTTGCATTCTCATTTATACCAAGTTGGGCTGAGGGACAGCAATCTCTGGGAATGTGGACAAGGTTATCAGGACGCAGATCCCGTAATTTGGCCATGTGCTGAACATCGTGGTGTTAGATCTGAGCTTTATGATTCCCTTCGGCCCCGAGGTAGACAACCCAATGTACCGGTTTGAGATATTTTGGCTTTACGTGATCTGGAGTTTATGAAACTCATTTATGTGTTTTTAACTAACATTAGCCTTAGATTGTAGTTTGTTCAACCTGAGTGGTTAGTTTTAGTTTTTCTTTATCTGTGTTTGTGTTTTTCTTTTCCTTTTTCAAAAATGTTCAAATCAAGAGAAATCAAAAAATTGTATAATTATTTAATATAGACATGTTATGTAAACCATAATTAAAATTCCCGTCCATTTTCCCATCCTACAAATTGGTATTCCTATTAACCTTGAGATGGCTGCGAGTTATCGATTCTTTCCTCCTAACTTTAGTTTTAAGAAAACTGATGCATATAAATATGAAAACATAATGCATAAACAAATTTGTATCGATTGAGCCAGTACGTATTTCATTAATTATATGTCCGAGATCGTTAGCAAAAACGAAAACAATAGGTACTGTTGAAAAAATAAGGACACTTTTGAAAAAAAATATTTGAATTATTGAAAAAATCAGTCAATTTAAGAAGTGTTGAAACTATTAAAAACAAGTAAAAAATCATTAAAAAGCGTTGTTCCAACTTATTTTTGCCCTCCAAAATTTTCGAATAAACAAATTATTTATATCGACCTTACAAAGCGCCAACATTGTTTTTTTAGACCTCTTACTCCTTCGGAGTTCTTATTGTGCGTTGTATAAAACGCTAAACACTGAAATCCGTGTATCTGTCAAAGGATTATTACAATTAGAGGAATTAACAGCTATCTCTTGCTTAGCTGCATTTATTGATAAGTAGAATGTATCAAACTACGCATTTCGAATTCTGAACACTTTATTCGACTAACCGAATACTTGAAAATAATGTAAATTCCATTTAAGCTGTATTAAAAGAATTCGATTTTCCGGGACATCCCTGAACCTTACACTTGAACACCTTTCCATGTTCATCTATCTGTATACATTAAAATGAATTCCTGTCTGTCTGTCTGAACCTTATAGCCTCGAAAATTACTGAACCGATCGGCGTAAAATTGTGAATGGAGGGGTTTTTGGGGCCGGGAAAGGTTCTTTTGATAGTAAGAGACCCCTCCCTTTTGTGAAAGGGGTGCTCCCATACAAATGAAACACAAACTTCTGCATAACTCAAGAAGTAATCAAGCAAAGGAAACCAGATTTAGCATGTGGAAATTTTTGGAGAAATGTTTCTATGGTAGTTTGAGACCCCTCTTCATTTTAAAATCGGGGATCCCATACAAATGAAACACAAATTTCTGCATAGCTCGAAGACTCATCAAGCAAATGGAACCAAAGTTGGCAGGTTTTTGAAAGCAAATAATGTTTCTCTGTTAGTTTGAGACCCCTCCGGCTTCTGGAAGAGGGGGCTTTTCAATCAAATGAAACCACGTTTGGCATGTGAGGGTTTTTGGAGGCAGAATTTATGTCTGTCTGGTGGTTTGAGACCCTCCGCCTTCTGGAATATCTCCAAATGAAACAGAAATTACTGATAACTCGAGAACTTTCAAGCGTGAACTATTTGGTATGCAGGGGTTTTTGGAGGCAGAATTTATGTCTGTCTGTTTGCGACTCTTTAAGTTCCTATGATTATTTGAATGCTTGTATTTGTGCATACCTCCTCTCCTCTCTGGAAACACACATTTCAGCATAACTCGAGATTTAATCAAGCAAATGGAAAAAAATTCAATTTGTCATGGGGGTTTTTGGAGGCATGTTTTCATGTTTTTTTGTAAAATTTTCATGGGGTTTTGAAGACGCTTCCGCCTCCAGAATGGGGGTGGGGGACTCTCATACAAATGAAAAACTAATTTCTGCATAACTCGAGACTTAATCAAGCAAATGGAACCAAATTTCATATGTGGGGGGTTTTGAAGGCAAGAGAATTATCCAAGTTACTGAAACACAAAAACTTGTATTTATCAGGTAAGAAGAATATGATAGAAGTTTGAACCCCTGCTTAGTCAAGAAGAAAACTCATTACAAAATAAAACCATAAACGAGCCAGTTCTATTAAAATTTCATTCATTTAGTAGTAAGCGTAGCAACTTCCCGCGTTCAGCATGTCAAACATAAAAAGCTAAAGTAATAATCAATTATTATAGTCACAATATCACACACAATAACAGTAAGTTGTCAAATTAATGGACGAATTGGTGTAAAGTATATGATTACACAGGTTTTCAAGGTATTTGTCCTAGGTCATTTCTATGCGTACTGTTTTGAGTTCTAGGTGAGGTGAAAAGTAACCTACTTGACCGCCAAAATGCGATTTTACTGCAAAAAAGGGTATAGTGCTTTGCAGTCCGTTCCTATTAAGGCATACACGCCAAATTTCAGTGCGATACTGCCCTTAGTTTTGTTTTGACAGCTGATTGTTGTTGACGTGTTTGGCATCATCTTGAATATGGATAAAAACATTTTGTTCTCTCATAAACCATTATTTTTTGAGAGGCAAAACGACGAAGGAAACAAAAGAAAAGTGGGGCAGATTACACCGCCAAATATTGGTTTCTTGAATTTCGTGGTGGCCGCAAGTCGGCAGCGGCAGGCCCTCCGACCCAGCGGCAGGACAAAGTCAAGTAAGTTCAAAGTTGGTGATGGCTGACCGGAAAGTGAAGGTGCGTGAGCTAGCAGATGCCACAAAGATTAGTACTGAGCGCCCACGCCATATATTGGGCGAGATTCTACATATGGAAAAGTAATCCTGCCGCTGGGTTCCGCGCATGCTCACTCCTCACGAAAAACACGAACTCGAGAGCACTTCGAAACAGTGTTTAGACTTGCTGATAGGGAATCAGAATCACTTTTGGCATCAATCGGTAACTGTTGGTGAAACCTGGATCCACTATTACACACCAGCGAACAGAATGAGTGCTCGGCAATAGACTGAAGCCAGCACGAGTGCTCCGAAGCGGCCTAGGAAGGCTCAATTGTCATGGCATACTCTTCGTGGACTACCTCGAAAAGAATAAAACCATCAACAGCGAGTATTGCTGTGCATTATGGGAGCAATTGAAGGCCAAAACCACTGCAAAACGCATCACAACCACGGCTTAAAACAAGGAATTACGGCTCCAATTGCTTCCGCATCCACTGTTTTGACCCGATTTGGCTCGCTCGGACTATTATCTATTCTCAAACCTCAAAAGATGGCTCATCAATAAAAAATTCAGCTCACGCGAAGAAACTATCGACGCCGCGGAGGAGTATCTTGCAGACCGTCTGGAAAATTAATCTTCGGACGGGAGCAAGAAGTTGGAAAATAGCTTGAATAAGTGTATCGAGCTAAAAAGCGACATCATTGAATAAAATAAAATAAAAACATATAAAAAAAATCCTCAGAGCCTTTTTTTTTCTTGGTCCAGAGTAGGTGAAATTATCCAAAAACATTGTTTAGGAGTGCCAAACTATATGCGTATGCTATATTTGTCTACGACCGAAACACAAACGTGACGAGCTACCTTCCAAAGTTTTCATGTTATATTCTGTGCTTTACGACCGTAGCAATCCTGACGATGGGAATATTTTTGCAATTGAACTGTTAAACAATTGAACTATTAAACAATCAAGTAGATTTTCAGGTGGTTGGTAGGAATTTAAACAGAGGACTTGGATTGGTAGAGCAATGGAGACTTTTCAAGACTTCCTTTGAATCAAAGAATGGGCTCATTTCTCTATATGTTGAAATTCTTATATTTGGTATTCTTAGTGCTCTCATGCAAGAAAGAAAGGATTGTGCCCGATAACTGGGCTGTTATTGAAAGCTTACTGGTAGAGTTGCTGTGCTGCTGCTGTGGCTTATTTTCTGGTCCAAACTAATCACACAACGTATAGTAAGCTCACAGAAAGTAAGAAAACCCGAATACTGATGATATGTAGGCCTACGCACTTAATGCTTCGGTATCGTCAGATTTTGAGGTTTTGAATTTTCGGGACATTAGTTAGCGTAAACCAGTCAAAATCCATCATTGGGGTGCGTCATAATAAGATCTCTTTCATATTACATTACCACGGTTGATCGATCAAGCGGAAAGCGACCTGTGGACTCTATAGGTGATAGACTATGTGATGTGGAGACGACTTCTGACCTTAAGCTGACTGCCAGAAGATAAGTAAGAACAATTAATTATTAACTTGTTAAGTGTTTTGAAAATAAACACAACATTTTCCGCATAGTTTGTTCATGTTTGATCGTTTTTCTGTTGCTCAGCTGTAAAAATATATGCAAATGCTCGTGCCATACTTTGCTGGGATACCGATGAGAAAACACCAAGCGAAGCAATTAAAAACAACATCTATCACGATCCTTATCGATCGAACAAGATCATTCCAGCTATCGTCGGGTTGGCCCTCAACCGCATGGACATCGAAGACAATGTTGCTAGCTAACGACAAGTAGTGGTTCGTCGCTTATAGCCCGTTGATCTCTTTCTATCTTCAAAGTTCATAAATTATCTAATTTGCCGTAGAAAACGGATTTTCTCAATAGATCAATCGGACGGGTTGGCCCAAATATTATTCAACGAGTTATCAAAATAAAGCCATTAAAGGGTACCAAGCAGAATGAGAAATTTATGGCCGAGTGAATCGTATTAATGTTTATTCATTTGGAGAGCTCTCTGAGGCAGATACCAACGACATGAGGCGGATTCACGGCAGAACTAGAAACCTTTCAATATTTATACGACCACAATAAATAACAATATGTTATAAATGTCACATTTATAATATTAATAATTCTGCAGGCCTTCTTCCCCTCCGTTGGGACAAGCGAATTCACAGAAAGACAGGAATAATTGCTGTTTAATCCATTACGCCAAACGATGAGAACTGCGCGTGCGTTTAGATGTGAGTTTGTGTTTGAAGGCACTTTGCAACCTCACTCGTTTGTGCGTTCGAGCATCCGTGCGGATATTGCGTGCAGATCTGTTTCATATTCATAACCTCCTTGCTTTGGTGCAGTCACACATGACGATGGGAGACTTTCATCGGTTACAATCCACGGTTTGAGACCTTGGTGAATCGCGGAAAATGGCATTACTATTCAAATTTGTTTTTGCTCCGGCTCCGTGAGGATTACAGATGACTCATGTGACAAATGTTGTTACCTACAATGGAGGATTTAAATGTACTACAGCACAAAAGGGTTGATTTATCGCTCCCCACGATTGGTAGATTTCGCCTGGAAGCATCTTGAGGGCGATTGATATATAGATGCTCGTTCGGTTGGAATCGATTAATACTGTTCAGTGAAGATTTTCCCTCCATTGCAATGCAAGTGTCTTTTTTTTAACTTTACCATCATGAGCATGTTTAGCTCTATATTTAAAAGGTGTTTTATATTTTTGCTAAATAACTTTACCTCACACGATAGTAAACAATTTCATCACGTACCAACGTCAACCAATTTGTCAAATAAATAATCAATTGGTAACATCTTGCACTTAACTTACCACCACTGCTGGACCACACATCTTAACTCAGCCGGAGTGGCAAACGCAGCTGCCGAGACAATCGAGACTTTACAGGTCCCATTAAAAAACCGTTCATAAAACATTTTATGCCGTCGACATCCACCCAAAAATGCACCACCTACTGGCAAAAGTGAACTCCGAGATGCGCTTGTTGTTAATGACCAAAATATTATTGCCGTGCTTCCCTGAATGTTGTTAGCAGTCGTTCAAATCCGGTAACAATACGCTTCACGCATGTATCATCGTCGTCATGACGATTCACGGCGGCCCAAATGGCACCACCTGTTTAATTGTACTGCTGCTTTTCGCTGTCGGGTAGATGATCCAGAGTATGGTTAATTTAAATTTTATTACAAACATTGCATGGTGTCACCTTGGCTGTAGGCAGTAGTCTGGATTACCTACCGTGTCACTGATCATCAAATTGTAGTTCTTGTGGATGGAATAACAATGAATTGCAGGAACTGCAAGCGTTCGATGAAAAAATGCCACAAGTTTTTCAATATCTGAAAAAAAGAATCAATTAAAACAAATGCACGACTTTTTTACGAAGAAGTGCCTTATTTGAATTATAATTGATATTTGAATAATAATGACTATTGCTCCACAATTGAAACTGAGAGTTAAATTACAAACACCCTTTATAATGTTCACGAAGACATAGTTTCAATTCAAACATATATTAATTTGTTGATAACTGATAGTCGTTTTTTTTGGCCACATTTTTTTTAATTTTTAAAATGATGATGTTCCCGCCACTTATCCCTACAAAGGTTTGAACTAGACGATTTATCGATTAGATAATTTATTTAAAAGCAATTCAACCAGTTATGCAAAAAAAACTAACTGATTTCATCTACAGATGTAAACTTCTTCAAAAACTGTTCATTTGCTTTACAGCGATATAATTGTGAAAAGCTCTTGATGTCAGCCACAAATGTTCGCAAGTATTCCCAGCGATCAGGAAATCCTATTACAATTCAAATCACAGAATCCCGTGTAAGGACATTATCAAGATACAAGCCAATATCCGATCCTGCCCGCTACAGAGCCAATGCAGATCCAACACTAATGGAGCCACTAGCTTAGTTTTGGGCTGACCAAGGATATGCCCAACCAGAGAAATCGAGAAAATTTCCAAACCGATAACCATTGCAACGCGTCTAACATAAAAGTCGAGGAAGTGAATCTGTTACATCTTAAAATCAAACGCATTATTTTATTCTGCAAACGCTGTAGCCTCAGTATTTGTGTTCGATTGGCCAAAAATAAAATGGAAGGGCAAAAGTCCAAATGAGGAGAGATGATTGATTTGTATAGCTGTATTTTACTGCAAGTAGTTAAATCGTTTTTCAATCGGCATAGAATTCCATACTTCTTGGCAATTTTCTTGATGACATTGTCAATGTGAGCGTTGAACTTTAGCTTGTCATCAATAATCACGCTAAGATATTTAATCTCCCGAACGCGATCAATTGCCTCATTATCAATCGTAACTGAGACATCCTCATTTACTCGATTCTGCGAAATGACCATAAATTTAGTTTTGCTTATATTCAATTTCAATTGCTTACATTTCAACCATCTACTTAGAAAACGCAAAGCTTCGTTCAAATGGGAAACGGCTTCATTTAAATCCTTAGCTGCAATCAATAACACTGTGTCATCTGCAAACAGATTAATGTCACAAAGTCGTAAAACACGTCGCATGTCATTAATATACATAATAAACAAAAAGGGGCCCAAATACACTTCCCCGGGGCACTACTCACTCCTCACGGGACTAGAAACAGAATCATTAAAAACAGTCCGTTGAGTTCTGTCAGACAAATAGCTTTCAAACCATCTGTATGCAGTACTCGAAATTCCAAAGCGCTTTATTGTTTTCAACAACAAGGGCCTAGAAATTGTTTCAAAAGCGCGTTTCAGATCCAAAAAAACAGCAACAATTGTATCTTTACTCTCTAAGTTATCTTTCCATTTTGCTAATACTAAATTCAACGCGGTTTCACAAGAATGGCCTTCCCGGTAGCCAGATTGTTCCGGTATCAACAAAGAATTACTATTTAAATATTCTAGCAACTGGCCTTTCACAACAAGTTCTAAAATTTTCTCTAATGTGTGCAGCATGTTGATAGGACGAAACTCTTCGGCTTTAATCGTTCCAGCAACCTTTTGAATCGGAACAACCAACGATTCTTTCCACACTTCAGGCACGTGCCCAGTTTGTAATGATTCATTAATAAGGTCCAGTAAAATGCGACCAATGACATGAAAGCAATCTTGAATAACTCTAGCATTAACATTGTCTACTCCAGCCGATTTTCCTAATGAAAAGCAAATATTTCTAAGTTCATCTATTGTGATGGGGTGAAAACCTTCAAATCTGCAATTACTATTAACTGGCTGCTTTATTTCATCAGGTTCATCAACCAATTCAATAGATTGATTGATCAATGAAACACTATTGACGAAATAATCATTAAACTTAGATGCAATTGCTTGTTCAGACTGTTCTATTGTGCCGTCAAAAGTTATGGATCGCGGTTTGCAATTGCTAGGTTTTAATAAAGATTTCAAAATTTTCCATAACTCTTTGCTATTGTTTTGATGCTGATCAATTTTCCTCTGTATATATTCACAACGAGTTTTTTTAATGGATTGTGAATATTTATTCCGCGCGATTGTGTACTTATTCCAATGATTATCACTATTAGATCTACAAAATTTTATGTACCATTTGTCCCTCTTGCGTTTAAGACGCAAAAGATCCAAATTGTACCAGCTGTTCGAGTTCTTCAAAGAAACAAATTTTTGTTCAACTAGTTGATTTGTACACGTTTTCAAAGTATTTGTAAGAACAGCTGCAGACTCATCTAAACTATCGGTCACGATTGGAAAATCCACGCTTCTCTCAACAAGGTTAGAAACAGCCTGTTTTGATATTTCCTCCACACTTCAATTTCACAAAAGCTTCGAGAAAGCGAAATCGCGTAAAATCGTTTTTTAAAAAATCTAAATTTCAATGTTCGAGCTATTATTATAACGCAAATTAATATTAAAGTCACCAGCCAATACATTTAATTTACTCGAATCAAGAAATACCTCAAGCCAGTCCTCTAAAATTTCATTAAAACGCTGGTCACTAGAACTGGGAGAATGATACAAAACACCATAATTACCCATCTTTATGCCACGTACAACTGTTATGCCCAAGAACCAGTTACCATCAACCACTTCGTTGAGGCGAAGATTGAATTGAACTGACGCTTGACCCCTGCCATCAGATTTTGTACAGCCACCTTGTCCACCTTCTTCGCCGCAGAAAGCCAGTTTGCCTTGAACTGCTGCTCGTCCTTAGCAGTTTTTTTGGTCTTCTTTAGGTTCCGCTTGACAATAGCCCAGTATTTCTCAATTGGGCGGAGCTCTGGCGTGTTGGGAGGGTTCTTGTCCTTGGGAACCACCTGCACGATGTTGGCGGCGTACCACTCCATGGCCTTTTTACCGTAATGGCAAGATGCCAAATCCGGCCAAAACAGTACGGAACAACCGTGTTTCTTCAGGAAAGGCAGCAGACGTTTATTCAAACACTCTTTCACGTAAATTTCTTGGTTGACAGTCCCGGAAGCTATGAAAATGCTGCTTTTCAAGCCACAGGTACAGATGGCTTGCCAAACGCAGAAATTTCTTTGCGAACTTTGACAGTTTCGTGTGCTTGAAAATATCTGCTACCTTTCCCCTTTCTTTTGCCGTGTAAAACTCCTGTCCCGGAAGCAGCTTGTAGTCGGCTTTGACGTAGGTTTCGTCGTCCATTACCACGCAGTCAAACTTCGTCAGCATCGTCGTGTACAGCCTCCGGGATCGCGCTTTGGCCGTCGTATTTTGTTTATCATCGCGATTTGGAGTCACTACCTTCTTGTAAGTCGATAGTCCGGCTCGTTTTTTGGCTCGATGCACGGTTGTAGACGATAGCACCCAGCTTATTTGCGGCATCTCGGAGAGATAGGTTAGGGTTTCGCTCGAAACTACCGGTAACTCTCTTTGCCGTCTCAGCGGCTTCCGGTTTTCGATTTCTTTCCGATCCAGACTTCCTGGCTGTCGACAAACGTTCCCCAAACACTTTAATTACATTTGTAACGGTTGATTTGGCAACTTTTAGCGATTTTGCCAACTTTGCGTGCGAGTAGCTCGGATTTTCGCGATGCGCGAGCAAAATTTTGATACGCTGCTCTTCTTGGCTTTGACGGCCTTTTGACAACTGAAGAGTGAATTCCAAAATCAAAATAGGAGCAACATTCTACACACACACACCTTCAAAATGAGGGGTGTTCAGGTTTTTTAAATGCAAAATTGAAAGAAATACGTCAAGTTGATATTGACACAAATTTTGACCGTATCGCCCTTTAAACATCGGAGGATAATTGACGGCTCATGCCCACTACTTTCAATCTTGGCACCGACGTGGGAACAACAGCACTATAGTTTTCCCTCAGATTGTTTTCAATACCATTTTTCACATTCGTTACCTTAGCACCGATGGCACATTCAACAATAATGGCGCCATCTTTTCCATTTCTAAAATTGCTAATCCGTTGCGTTTTTGGATCTAAATTTGTTTTAAAAAAATTACGAGTATCATCGCAAGCTTGTTTGGACTCTTTTGGTTTGATCACAATGACCGGACGAGCCTTACGATTGCTTGGTTTACTACTGTTCAATTTACTATTACTATTTTGTTTATTTTTTTTATTGACATTTTCATTACTTCTTTTGAAGACATCCGCAAAAATTGCGTTGTCTTGGAAAACATCATCGTTATCGCTAAATTGAATTTTACGTTTTTGCCAATTTGTATCGGATCGGATTCAGAATGAATCGACACAGACCGCGCGCGGGTATCATTCGTTATAGCTAAAAATTTCTGCGCATTAATTTCCAAAACTGAACTTGTCATTGCATCGAATTTCTCACATAATTAATTTTTCAAAAGACACTTACATTTTGTCTCAACTGTTCCATCCCGTTTTTCAACGCGTCGTCTATTTGGGCAGAAATTTGAGCCAAAACAAAACACATTATCCATCGACGCTACAAAACAGCCAAAGACCTTACCGAAAGCAAAAAGACAAAGCAAAAAAATATCACAAAAATTTCTTTCGCAAATCACAACACTTTTCACACGTAAATTAATAATTCTTATGAGCAAAACAAACACAAAACTACTCTGTTCACCATCAAATAAACGTTCGAACTTGATAAACAAATAAACGTTCGAAATAAACGTTGGAACTAAACTGATAAAGGACGGAACGGTCAAAACTTGCTCGACTCAAATATGACGTAGTTTTTTAATCGTGCATTTAAAAAACTTAAACACCCCTTTTTTATAGGTGTATGCGTACGGGATATTGACTCTGTTTTGTTTTCGCCATTTTCTATTCAGTTGTCAAATGTGTTCTGAAGGTAGAAGAGCAGCGTATCAAAATTTTGCACGCTCATAAGCAAAATCCAATTTAGTCTTACGACGACTTGGCAAAATCACTTAATATTACCAAATCATCCGTGACGAATGTTATAAAAGTGTTAAGAAAACGTCTGTTGACTGCCAGGAAGGAAACCTAGACCCGGAAGCCGAAGAATACTGGCCAGCATTTTCAAACGCAATTCCAACCTTTCCGTCAGAGATATCGGAAACAAATTGGGAAAGTCCTACACAACAGCGCCAAAAGCAATGAAACAAGCCAGACGGTCAACATATAAGGTTACAATGACATCAAAACGAGATGATAAGCAAAACACAACAACCAAAGCAAGAGCGCGTAAGTTGTACACGAGTTTGTTAACCAAGTTTGACTGCGTCGTAATGGACGATGAAACATATGTCAAGGCTGATTTCAAGCAGCTCCTAGGTCAACTGGAAAAGGAAAGGTTCAAAATAAGTTTAAGCGGAAAAAATGTCAGTTCCCGAAAAAATACTTGATTGCACAGGCGATTTGCACCTGTGGACTAAAAAGCGAAAGTTTTGTGACTGCTGGCACTGTTAACCAAGATATTTATGTAAAGAAATACTTGCAAAAACGCTTATTGCCTTTCTTGAGGAAACATAGTCGCTCCGTGCTGTTTTGGCCAGACCTCGTTTCTTGCCAGTACGGAAAAATGGCTCAGAAATAGTATACCGCCAATAGTGTGCAAATTATACTCAAGGAGAAAAACCCTCCAAACTTGCCGGAACTGCGCTCAATTGAAAAATGTTAGGCAATCGTACAGAGCAACCCCAAGAAAACTATAAAAACAGTGGGAAGTGAAAAACATTTAAAGTCAAATTAGCGTTCAGCGTCAAATAAGGTGTATATAACAGCGGTACAAACTTGATGGAAGGTGTGAATCATAAAGCCCGACAGTTCACATTTAGAAGATCGAAAGCCTAATCAAATAATTTTCCTGTGTTTTGTAGACGACGAACTTCAAAAAGAAATAGAGATTGATCATGTATATAATCATGTATGTATGTATGTATGTATGTACCATGTATGTATACACCCTCAAGTTGAAAAGGTGGCAATAAAGCTGTTGGCAGCACACAGATTGCTCGAAACAAATTAAGCACTGTGTGTTTAGTGCCTAGAAAGTCGAAGCAACCATTGGATAAATATGGGTGAGACAATACCACAAAATTCCGCAACGCTATTGGCCACTGATGTAATTTCGCTGTCAAGTGTTCTATATTTATTTTCACTCGTCATCGCACTCCCGTCTCCCTCTCGTCAAGTATGCCCTTTTTGATCTCCACGCTAAGCCATGCAAGTGTGTGCGAACGACATTTGCTTTGTTGCTCTACCACTGAATGCCTCAACAGTTGAAGCAACTGTAGGGCTTTTATTCAACACTCTATAACTTGAACAAGTAGTCGAATGGCTACTTTCTAGAGCCGTGGCGGGGGGGGCCCCGGTGGGAAACTAGGTAAAAAAAAATATTCTTTTTTTGTGTGGGGGGGGGCCCCCGCCCCCCAATTTATGGCCAACTAAACAACCACACCACACCCCCACCCCACCAAATCATCTAAAAGAACAAATGGAGGGGTTGTGCCCACGCCCCCGATGAATTTTGTTTTCTATCTCCCAATTACGAACGATAAAGAAAAAAAAAACAAAAATCATGGAAAATTGTGTTACTTCTTGCTGTGGTGGGGGACTGTTCCAGAAAGTATAAGCACACTTTCAAAATAACAAAAAAGTCATGTTTTTTTTTAGTTTTAATAATTTTATTTGACAAATCATATCTGTATTTGTGTTTTATTTGATATTTTACTCTCGTTGAATCAAAATATTTAATCATAGCCAAGACTCCTAACTTTTCCTCGAACATGACCCATTAGCTTCTGCACAGTGGTACTTCCCACCATTTTGACCACTTTTGGCCAATCATTTTAAATTTTTTGGATGTCGTCCGCTGGTTTTATGATTTTCAAAGCTTTGCTTGGGTTAAAGCCCAAAAAGTCTCGATTGGCCGTGCCTCCGGGCAGTTCGGTGGATTCATGTCTTTCGGCACGTACCATTCTAGAGTGTCCTTTGCGTAATGACATGACGCCAAATCAGGCCAAAACACTACTTGACCTTCGTGCTGCCTGATCATCGGCAATAATCGCTTCTGGAGACATTCCTTAATGTATTTCTGAGTGTTCATCGTCTCCGTTGTGATGTACGGACTAGATGTTTTACCACACTCACATATTTCCTGCCGAACCATAACCTTCTTACCGATTTTTTCGGTAAAAATTGCCTTCTCCGTTTCGGGGATGTCTTTGTCTTCGCTTACAGTATAGAATTGTGGTCCGGGAAGCGTTTTGTAATCTAGTTTCACATACGTTTCATCGTCCATTATTATACACCCAGAATTTCTACACAATAACGAATCGTAGAGTTTGCGGGCCCGTGGTTTCACGGACGCGGCCTGTTTTGGGTTCCTTTTGGGTTTTTTCTGCTTCCGGTATGTTTTTAGCCCAAGTATTTCTTTGGCACGCATGACGTTACTCAACGAGGTCCCTAGTTTTTTTCGCAACATCCCAAACGGAAGTCGCTGGTTTTTGCCTGATCTTTTTATCGATATCCGGACTGGACCGAATTTCGGACCACTCTTTGGCGCATCTTCAAACGTAAACTGTTCTCTATATTTTCGAATTGCAGATCGTACCGCTCCAACGCTTACACCCTCTTTCTTGGCCACTTTTCTCAAGGAGAGTCCGCTCACAGTGCACCATTTGTGCACGATACTTTTTCGTTGTTCCAGAGTACGACCGCGCATTTTGATAGGTAACACAAAACTGAGCACTTTTTTGATGCTATGTCATTCAGAAATGTGCAAACAAGAGGACGTAGCCAAAAGATATTGAAATATTTCATTATATTCAAAATGACCGTTAAAATAAGGTGTGCTTGTATTTTCTGGAACAGTCGTTATAACTTAATCAATTTGGACCAATGTTTGACCGTTCCACCCTTCAAAGTCAAAAGACTAAAATTGACTAACTGAAATTTTTATGCAAGAGGAACTTGGGCCTTGAAAGAGGGGGATTGGGGGGAGATGGGGAATAATAAATAAAAAGGGGGGGGATTGGGAGTCTTGGTGTTTTTGTAAAAAAACCCTTGGGGGGGGGGGAGTTGTGCATGATTATGGGTGTGTAAGTAAAATTAATAGGGGGGAGGGGAATGTTAATTGTTATTTTTTTTGTGAGTAAAAATGTTGTGCACTTAATAATTGGATGGGGAGCAAGGGGGTATGGGGAAGGGGGGGGGGGGGGGGAAAAAAAAAGGGGTGGGGGGGGAGAATGTTAAGAAACTTGGGAGGGGGAATGGGAAATGGGTGTGATTAGGGGGGAGGGGAATTGGTGTTGTTTTGGAGGAAAAGTTTAAAATGAAGAATTCTGTCAAATAATAAAAGCCAGACAATTTCAGCCCGATTGGTTTAAAAATAATATATATTGACTGTTTGGTTTTTCAACATTGTTTCTCATTTCATTTATCATCTGTCAATATTTGGTATGACCAATCTTTGCTTTCTTACGTTGAGGCATTATTTCATTCTGTTTTTTAGATGTTCAGGAGCAACTTGATCTCTTGCTGCTTCGAGGGCTTCATTATCATAGTTTTCTTCTACCTTATTTTGTAAATGCGTATTAATTAAGTGAATTAATATGCCAAATTACATGTTTTGCTATTGCTGTGAAAATAAAAAAAATATCAATTTAATTCCCATTCATATAACGGTTTCGTTGTCATACTGTTTGCTCTTCCAGCGAATTTGAATTGTTTTCGTTGATCAAACTGTACAAACGAAGTCAACAGCACCAGAAGCATTGTAACATGTGCGACCCCCAAGCAAAGCCACGACGCACGAAGATCGCATTAGCCACTTCCTGAGTCGTGTCCCGGCCGTATGAGCTGAGTCAGATTTATCGAACCGCGACATGATCGCATCTACGGGCTGCGTTGCTTCAAAGGAACCCCAAAATAAACACCTATTTCGAGTGTAGAACCAAAGCAAAATCCACTTTTGAAGGAAATCCCCATTACCGCAATCAACAGCATCGTTGGTCGTGCGAAATAATTCTGATTCAAGTGGCACTTCTTCGAAAAACAACGACAACAACGGGGCAATAAATCTGCAACTTCGCAATGATTCATGCTTTTCGGAGGGTTTCATTTGCAATCCGCTTTTTGAGAGGATGCTTTGTTCGAGAGATGGTGGGAGGATCACCTGTCAAGATGTTGACGAGGAAGCGTGGTGTGATTTCTCCCATGACCATTAAACGCTGGCTTGGAAGGAATTTGAACTTTGGTTTCCTTCCATTAATTAGCTACAGAGATTGGATTTCACCTGTCAAAGCTGGAAATTGTTGAGAGAACTGAATGTAAATTATGTGTTTGTCAAACGGTTTGACAGTTGACCTTCACGCAAACACGTTGTAGCGCCATTCGATGGGTGCGAGGGCGGATGCCCAGAACATATGCTTTAACTAATCCGAACAATGTACCTCTTAATCTCCGGCAAGTAGCTAAATCTTCACGCGCCAAAGTCTAGACAATTACACGCGATCGGCCGAAGCGCGGTACCTTATGTAGTAGTATTTAGCTACATTGAACATACAACCACGGTATGGCATGACGGTGCACGCAATCCACCCACGACTGACAGCCGTGCCATAGACGGTGTGTAGATTTAATGGTATTTTCTTCGTGGCTGGATGCGAGTTGAGTGGTCTGCATTTGTCTGTGGCCTTTCAGCACGTTACGGTTGAGTGTTATCACTTCGCCGCACATATGATTGATACGCGATCCATGATGCGTAAGAGGCACCAGGGAACACCCCATGTTCTCCTTATGTTCGATCGATTGCACTAGCTGTTTTCATCGATTTCCTCGATTGTTTTACTATAGTTATGAAGGGATACGTTATAAATAGTTTGGCAATCGAGGAGAAAGTGGTCAGTCCGTTGATTGCCCGCGAAAGGCGTAGAAGGTTTCAACGGTTGTATTCAGTATGGTCCAGGTGAGTTTGTGACTGGTTGCGAAAAGCACCGATCAGAACGTGGCAACAATGAGTGATTCCTTATTCTAATTGCAGTGGTTCAAACCAGTGCTATTGCTGGCAGGTCTGCTGGTGACCGCTGAAAGTGCATCGAGAAGAAACAAATACGAAGTCAGTGTTCGGCATGGCCCCTTCGAGATCCATCAGAGGCATGTGAATGCGAAGCCTTTCAAGGAACCCAGTCGGGATAAGGTGGGATCGAATAATCCTCAGATTGGATACCGGAAGGAAGTGTCTCTATCTGAAGAAATCTATGAACCACGAAAAAAGGGTCGCAAACGTGATGAAAAGTGGGATCCGAGGGGTTCGAGGGTTGAAATGAGAAACGGAACTCATCGTCAAGGATCTAGCAGTAATCGAGGCACGAAAAGTTCGAAATTTAATGGTTCTTGGAGTTACACAACGACTTTTGCACCATCGACGAAGGCCAGTACGACAAACGCTCCGATGCATTCTCAATTTGGGCAACGGAACTTGGCGAGAAAAACGACAACGACTCAGCAACCTCTTCGGGAAGAAATTTGGATATCCACGACGCCCGTCTACCAAAACTATGAAACAACCGAACGCTTTATCGATCCAAACCTTTCACATCATGGCTATGTACCAGACTTCAGAAAAATGCCACCTCAACCAACCACATTTTACAATACGCAAAGTGAAAGTCATGCGAAGAAAGTTTTAACTAAAGAATTATTTCAAAATTCAGAGGAGAATGATTTCCAACGAACAACGGTGGCTCCTCAAACCGAGCAGAGTTTGAATGTTGTGAGTCCAGTGACTCCCAGTGTCTTGTTCCGTAATCCTCAGTTGCGAGTTCCATTTAGCAGTGACAACATCGTTCAAACGCAGTTTATACAGTCTCAGAAAGAAGCAACTACAACTACAACAGTTCCCACGACTACCACAACGACCACCACCACAGCTGCACCAACCACGACTACTACTCCAATTCCCCCGAAAAAAATATCTCTGTACGAAGACGATGACAGTAACACCATCTATCTGTTAGTCAAATATCAGAAACCTCATAACGGTAAGCAAGCAAAAGCTGACGTCCTAGAGATTCTCGATAAACATAGCAAAGTCGTTCAGAACATAGGACGTAGCCAGCTGAAGAAAGATTTCAAGCAATATCCAAACATGGAAGAAACCGTCCGAGAAAGCTTGAAAAACATCAATCTGAATAGCGAGGAGGTGACGAGCGGCGGATATTCCGTCAAAGAGAATTTAGGAAGTGATGAGCACAATCAAATTTCAACCCCTTTGGCACTTGTGGGACCCCCCATGCGAGGAGCTCAGACAAATCAGGCGAATCAAAACGGACTGCCCTCAGGATATCCATTCCAGCAAAATCACCTGGTTCAGAACTATTTACAGCAGCAACAGAATAGCAACGGCTTCCTGAATAATTTTCAGCTAACTACAATCCAACCCAATCGGCAGATTACTCAAGATGTGCAAAGACCAGTTCAAATCCAGAGTCCACAAAGCTTCCAGACTGGATTTATTCTTCCTACGACATTCTGGGGTCTCCCAATGAACCAGGTCCAGCAACATCAACCACAGTTAGGCTTCGTTCAACCAAATGCATTCCGCTTCCAGCATATGATAGGCCAACAACAATTCAGCCAAAATAACAACCACAACAACAACAACAACCAACAAAATGTTCCCCCGAACCAACAACAGTCTCAAATCAAGCTGGAAGATCAAGGCGATCCAAGGATTCAACTTGATCGCAGCTCAAAAACCCCGGTTGAGGAACACAACGGAAATTCACTGCGGCAGAGCTCCGGATCAGAGGAGTTCAGCGAACCTACACTACGGGATAGCTACGGAAAGTACGTGAGCGAAGACTACCAGGACTACGACGAAGCCAAAGGAGCACGACGACCTGATACGCAGAGTACGGAAGCAATTGATTCTACAACGGAAACCCTCAACGAAACTACGGATCCTTTGGAGCTGACACGGTTTTTGGTAAGTCGCAATGGGGGACTTACTGTGGAACAGTTCAATAAGCTGTTCAAAGATTATCTGGACAAAGAACTGACGGAGAGTGACCTGGATAGCTACGAGCATGTCTTGGAGGCAGTTGGAGGTTCGGGTAGGTCATCTTCTGGAGCGCAAAATGGTCAACCGATCATGGCAGAAAGTGATGAATCATACGAACCGGATCAAAAACAACCACAGCAGCAGCACCAACAGCAGCAGCAAGACGACTCTGGACGTGATGGTTCCGGTTCATCAGAAGCTGACGAGGAAATCCGTGTACAGATCAATAAAATTGGCGGTCGACTCGAACCGATAGTAAAGATAGGATACGGAAGTTCCAAGTCCCATCAGGGAGTATACAAATCACCCAAATTTTTCGAAAAGCTAAGAGAGAGCAGCCTCGAAGAGGATCAGACGGAGCAATGGGAAGCACCGGAACCGCCACAGGATCCTGCACCTAACAGGGGGTTTGAGGATAATCCCGTGTTCGGATTTTCGACTCCCAATGGAGGAACCAGGCAGCAACAACAGAATCAGCAGCCCCAGGAGGAGCGCAGCCAGAAACTCGAAGAATCGCAGAAGCAGCAGGAACAGCAGGAGAATAGCGTAAGTGAAGAACCTACCAACAGTGGCCATCAAGGAGGACTAAGTTATATTAAGTTCGAAAAATTTAATTGAATCAGACTGAAAGCTACCCAAAAAAGCAAACCATTTTCTTTAATTAGTGCTAGTTGCAGTTGTTAATTGTCAATAAATCGAATGTTTCAACGAAAACGAAAACGAAAATAGGAACGATGAATCATTGCCCTTTTTGGTTTCTTTTACGTCAACGTCCATGATAAGGAATACCAATGAGGAAGCAACGAGCGGCCCATCTTGTTTAATGCATATTCAAAACGTGTACGGTTCGATACGCATGCTCTACTTCGTGTTCGATTGGCTCAGTGAAGCGATTTACATGATAGCGGTAGGGGCTTTTTGCAAACGAAAGTAAGAGCACAACGCTATGAGATAATGCTGCTTAACTCAATTAAATGTTTATTAGCTATTTATGCAATGTTCATGACCGGGTCCGTAAGAATAAATAAGATTTGGTTCATAATTAGTTGATTTTCTTAAGCTTGCTGTAACTGTGAGCTACACCATTGGTTTGCTCGCGACGTTCATCTTTTTTCTCGACCTGTTTGACATCTGCCGTGATTCCTTGTTTGGCATCACCCTCGTAGTGGACGATTCGTTTCTTACCGTCAGGTTCATTTAGAGAGTAGACACCTTTCACGTGATCACCAACGCGTTTCTCCCATTGATCTTTATGATCTCCGGTTTTGGGATCGTAAACTCCGTATGCAAATTCATAGTTGGGAAGGCCAGTTCCTTCTTTTTTTCCACTTTGCTTCGTTTTACCACCATTTTGTTGCTCATTTCCTTGTCTCTGTTCTTGACGTTCATTTTGATTACCTTCTTGCCGAGTTGCTTGACGTTCTTGTTGGCGTCCTTGCTGATTTTCTGCTTGCCGAGTTTCCTGTCGTCCTCGGACATTTTCTGCTTTGGGTTTCTCCTGTCGGGCTTCTTGTCCATTCTGTCTATTTTTCTTACCGCCCTGGTTGCCGGATCCTTCTGAACGGTTTTCAGATCGACCCACCTGACGTTGTTCCTGTTGACTTGTTTGTTGTTGTTGCTCACGACCAGCTCCTTGACGCCCTCCTTCCTGACGACTGACCTGCTGACCCTGTTGACGATTTCCTTGCCTTCCTTCCTGTCGATTATCCTGGTTGCCTCCTAGCTGTTTTTGTTCATTATTTCCTTTTGAATCTCGACGACCACCCGTTTTGCCATTTTGACGATCTCCCTGTCGTCCCTCCTGACTATTTCTCTGTTGACTCTCCTGACGACTTTTTTGTTGTCCCTGCTGACGTCCATCCTGCCGACCTTCCTGACGACCAGCCTGTTGGTTTTCCTGTCGACCTTTCTGTCGGCCTTCTTGTCGACCTTCTTGGCGACCTCCCTGTCGTCCTCCTTGTCGATCCTCCTGACGACCTCCCCCACGACCTTCCTGTCGACCTTCCTGTTCACCTTCCTATCGACCTTCCTGTCGACCTTCCTGTCGACCCTGCCCTGTCGACCGCCCTGTCGATTTCCCTGGCGTGCTCCCTGTCGACCTTCCTGCCGACCTTCCTGTCGACCTTGCTGTCGACCTTGCTGTTGACCTTCCTGTCGACCTTCCTGTCGACCTTCCTGTCGACCTTCCTGTCGACCTTCCTGTCGACCTTCCTGTCGGCCTTCCTGCCGACCTTCTTGTCGTCCCTCCTGACGTTCCTGCTGACGTCAAGCCAAACATTGTTTTAGGTCCTATATAACATTTGTATCAAATCGAGAAAAATAGGATTGAAAATTTAAATCTCATTTTTAAATCAGCAATTGCAACTTTAACATGTAATCTTCAATTTTTGCATGGTTTTCAACGTAAAACATCGTCAAGATTACAAAGAAAATGTTAGTTTTGAAGTTTACGATGATTTTACTTGTGTTATTGATACATTTATTACATGAGGACCACAACTTGCATTTACATTTGTAGATTGGACCTGTTAGATTAGTCTTTTGCCAAGTTAGAATGTACATTGGACTTTTTTGATTGCGATAAGAACTAATAGAATAACGTTCACATTAGCTCTCTTTTAGCTTTATTTTTGTACTCTTGTACCGCCTCATCTTTGCAATAAGCAAACATTCAATAAAAAAGTAGTCTATTATATTAGGTTTTAAGGCAACTAGCTGACACATATTTATTCAATCGGATTATTGTAACAGGTGCACTAGGTACGAGAAATGCATGTTCTTGAGCTTAAACGGCAAGACTATATAGGGTTAGTGAACAAACTTTATGACACAGTAGATATTTTTAGAGCCACATATATAAAATCAAAACTGCTGGTTTACATATCACGCAAATCATTCTTTTTATACTTAATCTGCCTCCTTAAGTACCTTAGGGATCTCCTGCACACTACCAAAATGTCATTTGAATTTCTATCCTCTGAGACCGACAATGCAGAAGCGTACTTTAGCACACAAGAATTAGTTGAAAGAGAGGAGAACATAAATTCAATCAAACACATCTTTCGTCGAATTGCGTATGTGTCAGCTTCAAGAGACATAATTTTAAACGAAATATTTCTTTACGTTCCCCGAATTTTTACAAACCTGAATTACGTCTAGTGTAAAATTCATAATTTCTAAGTATGTAGGAGTATGTGCATAACAGTGGCAATTTGTATTCCATCCAGCAAATAGGTTTGAAAATAGACATAAAGTGTGAAATTTTCGCAAAAATTGATGAAACTAGCTTACCGTGCAAAACTGTGCAATAACGGACCAACGCATCTGATGTTGCATTAGTCCCGTGTGAAATACTGCCATGAGCAAAGCTTAAATTAGAAAATAAGATGCATTGGTGCTGCATTGATTGAGATTTGTGTCGATTTGTGAGCTTTCCGGTTGAATTATAGTGTAGTCAGATGATGGAGTTCTCAAATATGATGGGCTACTGTTTTCCAATTGCAAGAATCAGAGGGTACAAGAGTACAAAAATAAAGCTAATGGAGATCTAGTGAGAACATTATTTTACTAGTGCATACCGCAATCACAATAGTCCAATGCACATTCTGAACTTGACAAAAGATCCAATCTTAACAAGATCCAATGTATAAATGCAAAATGCAATAGGTCCTAAGTAACAAATAATCAATTACACGCCTAGAATCAGCCGTAAACACCAAAGGCAACATTTTCTTTTTAGTCCTGACGGCGTTTGCGCTAAAAATCATACAAAAACTAAAGATTACACGATTGAGTTTCAATTAAACGATGCAATTACACGATTACAAAAATTAAAGATGACACGATTGAGTTGCAAAAAATTTAAATTTTCGATCCTATTTTTTCGATTTGACACAAATGTTGCTTGAAGTAGTTGAATATTATCCATCCGAACGAAGAACTTTTAGTTTGTTTTCATTTTTCGAACAATAAGAACACGCGTTTTTAGAAGGCGAAATGTAGGTCCTATGTACATCTGTCAAAAGTTTAGACGAACATTGTACATTGGACAAGTGGCTGACAAAAGTCCCATGTACAGAGCTGTGCGATATCAGACGGAAGGTACATTGGACGTTTTTGTTATCGAGTCATATTTTCAATTTTTTTTATCTTAAAGCATAATTTCAAAATGATTCATAGAAAAGTAATGGCTTTCCATCCAAATCGATATTCAACTCAATTTTGTTTATATTGTTACTTAGGACCTAATTCAGTGTTTAGATATTATATTATGAAAAGGGATGAACGAGGATGTTAGATGGGAGAGAGAGAATGTAAAGAAAAAAATTGAAGGTGTATGTGGGAGTCAATTGTTTTTCGGAAGAGGGAAAAAGTGAAGGTAAAAATAATTGTGGTGGCTTGATATATTATATCTACGATAACAAAGCGTCAAGGTCCATTCGGTTTTTAGGCAGCGCTGTGTGGTGGGGTTATCTGTGGCGAGGTTGTGGTGGGTATCAAATTGTGAGGGGTGATGGGGACTTCGTTTGTTTTGTTTGTTTTTTGCTTATGATTGAGGGGGAAAAAAGTGAGAAAAGGGAAAAAATTGGTGTGCGGGAGGTGTGGAATGATAATATCCAGCAGTTAATCGGTAAAAGTATTTATTTATGGTTAGTTTTCAATAATGTATATTTTAATCAACCTCGTAGAGGCTGCAGGTCAAATTGAAAAACATCAGCACAACGATCGCACTTACTTTCGGAAGTCTAAGAGGAAACGTTACTTGACGGATAATACATTTGACAAATTCGGCTACAAAATGAAAGTTCATGTGAAAGGTGCTAGCTTAAGTCCGATTAAATTAAACTTGTTGCCTGAAACAACTATAACTGCTGATAATATTTCTTCCCGTAGTTCCGGAAGTAAACATCAATGGAGGAATTTACATCCTGATTTTTCTACAACATCCACCGGTAAATTGAAAGAAGATGATTTCATGTATCATCACTGATTATAATTTATTCATTATCAGCAAAACTGGATCTAGAAAAAGAAATGGAGCATTAGATCCGCTTACCTTTTCTTGATCTAACGAATCAGAATGTTCAAACTGCTTCCAGTAATGCCACCGCTATATCCCATCGGAAAGACAACAATGATACTGCACTGGAGAGCTCCTTAAGTAACAGCGGCATGTATTGAAGCAGGCTGTCATGTACGGCATTGATGTGCCACAACAACATATTGCCAATGTGAC
Source organism: Aedes koreicus (assembly GCA_024533555.2). Lineage (NCBI taxonomy): Eukaryota > Metazoa > Arthropoda > Insecta > Diptera > Culicidae > Aedes > Aedes koreicus. The sequence continues at coordinate 264,339 of JAHHFK020002116.1, forward strand.
GTCACTCGAGAATTAGAATTTTTTAATCGTGTTGATTTTTTTTTCAATATGACTATATTCCAAAGTTCAGAATCATAAGAGCCTACAATGATCTATTCTCGTCGCTTGATTAAATTAATAGTTCCCGGTGCGTTTAAAGGTACTTTTGCGCTCCCGGTCACAACAATCATCGTCATCAGCTACCGAAAGTAAGTACTTCGTAAGTAAAAAAAAGTGTCCGATTATGCTGAGGTCTAAACAATACCCCTTTTATACGAATTTAGATTAATTTCCCTAGTTTCCTTCGTTCAGCAGAGCAGCCACTTCAACACCATTCATTGATCGTGCTGGGTACGATGTTCCACTTGATTTATCCAAAAAAGTTGGAGTTGCGTACAAAGCTCATGAGGACGAAATCAAAATGTATGATGCCTAAGACCTGCGCTCAAAAAAGACTACAGGGAAGAGCTTTGCTGCAGGTCTGTCCAACAATATGACGAGGGAATCAACGTTTGATACTAATAAAGATCGTTCTTATGATGATGATGTGAACGATGCAGAGGTTGAGGGCGATTACAGTTTCTTGAATGAATTGACGATTTATGAGTACTTCGAAAACTTTAATGAGCTAGCAACCGAAACCGATAGCTTTTCAAGTGATGAGGATAACGATGATTAGAATGGTAAGTTTGTTGGTATAGATAATGTGTCGCTATGTTTACATAATTCCAACATTTTTTTTTCAGTCACTGCACCATCGCAAAAAAATATCAATTATTCGCAGACTGACTGTATTACCGAGTTGGGAAAGGAAGATGGTCGTAGAGCAAAACGAAAGGAAAACATAAGGGTTGTGAATAAAATACGCAGAGAAAAAGGGAAATCCTACGTCTGGAAAAACGGAACTGTTGTACCAGCTTGGCACAACACCGTGTAGTTCTAGAATGGCCTGCCATCAGAAGTACCCTGAACGAATCCAATTTCTTCGGAACCTTTTACGGTTTAATTCGAACAGTCAAAATCAATTCCTGGCAAACCATATCAACGTCTCAAAAACAGCCCGGCTGAAGGTAGGTGTGTGTGTTGGAGGGGGTCAATAATTGGATGATTTGTTATTTGATACTACTGTATGCCTGTGTGCTTTCATATAAAATAAAGCATGGTTTATTCAGCCTGACGAATATTCAATGCTTCTTTTTTTACGATAGGTAATAAACTCAAGACGTACATTCAGTCGAACGTATACTTTACCTGCAATTAAAGGGAAGGTCAAAATATGCAAGACGATGCACCAGGCGACGTTCGATATCGGGAGTAGAAAACTGCGATTAGTGGCTGCTAAAGCCGTTTATGGATTGGAGATTGCCAGCGACGATAATAGCAAAGAGAACGGTAATCCTCAACAGACTGACAAAGTACACGGAGGGTATAGGCGGTCTGGTTCAAACAACTAGTTTGGCATCCGTAAAGTGAAGTCGACGTTCGTGATGTTATTCTGTCCGTCACCAAGACGAGAGCCGCATTGGCAATCCAGTTCTTGACGATGCGAGGAGGTCGCGTTCAATTGCGCCAGTTGGGTGGCTATCGCCGACTCGCTCCAACGCCTTCAGGTTCCTGGGTACCTGTACAAGATTCTGGGAAGTTATTTCCAGAATCGCGTACTGGTGTACAATACTGAGGTAGGCCAGAAACGTGTTCAGATCACCGCAGGCGTCCCACAAGGTTCGATCCTGGGTCCGGTGCTATGGAACACGATGTACGATGAGGTACTACGGCTTGAGTTCCCGAACGGGGTGAAGATAGTCGGGTTCGCGGACGACATCACCCTTGAGATATGTGGTGAATCCATTGAAGAGGTGGAGCTAACGGCCTCGCACTCCATTGGCATTGTGGAGAGATGGATGAGTTCCAGGAAACTGGAGCTAGCCCACCATAAGACTGAGGTCACGGTTGTTAACAACCGAAAATCGGAGCAAAATGCGACGATCAGTGCAGGTAACTGCACAATCGAATCGAAGAGGTCTTTGAGGTATCTTGGGGTCATGATCGACGATAAGCTGTCCTTTATCAGCCACGTCGATTACGCCTGCAAGAAAGCCTCTATGGCTATATCGGCATTATCCCGCATGATGTCGAATAGCTCGGCGGTGCAAGGGAGTAAGCGTAAACTCCTGGCCAGTGTCGCCCTGTCCATACTTAGGTACGGCGGGCCGGCATGGATCACCGCCTTGAGTACCAAGAGCTACTTGAGTAAGCTAGAGAGTACGCACAGGTTTATGTGCCTAAGAGTGGTTAGTGCATACCGAACGGTATCACGCGACGCGGTCTGCGTCCTAGCGGGGATGATGCCAATAGGCATTGTCATAAAAGAGGATGTAGAGTGCTTCGAACAACGTGGAACAAGAGGTATTCGAAAGACCACTAGAGCCGCATCTATGGTTAAGTGGCAAAGGGAATGGAACAACTCCACCAAAGGTCGGTGGACCCACCGACTAATCCCGGAACTCTCCGGGTGGGTTGGTAGGCGACACGGTGAAGTGAACTTCCACTTAACGCAGATTTTGTCAGGCCACGGCTGTTTCAGACAATATCTGCACAAATATGGGCATGCACAGTCCTCCGCATGCACCGAGTGCGCGGGAGTAGAGGAAACTGCGGAACATGTGTTCTTCACATGTCCTCGCTTCGACGGCGCGAGATCCGGCATGATAGCCGTAAGCGGTCACGACACGACTCCGGATAATTTGGTCCAGAGGATGTGCCAAGACCGGGACATCTGGGACGCGGTATGCATAGCAGCCTCCCAGATTGTCCTTGATCTCCAACAAAAATGGCGAAACGACCAACGGCAGGTCGCAGGGACCACCTAACTACTAAAGCCCTAAGTAGTTAGACATAGTGGGTGCTTAACAAGCACAATAGCCCCCTCCCCGAAGTAATACCGAAAGGTGGTCCCGGGGAGGGTCCAGGGCTTAAGGCACGGGTGGGTTTTTAGTGGGTCGAGGAGTTGGCACCCTCATCCCCACACCCTGAGTTCTTCAGGTGTCTGGTTGCAGATTTTCCATTCCGTCTAAAAAAAAAATTTAAAAAATCAAAACGCATATGTGTGGTCAACTTGTCGAGAATGTTTCGGTCAAACGATCACAATATATTGTTCTATTGTGGAGTTTGATGGATAGTACCAACTGTTTTCCAAGGAGGTTCATCATACGTTTAGTCTTATCAAATATTGTCTTATCAGGTCGATTAATAATTGTTATTTAAGGAGGTGGAGATAGGATAAAAATATACAAGTTTCAACTTTTGTTTGCGAAATATTCATTTATTTAAAAAATCATCCCGAAGTTAGACTTCAGAATTATCTTCAATTATTAAACTAAGCTACTTTTATTATATCACACGGCATTTAATTGTCAAATGGTCACAAAAGATGGGCACTATCACTACACTACAGCCTTTTTCCCCTTTCCCCCTTAATCGCATTAATCTAACTCTAATCCAGTCAAATCATCTTAGTTTTTTTTATTTTATTTGCACCACCAACTTGTGTCCAAATGCCCAAATAATGCCACACTCCCAATGTAGTTCAGATTAACTCAACGTTTCGGTTATCAATTTTCTTGCTTCCGCTTGCTATAGCTATGAGCAACCTTCTTCGATTTCTCCTTCTTTCCAGTTTTCTCACTGGCTTTTTTCTTCTCAATTTGCATAATATTAGTGATGAATCCGTGCTTGCCATCGTTTTTGTAATGAACGACTCGTTTCGTGCCGTCCGGAAGATCGAGAACATAGCCACCCTCCACGCGATCGCCGACGCGTTTCTCCCATTGATCTTTGTGATCACCCGTATCCGGATCATTCACGCCGTAGGAAAATTCATAGTTCGCCAAACCAATTCCTTCGTTGCTTTCCTCCAGGCCACCTGCTTCGCGGTTTTCTTCGCGATTTTCTTCGCGGTTTTCTTCGCGATTTTCTTCGCTCACCTCTTGTTCCACCTGAACTTGATCTTCCTGTTCATTGACTTGTTCAGCTTCCTGCGCTGATTGTTCCTGGGAACCTCCCCGACGGCGGTTTTGGCGATTACCATTGCGTTGTCGATCGTTACGGCCTCGTCTGGAATCCCTGTTGGCTGATTCTCGACTGCTTTCTTGTTGTCGACGTTGATCAATTTGTTCTACCTCTTTGTTGATTACTTTCTTCGTCATCTTGTTGGTTTTCTTCTTCACCTCGCTCTTCCTGCTCTTCTTGTTGTTGTTGTTGACCACTGTTCGTTTCACTTTCCAAACGTCCTCCGGTCTCACGGCGTTCTTCCTGCTTTATTTCTCGTTCACGATTTTCCCGAACGTGTGAGATTTCATATTGCCAATTTGTCGTACGAACTTCTTGCTGATTTTCACTTGTTTCTTCCCCTTCCACATTCTGAAGCTCGGCTCTGAATCTGGACCCTTGATTGTTGGTCTTGTTCCTGCTGCCGTCGAGAGTTGCCTGTTTCCCTCCAACTATTACCAGCACCCGTGCGTCCTGTCTCGGAGCTTCTCCGACTCTGTGGAGGTGCCGCATAGCAAGCAACTGCCACCAGCAGAAATAGCACTGTGGCGATCTATCCGAAACAAAGTATAAAGTTAGAAAAAAGAACGCTTCTAGAATTTTTCAACAACCCGCACCTTAAACATACTATCGTTTGATTAACCCAGTTGAGTGCTGCAGAAACTTGAACAACCGAATGATAACAATTCAATCACATGCCGATGCTTTTATAGATATATATTCTACAACATTATCGAAAGCATGTTCATTTTAGCCGGTACAAGGGCGCTTGCATCCAGCGCCAGTCTAGTGGTTTATTGGGCGAGACTAATGGTGGATGAGATTTCCCAGTGGCCCACAAGCATGTAAATCAAACGGCCACTCACCGTCTGCCGACAGTCTAGACCGCAAACGTTTCGGATAGAGTAAGACTTTGGAAGACATAGTATGGAAAAATTGTTTTCCAAATGGAAGCGATAACTTTGCTAATCGAAAACAAATCTGCAATAAGAGTTTGGCAAGTTTTATTGTCTGATGTTTCCTCTGCTGAGGTCTGTTAATATGATTGATTGACACCTAATCCAATTCAATTTTTACTTCACACTTAGAAAAAATCATGTAAATTTCAGTCAACTTGGATGCGCATAAAAGGAGCGGACCATTAGACCGAAATTTACGTCTATTCTTAGATTTACAAGACCATAAAAACTCGAAATATTAACTTACATGACATGACGTAAAACTAAGTTGAGGTACACAAAACGATGTTTTCCAAATACTGCAACTGTTAATGCAAATATAAATACTTCTTGATCCCAGTTTTTTCAATGATCTACACACTAATAAATTATGAATTTTACACGAGACGTAATTCATCTTTGTAAAAAGTAGAGAAACGTAAAGAAAGATTTCGTAAAATTATGTCTCCTGAAACTGACACATACGCAAATCGACGAAAGATGTATTTGATTGAATTTATTTTTCTTCTCTTTGAACTCATTTTTATGTGCTAAAGGACGCTTGCATGTGTCGGTCTCAGGGGACTGAAATTTACATGACATTTTGGTAGCGTGTAGTTCTAGTTGACGTCAGAAAAAATGAAGATCCTGCTCTTCAAGGTCATAGATTGTAGTGGTTAAAATTAGCTCTATCTTATCTTGAAGGGTTCATTTTGTTCCAAAATCTCCAAATGCTTGTGAACCGGGCTCATGAATCACTGCAAAACACACTTAGCAATTATGCATTTTACACGAGACGTAATTCATGTTTGTAAAAAGTCGGAGAACCGTAAAGATTTCGTGTAAAATTATGTCTCCTGAAACTGACGCATACGCAATTCGACGAAAGATGTGTTTGATTGAATTTATTATCTCATCTCTTTCAACTCATTCTTATGTGCTAAAGGACACTTGCATGTGTCAGTCTCAGGGGACAGAAATTTACATGACATATTGGTAGTGGAAGTTTAATTTGAGAACATTCTTTCCTTTTCCCCAAATTTTCCATATTTCTAGACTGCAGTTTTAATTATCGAACATTACATTAACGAGAAATGAAATTCGAACTTGTGACTTGCCGTGACGTGTGAAGCCGACTGAGCTAAAAACGGGTCTTATATTGTTATAACACCAAAGATAAGGATCATGTAAATTTAAGGCTTGCAAATCCAAGTATTCAGTCAAGCGGCTATTTTTTAATGCCTTACGAACTTGAGGTTACCTTAGGGTCTGTTTTAAATGTAGCACCTGAAACGTAACTTTGAGTTTGTCAGTATTTATTATTTTGGGTTTCAAATAAAGGTTTAACAACACATCAAATGGAACATACAATTCAGTCATGTTTATCTTTGAGTCTCAAAGTATTTACATGCAACAACGATTACATCACTCGTAATATTGATTATATTTAAGTGTGTAGCCATGCCATGTCTAAAAGGGAACTGGTCCGTGGCGGAACTGATTTTAAGACAATTGAGAGGTGGTAAGTACTCTCAAATACGCGGAGCGAAACAGGTAATTGTTGTCCATTTTGCCCCCTGAATTGTATGAAATACATTGTATGATCACATCACTTATCAAGGTGAATCCTGATCCATCGAGTACTACCCTACTAACATAGAAAATCCTCCATCCTGTGACCTTTGTGGCGATGCAGAGGTAAACACGGTCCCTAAACAGCAAAGATCACACTAACTTTCCTTCGGTATTCCCACCCGCTTGCAAGGACGTGGCCGGCGCCATTATTGATTATTATAGAAATTGAGTCACTGAAACGTGTACAGTGAGAATGGCCGATTACTCCCAGCTCCATTCAGTTGATTCATTGTGCAATTTCACTGATTCTGATAAATCACGGAGTAGCAACCATTGAAACATGCAGTCAGTCAAGCTAAGCTGAGCTTAGCTAAGTTGTAGAAAAAGCCAATACATATAACTTTGCTGAGGATATGTTTTACTAAATTCGAGAAAGAGAGCGTTGTATAAGAATTAATATTCAAAAACACATATATCACCAACACATTTTTTTTCCATTTTCCATTCCATTTTCCATATATCAAAATACACGATTTTCTTCAACATAGTTTACAAACGTTTTTGCAGTGGAATGAGTTTTTTTTTTTTTTTTTTTTTTTTTTTTCGTTTTTCGTCACATTTATTTTATGTTGTAAAAATTACAGTGATTTTGATTTCAATTATCATTAAACATTCATATTTTTAAGCCGTTTTAAATTTCAACCACTTCTTCTGATAGCTGCTGCTTATCATCGTCAGACAACGGTTTTTCATTCTTTATGGGCAAACCACAAATGCGTGTAATCATTAAATTAGAAGCCTAGGCTTTTGGTGAGATCTTTCTGATTATAATTAAACAACAAAAACCTTTTTTCAAACAAAACTCAGAACGTGCCTGCTTTGGATTTTTTTTTTAATTTTAATTACAATTGTTTTGCAGTACTTTTTTTCAAATGATATCAAATGATAATGGTAACATTCCAAGCTTATTTTATGTGAAAGTAACCTCGGAATGCGCGTGACGCTCCCGACATTTTGAGATGGATTGCTGGATTTGCAACAGAGCTATTACTTTCATGATCCCGGATCAGTATACTGAAGATTGTAATTCAAATTAATCTAATTGTTCATAACTATGAAAATCAATAAATGGTCTTATTGAAAATTCAGGTTAATTCTAGGCTTAGCCAAAATTCCAGCTAAATTACTTTGCGGGAAAATTAATGACAAGCCTTCAAGCAAGACCATTTTGAAGGAAAATCGAACTTTGGTCTTATTGCATCGTCCGCCACTGTATAAACGAAAATAAACAGCGTTGCCAGTTTTCCTGGCAAATCTCACTTAAAATTTACCTAAAATATTCTCAAAAATAACTAACTTCCAAAATTCTTTACTCAACAACGGTAACCTGCTTCAAAATTCAACTTGTGATTTTTTAGGAAGTTTTTTTTAGACACATTGTCAAACAAAAATGTTTACGTGGAAAAACATTGCAAGAGAAAATCTGACAAAAAAATATATTTTCTTGTTCACTGGAATTTTTATCGGGACTTTTTTTTTGTTTACAACGAATAGTCTGGTTCGTATTTTCATACTTTTTTAAGCTTCGCCATTTAGATTCATCGTTTTCTATGATTAAGAACATAATTATAAGATCCTAAGCCGAAAATTGGGGTTCCAGTTTAAAACTGCACTCAACCTCTACCGTTAAAATTTTTGTGAAGAAGTTTTTAGTTTTTTTTTAGAATTTTTTTTTACCATTTTTTTCAGTAATTTTTCAAACGATAAGCTTTTTCTAGTGGAATTTAAAGAATTTCCCTCGCGTTTACAAGTGATAGTTTTAAAAGGTTTCAGTCTTTTATTTTTCTATTATTGCAAAGTGATCAAGTGATTTAATTTTCCTAGTTTTTTCAAAACATGTAGGTCTTTTATGGAGGAGCAAAGCCTATCCACCTAACATTTTGGACTCTTTTCTTTCAGTGTAGATTTTGAATTATTTCACGGATCACTGAAACGTTTCAGTTATTTGACAGCAGAAACTCTCCACTTTATTTCGTGGTACAACATGCTTACATTATTGTTACATTCAGTAAAATGGCGTCGAATCAAGGGGAGGTGCGCAACGCATTTTAAACGAACGGCAGCAAAATCCAAATTTATCAGTACGCGATCTTGCCAAGAAACTAAAACTACCAAAAAGTACCGTGTTTTGTGTTTAAAAATCATTTAACCAGCGCTTGACTGTGGATCGGAAGGTTGGAAGCGGAACAAATCGAAAAATATGCTACCGAAAAATGGACCAGAAGTTGGTAGCCATTATTGAGAAAAATCCCAATCTTTCTGTGCCGAAATGTGGCTCGCAAAGTTGGAAAGTCAAAAACATACGTAAAAAAGTTAAGCAGAGGCAAGGACTGAAGGTGAACAAAGTGAAAAAGGTGCCCAACCGTGATAACAACCAAAATTTCACCGGAAAAAGTCGTGCTGAAGAGCTTTACACCAATTGTTTGCATACATTTTCTTGTATCATAATGGACGACGAAACATACGTACTCGAAGACTTTACATAAACCGCTTCCGGGTCTGGCTTTTTCTATCGCAATGCAAAGAAACGCCATTGTCGAGCATTTCCAGACAAAGAAGGTGCCAAATTCCCGAAGAAGTACTTGATTTGGCAGGCCATATGTAGTTGTGGCGGAATATCTAAAAGTTTAGTCTCTACCTGCACTATCAATAAGGATGTGTACGAGAGAGAATGTCTGCAAGAGCGGTTGTTACCGTTCATCAGAAACCACGACTCTCCAGCTCTGTTTTGGCTTGATTTGGCCTCTTGTCACTATGCGAAATCCGTCCTGGAATGGTATAAGGTACAAGAGATCAAATACGTGCCAAAGACAGCCAATCCACCAAACTGTTCAGAACTTCGCCCAATAGGGAAATAATGGGCTCTGGTTAAGCGGAAACTCTTTGAAGCTAAGAAGAAAGCAAATGATATCGATGATTTCACGGCGCACAGTGATTCCATTCCATACAGAAGGCGGAAAAAAGTCTAAAAATGGATTTACATAGCTAAGTTATGTATTTTCAAGTAATTTTGGGCCGTTTTTTTTCCAAATATGCTATTTAAATTCACGTATTGCGTTACACTTCCGAGATATGGCAACACTTTGGTCATCTAGAATATTAAGGACATCCGATACAATGGTAAATTCATTAGTCTCGTCCTAAAGCAATACGATTTTTTTCAAACCCATTTGGACAAAAAATGTAAAAATTAAAGCGATGTGGGGAACAATTTATGGCTCTGGGTGGCCATTGCATGGTCTTTCGAAAGTAAGTGAAAAATAATGGGTTATAGTTTTAAGAAAAAGTACGAATGTAAAAAAAATCTTGTAATATAAATCTGTTTTAGAGATTTAAAGTTTTTTATTATTTTTGTGCCGACAACAAATTTAAATTATTCTATAATCAATTTAAAAACTCAAATCCGGTTAATTAGCCTTCTTTTAGAAAAAATCTGGATTTTCGTTTGCCTGTCATTCGGCGAAATATTAATTAAATTGGAAGCAACCTTTTGCAAACGATCACAAATTTTTCTTTGATTTTACAGTATTGGACTTTTCAGAATTTCACGTAGTTCCGGATATATTCAGGGGAACCGTGGGGTAAGTACCCTTCCCGAAACACTGACCAGGATCAAAACGGCACCAAAACATGGCTTGCGACACCTCAAACTTCATTATTTTGCAAAACAAGACCATGGTCATTCTGGAAATATTCGGCCATTGTGGCCACTCCTGGTAGCCCTCTGGGAACCAGATTACACCGGGAAAGTGGCCAGATTTTGAACGTTTCCAGAATATGGCTTATGACACCTCAAACTTTATGATTTCGTGAAACAAGACCATTTGTGATCATTCTGGAAATATTCGGCCATTGTGGTCACTGATAGCCACTACAGATGAGTTTACCCTAGACATGAAACAAACCGAATTCGGGACATGACGGTCGAACAGAACACACGAGTGGTCAAGACGTCCGATGAACACAACTCCCAAACATGTGTTTTCGAGTCATGATTGTTTCCTGCGGCAATCAAAACCCCTATCCAGGCAAGAAGTATATTTCTGTCAATGATTCCGAAGTCCTTATCATGAATTCCTTCCGCATTGGTGAATTGACAAAAAAAAAAGTAAAATAGAATCACCTAAGAACAAGATCAACGCGTCCAGTAGGGTTATGATTGTACTCACACCCACATTAAATTTCCGTGCACCATTAGTTTCACTACATTCGGATGATTAGTGCTCCATCGAATACTGCCACACTTCGACACGTATGTTTCTTCGTCGGTTTCCTCTTTTTCAGAACTAAAAGGATCTTCTTCGACCCACTTATCATCAACATCATTTTCCACACCGACGGAGTTTGAGTCGATGATGCTTGAAGCTTCCGAATCAGAATCACTCATATTATCACAACGAATTTTTAATTATTGAAAAAAACAGAACTCTGCCAATAACCAACCTATTGACGTCACAAAAGAATAAATGATTCAGAACAACTAAGATTCAAATTATATCTACAAAGAAACTAAAACCGTTAGATGCTAGCAACTATGTTGATCCAGAATAACGGTACCTAGCGTAAATAAATTATGATTATACATACTTGGGTTTGTGTGTATGTGTGTGCGTGCGTGTGTGTGTGTGTGTGTGTGTGTGTGTGTGTGTGTGTGTGCGTGTGGAACGTTTAGAAATACATTATGAAATCTTTGGTTAGGGTCTGAACGACGGAGTCGGCCTTGGAGTCGGCCGTTTATTTTCTTTGGAGGAGAATATTGTAGGGGCTTCTGGGGTAGTAAGCACCGCCGGGAAAAACGACTTTTTTGACCGTAAAATACATTTTTAACATCTTTTTGAATGATCTATCAAGTAACATACCTTGATCAACATCTGAACTAGAAATTCTGTATGATAAATCCATGAAAATTTACCGAGAATGTACTCGAAATGTGCGAAAAGTCTTTATGCGGCGGGAAGGCATATTACCCTAGATTATGTTCTAGTTATTATGAAAATCGATGAAAATCTCATGCCGTATTTGTTCAAAATTTCTCAAATGGCCTTTCCAAGTTCAAAACTTATTTCAAACGTCTTCAAATCAAAGCTTTCCCCAACGGAATGAGATTTGAAGGATGTGCAAGCCATGATGATACCGTCTGAATCTGGCCACTTTCCCCGTAAAAGCGGGTTCCCGGAACGCTGACAATGGCACAATTGCAGTTTATTGTCAGAATGACCACCAATGGTCTTGTTTGATGTGTCACAAGTCATGTTATGGTGCCCGATACAAATCAGGCCACTTTATAGGAGGAAAGAATTCCAGGAACGCTACCGCGAGTGGCCATAACATGGTCATATTTTGGAAAATCATGAAGTTTGAGGTGTCGCAAGCCATGTTTTTGTACCGTTCAAAATCTGGCCACTTTCCTGGTGGAAACCGGTTCTCGGAAAGCTACCAGGAGTGGCAAAAATGGCCGAATATTTCCAGAATAACCACCAATGGTCTTGTTTTGCGAAATCATGATGTTTGAGGTGTCGCATGCCATGTTTTGGTACCATTTTGATCCTGTTCAGTGTTTCTGGAAGGGTACTTACCCCACGGTTCTCCTGAATATATCCGAAACTACGTAAAGTTCTGGAATGTCGGGTACTGTATCAAAAACTAGGACAAATTTTTGATGAATGAATTCGAAAGTGACACATGTAAAGGGCTACAGTACCTTCTATTTGGCGATTGTTTCATTATAATCGCTTCAGTAGTTGCTTGAGAAACTACATTTTAAATAGGAGTAATAAATCACAACCATGTAGAACCTTTGAAAAATTGTGGAATCTTCATGAAATTTTGTAAAAAGAAATTTCAAATACTGTTCAAAAATTAAAAAATATATTTATTGTAAAATGAGGTTGTTGATTTTTCGACTTTTTTCCACATAGGAGTATCTTAGGATACCGTACGGAACCTGATGGTGCGTGTACCACAGAAAGTTTAAGATTTTTTTAGAAAGAAGGATTAACATCTTAATCAACTGTTTCTAATGTAGATATAACTCAATAATTGTGAAATAAACAATCAGTTTTGTTGAATTATGTGTGATATTTTTTTGCTGCTATTATTTTGGCGTCCGAAATTTAACGTGCACAGGATATAGTTGAAGTTTAGAAGTGCAAATTGTTTAGGAAAACGTTATACTGAAATGCTGAGAGACAAACATATTTTTCCTTCTTATTTTCAAGATAAATGGTTTTGGAATGCAACCATGATCCTAAAGCGTGCTCAAACTAATTATTAATTAATTAACTCACCGTTAGAAGCCCTCACTACAATAACATAAGTAGTACACTCCAGCCAAAAAATTCTTACATTGAATATGAGTTACACTTTCCATCGAAATTCAAGTCTTTTTTGACAGACAGCAGACGAACACCCCTCCTAGTCACCCAAACACCTTTTTTTGTTTTATTTCGCAATTCGTCCGGGTGTGAGATTTAAACTCGTGACTTTAGAGATTCGGATGATCAACACTACGCCAAGGTTGACGCTTCTCTAAAAACAACTTCAAAGGCCCAATGCAGTTCGACTTTGCAACCAATTGAGCTCAATTTTTGGAGATGAGTCAGGACCTGATTTGAAATCGATCGAAATGGATAGAGCTGGGTAGTTACTTTGAACCAGCCTAATGCATATGCAATCCAAAATGCTTTATATCTTTGAAACTATTTTCATCTTATTATAGTGTTTCCTCCTGTCTTCGGATTATCATAATAGAACGGTTATTCCGAATGGAAACCGCCCTTTTTGTGTTTTTAGACTTCAGACATTCGCCAATAATATCAAGATATTTTTATCTTATAGACGACTTATTCCCAATAACTTGACCCAAACCGGAATAATTTTTGGTGTTCAAAATACCGGGCAGCGGCTTGACCACGTTTCAAGAACCAACATCCCAAGCACATCAAATGTGCATTAACCGAGTTATTTTTATTTTTTCCTTTTTTAACGCACAAGTCATGACCAACATCCAATCACCATTGTCTCGCCGATCAAAGCTCAATCGATTTTCTTCAATTTGCTGTAGCTTTGAGAGATTTCGTTCTTGTTTTCCCGAACATTGCTCATGGCGATTAATTTCCTTTACAATATGTTCGATCCCTCGTTTGTCGTCACCTTCGTACTCAACCACACGCTTTTTACCATCCGGTTGATCCGACATGTAAGCACCCTTGACGTGATCCCCGACTCGTTTTTCCCAGTGATTCTTATGATCTCCGATAATTAGGTCATAGTAGGAAAACTCGTAGTTTGGTAAAACAATGTCATCATCGCTGTTTAGCTGTTGGTCGTTTTATTTCTGAACGTCTTGATTTTGAACTTGTTGACGAGCAAGTCCCCACTTCTGGAATTGATTGGCATGATCTCCATTCGGTAGACGGCTTTGAGGAGCTGCCAAGCATGTGGAAATTTCCAAGACCAGCAATGCTGTTGCAGACTAATTGAATGAACTACAATTGGAAGTTTTTCAAACAAAACAATGCAATCTTAATCATTTTTTATCTATAACAATTCAACCACTATTGGAACTGTAGAACACAACTGTTGGCATTCCGATTGCGTAGCGTTGTATTTATACTGAACAATGTACGTTTTACGCGCACATGCTCCTCAGAAGCGGTATCATGTTAATTTTATTTCTGCTCAGTGATTTCACGTGAACCTAGACTTGCCGGTTTCATTGATGGAGGGCTTCGATGGTTAAGCTGGTGTCTGGTGTAGCGTCTAGACGGATGTGATTTGGTAATTTATATGGAAACACTTCAAAAAACCAGCGCGTTCGAAGGCTGATGAGCATCTGAGCTGCAGTTTTGGGAGAATCGATGTGGTTCTGGTTGATTGGTGGTTGAGGATTGAGAAGCTATTGATTCGGCCGTATTTGCTAATGTTTCGTTATCAACACTATTAGCAGTTGATCTGGAGTGGCTCAAGTGTGTAAGGTGGTGGTTTATTTAGTTGTTTTTTCATTTATTAGTTAACTTTTCTTCAAATATGTTTACGTACTGATTTAAAGGCAGATTTTCCGTTACCTTCCAAAAATGACAAGTGGTTTGAATCAGAGTTGTAATCCATGATAAGCATTAACGTTAAATGAGTGATGGTTAAAACACTTTAATTCATTCCAGAGCATACTGGCTCTAGGATCATCACTACTCGATCATCGTTGGAATGTTTAAACTCGTAAAAAACAACAGATACTTTTTTTTATCAAGGTTTACTAGCGGGACTCTGAATAGAATAGAAACCTCAACGCAAGGCCGTAGAAGATATCGTTGCGTAAATCCTTTCGAATCATTTTGCCAACCGTATACGGAACATGTCGTCCAAGAAGACACTGTTGCAAATGATTCGAAAGGAGCCACGTCTGAGAATTTAGAATCCTTTCGTCTGTTTCTTCAATTGTCTTTTTGTTATTTTGTTGGTCAGTGTTACGTTTACAGGTTTAAAGGCGTTTCGTATTTTTTCCACACACTTTTGTAGTTATGTCCGTTGGTGTGATTTATGTGCTTTGAGAGTCTTCCGAAGCAGTTTTCTCGAACCAAAACTAAGTAGTTATTGTATTGAATCCTGGAGAGTGTGAGCTGTTTAGTGGGATACCTGTTACTAGAAAATGAGAAGAATGATTAGTAATTTCCATTTCATTCCAACTACCTTTATTACTTATCTTGACAGATACGCGTATTTAGTCTACAATGTGCAGACTTCTTCAGTGTCATGTAGTGATACTCGAGTCGAGTATTAGTACACGACAATGAAGAAGTCTGTACATTGTAGACGAAATACGCGTATCTGTCAAGATAAGCAATAAAGGTAGTTGGAATTAAATGGAAAATACTAATCATTCTTCTCACTTTCCAGTAAGTTATTGTATTGTTCCTTGTGCGTTAGAATGATATTACTTAACTCCTTTTGAAGCATTTAATAAACCGTGCTAGGATCATTTCGTCCATAGAGGCTAGGGTGCCAATCCATTGTATGGAAAAAATGTGGCCATCGAATTTCAAAAAACAGTAGTGCCTAAAAGTTTTTTCTCCTCAAAAGAAGTCCCCATGCAAAACTTGAGCTCAATCAGACCTCGTTAAGTGGACCCCCAAAGCGGTCAAAGTTTGACTTTTTTTACCCATGGAAAATTTCCCATGAAAATTCCGAAATCGAAATTTTTTTTATGCCAAATGTCTTAAAAATGCATGAAACGTCGAGAACTGGTGTTAGCTCGAAAAAAAAACAGTTTTTGAAAAAATCGACTTTCTGGGACTTAGCCAATTTTTGAGATGGGGGAGTGAATTCAATTTTACGTGAATGATTTGAACCCAACTGCTGAGATATTCATGGCAATAGTATTGAAACATAACTTATATCATCGTTGGCAACTGCTAGCATATTATGTGTAAAATTTCATTACGGTGGTTCGCTAATTTTCCACTAGGGTGGTCCTTTTTGATGAAAAATTAAAAAAAAAATGAATTTGAATAGAATATAGAAAATAACAGCATTGAAACATGTATTAAATAATCATGAGCCACTGTCAGCATGTAATATGTGATATTTTGTTAGATTGGCCCACTTTTTTTTCATTAGAGTGGTCCCTTTTGTCGAAAATTAAAAATAATAACTTGCAAGAAAAGTTATTTTAACACCTCTTTCAAAATCGTAAGCTATTGTCTGTATTAGATTCATGATAATTCATTTGGGTTTGCTCACTTTTATTCTATTTGGGTGGACCTTTGAAAAATAAGTGAGAATTTGAATGGAATAGTGAAGACAATAGTATTTAAACATCTCCTGTGTCATCTTAGATCATTGTTAACATGTAATATGTAATATTTCATCAGGGTGGTTAAAAGGCTTTCCTTAAAGGATGTCGTTTTTGTCGAAAAATTAAAAACAAAAACCAAAAAAAAAGAACTTGAATGGGGTATTAAGGACATATGTAATTAAACATCTCCTATACCATCGTAGAACACTGTCAACAATTAAAATGGAAGTGCAACAAAATATTTTTGTACATATCTAGGGTTTTATTTTCATTAGGGTGAATCTACAATTGAGAGATTCTCTCCGGGCTTGCTCTCTTTCATTCATAAACCAATCACCTTTACGTTTTTCATTCTACTATTTGTAGAGTATGCTAGCCAGCACTGTTGTGTTTCGATCTGTACTAAAGAATCCCTCGAAAGTTTTATAATGGCGCTGTAAAGGAATGAAAGAGAGCGAGTCCGGAGAGAATCTCTCAAGTGTAGATTCGCCCTAATGAAAAAAAAAACCCTAGATATATATATCTTAATTCGGTCGTGAGAGAAAAAAGTACGTTCGTACATAAAACTAACACAACTTTGCTTGGAAGAAATTTTGTCAGTTTGTAGTTTGATGAAATATCACAGGTTTGGTTTTATTGTATTAATAACATTTCACCTGTGATATTTCATTGGAGTGGTTTACTTGTTTCTATTAAGAAAGTACTTTTGGTAAAAAAAAAAAAAATAAAAGAAATCCAAAATTGTTGAAATATGATTTGTGATATTTCATCAGGGTGGCTCTCTCCTCTATAATCGTAAGAGACTGTTAACACATTGTAGGGTATGTGTCCCTTAACTCAGCCTAACATGCAACGATCGATTACATTTTTTATTATAACTCAAAGTTTTTCAGCTGTAAGCGATATTAGGCTAGTTACACACTTGCTTAAACACGTTTAATAAGACATTTGGTATTATGTATTATGAAAAACTATACAACTCATTTTATAAAGTCAGAAACTGTTGAGGGATATGGATGTAATGTCGGTCTATATTGATGCCTATTGGGTCTATTTATGGATGCAACTTCGTCCCAATCCCATAGATTTTTTATTAAATGCAGTCTTCGTACGGTTTTCATTCTGACTTCATGATTTAAGGCGTGGCCAGCTGTATTTGCCTTACCCAACATGAATTTTCACAAAACAAACTTAACTAAAACTGCTTTGAAATACTTAAGAGATCTTCACATATGATTTATTTTCCCTTTGATGATGAAAACATAATAATTCACTCTGCACAGGTGTTTTTTCCTTTGGTTTGTGTAAAGATGAGCCATTTGGAGAATGTACAATCGGAACTCATACATTCCCATTGAAAATTTTACCAATAATAACATTTTTACTAAGTTATCCAGACAACAGGCCATAGTTGGGACCAAAGAAAAAAATATGTCCCTAACATTGGGTCCACCGTTTTGTTAAATAATTGTTATTTTATCGGTGTGAACTATTAGTTTATAACGTGTGAATATTTACTGTACTTCTAGGCTGCTTTATTTGGTTTATCGGTTCAATTTAACCAAATTTAGATCATTCGAAAATCATGGTGATAATCTGTTCAACTTAACCAGTGGAATCATGATGTCTAAAAATCCGAGAAAATCATCAAATCGGAAGTAAACAACAATAAATTGATTAATAACATCTGAATTGCTTCAAATTAAATCGGACACCTTGATAGGAACATAGTTTTGTTGATTATCGCTGAATTAATGACATTTTTGGTACATAGGCCGAATGAAGGAGCTAGGCTAACGTTACATCCCCTTACCCTATGCGATATTTCATTCGGGCGATTACTTCATTTTCCATTAAGGTGCCCCTTTCATTTGGAAATTAAAAGCAAATAAAGAGTATTTTAAGCAAATTCAACCAGTAACATTTTTCAAAAAGTTTGAAACCATTATTTCTAGCAATATTTTGGTTTTTTTTATTTTCACTCATTACGATGTAATTATAATAATTTCAACCGATTTATATCCACAGATAGAGAGATCATGGTACGGACAACCACATAAGATCATGTTTGACGCAAAATGTAGGGATAACTGCGTTAATAACGAAAGAGAGTTGTTTACTAGAAAGTCTCTCATTGTTAGATAGCTCCTTTTGAAAAGTTTTGCGCAATTTTCAAGCAGAATGCGACACTTCACTAAGGTGAAACAGTTCGGTGTCCTCGTCTCATAAAAAATCCGTTTATCAAGCATCAGTGAGCTTCCCATTTCTTGTTTGCACCATCTGTGCAAGCTCAGATTTAAACATTTAGAGTTATCGGTCTGATACTTACCGACTATTGTACTCCAAAAACGTGAAATGTGAAGCCTACGAACTGTAGCCCCGGGGCCTTTATTGTTAAATTTTTCATTGGCTTAGTAGCAAATAGCTAGCAACGAAGGGGAGAGGAGAGGATATATTTCCTAAATAACATCTATTTTGTAGGACTTTTATACAGTGTTCAATGTTCTTCAAGTAATTGTGAAAGGTACTGCTTTTAATTTTCATCCGATGACAATTTGGAATTATATTCTATGAATGCTATATCTCGCTCTACATTGTCATTTACTTCGGTCAAACTTTGATTACGTCTTTTGGTATTTTCATATTCTTTTTGTTTGCAATTGGACTGCGTAATATCAGTTTCCAACAAGGATTCTAGAAACTCTAGAGCATAACTAAAATTTTAAGTATTCTGACTGCCTTGTACAAATGAGTGTAGCTCATGTGTTGAAACGTCGTTTATTCGAATATGGATTTAGAAGGTATCTGAAAATCAAATAATGTATGTGGGCAAAATCAAATGAAGAGTTGACAACCAGGAAGGAAAATGTGACCGACCTCCGGTCCTCACAAGTTCCTACCTCACGCCTCTACTACCCGAGCAGAACACAAAAGCATATGAATACCTAATTTTGATCTTGATAACTGGCCTTGGTATTAAAGAGCTCAGATTAAGAGGTAAAATACCTAAGCAAAACACCTAAGAATTGCAAGCAAAATGTCTCTAGAATAACTAAACTTGATATTCCGGATACCTGGGTAAGTATCTGGTCACCTTAGAGGTATTATTTTGGTATTGTCTTACCTCAATTCGGTATTCGCATGACATTGTGGGAACAATTTGATGGTATTATCCTCAGGTATTTTACCTCTTAATCTGAGCTCATAAATACCAAGGCCAGTTATCAAGTTATTCGCTTCTGCTCGGGTAGTCATCCCGAGCAGGAACGAATTACTTGATAACTGGCCTTGGTATTTAAGAGCCCAGATAAAGAGGTAAAATACCTGAGGATAATACCATAAAATGGTTCCCACAATGTTATGCGAAAACCAAATTGAGGTAAGACAATACCAACATAGTACCTCTCAGGTATTCCCAGGTAGTATCACTGACTGAGGTAACTTCCATCTCAAAGCGTCGACGGCGGCAGTTGGTAATGACACGGTCAGCTTTGGCAAAACATGAAAAACCATCTCTTCAAAATGCTTCGATACAATACTGGATCTAGGTCCCACCGACGCTGAAACAGACTTTGTGGAAACCGACTGAGACAGTCCCTTGGACCGAAAGAAAAGACGCGCTTTCACGGAACCATAGCTTATTCGAGAAACTTTTGGTCATGAGGCAATGTTGGGAACAAGTGTCCAACCAGACTCGCGCTATTATCAATTTGCCAAATCGATTGTGGATTTTAACAAGCGCCGTAGACAGAAGTATATTTTGAGTGGAAATTACATTAATCATCCGGCTTTGATTTTGCCCGTCTCCAAGGCCTTGTTCGCTTCAGTAGTCAAAATTGGCATTGAGGCTGTCTGCGTGCTACCGTACCCCGAGCAGGAGCGAATAACTTGATAGACTGGCCTTGGTATTTAAGAACCCAGATTAAGAAGTAAAATACCTGAGGATAATACCATAAAATTGTTCCCACAATGTTATGCGAATATCAAATTGAGGTAAGGCAATACCAAAATAGTATTTCTCAGGTACTCCCAGGTGTCCGAGATAACAAATTTTGTTATTCGAGAGATATTTTGCTAGCAATTCTTAGGTATTTTGCTCAGGTATTTTACCTCTTAATCTGGGCTCTTTAATACCAAGGCCAGTTATCAAGATCAAAATTAGGTATTCATATGTTGTTGTCTCCTGCTCGGGAAGCCATTTATTCCAGAAATCATCAAAACGGGCTCTTCAGTCACTCTAACTGCTATCCTTGGAATGTAACTAGAAGAGTATAAAGAAAAGTTTTTTAAAGATTTTTTCTAGAATAATCAGTTGTTTTTCATTAAAAAAAACATCATACATCTTTTCACTGAAATTTTATTTAGGATATTTGTAAATTTTACTAGCTTCTTTTCTAGCTTTTTCATTGCATTGCAGCACACGAAGAAAGAAACCAGTTTCATGAATATTATTTCACAATTAAAACATTTAATCGTGCTAAGTGATGTTTATTTCTCCCGGCAGGTAGCATACAATTGCGCCGGTAAAGAAAAATTTTAAAGAAAAAATATTGGTCCATCCATCTTGTATTATTATGGTTATGGTTTTCTTATGCCATTGCTACTATTTTATGTTGAGATTATGTTTCTGTCAATGTGGTAGGTGATTGATTGTATTGCTTTTGACTTTTTTGTAGTTTATTATTTTTTTATGAAGATTTTTGATTTTTTTGTTTTTTTTTTTTTTTTTGTGTGTTTTATATTTTTTTTTTCTTTTTTCTTCTCAAATGCTAAGGGGGGTGGGTAGTAAGTTATTTTTTTCTTTTGGAGAAGGGGCTGATTATTTCTTAAGAAAATATGTACAAAAAACTTGTGTTGCACTTTTTTGTCGCCTATCCCGGTATCAAGCTATTATCATAATTTAGTTACGTCAAAAAATATTTTGTTTCATCCATATTTTGATCCCGGCTGTTAGTGTTGTACTACCTTGACCGTTATCGTATTGGTTCTATTTTGACTATTCAAAAGAAAACATTGATGAAAATATCTTAACAAAGTGTTCCATGCCAATATTTTATTTCAAATTTCTAACTTAAAAAGTCACCCTTATGCAAAATGAGGTAATCGCCCGAATGAAATATCACATTTGGAATGTTAACAGTGTCTAGCGATGGTATAGGAGATGTTTAAATACGAATCCCGAGTAACACATCTTCATGGTTTTATGTTGAGTAAGCTTCTATATAACCAAATCTAGTGATATAAAAGTATTTTCAACCGTTATAACACTTGTGTGTTGCTAGGGATGTCTCTAATATCCCCTTCAAGTTCAATTTTTTTGGTTTTTGTTTTTAATTTTTCGACAAAAAGCAAATGGAAATCAATTTAACCAGCCTGATGAAATATCACATATAAATTGTAAACAATGATCTACGATGACACAGGAGATGTGTAAGTACTATTCCATTTGAATTCTCAACTATTTTTCAAAGGATCACCTTAATGGAATAAAAGTGAGCAAACCCAAATGAAATATCATGAATCTAATATAGACAATGGCCTACGATTATGAAAGAGGTGTTAAAATAATATTGCCTCCCAACAAACATCGGGGTTGAACTAGAGCTTGTTCAAACAAATTTGGAGAAGTTATTCAGCTATTCTAGAAGAAACAGCTGAGTAGCTTCTTCAAATTTGCTTGAACAAGCTCTAATTCAACACCGATGTTTGTTGGGCTTCAATTCCCAATCAAAGTCTGATATTTCTTTTGATTTTTTTTTAAATTTTTTCGACAAAAGAGACCACTCTTATGAAAAATAAGTGGGCCACTCTAACGAAATATCACATATTAATGTTGACAGTGGCTCATTATTATTTAAAAGATGTTTCAATACTGTTAACTTCTATATTCTATTCAAATTCAATTTTTTTTTTAATTTTCATCAAAAAGGACCACCCTAGTGGAAAATAGGCAAACCACCCTAGTGAAATATCACCCATAATATGCTAGCAGTTGCCAACGATGATTTAAGATATGTTTCAATACTATTGCCATGAATATCTCAGCAGTTGAATTCAAATCATTCCAGTAAAATTGAATTCACTACCCCATCTCAAAAATTCCCAGAAAGTCGATTTTTTTCAATTTTTTTTTTCGATCTAACACCAGTTTTCGAAGTTTCATGCATTTTTAAGACATTTAGCATAAAAAAAAAATTTCGATTTCGGAATTTTCATGTACCCTTGAGAGATTTTTCATGGGTCAAAAAAGTCAAACTTTGACCGCTTTGGGGGTCCACTTAACGAAGTCCGATTGAGCTCAAATTTTGCATGGGGACTTCTTTTGAGGAGACAAAACTTTTGAGCACCACTGTTTTTTGAATTTCGAAAAGTCGGTTTTGGCTGGCACCCTAATAGAGACACTGTTATAACTGCCTCAGAAGGTGTGAGATTTTCAACTTTGCTTTACCTTTCTCTTAGTCATGTTCATGTTCACTGTTTTGTATGGTTTCGTTTCGTCTTTTTGTTAATGAGGCGTTTTTCTTTTTTCGTAATGTCTTTAGTCTTTTGTAGTTTAGTTCGTTGGTGTGTCATTTTTGTGCTCTGAGAGTCTTTCGAAGCAGTTTTCCCGAATCAAAATTAGTTATTGTGTCGTCAAAATATTTGAATTCTTCCAATTGTAGTGATGTATGATGTTACAAGTCTTAGTCTCCCAACATTTTTGTTTGTTTTTCGTCTACTGATGGGACTCATACAAGAGAAGTTACTTTGAAAGAGTTTGGGAGGTTGTTGCGTCTCTTTTTGCTTTTAAACAAGTCAGTCAGTGCTACGTTTATAAGTTTATAAGAGGGCATTCCGTAGCTTCTTCAGTCGTTTATAATTTATTTAATCGTTGTCTAGTTCTTATATGCTCTGAAAATCATCGATGCATACTTCGTCTTACCTCGTTTAATTCGCCTATCACTTTGTCCGCCTTAGTCAGTAATTGTCTTTTGCGTTATTGATTAAATTTCTACGGTCATTGAAGAAAAGTTTACGTTTACTTGTTCGTTCATTGCCTTCTATTTATTTTTTCAATACTAATCTCGTCTTATAAGTCTTCAAAATCTTTAAAGTCTTACATGCATGTGCAACCTTTCAATCATTATTTTAGTCGTCGTCAGCTATAAGATTCACTTTTCGGTGGCAAAGTAAAGCTTCGTCGCGCCTATTTCCTATCTATTACTGTGAAATCGAGAATGAATGAAGCCGTTAGAAGATTGTTTGTATACCATTGTTATAATCCGTGGTATTTTTATTATGGCTCTTTTAAGTGAGACTTAACAAAATAAGACTGGCGCCACGTTCCTAGATTTTATAATACTTTTACTCAGTGAATCCCACTGTAGATTTCCATTATATGTCGATAATCTTGAACACATTGTGTAAAAATATATAGTTGCCTAGCTAGATTAATATGATTAAATCAGTGCATCAATGCCAGATATGTGACCATGACAGTAAATAAAAACAGCCAACATGTGATACCACCACGACAGGATATGACTTTGGTTGCCATGTCAGTGATAAAAACAACAGATTATACTCGTGGACAAAGATGATCTATTGACAGTCAGGTCACTATAACATTCATAAATGTCTGATGTGCTTAATTTGCAGATGTCGCTACTCTGTAGGTTTATACGAGGGTGTTTTTGTTGGAGTCCCATTGCTTGCCTATGATTTGGATGGTATTGTTTTTAGCCCACTCAATCGCGTCAATTAAGTTAGACTTAAAATGCGAAGTCTTTGTTATTATATTTTCGGCCGTTCCGCTTTTCTCGTAGCCGTACCGTGCTGCATCAATATCAAGACACTTCGTTCAAAAATTTGGACACTTTTTAAAGTTTTGAAATTGGAAATATCTTCTCAACATCATGGGATCCCAGTAGTGAACAGCAATTTCAGCTTGAACTAAAGATGTGAAGAGAAAGTATTGATAGGTCCGATAGAGCTCGGCAGGTTATGAAATTGAATAGAAGTAGTTTGAAATTGAGCGTAGGGCTTTGTTTTGGCAGCATTTCGAAACAAACACAGACACTTTTGCCAAACATTCCACTGCGGGGTAAGTCAAGGCTGTCTGTGTTTGCTACTGCCAAAACAAAGCCCTACGCTCAATTTCAAACTACTTCTATTCAATTTCATAACCTGCTGAGCTCTATCGGACCTATCAATACTTTCTCTTCACATCTTTAGTTCAAGCTGAAATTGCTGTTCACTACTGGGATCCTTTGATGTTGAGAAGATATTTTCAATTTTTAAAACTTTTTTATTTTAATTTGGGGAATCTTTAGGAAAAAAAAATATAATTTTTTTTTTTTTTTTTTTTTTAATTTTTTTTTTTTTTTTTTTTTTTTGGTGTTTTTTTTTTGTTTTTTTTTTTGTTTGTTTGTGTTTGTTTTTTTTTTTTTTTTTTTTTTTTTTTTTTTTTTTTTTTTTTTTTTTTTTTTTTTTGGTGTTTTTTTTTTTTTTTTTTTTTTTTTTTTTTTGTTTTGTTTTTTTTTTTTTTATTTGTATTTTTTTGTTTTTTATTTTTTTTTATTTTTAAAGTAAAATTTTTTGTTTAAAGTGTATTTGTGTTTTTTTGTTTTATTTGTTGTTTTTGTTGTTTGTTTGTTTGTTTGTTTTTTTTTGTTTTATTATTTATTTTTTTGACGTAGGACTGACGTCTCTCTTTTCTATTCCTGTATGGGGGCGCCGTTCTAAAATTTCTGAAAGCGCAAGCGTTACGCGGGTTTGGAGACTTTGAACGATAATATCTCCTCTCTGGCCCACAGAAATTTTACGATAAGTATTTCATTCGCAAGGTAGAACATCAAAGCTGAATCCCTGTTGCTACTTTAATTCATAACGTTTGTTTAAACTAATTAAAATGTTCTTAAAAGAAAAATGTCTAAACGCACATAGCTATTGGTCGAAGATGACATCATATTTGCGCCACGCTCTGATTGGTTCATACTGCCACAGTTACCGTGCCAGCGATTATCAAACATGTGGGGACGACTGACCAATCATCAGTTCTCGCTGTGCATCCGTATGCGATAGGCGTGTTTATGGAGCACGTTGGTAGAAAACGCCGCCCGTGAACACAAGAAGACCAGACCAAGAAGAATCATCCACGTCACCTGCAGCTAGCCATCCGCAACGACGAGGAGCTGAACAAACTTTTCTCCGGTGTGACCATTTCACAGAGTGGTGTCCTGCAGCCCAAAAAGACTGAAGAAAATTTCAATCGCGAACCATGTTATCAACTAAAATCCGTCCTTTTCAGGACGGTCAAATGAAGTTTTCAACTAAAGAGTATTTCCCTCGAGCTCATCGAAATTTTCATTACCACGCACCGGCTTAATATGGCGTTGAAAAAGCCGCGTCCCGGAGAAAATGGCCAAATCAATCGCCCACATCATCTTCGTGGTCAAGTGGTATGCGGCGACACCCGTCGTTCGTTGCCATGAAGTGAGGATTCCATTCCCGCTCCAGCCTGTGGAACTTTTTGCAACACGAAAATGTCCAAACTGGTCCACTTGGTGTTAGGTTAAGTTATTCGTTGTAATTCGTTCAATGTTCAGTCTGTACAAATTCGAGATGAAGACGGTGTAAATGTTTATTTTTATCGTAGTATTACGTGCTGCTAAACACTCAGGCCGTCCTGCAGCTCAAAAAGACCGAGAAGAAAATTTCAATCATGAACCATGTTTCCTCCGTAAACAACTAAAACCCGTTCTTTTCAGGACGACCAAATCAATTTGCCAACTAAAGAATATTTCATTGAAATTTCTAACTCATCGAAATTTTCATTACCACGCGTCGGCTCAACATGGCGTTGCTTGAAAAGCGACGTCCCGGAGAAAACAGCCAACATGTTTAATTAGTATCCATATATTAATCTTTATTCGCCATATTAACACTAGCAAGCACGTTGGGCATTCAATAAACGAAATATTAACAGTAAATTCGAGCCGAACTGCAACACGGCAGACCAATTATGTGTAAACATATTCCCTGTACGGGGTAGATTAGTTTTGTTGTAGTTCCTAGTTGTACATCAAGGTACATAATGGATTAGTTGCAGATAATAGATTAGGTTAGTTGCTGGTAGTTATCAAATGTGAGCTCTAACTTTTCTGGCCCATATTCACTAGCTCTAATTATCTTGCAGTTTCAGAAGCAAGTGTGTTCGTATCTCAGGGGTTTTGAAGCCCTGACAGAGAAAAAAAAAAGCAAGATTGTAGTACAATTTCGCTTGATTTTTTTCCATTTCTTGCTGTGGATCGTAACTTGGAGGAAAAATCCAAAATTGATGAGTAAGAGATGGAAGCCCGAAAGTCAAATGGCTTTGTCGGTGATCAGTGAGAACAAACATAGAACACTTGACGGCGGCAATACAACAGTGGCCAATAGCGTTGCACCATTTTGTGCTATCGACTCATCCATATTGTATATTGATATGTTGATGATGATTGAACAAGGACACTACAGCGATAAATTTGTTTCGAGCTATTTGTGACTGCGAGTCACTTGCACACACGTGCATAGCTTCATTTGTACCATAAAACGCTTTGTGGATCAAATTGGGAAAAATTGCCTTTTCTGAATCATGCGGATTTCTCAAGATATGATTGAAAAATCTGCAATTGCATTTTGCCACCTTCTCAACTTTTGGGTGTATGTTCAATGTTTAGTCTGTACGATCTACAATTGAAGATGGTGTAAATGCACATTTTTATCGTAATATTACGTGCTGCCAAACACTCAGGCCGTCCTGCAACTCGAGAAGACTGAGAAGAACATTTTAATTGTGAACCATGTTCCCTCCGTAAACAAAGGACTCATTTAACACTAGCAAGCACGTTGGACATTCAATAAACAAACTTTCATTAACAGTTAATTCGAGCCGAACTGCAGTTTCTATAAATTTTCGTGGAGAACCAAGAGGAGAAGAACCGGAGCCTCACAAACCAATAGCATACACTCTTAACAATATTGAATATTACGAGTGATGTAATCCTTGTTGCACTTAAATTCTTAAAGACTCAATGATAAATATGAGCCAATTATATGTTCTAATTGATGAATTGTTAAATACTAACATGAATCCAAAAATAATAAATACTTTCACACTCAAAATCATGTTCCGGAGGCTACATTTACAACAGCTTCTAGAATATATTTGAAAATCTCAAATCTAAGTCCGTAATGCGCTAAAATATACCCACTTTATACTGAGATTTGAAATCCTGAAATAACAACATCAGACCTATTTTGAACGCAGTCGGTTTCACGCGTCACGACAAGGTACAGGTTAAAATGTGTTCTCTTCCATGTTCGATTTTAAAACGAGTGCTCGCCGTTAGATAAAATATTTAACATAATTATTATCATTGCACAGTATAGTAATTCTTGCAAATTAGAGATGGAGACTTGCAAACAAAAACGCAGTTTAGCACGAGTTCATTTGCTTTTGGCATTCATCAATCTGCACACGCAACAACTTTTTTGGCGCTGTGCTTGATCAGGTACTGACATTGAAAATATCCCTCTGCTCAATTTCAACTGCTTCTATTCCATTTCACAGCCTGCCGTACTCTAACGGAGCTATCAATACTTTCTCTGCATATCTTTGGTTCTAGCAGAAATTGATGTCCACTACTGGGGTCTGTTGATGATACTATATTTCCATTAAAAACATTATGATTAAATTGTTCTTGTTTTGCTCAATTTATCTGTTTGTTTCAATGTAGTAAAGGGTGTTCCGATCAAAATTTGGTCAAACAGTAATGTGTGTGAGTCGATCAAAGTTTTTATTAATAAGTCAAATTCATTTTCTTTTTCAAGTTTAGTTAATACAGAATACAGGAGAAATATTCAGCTAAGCTTCCTTTTTACCGAATGCGAATTGCCGGGTCTTTCGCTTAACATCTGCCATAAGATTTTGTACAGTGTCCTTGTCCACTTTATTCGCCGCAGAACGCCAGTTTTCCTTGAACAGTTTCTCGTTCACGACAGCTTTTTGAGCTTTCTTAAGGTTCTGCTTGACGATGGCCCAATATTGTTTGATTGGGTGAAACTCTGGCGTGTTGGAGGGTTCTTGTCCTTGGGCACCACTTGAACGTTGTTGGCAGCATACCACTCCATGGCCCTTTTTCGGAACAATTGTGTCGTTTCAGGAAAGGCAGAAGACGTTTTTGTAGGCACTCGCTCAGATACATTTCCTGGTTGACGGTTCCGGTCGCAATGTAAACGTTGCTCTTCAAGCCACTGGTACAGATGGCATGCCCCACCAGATATTTCTTCGCGAACTTTGACAGTTTAATGTGCTTGAAAAAATCTGCCACCTTTCCCCGTCCAGTTGCTGTATAAAATTCCTGTCCAGAAAGCTGTTTAAAGTCTGCCTTGACGTAAGTTTCATTGTCCTGTACCACGCAATCAAACTTCGTCATCATCGTCGTGCACAACTTTCACGATCGTGCTTTGACCGACGTGTTTTGTTTATCGTCGCGATTTGGAGTCACCACTTTCTTGTAGGTTGACAGTCCAGCTCGTTTTTAGCTCCATTCACGGTTGAAGGCGCCACTCTCTGCTTCTTTGCGACATCTCGGACGGAGAGGTTGGGGTTTCGCTCGCAACAGCGGGCAACTCTTTTTGTCGTCGCTGTGGCCTCCGGCTTTCGATTTCCCCCCGATCCAGCTTTCCTGGCTGTCGACAAACGTTCACCAAACACTTTCAATACGTTGGTTACAGTTTATTTAATCACATTCAACAATTTCGCCAACTTGACGTGCGAGTAGTTTGGATTTTCGCCATGCACGTGCAAAATTTTGATGCGTTGCATCTCTTCCTTCGACGTCATTTTGATAACTGATGAGCTAATCTCAAAATCAAAATAGAGGCATGATGCTATACGCACACATCTTCAAAATGAGGGTTGTGCAAACATGTTTAATGCACGATGAAAGGAAATGCGTCAAGTATAAGTCGACAAAATTTTGATCGAA
This sequence comes from Aedes koreicus, assembly GCA_024533555.2. Classification (NCBI taxonomy): domain Eukaryota; kingdom Metazoa; phylum Arthropoda; class Insecta; order Diptera; family Culicidae; genus Aedes; species Aedes koreicus. Next base: position 293,744 of record JAHHFK020002116.1, read on the forward strand.
ACACCCTTTACTTGAATTGCCGGACTCTGTAAGCATTAATTCCAGCCCGTTTCATGGTTTTCTGGACAAAACTGATCCTAGCGAAATTTTGGATCACCTTGTTTAGCCAGCACTTAAACTCTGCTACGACCTTCATGGCTGTCTTGAAACCAAGCGGGTTACTTTGACAGGCGTAAACAATACACGTTGAATTAGTTTTGCGCAAAATTTGCACGCACACTGTCAAAATTATACGGACGAAATGGGGTTTCCACAAATACAAAGTAAATGCAAATACAAATACAATAATCTGCTGTTGAAAAATATGATTTATGTTACTTTAGAATTACATTACAAACTAAGGTTAAAAATTATGTGTTCAAATCGAAAGCTGTTTCTTGTGTTACTTGGGAAACAACGGTTAGGTTTTTATTCAGTTATCCTCAACTTTGTAATTGGATAAGCGGATACCACAAAGAACTGTCAAGTTGCCAGCCATGGTTCGAATTTTGATGATAAACTAATTGTTATTTTCTCTTTTGTTAACGATCGTCGAACTAAGATTGCACCACCTCACACGCACATTGGGGTTTTCGAAGCAAATTGATGAGTTGCATTTTTTTCATCAAGTCACGATCCATAGCGAAAAACGAAATAAAATCATGCGAAATCACAATACAATCAGCTTTTTTTTATTTTGGGTGTAGGATTAGAGGAGTGGCTATGGGACCCAATTATTCAGCTTACTGGTAATATTTCTTCAAATAACTATAACTATGAGCTATCTCTCCCTCGTGTTTTGATTTCTCCTCGATTTCCTTCAGGGAACCTGCTTCCTCTGGCGCAACATTTGTCACCTTCGCTTCAAAACCCTTCTTATCGTCAGCTACGTACTCCACAACCCGTTGAGTGCCATCCGCTTCGGCAAACTTGTACGCTCCCTTCACCGTTCCTCCAATCCGTTTCTCCCACTGATCTTTGTGATCACCGGTTTTCACATCTTTCACGCCATAGCCGAACTCGTAATTAGGCACAACATCCTTCGGTTCCTCTTCCTTCTCGGATTCTTCCTCTTGCACTTTGGATTTCAGTGTCACTTCCGTTTTTCGTTCCTGCTGGTAGCTTCTGAGCATTTTATTGAGCACTGTCAGCTTCGCTTCCAACTCGTCGTCAAGCTTTTTTTCGGGGATTTCGTGAAATGTTTTGAAGTTGTATTCACTGACACTGTCCGTTTGTTGATGGTACGCGGAAATACTTCCCACAATGGTGAGGATCAGTATGGCAACGAACTAAAATTGTAGGATAGTTGATTAATATTTCACTTACTATTTAGAACTGATAAACAAACCTTCATGGTGAGTTTTGACTAGATTGTTCAAGTTGTGTCTTCCAGAACAGATGATTGCTTACTGATGCTGTCAGACGAATAATTCTATAGCTTTTATACTTGGGCTGGAACTAATCGCTTATCTCACATGATGATTGTTTACAATTTCCATAATGTTAGCCAGACGGTAGAACTTTCCACCCAAGAACGTTTCTGCCACCCACAGAAAGAGAGGCGTGTGAATTTCCAGTAGCATGTTTGCTCGGGCCAGTTTGTTTAATGTGGGTTTTATTTTTTTATATGAAGCGTGCATGAAAAGCCGTGAACTGCTAACCGGAGAGGTGTGGAAAACGTGGAAGTTAATGTGACCCAGATTTTATGGGTGCATCTTGGGAAGGTTATCGTCAGAATCGGACAAGTTCGTTGAAATGAGAGTAGACGTTGATTGTTTGATGTTGCGTTGTGATGCTCAATCAAGGTTTGCCAGTACAGGTTTTAATTGCTGCTCATATGAAATGAAAAATTTTCAATCCAAATTCTACATCCAAAGTAATCAAAAAACTCAATTATATCTCATCAACGAGATCAAAAAATCTCGCCCCTTTACAAAAAAAAAAAACATTGATTAACTTATTAGTCATAGAATTACCATGTTGTTGTTCAATGCCTGTCTACTGGATTTTGAATTTGATTGTTTGCTTATTTTGGTACCACCCGCCCACCACCATTCAAACTAAGCCTTAGAAAACGTGACCGTTCCATTCAAGCTCACAAAGTCAGCGCACATACTGCCCCGCTAGGCTCTGCATGAGGTCCCCAGCAGTGGTGGCAAACGTCAATTGTTCAAAATGGTAAAATTATACCACCGATCATCAGCGGTAGCATCAAAACACGACATGCAAAATAAGAAGCTCAATCCGCTCTGTCTGCCCACACTTTTGCCAACTGCAAAAACGTGATCCACTTAATCCAATCCTGCTCCAAGCCCCAACTGTGGCAGTCGGTTGTTCGATAGCTTTTATTGCGGTTTTTTGGTTTGATTGTGGTGCTGAATAAAAGAAGCATATGGCACTCAGTCAGCATGAACCATCGTGCTCATCGATGGCACTAGCAGACCGGCATAAGAAGCGGTGCCTAAGGTAGCAATCAAATCACGCGTCAATGCCTTCTTTTCATACTAGGTCAATGTCAGGCTTTTCCTTAGTGAAGAAGCTGTCGTCGACGGCGTCGTAGCGAGCATTCACAAACCGAAAACAAAGGATGGCTGCAATCGGATGGTTTACTAATGGATTGGTTTTTCTCTAAATTTGAATCAACAAAATAAATGCCTTTTGATCCACTGTTGAAAGTGCCGCATTTTCAAGTCTTAATGTTGGTCTATCTGAGCTAACTTGTTTTCTGTGAATTATATTTTGTTTCACAAAAAACTAAAAAAAAACAACTTGAAAGCGATTGATTATCCCAGCCAAAGTCCAGATTTAAATACCCTACGTTTTTGGATAAGCAGTTTCAATACGTTTTGTTCGTTGGCCTTTAAAAATTACTCGTTGTGTAGTCTTTCTTGGGTGAAAAATAAAAGTGACTAATTGTTGCCTTCCGTTTGCTTTCCAGTATATTTCCCTTATTCTAGATCAATTAGGTGAATAGTAGTTAAAAGTTTGAAATTAATTCAAATTCAAATAGAGGAACATAAAAGCCACGTAACACTTGCAGTCTAATGTCAGTCTATCCAGTGATTGAGCATACGTTATGTGGGAGTGATCAAAAACCTGGCCTTAGGTAGTAATTTGTCGCGGTTAGAAGATAACTTTTTTTTTTAATTGGTTCTTTATTGAGGCATTTTGAGAGGGCCTCAGTTTCTCATATTCTTATAATTTTAAAAATTTGGGGTATCCGGCATCCTTTATTGCAGTAGAAAAAAATCTCTCTCATATAAGATCATGAGGCCTGTAGTTAGTAGACAATTAACCAGTTTTGAGGTTTGACGTAGACTTCGTGTTATGGCAAATATATAGTGTTAATTGGAAAATTAAAAAAAATGCGACTGCCACAAAAAATGACTCTATGATTTCACGATAGATGTTCAAGAAGTTCACTTCAGTCAGTTTTATCTATCTTCGGGTACTCTTAGCAACTATCGTTTCAATTTTCAAATCATTTAATAATTGTATGATTTAACAATGTTAGAATAACAAACATAAAAGTTTATATCTTATAATTTACTTCTGTATTCTAAATACACTAAATGCACAGTATTTTCCTATCAACAATTCAAATGTGAGCCACAGAGATATGTATGTTTGTATTCATCTATGCTATGCGTATTGCTCTCAAATATACAGTATGTTCCATAAAAAAATGCGAAAGTTTTCAATACTTAGTTTTGGGTAGCTGTAAACATTATTTTTAATTACTCTAATTATTATTTTTGTATTCTCCGTGCGTGGAGTAATGATTATGATGTAGAAGGAGATGTTTCGCTCATCACCTCGCACAATAATAATAACGTCCATGGTTCGAGTACTACTTTACTCATGCCCTTTCGCTCAATTTTCGATACTTCTATTCTATTTCCAACCTACCATACACTGACGGAACTTTCAACACTTTCTCTTCATATCTTTCATTCTAGCAAATATAACTGTCCACTCTTGGTGCCTCATGGTGATGAGCGAAACATCTCCTTCTACATCATTATTATTACTGTTTTAATGCGTGTGTGTAATCATCTGACTGTATACTCTGAGACGATGTAAACAAAACAGTGGTTCGCGAGTAACAAAGTTGCTCGCCCAAAAGCACGTAAAACAAATTGCAACGATTGTGGGATGCCACCTGGCTACCGTTTACCGTATCCAACGTTCACTCCTTGATGGACCACGTCCACGGAAGCCGGGATGGGGCCGTCCACGGTTCGCTCGCACACCGAAGGTCATCAGATCAGTGAGAGACAAAGTGAGGCGAAATCCTATCAAATCGTTCCGGAAATTGGCTAAGGAAGGCGATGTTTCAAAAACTACCATGCAACGGTTGGTCAAAGATGATTTGAAATGTACGTCCTGGGCAAGAGTAAAGCGCCACCTTGTAACGGACCAAATCAAACAACTACGGCTGGAGCGCTTGAAACGTTTGCTGTCAGCATTAAAAGAAGTCTCTTTTGTTTATAATTACTGAGGTGAATTAAGAAGAATTTTGGGTTAAATATTACGATGAATGTCCTCTTCAAAATAAAATTCTTGATTTTTTCATAAATGGTAATGGCAACGACGAAAAATTACCATATTTCAATAAAAAAAGCTTATATTTGCAATGTGTTTGTATTTATAATAAACATACATGCGAAAAACGTATTAAAATTATAAATTGTAAAACTGTAGCACTAAACAAAAAAAAAGTATTTTTAGGCCATGCGCGCTTAAGGATTAGAACAATCTTTGAGATTGAACTTTCTTGTGTTGTGTTCTCAAAAACATCAGGAATGTAGCACATCAACGTGTATGGGTTTGTGTTTGCATGTGCTTGGAACCAACATAATGGTAAATTCAAACGGATGTCAGTTGAACTTGACTGCTTAGTTCCCGAAACAATTACTCAAAATTTTAGTTTGTTTTAACAACGGAGGGTGGGCAAATAAAATTATATTGTTTTTTTGTTCTATAATTCGTGTAATATTTGTTAAAATAAATTATAATATATTTGTGTTTTTCACTGGTTTTTTTTGTTAACTAAGTAATAAAATTTTTTTTTTTTGGTGGGTGGGTTTTGTGTGGTGGGGTGGTTGGGGGTCATAAGTGGGGAAGTGTAGTGGGCAATTGAGAAGTGTAGAAGTGTATTATTTTTTTGTTGGTTTTTGGTTGTTTTTTTTTTGTGGGAGTAAATATTGGAGATATATAAAATAATATTCAAAAAAGTGCTCAGTTTTGTGTTACCTATCAAAACGCGCGGTCTTACTCCGGAACAACGAAAAAGTATCGTGCACAAATGGTGCACTGTGAGCGGACTCTCCTTGAGAAAATTGGCCAAGGAAGAGGGTGTAAGCGTCGGAGCGGTACGATTTGCGATTCGAAAAGATAGAGAACAGTGTACGTTTGAAGATGCGCCGAAGTGTGGTCGGAAATCCGGTCCTGTTAGCCCGGATATCGATAAAAAGATCTGGGATGCCTACAAGCGAAAACCAGCGACTTCCGATCGGGATGTTGCGAAAAAACTAGGGACCTCGTCGAGTAACGTCATGCATGCCAAAGAAAGACTTGGGTTAGAAACATACCGAAAGCAGAAAAAACCCAAAAGGAACCCAAAACAGGCCGCGTCCGTGAAACCACGGGCCCGCAAACTCTACGATTCGTTATTGTGTAGAAATTCTGGGTGTATAATAATGGACGGTGAAACGTATGTGAAACTAGATTACAAAACGCTTCCCAGACCACAATTCTATACTGTTAGCGAAGACAAAGACATCCCCGAAACGGGAGCAATTTTTACCGAAAAACTCGGTAAGAAGGTTATGGTTTGGCAGGCAATATGCGAGTGTGGTAAAACATCTAGTCCGTACATCACAACGGAGACGATGAACACTCAGAAATACGTTAAGGAATGTCTCCAGAAGCGATTATTGCCAATGATCAGGCAGCACGAAGGTCATGTAGTGTTTTGGCCTGATTTGGCGTCATGTCATTACGCAAAGGACACTTTAGAATGATACAAAAGTCAAAATGTATGTTTCGTGCCGAAAGACATGAATCCGCTGAACTGCCCGGAGGCACGGCCAATCGAGACTTTTTGGGCTTTAACCAAAGCAAAGCTTCGAAAATTCATAAAACCAACGGACGACTATCTAAAATTTTAAAAAGATTGGCCAAAAGTGGTCAAAATGGTGGGAAGTACCACTGTGCAGAAGCTAATGGGTCATGCTCGAGGCAAAGTTAGGAGTCTTGGCTATGATTAAATATTTTGATTAAACGAGAGTAAAATATCATATAAAACACAAATACAAATATGATTTGCCAAATAAAATGATTAAAAGTAAAAAAAACATGGCTTTTTTGTTATTTTGAGCGGGTGCTTATACTTTCTGGGACAGCCTATAAAGGTATTGCAATGTATCCATCGTATAATCATGTGAGAGATGCCAAATTGAATTGTTTTCCCAATGGTTATATTACTTTCATTTGGTTTATAGTGGTGGTATTCCTTATTGGTTGGTTTCAGGGCTTCCAATCCCACCATTTTGTGGTCCGGGTTTAATTCCGGAACTTGTTGGTTCACACTTTTGGGGGAGTGTGGAAAAGAGGGGGGAAAAATGGGGGGTTTTTTTTTGTGATATGATGTAATTTTTTGTGGGGGGGGGGGGGGGGGGGGGGTGGGTGCTTGTATTCTTCTTGTTATAAACCATTTTTTTTTTAGGGGGGGGGTGGGGGGGGGGGTGGTGGAGGATATTATAATTCCCATATTTTTATATCGTCGGTGGTTGGTCGCTTTTTGATCCACCAAACAAAAAATACATATATGTGGGTATATAATAATAATTAATATATTTTTTTATCTTTGTTTTTCTGTGTGAACAGATTTCTCAGAAAGAAACGACTGATTTGACCTGAAGTGAAGTTGAAAAAGTAGAACAGCAAATTAATGTTTTGAAACCTACGGAATGCATATCCGGAGACAACATAGTGTTCGTCAAAGTTTATATGATTTTTTGTTTGATCGATACTAAAGTTGTCAACGACGTTACAAGGACTAATTCTCAAGCGTGTTACATTAGCATTAGCATTGACGTTTGCACACCTCGTGAATGGAGCTACGATGAGGAATAATTCATTGAAGACATTGCATGCCACCATGAAACGAAACCAGTTACTGATAGGTTTCTTCACGCAATAATCTCCATGAAGATACTCCTCGATCGCTCACCTGGCCACGTCCACGTCCATAGGGAGGACTTGGTATCTACCTTAAGAAGACACGGGGAACCCACGTAGCCTTCAGTAGATATCAAAGGAAAAGGGAAATGAATAGTCGGAGAGAATAGTTGAACAGAATGCCCTGTTTGGTGTACAGAACAAAAATTTATTTCAAAATGGTCGTTGGGAGCATCGAGTCTAATAAAGTTAAGTGATGCTCCATTTTTCTTCAAACGGTTGGGACTTAAGCATTAACTATAGTCCTAGCTCCCTATGGCTTATGGTTATAGCGCCATTACTCGCTCTGACTAATTCTCAAGCGTGTTACATATGCGGAAAATCAAGTTGATCTCTAATTTTTTTTTAGAATTTCATCTATTTTTATATCATTTAACACAAACCTAGGAATGAATCTGAACGCGCAAAGTGATGAAAATAAGCCAATTGATCCCGATAAGTTGAAATACGGACTTTCTCTGCTGCATGCCTACATTAGAAGCATGGACATGTTTAAAAAAATAGCAAATCGATTAGCAACGGAAAAACCTTGTTGGAGAGTCAGTTAATCAAACGTTGCAGTTAAAGAGCGTGAAGCAAAAAAACAAAACGGAGTTCCGAAGTTGAACTCCGTATAAGGTAAACATTACCATCTGGTAGTAACTCAAACGACGGGAATATGACCAGGAGATTTTTTGCAAATTTGAAAACAGTTTCCAATATTGCAGGCTTGGATGAAGGATGAAGGAAGGAGGCTTGGAGCACATCCATAAAACATTGAGTACCATCAACAGTCGGGCTGATATTAACGTAGAAGTTTTCCCAACGTATGCGAAAGAAACGCGTGAGCTTAACAGTAAGTTATACAGCTGATACGCCATGACACCAACAAGGCATAAACTGTTGGTTCATGGTGGTGAAGTGATTGAACATGCCATTTTGCCAATCGATATGCTGAACGAGGAAACGCAAGAGACTAGAATCAAATTTATACGAAATTTTCGGGAGCAACATGCAAGACAGTACAGCCGTGAAGCAAGTCTAGAGTATTTATTTAAGTGACTGCTGATCACATCCGATCCAGTCATTTCAATGATGACAAAAAAAAAAAACACAAGAGAAATCAATTTGACAGAAAAAGCGCATGCACTAATCAACTGTCCAATCTAATTACTTTTCTAGAATTAAATAAACTTGATTTATAGAAATTAAACGTTGCAAATAACAGCATCGATTATCTTTTATTGACAAACATGATATATTACTGATAGATCACGAAAGACATCTTTAAAATTTCTATGTATTTGAAGACCACTTTAACTTAAAATTTTATCAAAATAAAGCCTCTAGAGCCATACACTTTGTCAAAGACAGTGTGTTGCTAAAGTTATATTTTCATGGTCAAAATAATTTCTTCCTCGTCCCTCAAATTATCTTTCATGACAGGTATTTTAATAATATGTTGTCATGAAATGAAGCAAAATTCAATTTAACACTGATCTTTTGAACATTGCAATATTCTAGGAGTAATAGTTTCGACGCTACTTATAAGTATGTATAATTTTTTGCGATTTTTTTTTGAGATTTGTAAAAAATTATGCTTAACATATGATTAATATCAAAACATCAAAACATATATTGCAGAAAGAGAAAGAGAGATGGGCGTATTTCTTTCGAATTTCTGTTTTTTTTCCCGCATTTCTGCACTTTTTCCAAAAACCAGAATAGCTTCTTCGTTTTTCAACCGATTTTCACCATTGAGCCCTAATTTTCTTTGTTTTTTCTTTGACTTCAAGCTACATATGCAATATGTTCTTTTTGTTGACGTTTTTTGGTATTAATCATATGTTTAGGACATTTTTTGTACAAATCTCCAAAAAATAAACCGCAAAGAATAATATAAACCTATAAAGAGCATCGAAAATATTACTCTTAGAATATTGCAATGTTCAGAAGATCAGTGTTAAATATAATTTTGCTTCATTTTTTTTAATAATCATTTATTTGAACAGGCTCATTCAAATCAACTGTACAGTGCCAAATTTTCATATTTTTTTATACATCATTTATCTTATCATTTATTTAAGTTAGGAGGATTGAGCCGATAGAAATTACAAATTACGGATGGGAAAGAGGGTGTGAATTTAAAGTATGGTTTACATAAAACATTAAATTTAAATTCTAAATCATCTAAACACTTATAACTATACAATTTATGGTTTTCTTTTGACTTGGACATTTCTTGAAAAAGAAAAAAAAAACACACACATACACAGATAAAAAAAACGTATGGTAAACATACAGGTTAAACTAACTACAATCTAAGGCTTATGTTAGTCAAAAACACATAAATGAGTTTCAAGTACTCCAAATCACGTACAGCCAAAATATCTCGAATTGGCAAATTGGGTTGTCTACCTCGAGCCCGAAGGGAATCACAAAGCTCTGATCTGACTTGTTTGCTTCATTTGATGACAAAATATTTGAAACTGGCGTTCACACACCTTTGAGATCTTCATTTTAAGTAAATGTGTTTATGTTCATTTATTAAAAAATCAAATTTTATTTATACCTCGAAAACTGTTCTACTCTAATTTTTTTTTTGACGGCATTTTTGAATTCTGCATAAAATTTCACATTAGAAACATTTGTCGAATATAAAGTTCATCACTTTTGATTTAATTTGTAAACTAGTGTAATCTTTCTATATTTTACCCTTGGTAAATTGAATTTCTATCAGCAAATTCATCGATTTAAATTGAATATTAATCTTTATCATTCATACGCAATCATATTTGTATCCTCGTTTTTCCCCCTTCAGAAAATAATGTAATCTGAAAAAATCGTAATTTTTGGACCAAAATCGCGATATCTTTTGAACGGATCTGTAAAATTACGTTCTTTCTTTATCAAAGTATGTATTTAAGCAAGTTCTAAAAATTGCTGAAGACTTCATTTTTATAAAACTTGAAATGAAAAAGTAAGGCGAAAAATACTAATTTGTTTTCAGGGCCACCTTACAATTAAGCGTCAAAATGATCATAATTAATGGCACAAAAGACGTATGCTCCTATAGTTTTTGCAGCAAAGTTGCTATAATTTCAATAAGGAACAACTTTGTAGAACATTGTATTGCGCTGTGTCAAGAATTGGAAAGATAGAATTTATATTTCAATATATTTACCACCCTGACTGAAACTGATCTCAAATTAAAGCCCTAATTATAAGCTGCAACTTTGCTGAAGACAGTTTTGTTCTAAAGTTGCATCTTCATAGTGAAAATAATTTATCCCTGCTTATTTTTCATTCTGGCCCATTGTGCAATGGTGCGCGACCGTAAGGCACAGCAGAAGCTGAAAAGGGAAACCGAAGGTAAGGTGGCCCATCGTTTCGAGAGGTTGGTGGAACCGGCCAAACGGCGAAGTAGTACCTAGGCAAGATGGACATTTTATTCGGAAGCGTAGGTCGGAGCGGGACGTGTCTAATCAGCAGGCAATCACCCAGAAGATCTACTTGACGCTAGACGGCAACAACTAGCAGGGGACTGGATACTTTACATCGTCCACGAAAGGAGATAAGCGTTGACGTCAAATAAATCTCCAATGTTTACGGCAACCAGAAGAGCAGCAGTATTTAGAGACCGGGATTTTTTGTGTGGTAAAACAAACGTGATCTGTGTAAAGTTCATGGTTATATAAAAAACGTTTAATTTTGCTTGTTTATGGATAAAATATTTTCATATGGGCGCATTTCTCTCGGAAACGCTGAGAGAGTTTTGAGGTGTTTTAGGGGACCATTACCTCGAATTTAATCTCTTAGCTCTGGCTGAAATTCCTAGGATTACGGTAAGAAAATAGTTTTATCTTTCGGACTGTAATTTATGTCAATATCTATGATTCTTGCTTCATGATTGACCGTTTTCTTCAAATTTTTTTTACGGAAACTCACAAATTTTATATGGAAACTCACAATTAGGACATTGCTACGTATTCCGTGACACTATTGCACGGATTGAGATAATTTGCTGAAAACACCATAGCTTCTAGTTGGTGCTGATGAAGTTTGGTTAAGTAAGAGTCATACAAAAGTTTTAGTCAGAAAAACAAAAAGTCGTTGAGAGAATATCATCAATAATCTCTCACATGTGTCATGCGTGCCATTAAATACTAATATCCTCTTCACTTTTTTATATTATTTACCTTGATGGCCGAGAGTAGCTGTGAAATTTAAGGATCTGTCTAAGTGATAAAGGCCTGCTCAGCCCTGCCCTGCATGCAATTTTGGTATTATGGCTTAAGAAAGGCAAAGGTAGTTACCAACAATTATTAACGATAAGTATTGCATCGTAACCTAATTGAATCAGCCTCACTCTCATCTTACTAAAACAAGTAGAACAAACATTGACGTTTTTTGTTGGACTAAGGTCTGTATCCACATTAATCCGGACACCTTCAAATCATTGTAACTTTTGAAATATTGCACGTAGGAATGAAAAATTTCTCTGTGGTATAGCTGAAAGTCTACGATGAAAAAGATTATGATTGATGTTTACATTTCATGTTTAGTATTCAAGATGGCGACGAATGAAAAACAAGTGCGCGAGCGAATTTTGTACGGGCGTACGGCAAATCCTGACTTGTCAATACAGGACCTTGCAAAAACATGGGATTTGCCTAAATCCACTGTTCACGATGTGCTCAAATCATTTTCTGAACGTTTGATGGTGGAGATGAAACCGAGAAAAGACAAAAAACATTGGACGCGCTGATCCTGTCATGGACCGAAAGGAGAAAAGAATATTAACGAGGAACCCAAATCGCTCCATTCGAACGGTGGCTCGCAAAATAGGGATATCGCCTGGTTTTGTCCAAAAATCAAAACAACGTTTGGGACTTAAGTCGTTTAATGTAAAAACAGTTCCAAATCGCAATGACAAACAGAACTTGGCAGCAAAATCACGGGCTCGACGTTTTTACTGCGGACATTTGACGAAGTTTTCATGCGTTGTTATGGACGATGAAACTTATGTCCTGGAGGATTTCAAGCAGCTTCCAGGGCTGGCTTTTTATTCTGCTATGGCAATAAATGCTACAGTTGAGCATTTAAGAACGAAGAAGGCATCAAAAATTTCCCAAAAAATACATTGTGTGGCAAGCAATTTGCACGTGTGGCAAAAAGAGCAAATCTTTCATCACTACAGGCACAATCAACAAGGAGATCTATCAGAAAGAGTGTTTGCAGAAGCAATTGCTACCCTTCATCAAAAGTCACAAAGAAAAACCTTTGTTCTGACCCGATTTGGCATCATGCCACTATGCTAAAACTATGATGGAGTGGTACCAATCAAATCAAGTGAACATTGTACCAAAAACCTCAAACCCGCCAAATTGTCCAGAGCTACGACCAATCGAGAGATATTGGGCTCTGATGAAGCGGAAGCTTTCTGGAAAGAAGCAAAGAAGCAAAGACATCAAACACTTCCAGCAAACGATTTCTGAAGAGTCTGTACAAACCCTAATGGACGGAGCTAAGCGCAAAGTTTGAAAATTTTATGCAAATACTGATTAACTATGTTTTGTCTTCACGAATTGTTTAAACGCATCCCATGAATCTGAAATAAACAACTACGACGGGAATATAATGCGAAATTTATGTTTTTTTCATGTTTTGAGGTGTCTGGAATATTGCGGATACAGACCTTAGTTTGAATCGAATAAATCGCCGTTGAACTGATTCAATTCTCTAGGTTCCATTTTGGTGGTGGGGGTTCAAACAGTCGAACAGTACTCCAAAGTCGAACGAACCAGCGCACAGTAGAGCGCCTTTAAGCAGTAAATGTCGGTGAACTCTTTAGTTAGTCGGAAAATAAACCCTAGGTTTTCGAGGCTTTGTTCACTTTGATTGACACGTGTTGCTTGTACGTCAATTGTGAGTCAAGAATAACTCCCAAGTCCTTGATTTGATCCACTCTTTCCAAAACAACTCCAGCGAAGGAATAATTGTGGACTATTGGATTCTTCAATCGAGAAAACGTAATAGTCGATCAATCAATGAAGGAGTCCTACTGTTGTTGCAGAAAATGCGCGTCAGCGTCTGAGCGAATATTGAGGTAAAGCTTGAAGTCGTCCGCAAAAGAAAGTCTCGGTCCAGCCAGAACTGCGTTCACGTCGTTGAAGTAAAGAAGAAAGATGAGTGGTCCAAGATGGCTGCCTTGTGGATTTCCTTTTTTGATAGGAAATTATGCCGAGGTGGATTCACTAATGACTACTTGCGAGTGACCACCAAATAAATACGATTGGAGCCAATTTAAAAGTGTTCCATGCATTCCAAACCTTTCAAGCTTCGCCATAGCAATTTGGTGGTTAACCTTGTCAAATGCTGCAGATAAGTCCGTTTGTGCTAGATCAAGCATACTGTCCGTCACGTAAGAAGTGAGACACAATAGGTTTGACGTAGTTTGACTGAAAAAAACCATGCTGATCTGGGCTCAGGTGTTGCTTGCAATGGAAGAACAGTCTGTCTATCACAACTAGCTCGAAAAGTTTGGAAACGACGCGTAATAAGGATATTCCACGATAATTGTCTACATCTGAGTAATTCTCGCTGGAACCAGGCCGCCATTGGCACATATCTTTTGATTTCAAATTTTTCATCGCTATTAGTTAGAATATATTGAAACAAGATAAAAAACGCTTTGGTTGAGCCAAATTGATGGACCCCTCGTTTTCTAAGGGACTAAACATGTTGTAAAAATGTCGATTTTTGGATAATTTCAAGGTAAGTAAACATGTTATATCACAAAATTTTACATTGAAACATCTTCAAAACTCGTTGCTGTTGTATAGAGGATAAATAAAGCTTTCAATTGATGTTAAAAAAAAAATGTGGCGGCCATATTGGATTTGGCCGCCATCTTGAATTTTATCAATAATATCGATTTTTCACTATGAGTGCACCGCTCAATCCGAATTTTGAGCACACCATCTGAAAGCTGAGAAAAAAATACATAAAATGCAGTCGAGAAACTAGGTGTGCATTGACATTTACTCGATAAAAAAATATTTTTTCTAAAAAAAAATTGACGTTTTTTTGCGTGTATTGCGCAATATCAATATGTATCATATTTCTATACGCAACAAAGCATAATTTTGCAATCACTGTTTTTTTTTGTGTTCTGTAGAGTAAAGAACAATCATTTTAACAATTTAACAATTTAATTTTAACAATCAATTCGGTGCATAAGTATGAAAATTCCGAGGAAAAAATGATTCTATTCATGGCTGTCAATGCGCAACAGGGAATATAGTTTCATTCACTGGCTCACCATGACAATTTGATGTTTCGAACCAAATAGAAGAAGAAGACTCGTTTACGATAGCGGAAGTTTGTTTGTTTTGTACATCCGATTAGTTCAAAGTTCTTGAAAATGGCGAAGAACCGTACTGTACGGGTACCCAAAAAGGAATTTTGTTGCAACCCGTTTGCCAAAGCTGATCATAAAAGCTGGAGCAAATCTTCGAAACTGACAAGTGTAACACAAAAAATCGTGAATTTTTTAGAATCTATTGGATCCACGACCGTTCCGGAACTTCATGAGAAAATATGTACGACATGCCGCTTGCAAGTGACCCGTCAGCAGTCAAACCGTACTTTTCAGCCGATGGAAGTTGTTGAAAACGGAGATGAGGTTTACGTTGAAGAGGTTGGAAACATTAGTGAGCATGATTTCCAAAACATGACGGAAATTCTATCCCGAATTGGGATCCAGAATGTCAACAGAAGAGAGCTGCGACGGGAAACCTTCCGCTGCGAAATGCTCAAACAAGCCGTGATTGCAATAAAACAAATTTTGAAGGTTGATTGCGAAGTGTACTATGACGATACTAACGTGCCAGTTGTCAAAGATATGCTTGACAATTGTAAGATCGCTTCAAAACCGGTCAAATTCCAAATTTTAACATTGCTCACTCCTTAGTGGAGCAGGCAGAAAATGATGGATGAAACAGGATGCAGTAAGTATGGTAAATGTCATCAACATGCGGAAGCAAATCTTCCACAATTCTGCAGGTAAATGGTTCGTCGAAAAGGCTCAACAAGTTCGTGCTTCGAAGGGAATTCTTAAACTTCCAGATGCGGGTACATCGGTAACAGAATTGGAAAAGGTCGCTCAGGAAGAGGCAAAACAGTACTATTTGGACTGTAGTACGTTAATGCCAGGTATTCGGGATAAAATCAGTGTAAAGACACCCGCCGGTCGAGAAAGTAGGCAAAAACGTTTGCTTCTTGGGTCACTAAACGAAATTTTTGCAAACTTTAAAGAACTTTTCCCAAATTTGAAAATCGGATTTTCTACGTTCGCTAAGCTGCGACCTTCGGAATGCATACTTACCGGAAGCTCCGGTACGCATACAGTGTGCGTATGCATGAGGCATGAAAATATTGAATTGTCATTGCGTGCGGTGAAAGCCTTACCGATAATACGAGACAGTGGCTTGAGCGAGCTGATTCAGGAATATTTAGTATGTAAAAACCCTTCTCCTCAATGCTACTTTTTAGAATGCACAGAATGTCCTGACTTGAGTGATTTTAGTAGAAAATTACTGGATGAAATTGAAAAATTTCCTCTAGAAATCATCAAGTTTAAAAATTGGATTCCGATAGAAAACCACTATCAACTTGTTGATAACACGACAAGCGCACCTGAAGAGTTTGTAGATAACTTCAGCAATCTGCTCAACGGCTTCTTGCTACATTTCTTAATCACAAAGGTACACAACTGACAAAAAAATGACCCATTAATACTCATTTTATGTTTATATTCTTAGGCACAAAAAGACCATCTATTTGAGCTGAAGTCCAATCTGAAGTCAAATGAAGCTATCGTTTACGCAGACTTTTCAGAAAACTACAAAGTAACCATTCAGAACGAGATACAATCGTACCATTTCGCAAGGCAGATGATTACAATTCATCCATTCGTGATTTATTATAGAATCGAAGGAGAGATTCTTCATAAAACATTAATTATTATTTCACCTGTTCTTGAGCATAACTATGTTTTGGTTCACTGCTGTTTTGTTAAGCTGTTTGAGTTCATGAAGATCAATCTTACGCAGATAACAAAGACCCACGTGTTCACCGATGGAGCTGGGAGTCAGTACAAGAACAAATATAACTTCACCAACATCACATTTATGAAGAAAGATTTTCAAATGGATGTAGAATGGAATTTTCACGCCAGTTCTCACGGAAAATGTCCATGTGATGGAGTGGCGGGAACACTTAAACGTGCTGCGCACAAATACAGCTTAACGCCAAATAGAGACAAGCTGATAACAGATGCTTCCTCATTCTATGCATGGGCTGTAGAGCAACAAGGACAAACAATGTCTTTCAGTTACGTGGGACAGCTCGATTACGATACATCGTTGGCTAAACTGCAAATTCGAATGGAGAATGTTCAAACCATCAAAGGGACTCAAAACTACCATTATTTTTTGCCACAAAACAATAAAAAATATTCGAAGAGCTCTGAGATAAAATTCCACAACCTTAGATTTAAAACATGAATATGAACTTTAGGAATCTAAAAACGATTTCATTATATTTATTTTCATTTGAAACAACTAAATTGTATTGTATTTAATACTATTCTAACTCATATCGGAATTTGAAAAATAAAAAAAAAGGAAAACACGCTAAACTGCTAATAATCAAAATGGCGTCTTAAACGAAGATGGCAAAATTTTTTTTACTTAAAATGATTGTTCTTTACTCTACAGAACACACAAAAAAACAGTGATTGCAAAATTATGCTTTGTTGCGTATAGAAATATGATACATATTGATATTGCGCAATACACGCAAAAAAAACGTCAAACTCTTTTTAGAAAAAATATTTTTTTATCGAGTAAATGTCCATGCACACCTAGTTTCTCGACTGCATCTTATGTATTTTTTTTTCAGCTTTCAGATAGTGTGCTCAGAATTCGGATTGAGCGGTGCGCTCATAGTGAAAAATCGATATTATAGATAAAATTCAAGATGGTGGCCAAATCCAATATGACCGCCACATTTTTTTTTTAACATCAATTGAAAGCTTTATTTATCCTCTATACAACAGCAACGAGTTTTGAAGATGTTTCAATGTAAAATTTTGTGATATAACATGTTTACTTACCTTGAAATTATCCAAAAATCGACATTTTTACAACATGTTTAGTCCCTTAGAAAACGAGGGCTCCATCAATTTGGCTCAACCAAAGCGTTTTTTATCTTGTTTCAATATATTCTAACTAATAGCGATGAAAAATTTGAAATCAAAAGATATGTGCCAATGGCGGCCTGGTTCCAGCGAGAATTACTCATCTTTCCTATCGCCTTTTTTATGTACTGGAAGCATGAACGCATTTTTTAAGCAGAGAGGAAACACTCCATCCGAAAGCGAGTGGTTGAAATTCTTTTGTAGAGGGATGAGCAAGCTGTTAATGCAGTTTTGCAAAAAGAGCGACGGAATGCCATCGGGTCCTAAGCACGTTGACGGTTTCAGTTTACGTGCTGCTGCTTAGATGGAATCATCTTCAACGGTGATATCGGGCAAAACTAAACCTGAAGATGTTATCTGTCTGTCAATAAGCCATTCGTTATAGAAAATGCGAGAAAATTTGTGGTTTGAGGCAAATAGGTCCATGGCTCGGAGGTTACCATGCCATTCCAATTCATTGACGAAGGAAGACCATACTCTTTACGCTGCTGTTTGACATAATTCCAAAAGGATTTAGGATGGAATTTGAGTCTTCGTTGTATTCAGCTCGATAACTATTGAAGCATCTCCTTCCCACGCTTTTATAGATCTTGTTCAATCTTATGTAATGGTTCCGCAGCAGTACAGTTTTATTCTTCGAAGACCTTCTCAGAGCGGTTTTCTTTCGACTTTTCAGTTTACGAAGCTCAGCAGTCTGCCAAGAAAGACAGCCTACAAATATTGTCTTCTTGGGAGCATGTTGATGTATCACATATGACAGAATATGCGAAAATGTCTCCGCTGTAGTGTTTACATCGATTCTGTCAAAAATGTTGTCTCAATCCAAGGGTTCAAAAAAGGAAATTATGCTTTCATAGTCAGCGTTTATGAAGGCGTAAAGTACCCGTACGGAGTTGTCACTATCCCTTCCTACATTCTCTTTCTCGATACTGAGATGTAAAGGTGGGTGGTGAGGAACAAATTTCACCAGCGGCACCGGAGCTAACAATATAGATGGGGCAGTGTCATAGGAGCTGACGAAACAAAAATCGAAGCATCTACGTCAAAAATGTCGTGCTCAGAACCGAAAATAGTCATCCATCTTTTCATCGGCTATGGCTAAGGTTTCAGTCAATTGTCGTCAGGCTGCCTAGCAGGGCGTTTGAGTATTTTTTGTAGAAATCTTGATAAATGTAAGACTCAAGGGAAATTTGTTCCATTGAATTATCTTTTGTAGTTGTTTTGAACGCCATTTGAAATAAGTGCATTTATTTTAACCTACCCTACCATTTATTTTTATCTTACTCTTACTTCTGCTTGAAACGGTAAACTGCGTTGATTCACTCCCTGGTGGAGGTACTAGTCACTCAAAATACTGCTCAGCTGGAACAAGACCAGGCTTGTGCTATTTCGCACTAGGTATTTGCACGTATGTTTATAATCATCTCCATTATGCGTATTGTTCTCAAATATATGTCCCAAATGGTATGACGTAAGATAGGTAGTTTTTTTTCAGTTCATTTATTTGTACAGGCTCAATGACAGATAGGTAGTTAAAATAGAAGAAAATTTATAGAAGAATGAAATATTAATATGATTATTAATGAATATAAAGTAACGAAAGATATATTTACATATGTATCAAACATATCTGAATGTCTACCTGTGTTGTTCAATAACCCTGACATTTTGATTCAACTGCTTACCACTAAAATAGTGCCATCTCATGTAACAATGCCAAAACCATCCTGATTTATTAAGTTTTATTAAAGTTTCATCCAAGCCACTAGAAATCAATTTGGTTTTATTATGACACCAAGAGCTGCCAATAGGTTTCATTATTTAGTCAGGTTTATTAGAACCTACACAGCTTGTTTAAAACGATCGTAAAACCTCGTTTTCTCGAATTCCTTTTACTCCTATAAAAGGTTTTATTTCGACTTTATGAACTCATAAAATGCTGTTATGAAATGCCGTTTTAGGACTCATTATTATTATCTTATTAAGGTCAGTTGAAAAAGCATTTTTAAACCATTTTGCCTCCAGTAAATGCATTAAACGGCAAATTGGCATTGAGGGAAACTACAAAATAATAAAATAGTTTTAAAGTAGTCATTGCAAAGATAACTTGGCTTTACGGCAGAATTGTCATTTTTTTCCAATCGCCATATTGAAATATACGAAAGAATTGACAAGTGGGAAAATAAATGCACCAAATTCTAAATGTAATGCAATTGAACTGTAGATTGGAGACCAATTTCCTTTTTTTAGATGACCTTATTAAATCCCATAAATTTTCATGAAATTCATGATTAATTTATCATATTTATTTGTTGTAAATTTGTGTTTGTGTTATTAACTCGCATAATTTCCGAGGCGCATTAATTCTCGGCTCTTATCGTGCCAATATTCACAACAAAATTAAATGCGTATATGATTTGGAGCATGATACGCAGTAAAAAAAACATAATTTGTTTTGGATATTTTGCTATAAAACAAAATTTCCCGCAGACTAAATGAATCAGAAGAGCAGAAAATCGAACAAAGCAGAACAACAAAAACCAACCACGATATCACAGTGAAGTTTGACAGCTGTGGCCATTTGGCTGTATGCTGGTTTTCATGGCAGCCAAAAGGTTTTTATAAAGGTTCTCAAGTGGTCATAGCATCTATCATTTTCAAAATCTTTAAGGTCTTATAAAGGTTTTATTAACTTGTTTTCACAACCGCCTATAGAGTGGGCCATTTTGTACAAATTTTGGCTTTAAAGAAGTATAGAGCAGGTGTTGGTAGACAATAAACTTTTGAATGTAGTTTTATCAATAAAGCCTGGAGAAATGCTATACTGCTGAAATAAAACTAAAATTTTTACTTGGAATCTGTTGCTATAGACCACTTTGGATTGGGTCCTATATAAAGGGGGAAACTTTTACGCGTCTGTTTAAATGTATATTTTATATCTGTGCTGCAAGAAAAATCAGAAAAAATAATTGTGAGGATATACTTTCGATTTGATGCTTATTCAATTAAAAATTAACTGTGAAAACATTTATACACAATTTGTCTAGATGATACAATGTACAGTTTATCTACCCAATATTAACAATGAGTTTTATCTAAAAATAAACTCTAGATTCATCTCCTACCTCAACTTAAAAAGACCAAGCAATCAATAATCTGGTCCAACGCATCATCAGTTGTACATACCAGCATTTACGGTAAATATATTTTAATTTAAATTCCCCTTTTCCTGCGTCGACAGTTGTTTTCATTTCTGCGATAATTATATTCAGATCAACAGAATTTGTCAACCTTGATTATACGCAGTTTAAGGTGTTAAATTTATTCAACTTTACAGATTAAAAACGATTCGAATGCAATTACTCTATCAATCCCTCATCGATTTATCAAGAGTGATGGGTATTTTTTTTTCTCAAATTAACAATATTATCAAGGAATATTATTCTACTCAGTCCAGGAATTTCTGTTCAACAAACATTTTCACAAATAAATCATTCATACCTTGTGATAATCACTAAGCAGCAATCGGACAGTCATGCTTATTTTAACATTTTTAATAGAAACATTTTATTATCACACCTGTTTCCATAAATTAAAATAAATCAGCTTAATCAACCCTACCGGTCTCCACGCAACCCACGTCACAAACCTTCCCAATCCCTCGCACGTCAAAGTTGTCCCAGCTTGACCTTGAGCTTCATCAGCACTTCGTCTTTTTCATCATTACTTTCTACTCGCTCTGTCAATCGCGAAACCAGATCCCGGCCTTCCTCAGTGCTGAGGTCAACAAGCTTCACGTTGCCATTGCTCTCCTCAATTAGCACAATGCGACGAACCAAATCGGCAATGGCTGGAAATAATTCGCTTGGACCATCAACCTCATTCTGTGCAGCATTTGGAGCGGATTGACCAAGGCGTTCCTGGCGCAGCAGGTTCACACGATCTTGCTCCCTTGCCGGAATGCGTCCCGCTCGACGGGCTTCCATTTCCTGACGACGATCTTCCTGGGAGTTTGGTGAGTTGCCGAGCCGCTCCTGGCGTCGCAACTCAAATTCACGCTTTCTGTCGCTCATATTTCCCAAATCTCTCAACAGCGTTTCCCGCCTCTGCTCAATCCTCTGCTGCCGCTCCTGACGCCTCCGTTCGATCTCCTGGCGAACAACCTCCACCAGCCGCAGATTCTCCTCAGTAGTAGATGTCGCTGCATTGCTGGTGGCTTCACTGGATGGCTGCTGACTAGTTGCTTGCTCCGTGGTCGCAGCAGGCTGGGTTGTATTTAATCTTTGTTGAGCGTCAATTGAGCTCAGCAGTAAAGAAAGTCCCACTATGAATAACAACTGTTGGAATGGTCATTTTTAATTAGTTTGTTAAATATAGCTGACTTATTTTTATAAAGATCACCTGTTTCATATTGATTACAACTATTTTTATAAAATCACTAAATATGACACCTTTGCAAGAACGGATAATAATCACTCTCACTTAGTCGTTGTTTAAAGGAACTTAACTAAACAAATACTGATACCCGTTCGATGGTTGTGCAAACATTTTATAGCCATAATTGTAACGATTAATTTACCGGCTAGGGGCTTCCTTGTGTACGCTGATGCCGCTGAGCTTCTGAGCCCGCATTGCACCGGCACTCGGTGGGAAGCCAATGATGCTGAACATTGAGAACGAGAACAAACATTACTACCTACATGAGAGTGTGACGGACGGTAGCCTAGTTTGTGGTGCAGCTAGTCAAGTCACCCAATGAGGTACTTTATCGAACCGGTTGGCATGGTTTCGAAGGCAAATTTCGAGCTCAATATAACAACGCATCCATGTTCCGGATGGGACTTTAGTGTTGTAGTTGTTGTCGCTGTTATAAGCTGCGTTGCAGTGTGGCAGAAGGGAAAACAGCATGCCATGCTTGGTGGGTCGATTTTGATCGGAGAAATTGTATTTATACGTGCGTTGAAGGGGATTTTCAAAATTATCCATAGTTTTCTGTTGTGTTAAGGGCTTATGCTGAAGCGTTCTTGGCGGCAGCCATTACCTCAACGTTTAGAATTGATACAACTCAGAATCTGTACTAGATATTGAAAATTTAATCACATCAGTTTGTATGCTTACTTGATGTGATCAATCTGATAGAGTTCGATTCGATGTTCATTCACTAACAATCAAGATTTATCAATTTGAAATAGCAAGGTAAGTTTGCGAGAGCGAGAAAAAAGATAAGAAAAAATACATGGAGCAGCGATTCACCTTAACAATCGAACATCAATTACTTTCACTTAAATTTTGGAAGTTTGTGCTAACGAGAAACTTCAACTGATGATTATGATGATGATGATGATTATGTAACACTACCATCTATTGTAGTAAGGTAACTTTCCATAGCAGTCAAATAATCTGAAAAACGATTTTTTATCAGGATCCTATTGTTGTTTGTGATCATCAACTCCTGCATGAAGGGCCAACAACGTGTGGGAGGGCCCGTAAGCAGAGACACTTACACAAAACCCGCGAATATAAGGAGGAGAATCTCCTTTCAAAAGCAAGTTCACACTCACAGCACTAGTAGGGGTACTTGGGGTAATATGCACTGGTGAGGCAAAATGCACCCCCTTCGGTTTTCCCGCAAAATCAGTAAACAAGCATGATTTTTGTAGCCAGCCTATTGAAAAGTTTCAAATTATGGGTACCCTATGGTTTTGAAAGCTCAATATTTACATTCAACTAAATAAAAGCATTGAAACCAATTCGCACGCTTCAGGTCTAGTTTTCGCGGCGGTTCTGCTAAGCTTTTTTTGCGAAAAAAAAAGTAGTTTTCCACGAATTTAAGTAGCAGGCAACATGGTTACAGTCTAATCTGAGTGTCGAAGTAGATAATTCAGATGAGTGGGCATATTTACTGCAGTTTATGTTCCATATTCAATCCGGGTACTGAGTGGGGCAGTACGCACTGCAACAATGGGGGCAAAATGCACCCAATGTAAACAAACTTCAAGTGTTTTTTACCCTTTTCGACAGACATGGTTCGCAACTACATCCGGAAAACAAATCGTTGATCGTCGACGCTGGAACAATTACGATCGGCAATATCAGCAGTTCGAAATGTCGCATCAAAAGGCTTTGCTTCACGTGAATATGGAGTTCCTAAAAAAACACTCCTCCGGTACCTTTTAATGGACGGCAAACCGACGTCCGTTTCACGATTTGGATGCTTCTCGTCGATATTTACGGAAGAGCAAGAAAGTGAATTGATGGAGTACATTTTGTATATGAGTGACTGTTATTACGGACTTACAGCGAGGGACGTTCGAAGCCTGGCTTTCGAAATGGCTGAAATTAATGGAATTCCGCATCCGTTCAAAGCATCAACCAGGCTGACAGGCTACGATTGGCTCAAGGGGTTTTTTCAACGACACCCGGACCTACCTCTACGCACGGCGGAGAATACCTCGCTGGCGAGGGCAGCAGGATTCAATCGACAGAGTGTTCGTAAGTTCTTTGATTTATTGGAACGCATTTTTGACGAACATCAATATCCTGCACACCGAATCTGGAATGTGGACGAAACAGGATTATCTACCTTCCGTCCGGCACACCGAATCTGGAATGTGGACGAAACAGGATTATCAATTCCTACCTGCGTGCAATGGTTTGACCACTTTTTGTCGTACACTCGGCCGACTGTTGATGCACCGGTGTTGTTGATATTGGATGGACATTCAACTCATACGCGGAATTTGTCAATGCTCGTGAAAGCCAAGCGGAATTTCGTACGCATCCTTTCCATTCCACCGCACACTATGGAACGGCTATGGGAAATTTACTTAAGAAGCATCCAAGTAGAAATCAAATAAAAATTAAATATTTTGTGATAGACTATTCAAAATTTTGTTTAGGAAAGGTAATTACTCCGTACAACATCAGTGTATTGGTCAATCAAGCTTTTGTAAAGTCAGCTAGTGTTCAAGTGGCCCAAAATGGATTTCGTGTCACTGGAATTTACCCGTTCAATCGATTGGTTTTTACTGACACTGACTTCGCTGCAGCTGATTTTTTGCTGTCGAGTAATAACGATAGTTCTCAGCTACCAGAAGAACCACTGAACACTTCAAGCGGTGACAAGCACGATCAGGTCACAAACGAAATCCTCCCGTGGATGCTGAGACCGTCTCGAACGCAGTAGCAATTGACCATATCGATGAGGATTAGTGTTATGCGATTTTGAGCAACGGAGACGTCATTATGGGCCCATTTTTGAATCTCAAATATTCATTTGCTGAGGATCAAACTGAGCAAGCACTAGCGAATATCTCCAATGTATTGTTCGATGTGGGTTCGATAGATTTCACCGACCAAGAACATCCCTTATCGAGAGTTGGTCAAAATGATGACAATGTTCTTCATGGAGATCAATTGCAAATCGGATCGCTCGAATTCGATATGGATCAAAAGAATTTTCTATCCGCTCATCAGGTTACGAAGAAGCGAGAAGCGTATCAAAGGTACGATAACCGATCAGTCGATTGAAGCTGCTTCGGATGCCACCTGTAATCAGGATAGAAAGTGACGCTGGGACTACAATCGGGACAGAGACGTGAACAATGATACGTCTAAACCGAAGCACTTCACGATTTTCCCCAGCTCGATGACTAAAATTCTGGAAACATCCGTGGTTACCCATCGCAAGAAAGCTGGTGGGAGAAGGATGAAGGAACAAGCAGATGCATTGACATCATCGTCATTTCTCAAGAAGCTGACTGAAACAACTTCTTTCAAGGTTATCTCTCATATCAAGAAAACAGGACGTAAGCGTGCAAACCGCAAATCGAAGGTCTTGGCTACGGATGATGTTGACGACGTACTTTGTTTCACATGTGGAGAGCAGTTTTCTGTTTCACTAAATGGAAGTGGATGGTCCAAGTGAATGGTTTCATACCACTTGTGCTCAACATTTGGAGACATGTGATGCCTGCAAATAAGCGGAGCTAGACACAGCACAAGAAACCTTCTGATATGCATTGACATTTTGGCGTCATGCCCCATGAATTGAATCGTTGTTGTACAATGAATTGTTTAATGTGAATAATTTGTTAAATAAATGAATTCGTTGATTGCCCATGAATAAATATGGATTTTATAATTTTTAATTGATCAGCGAATCTCGTTGAACTTGCCAAAACGTCTACGACCCATTTTTAATTAGAGGCTCCTAGGTGATTCAGATAAATTTGCGATGTAATGCATTTGCCAATGTTGTAGTACATTTTGCCCTTTTTATTTTGGTGCGTTTTGCCCCTTTGTTATGGTGCATCTTGCCTCTTTTTGTGGTGCACTTGTCTCGACAAGAGATGTATTCAACTGGATGAGATACTTTTAAGAATAGATGAATTTTCCTTTACTTTCAGGTTTTGCGTCAACATTTCTTACATTACTACTTTAAGTGAACATAAAAGAACTATAAACACTAATGTTATGGATTAATTCATATGGGTTTCATTATAAATCAACTCGATTTCCTTAACCGGTGCATATAACCCCAGGTACCCCTATCGAGCCCTCGATCGACAGAATAAACTTAATAGATGGGGTCAAAGAGCTCGCCCTTGTTCCGTGAAATGTTGACAATTGGGAGGAGGCAGTCCCATGCTCCCTATCCAAATCGTTTCACTTGGGTGCCCTGATGGTCCCTCCTTTTCTCCGTTATGTTATTCAATATATAGTATAATTTGTACATATAAAATGAAGATATCATAAAAACATCAATGCTAAATTTCAAACTTGAATGATTTTCATGGAATTGCAAATTACACATTACACAAATTAAATTACTTGACCATGTAAAAAGCGGCAACAATAAGTCAATACGAGAGCATAATATGCGTATACACAGAATATATCTGACATCCACTGGATTGTTACTGAAAAAAAAATAAATAAATAAAAATTAGACATGTTTTGATATCCTACTAGTCCTGGAGAAGCTGAAAAAAGAATAGATCATTCCAAATATCTAAGATAAAATTTCAATAAGGGATATTAATTTATAAGACATGTTGTTGAAATTCTTCTTTATACCGTTTTAGTTACATTTCAAGGAACGCACTTGCAGTGATCGAAGAGCCCGGTTTGATGATTTCTGAAATAAATGGCTTATCTTACCATAATACGCCCTTCAATGCAGTTACAGAGGTCAATGTCAAAAAAGTTCATGAAATGGTGTTGGCTGACCGGAAAGTGAAGGGGCGTGAGCTAGCAGATGCCACAAAGATTAATACTGAGCGTACACGCCATATTTTGGGCGAGATTCTGCATATCAAAAAGTTATCCTTCCACTTGGTGCCACGCATGCTCACACCTGACCAAAAACACGAACGCGAGAGCACTTCGAAACAGTGTTTAGACTTGCTGATGCGGAATCGGAAGGACTTTTGGCGTCGATTGGTAACTGTTGATGAAACCTGAATCCACTGTTACACACCAGCAACCAGAATGAGTACCCGGCAAAGGACTGAAGCCGGCACGAGTGCTTCGAAGCGGCCTAGGGAGGCTCAATGGGTCGGAAAGGTTTTTGCGTCGGTTTTCAGGGATTGTCATGGCATACTTTTCGTGCGCTACCCCAGAAAGAATAAAACCACCAACAGCGAGTATTACTGTGCATTATTGGAGCGATTGAAGGCCGACATCGCTGTAAAACAATGACAGTGCACCGTCGCACAAGAGCATCAAAATTACGGCTCAAATCAAGGACTTACGGCTCCAATTGCTTCCGCATCCACCGTATTCACCCGATTTGACTCTCTCGGACTATTATCTGCTGCCGAACCTCAAAAGATGGCTCATCAATAAAAAAAAATCAGCCCACGCGAGGAAATCAACGACGCCACGGAGGAGTATTTTGCAGACCTTCGGGATTTTTTTTTTTCATTCTCAAAGAGGTAACTTTTCACCCCACACAGTACTAGTATATATGACTTATTTTTGATCTTTTATATGGCGAATACAGTGGTGTTCTTTTATGCATTGTTTAAGTCATACAAGACGTTTTTAAGTAAAAATTTAAATTTAAAAAGTCTTGAAACTTCATTCTGAGGACTTTGTGTCTGCAACAAAAAAGTTCTCTAATACTATGCAATTCAACTCATTAAAACTCCTGTTGAAATCATTTAAATATTGTCACGGCGGATTGGATATAAGATCTACACTACCGATGAAGCGAATTTTGAAAGCTTAGAAATTTGTCATGTTTATTTAGTAATTTTTTTTCATACCAGATATTTATTATGATATGCATCTAATCATCAACAACAAAAAACCGCAGCGTTCAAAATGTTGGTGGTAATAAACCATGTCGGGTATCTTCATCACTGCGACCAATTATTATATCTTTTGTGACACATCCCCTTTGTTTTTTTTTCTTTAGATATTGTCAGCAAGACGTATCACTATTGCTAGAAGTGATTGCCAATGTTTTACTTAATGTGTTGTCCCAGGGTGATATAACACATCGAATAAAGTGCACTACCGTACTGGGATTTGTTTTCCAGTTCTCAGACGGTTCTAGTAGCCCTTTGCTGAAGAACTTAAATGTTTTGTTGGAGATAGCCGGGCAGTGGCATAACAAGTGTTCCGAGTCTTCTTTATCCATGTCGCAAAATCGACATGAATCATCTTGAAGATTTCCTATCAGTTTCATGCTTCATCGGCTCAGATAGTGGCCAGTTGTTAGGCCTGTAAATAAGGTTAGATCTTTTCTGGTGAGATCAAGTAATTTGAGAGTAATTGAAATGTTTGGAATAATGCAATCAATGTATCTATCTATTTATTTATTTATTGCCGTCAATCATAAGTAGACCGTTTGTTACATTTTATTCCTAATTCTAGTTATAATCGAGATTATAAAATACACAACATTAGACTAAGCAGCGCCTGGTTTACAATATTCATATGGCGTGTTCTTCTTTAGCGTATAGCACTGAAGTATTGCTTCAATTTGGACTTTGTGATTGTAAAGTCGATTGTATCGCTATGTAAATTGTAGGTTGCCATCATCTGATTCAGAGGTTCAAATTTAGCGTAATTTGTGCGATAATGATTTGTGATAAAAATATTCCGATTGCGCAGTTGCCGGGAGGGTATGTAAAAATTTAATTTTGATAACAGCTCTGCTGAATCAATGCGATGCGAAACAATGCCATTAACAAACGAAACTTTTGCAAACTCTCGACGTTTTTTTGGTGTTTGCATGCTGATAAGCCTACAGCAAGCTTCATAGGGTGGGAGAGGAAATCTTTCCCAACCTAATTTACGTAATGCAAACAATAAAAACTGTTTTTGTACAGACTCTATTCGCTCTTCATGGTTGACTGAAAAAGGTGACCAGACTACACTACAATATTCAAGTATTGACCTCACATAAGCAATGTATAATATTTTAATTGTGTAAAGGTCGTTTAAACTATGACTAAAGCGTTTTATAAATGCCAGCATGTTATTCGCTCTGTTAATTATTGTATTATCATGGTCAATGAATGTTAGCTAAGAATCCAGCATAACTCCTAAATCACGAATTCTTGTGCACTTTCCTATTGACTGATTTCCAAGAGTGATCATAATGTCAGGTGTGTCTTGTTTTCTGCTAAATGCTATCGCATTACAGTTTTGAACATTTAATTGTAAAAGGCTTTTGTTACACCAAGCATAGAAAATATGTATTTCTTACTTCTAGGAAGAGCTTTATATCGTCGGCATACATTAAGACTTTTACAGTTTTAAGAATGAATGAAATATCGTTTACGAAACGAATAAACAAAAGAGGGCCTAGATGGGATCCTTGGGGGACATCTAAGGACACTTGAATAGGATCTGATTCCTTTCCATTAAATCTTATTTTTTGTTGTCGATTAGTTAGGTAACATTTGAGCCATTTGAGAAGACCTGGCTCAAAACCCAGTTTTTGTAATTTGAATAGTAGCATGGGAATGTCTATCCGATCAAATGCCTTACAGAAATCTGTATAGAGAGCTTCTACGTGGTTCCGTTATCCATTGCAATCAACGTGTAGTTAACTAATTCTAGTAAATTTGTATTAATTGAACGTCGTTTGTATTACACATGTTGATTGTTAGTAATCCTGTTTTTGATTTGACAGAACAGCTTTTCTTTAGCTATTGCTTCAAAAAGCTTAGGAATGCATGAAATAATGGCAATTCCACGGTAATTGCGTATGTCAAATTTTTTGCCGTTTTTAAATATTAGTACTAGGTAGGAGCTCTTCCATGATTTGGGAAAAATGCCAGATTTAAGCGACATATTGAAAAGCCAAAACAATGGAGTCGTGAATTCTAACGCTAAGTTTTTTAAAAATACGGGTGGAATACCATCAGGTCCACATCCTTTCGATACATCTAATTTATTCAATGCTTCTCTAATGTCTTGTACATTCACGCAGTTGACACTAACATCATTAGCAAGCTCTAGGAAGAAATCAAAATATTCGCTATCACGATCTTCTTCCAAAAATGTGGTATAAATTTCTTGGAAAAAACTTGCAAAAAAAATGCAAATTTTTTCTGAGTTATTCCCAACATTTTCGTTCAGATGCATTTTGGATAGAAAATTGTCCGATTTCAATTTAGTTCTCACGTAGCTAAAGACATTTTTTGGACAACATTTTATTTCACGTTCAGTTTTCGAATTGTACTCTTTAAAAGCAATGTCAGTAGCTAGATTTAGTTGATCGCAAATGTTCAAATAGGTGACCAGATTATCGTTACTACTATACTTTTTATAAATTTTGTGAGCTTTTTGTGTGCGGTTTTTCAATTTTTTTATTGCGTTATGTCTGTTTGTCTGTGATTTAATGTTGTACATAAACGGAGATGGGTTAGTATAAAAATATAACATTTTCATAAATAACTTGCATTGTTACGCTCTTTGATGATAATTGTTGATGCTGCTAATTGGAAATCATGCAGAAAAAAATACCAATTTAAAAACGAGCTTTTCTCCTGAAAGGCACAAAAAGGGACAACAGATTTTGCACAGATCTTGTAGATGATGTAGTTTGCACTTTCAGTTCACGTATTCTGTGTTTGCAAATATTTGGAAACAAAGGTGTAAGATATCTTGCAAAAACATATTTTTTTACACTTTACCTCTACAATTTTTTTTATACAATAACTAGTTACTATTTAATACCTTCAAAATGTGCGTCATTTTATGCCCAAAAAGTCATTTCTGCAAAGTTTTCAAATTCAAATTGAAATAAAAAAGTCACTGCAAAAAAAAAACTGTTTTTTAAGTCCCACCCTAAGGAAAGTTAGAAAAACTGTTTTAAAACGATTCGTAAATGAGATAGAAGTTAAGTTTTTTCAGCAACGTTTCATTAAATTGAAAAATCTTCAATTCTGCAGAAGCAAAAAGTCCTCTTAATCATAAAAATAAAAAGTTAGAATTTTTATTATGAACATAAGAGGACCACCCTATTCATCAACCAAACCAAAAGATAGGTCCTATTTTAGTAAATGGTTTTCGAGTTATCGATTTTTGTCGCGACATTTTTAAAATCATACCATAGTGCGTCTGTATGGAATGAGGCTTGTTCGCTACAAAATCTGGACCGATTAAATTTTGCTGTAAGTTGAATCCAAGATTCATTTTTTATTCATTTAATTGTGCATTATTAGTCATCTTCAAACAAACCACAGTTACTTAAATAGGCTGCATGGAGAAACTGCAAACTTTTGAGTTTACTTCAGTTATTAGGGTCTGTGCAGACTTCTCTGCAACCGATTTAGCTGCTTTTGTCCAAAAATTTTTTTTAAAAGGTGGAGGGAAACAAAATGGTGCACCCACAAATATTTTATTTTCTTCGCGTTTTTTAATTATCTTTTTTATATTTGGGGTTTATGTGTAACCGTCCCTTTCCTAAACACTTGGAAATTGACGCAAACGCAGTGGCTTATGCGCCACTCTCGCTATGGAGAGACCACTGGTCGTGTTTTATGGTGCCCGACTAAGCCTTTTCAGCATGGGTGCAATTCTCAGGGAGATTTAGAACGGTTGCTTTGGTAAATGCAAAATGATGACCACGGAAAGAACAAGATCTTAAAATGAAAGGAAGGTATGCTCAATCAACGGAGATGCAAAGCGAAACGTACACCCGGGCGGACTAATTTTACCACAGGGCTCAGGTAGTATGAAAGAATAACGTATAGAAATTTAGCTTAATTCATTTTAATCTGTATTCATTTTTTCCGTCTCGTTATTGTGTGTGTGTGAGTGTTGTATTGTGTGTGTTTCATGGCCATGAATAGACTAACCTGCGCAGGGTCTTTTTGTAGCCCGGAATAACCGAGGGGCACGTGAGTTGTGTGCGATGAGCTGGCGTGCGATGTTCTGGCCGCCGCAGTCACGTAGCAAGGGACTTCCACCAGATAGGGCTCCCGTAGTTGTTGGGGCTTGCTCGGATGAAGAATGGCCGAAATAAAGTTGCGGGGTTGAGGGCGTTGGCACTCCGGTACTCTACCCGATCATACGGCAAACGTACGCAGGCAGGTTGGAGGAAACTTTTCTCCCTACCCCGTTTGTCTGCCAGGAGCTGGCGGGCCTCAACGAGCTGTGGCCACCGGAAAGCCACCACGTGCACAATAGCCAAAAGAAGATGGCGAACTTGAGGTCCGAACAAAAAAACGCCTATTGGACGCTTTTTTTGTAGACAAAGAAAGCTAGGAAGAAAAGAGCCTTCGCCACTTGGGTGAAATTTCCGATAAAAACTTAAAAACTCGGTAGATTAAATAAACGAACCACAATGGCTAGCTTCCTTTCTCTAGCCGACGAAATTCAGAAATGACCGATTTGGTTCTGAAATTAGTTTTAAGAACCTAAAAATCCATCATCATCATTTTTGACGTTTACCAATACACCTTTACTCGAGTGTCAATCCATTTCAAAATTCTAACTGCCATCTATGATCAGCCCTAGCGTAATTTATTTAGTACAACTTTTTAAATTTTTATAGCAAGGAAATTCAAAAATTTATAAGCTTAAATCTAAATGGTTCATGAAATCAAATAAAGTCCAAAAATTATTGTGAATTAATTTAACTGCAATTGAAGGTATTTTGCCAACTACCTAATCCAAACACACGAACCAATAATAAGAAGGTCGAGAACGTTACACATGTTATGAATATTTTTCCATGTTTGTTTTATTCAATTTCAATTCCATATCCAAAGCACGCCTTTTTTTTTTCATTTTTAAGGGGTCGTGTAAAATTTGGGGTGTTTTTTTTTTTTTTTTTGGGGTTTTTTTTTTTCTTCTTCTTCTTTCTTGGGTGCGGGGGCTGTGGGGTTGGGGGGGGGGGGGGGGGGTTGCTTTCTAGCGTCCTCAAGGACATCGACTTTTTGATGAGCAGTGAAAAACTAGAGCCCCGGAAGCTGCCGGAAGTCTGCTTTTACATATGTCTCATCATCCATAACGAGGCAATGTGGTTTGGTCAACATCTGGATGTAGAGCTTCCGTGCACGTGTTTTACCTACCGGATTCTGCCGTTCATCGCGATTAGGCGCCTTTTGGACTTTGTATGTGTAGTCCTTCACGTTTTTTCGCATCTTGCACGAAAGTTTTGGTTAGATTCAGTTTCTTCGCCACATCTCGAACTGAACTGTTGGGATTCTTCTTGAAAGCTTGAACTACCCGCTTGTGATCCTTAACTCTATACGGAGATTCATTTTTGCCTTCTTTTTTCATTCCGATCGATGGTCAAACGTTCGTGGTACCGATTTTAAATACGAGACATCTTAGAATGCACCATTTCCAGCTTCCTGCTGATGGCACAATGAGAAATATCCGGATTTTCGAGGTACGTGCGCAAAATTTCTTTGCGCCACTGCTGTTTTTCCGCCTCCATCTTCGCAACGATTTGTCATCTGCTAGTAAAACTTACACAGCTTAAAGAAATACACATTGAACTAATTCCACCCAAAATTTCAATAGAAAATATCCCACGGGTAAAAAGTTACAGCCATTCAAAAGTAGTGCAATTTGATTCCGTACGTATTAGCTTTAGTTTTAGCTTGTTGGAAAAAGGCTTGGGAAAACATTTCCCAACAACATGTTCAGAACCTATTGGAAAGTATGCCAAGGCGTCTCCAGCAGTTTTTTATTGAGATAAGAGAACATACTCAGTGCTAAAGTATGTTTTGAAACTTATGTTCCATTGTTTAACTTTCATGTAAACTCTATTTTTGCAGCATAAAAAGATATAAATATTTTATAATGAATTCGCTTCAGGACACCTACTGGTGCTTTGTTTCTTTTTGTACGCCCGAAGAACTGAAAAAACTAGACAGCCACAAAAATGAAAGTCTAATTGAAGTGTATACTTTATTTTTGCAAGTAATGTATATCAAATTGGAAAATTTGGTAAAAAAAAACTTGGCCCTTTTCAAAAGATAGTTGAAAAGAGGGAGAATGGCAAAGACGCAAATACAGAAAGCCATCCTTTCGTTCTAATTTTTTATCCTCTTGCAACAGATTCTTTCGTGTAAAACTTTTTATTGCATGGTTAAAAATTGTTCAAATTTTCAAATAAACTATTTTACAGTGTAACCTGTGAAATTTTTTTATCACGATCTGTCTATTGGTTATCGAGATGGCTTTCAACCGAGAAGTGCTCGTTCATGGAGACCCAGACCATCCAGCAGGCAGCGGAAGAAAAGCTACGCCGACAGACCCCGTGAACGCAAGGAAGGGATTACTTCAAGCGAAATCCGAACCATTTGATTCGGGACGTGACCAAGAAGGTCCATTCTTCCATCTGGTTTGTCCAGCAAACAATGAAGCGGTCCGGACTTCATGTCTCCAAAGTATGGAAGGCGCCTAACCGAACCGATGAACAGAATACGGGAACCCATTAATACATACTGGTGGGGACCGGTATCACGATACGACCGGTCTTTCTCTCCGATGTCTATTAGTCAGAGATGACGAAAGGAAAATTGAGTAAGAACCAGACGTTATGAATAAAAATTAAACCCAAAAATGAGAGAGTTTCTCTCCCATCAAGGTAACAAAACAGAGTGTGTACAAATAACCGCCTGAACCATCACAAGCCATTGTAATACATGAGCACGATCAAGCGCGCATTTTTTGCCTGTCAAGGTGGCGGATTCGTTCGTGCCTTGACCTACCCCGCATTGGAACTCTGAGGCAAAGAATGCCTCCTTGGTTCGAGTACTACTCTATTCAGGTCATTCACAAAAATTTAAAAATACTTCCATTCAATTTTCAAAACCTGCCGTACACTGACGGAACTACCAACTTTGTTTTGAGGTCTTCATATCTTTCATTCTAGCAAACATCACTGTCCACTCTTGGGGCCTCATGAGCGAACATCTCCTTTTACATCAGAATACGGGGGGCAAATCCCGCGCCAGGAAGCTGAACCGCGAGTGGTTGGTGCAGCCGAAATGCATCCTAATGGATGACGAGACGTACATTAAAGCGGACGCCAAGCAGATTCCCGGCTGTAATTTTTCGTCTGCAAGTCTCACCTATATGTTCCAAAGAAGTTCTAGAAGAAGAAAGTCGACAAGTTTGCGAAGAATAACTTGGTGTGGTAGGCGATCTGGGGGTGCGGCAAATTCAGCAAGCTGTACATAACGACCAGCACCATTAACGGCCAAATATATAAAGAAGAATGCCTCCAGAAGCCCTTCCTCCGGTCCCACAAAAGTGAAACTTTTGGCCGGATCTGGCGTCGTGCCATTACGCGTGTGGCTTGTGTTTGGCCGAAAGAGGCAAATCCGCCAAACTCGGCCAACAGAAAAATTCTGGGTGATTATGAAAAGCAAGCTCCGGAAAACCGGAAAGGTCTTCAAAAACGATAATGATTTGA
Organism: Aedes koreicus; assembly: GCA_024533555.2. Classification (NCBI taxonomy): domain Eukaryota; kingdom Metazoa; phylum Arthropoda; class Insecta; order Diptera; family Culicidae; genus Aedes; species Aedes koreicus. The sequence continues at coordinate 329,113 of JAHHFK020002116.1, forward strand.
AGAAAGAGTGCTTGAATGTGTGTAAGAAAGATGGCGTAAGTATTGCACAGGATTTGATGGGTAGCGTTAAGTTCAAGGTGCAGGCATTTAGCCTAGGAGCGGAAGTTGAATAAACCAACTTTGCAAAAACATAACTAAAGGGTGTCCGACAGCAAATTGCATCACGGAAAAAACGCTGTAGACAATTACCTATTTGGGTTTTTTTCTGGAAATGTGGGGGAGAGATGAGATTATTTTTTTTTTTTTTTTTTGTTCTCTCTCGCAGTGGGTCGACGATCACAGAAAGCAGCAACGTCGCGAATTGATTTTGCGCCAGCGCCTGGAAAATCCTCAACTCTTCCATCGGGCATCGGAAAACAACTTGGAATCGTGCTATCGTGAGTCGTGTGATAATACGTTACTTTGAAACTCTGAGCATTGAAGGAAGGAGAAATGCGGTCCGAATGGATATTCTATTAGTGATCAGGATCACAAGCGTGTCGTGAAAGCATTTAAGCGGAAAGCCAGAGGGTGTAGATCAAAGATGTGGCCAAAAATTTGAATCTGTACAAGCCTTTCGTTCGGAGAGCCAAGGACCGGGAGGGACTTTTCTTCATGTGTTCCTCAGATTTGACCTCCTTGGGATGCTTCCGTAGTGTCTGCTTCATAATAGCCCAGTTTTTTCGATGGGCCTTAGTTCCGGTGCATTGGGAGGTTCATGTCTTTGGGTACGAAAGTGACCCCGTTGGCTTTGTACCAGTCCAGGACAACATTGTAATAGTGGCACGATGCTAAATCCGGCCAGAAGATCGTAGAGCCCTCGTGTTGCTTCAACATAGGAAGTAGACGCTTCTGTAGACACTCCTTGAGGTAGATCTACTCGTTTACAGTCCCGGTATTCACGAACGGCGCACACCGTTTGCCACATGAGCAGATCGCTTGCCAAATCATGTATTTCTTATTCAAACTTTGAAAGTTTCTGCTTCCTTATTTACTCCAGAACAAAAAAATTGTGCTGGACAGTGAAGAACAGTAGCCCCGGGAGCGGCCAGAAGTCCGCCTTGACGTAAGTCTCCTCATCCATGATGAGGCAATGAGGCTTCGTCAGCATCTGGGTGTACAGTTTACGGTTCCGTGACTTTCCCATCGTATTTTGCCGTTCGTCACGATTTGTACCCTTCTGTACTTCGTACGTATGCATTTTCTTCCGGTCCTTGGATCTCTGAACGAAAGACTTGGACAGATTCAACTTTTTAACCACATCTCTGACCGAAGCATTGGGATTCTGCTTAAACACTTTAACGACACGCTTGTTATCCTGATCACTAATATAACATCCATTCTAACCGCATTCCTCCTTCTGTTCGATTCCCTAAGTTTCGTAGTAACGTATATTCACACGACTCACCGTTGACAGCACGATTCCCAGTTGTTTTCCGATGTCCCGATGTGAGAGCTGAGGTTTTTCCAGGTGCTGGCGCAAAATCAATTCGCGACGTTGCTTTTCAAGTGATACCATTTTTTCCAATTTGCGAAAAACTGACAGCGATAAAAATACAACAACAAAAAAACACTCTAAACTACTTCTACCAAAATTTCAAGAGAAAATACTCAATGGGTAACTTTCCACAGTGTTTTTTTCGTGATGCAATTTGATGTGGGACACCCTGTAGTATGTGTTTATATATTCCCTCATAGTTTACAAAATATCCGACTAACAATAAATTGTTGTTGATCATTTTTGTCTGTTTCATTTTTTCCGAGTACAATCTTCATTCGTTTCATATTGAACGAATAGCTTGGCATTTTCGAAATGATACGCTGAACTGTGTGCGAGGAATTTTTGGCCCTGAATAGAGTCGTTTTTCAGTAAAATGTTCTGAAATCCCTTTTTGCAACTTAGCATTGACGTTTGCACACCTTGTGGAAGAAGCTACGATGAGGAATAATTCGTTGAAGTTATTGCATGTCACCATGAAACGGAACCAGTTACTGATACGTTTCTTCACGCAATAATCTCCACGAAGACATTCCTCGATCGCTCAACTGGCCACGTCCATGCAACCATTGGAGATAGGGGGGATTTGGTATCAAGTAGCCTTCAGTAGATATCAAAGGAAAAGGGAAATGAATAGTCGGAAAGAATAGTTAAGCAGATTGCCCTGTTTGGTGTACAGAACTCAATTTATTCATATGTTCGTTGGGAGCATCGAGTCTAAGAAGGTTAAGTGATTCTCCATTTTTTCTCAAAACGGTTGAGATTCAAGCAAGTCCTAACCCTATACGGCTTATGGTTAGAGTGCCATTACTCGCTCTCTGAAGTGAGAAAAATATCTTAGAAGAAATCATCAGATTTCTCGGACTGCAGAAACAACATTGCATTACCTTGACATATTTTCAATTTAGGTTTCTTCTCTATTTGGAAATTTGGAAATTTGCTCTGTACGAATTTTAGAACATTTGATCAATTGAAGTTGTGCAACTTGAAGAATTTTCACAAATTCTAGCTGGTTCAGGAAAGCACAGACATTTAAATATAGGAGGGGTTCATGGTGTGAGTTCGACACAAACTTTCCATTACAATGAATAGGTGTAGCTTGTTTATGTTTAAAATCGCTTTTTTAGAAGTTTTTTCAACTGATTACTACTTGCAATGAACATAGTGACTGTATAGAAGGAGTTAATTTCAGATTTTTCTAAATTATTGTTTAAGGATGGCCTCTCAAAATTATGTGTATGTAACGATGAGGATAATAGCCACATTTAACTGCAAGCTCAATTAATCAAAATACAAGAGGTTGTGTTTCTTAATAAGGATATTTAATAGGTGATCATAATTACCTTGCAATGCGTTGCGTTAGTAATTAAATAATCCGCAGATTGCTCGCTGGAAGCTAGTATGAGACTTACTTCATCACTCTTATGTCGATTGCTTATGAAAAGCTATTTGAGAAGTAATAACTGTCCAACCAGGATTTAGAGTAGATAAGCATGAAAACATCTATTGCACACCACGCTGAGGCGAATCGGAAAAATGGGAAGATAAAGGTGATAAAACATCAACTTAATTTATAAATCAATAAAACCTATATACATATACATTAGAAATCTGTAGCTTATTTGTTTACATTAAAAATTATGCTGATGTAGCTTTATTCAAATCACTCAAAAACATTTTATAACTATTTTAACAGGGGAGAAAATACCTTCAGAGACACACTCCGACATATTCAAACACATCACCACAACAAGACAAATTTTCGTAATTTTTGGAACCACTCACACGCATGTTTACATCATTTGTAGCTGACTGCCAATAAGCATAACTTTTCAAGTTTGGTTTGACGGACATGTTGAAAAACAAAAACACCCAGGGAAACTTCTTCTGGCACCCCAAAACACGATTAACCCACTGTTTTATAACGATTCAAAATAATACATTGGCAAAGTATTGCGAGAAAGCAAGAAATCATTTTGAATACACAAATGTTAACTGACTGACCGATGACTAATCTTCAAAAAAAAAAAAATTGTCTATGTAGGCGATTTGTTTCATTTTGATTTCTTCTCTTGGAAATTTCACCGAATAATAAAACATTTGATCAGAGATTGCATCTTTACACCACATTACATCATTTTTCTAACACTTTCAGAGTGATATATCACTGAGAATATTCTGGAACCATCAATCAAGCAGTACTCCCAAGTAACATTGCCAAAACCATCCTGCTTTATTGAGTTTTATTAAGGTTTTATCAAAGCCACTAGAAATAAATTTGGCTTTATTATGACACCAAGAGGTGCATATAGGTTTTATATTTTAGTCAGATTGATGGGAACCTACACAGCTTGTTTAAAAAGATCTTAAAACCTCGTTATTTTAAATTCCTTTTACTCCTATCGAAGGTTTTATTTTGACTTTATGAACTCATAAAATGCTGTTTTGAAATGCCGTTTTAGGACTCATTTATATTATCTTATAATGGTCAGTTAAAAAAGCATTTTGAAACCATTTTGCATCCAGTAAATGCATTAAACGGCGAATTGGCATTGAGGGAAGCCAACAAATAACCAAATTGTTTTAAAGTAGTCATTGCGAAGATAATTTGGCTTTATGCCAGAATTGTGATTTTATTCCAATCGCCATATTGAAATATACGAAATCATAGAAATCGGGAAAAATGAATGCACCAAATTCTAAATGTAATGCATATGAACTGTTGATCGGAGACCAATTTCTGCATTTTTTTAGATAACTTTATTAACTATTTTCAAGAAATTCATGACCCATTTTTTGAATATATTTGTATCAATTTTGTGTTTGTTGTTGTGAACTTGCAAAATTTCCGAGGCGCATTAATTTTCGGCTCTTATCATGCCAATATTCACCTCAAAATTAAATGCGCATATGATTTGGAGCATGATACGCTGTAAAAAAAAATCAATTTGCTTTGGATATTTTGCTATCAAACAAAATTTCCCTTATCACTTGACCTTTTTTCTTCGATATTATTTACTGCTAAATGAATCAGAAGAGCAGAGAATCGAACAAAGCAGGTCTTATAAAAGTTTTATTAACTTGTTTTTACAACCGTTTATAGAGTTGGCCACTTTGTACACATTTTCGCTTTAAGAAGCATAGAGGAGGTGTTGGTAGACAACACAGTTTTGAACGTAGTTTTATCAACAAAGCCGGGAAGAATGCTATACGGCTGGACTAAAACTAAAATTGTGACTTGAGCTAAAGACATCTTATTATGGAGTTCAAATTTGACCGAAATAAAACAGTAAGATTATAGGTAAATAGGTGGATACGGAAAAATACTGATCTGATCGATGTGTGAAGCAATAGATCATCATCGGGGATGCAACATTGTTACTCTTGCAGGCAGTAGTCACAAACACTAATGTTACTCGGGTTCATCTAAAAGTTGAATGCTCTTTTCAAAATCACACTGACCTGACCCATACTTCTATCATGCCAGTAATTAATCCTTTTTCCACCAGACACTTCCGGAAGCTTGAAAATCAACTCGTACGCGGCCGTGCAAAATAACAAATATTCCGACAAAACAGCAACCGATCGTCTTACAACACATCCATTTACACTCAGTAACAAGAGAACTGAATTTCTTCACTAAAACTAACGATTTTCATATTTCTGAAGAGTGAAAAAAAAACCCATTGAAACAGAGCTAATTGATGCCTACCCATTAACCAATCGTTTGTACATTGTAGCACTCATGTACTCTGCATTCATTTTGATTTTTCATCATTTTCCAGCATTCCAGAACAATCAACCACCCCAGATATGCAGCGTCATTCCAAAATCGGTCATTCCATTCGTGCCAAACTTGCCACCGTTTCGTACTCCGAACCATAAATCATGGACACGATTCTGCCTCTTCAGTCACACACCGACACGAACGCAGCCACGGTTGGCAGTTGATTTAGATCTTAGCACCAGCGACGGCAGCAGCAAAGGTGCGCATGTTACTTTGTTTACACTTACTTCATCTTCTGGGGCTTATAAGTTGGTCTTTAGATTTTAATTATCTAAACATGCCAAATCCACTCCTGCCATCATTAGTCAGTGAGTTGCCCGACGCACGTGGTGACCAATCTGTGCTGAGGAATGACGACGATGTCTGACCAAGTGGGCGGTCGTTGGGCAGCCGGCTCATTTGAAAGCTAACAAACTCCGTAACCCGCTGTGCCAGTCATGTGGCAGTGTTTATCGCAAATGGGTGCAACTGCAATTATATCTAAATTAAAACATTCATCGCTCATTTACTGGGAAATCACTATGTTTTGATTGAAGCTGTTTGGCCAAAGAATTGACCCGATGTCCCCTTGAGTCGAAAGTTTGTAATGATAAAATGGAATCGTGTCCTGGCAAGTGTTTCGTCTCTCTTAACAAAAACAAGGTTCGGTCCGTTGATTAACATAAATGCAGCCTTAGGGCCCACAAAAATCAACCCTTTCACTATCGGACCTGGCAATCTCCACAAGCACGCAATGCAATGCGCCAATTTCTCGCTTGAATCTATATGGGATCTTGTTTCCCCTCTCGACAGCATGTCTCACAAAATAACAACGTTCGATTACGATTGTAATTAGGCTGTTGGTTCGCAATCGAAGCGATATGCTCGAAGAACACCCCCTAAAGGGACAAATCGAATGAATCGCATATGGAGAAAAACCCTAACATTTTATGCAAAACAAACATCAAGTCTGACTGTGATGGAACACCGTCGTAATAGTTTATTTCATTTTCAGTGTGATCTTATCAAACTCATGAAGGAACGTGATCCGAAACAGCAACTAATTGGCCTTACTTAGCATGTTATAGCTAGTAGCGGGGCTTTGCTTGCGATGGCGATCTAGTTTAGACGGTTTGACGCTTCCCTCGGGCTGGCGGAGGCCAACGTTCGTTACTTTAGCCCTAAAACCTTGCTTATCGTCCGCTTCGTATTCGACAATCCTCTGCGTTCCGTCGGCTTCCTCGAACATGTAAACTCCCTGGACGTGATCGCCGACGCGTTTCTCCCATTGATCCTTGTGGTCGCCTGTTTTGGGATCCCGAACACCGTAAGCGAACTCATATTCGGGATAGGAGTTGAACTCGTCAAAAAGCTTCTTCAGTTGATTATCTTCAATGGAATTTTGAACGGGTACTATTTTGTGGTTCAGCTTGGGACTTGGGCCTTTGTGCACGATGGAGTTTTCGTAGTGAGAGATTTGTTTGATGGGAACTTGACCTGCCGAAATAACCATCACTGAAGCAGTCAGTAGAACTACGGCAGCGAGCATTTTGCAAGTTTTGTTTTTGATCTTGCCTAGACAGAAACTGATTGTGGAATGCTAGTTCTGCTCGATTTTATAGTGAAAAAAAAAGGCAGTTCGGTCTCGACGATTTCCTGATCAATATTGATAACGATCTCTATCGATTATGACTCGAGCTGAACAAGAATCGGCTCGGTGCAGAAGTCACTAATTAAATTAGTCGGTGATCTGTGAAGTTATAATTGGTTTCATGAAGTGGAGCACGCGTGCCAAACAAATTAGCGTGCATGAAGAATTAATCTTTTTTTTTTATATTATTGTAAGCAGAAGCGTGGGAATGATATTTTTTCGTGCGAGGGATTAATGATTCACATTTTTTTTTTTTTTGACCCAACTTGATGTCGGATTAAAATGAAACGGGAGGAAATCGAAACAAAACTGGGACTCAAATTTGAAAGAATCAGAAGAGCAAATTTTGAAATGCTTGCCGATGATTTTCTAGGGAACATCATTCCAAAGGAAGATTTTAAATAACAATGCCATGAGAAAACTTCGGCAAATCTTCAAGAATAATACATGAGATTTACGTTTGATTTTGGTGTATAGCCTCCCGAAGAACAGCAAAGTTTGCATGCAAAGTTGTTAGTCATTGGAAAATTTATTGTTACGTGAAAAGTCCCAATCATTTTCAGTTGAGTTGGCTAAAGAAGCCAATTGATCTATACCAGCTATCAAAAGATTTATTTTTTTGGAGTGTCCATAGTCTTACGGCCAATTAGCATAGGAATAGATTTTTAAGGGACTTCAAAAAATAACAGATAATGCATTTTGGTTATATTGCACCAGATTTGATCCCAAGATCATTTTATTTCCAAATTTTTATTTTTATAATTACAAAATAGGCAGTATGACTTTTAAAGCTCGATTCAAAGTAAATCTGGACGCACGGTTTAATACACCACCGCGTCCCTGGTGGTTGGAACAAAACACGTTTGACAGGCATTTGCTAATGTTTTACAGACGAAGAAATTGGTAAAAAAGTTTTTCCCGATTGATCGACGCATCTTGAAATTACGGAACAGGAAACTTGAGAAAAGAAAATTGATTGTGCACAAACATCTAGAATATCCTTCGTTGTCTGCCTCAAAAATAGCAAAAGTGTTAAAATTCCCAAGGTTAACGGTGTGTCTTGTAATCAAACGTTACAAGGATACTTTGAGTGTGGATAGAGCACAGCGCATCTATCATAAAAGTGGCACTAGGGACAAAAAGCTGAGAAGAAAGGTGTTGAGGTACGTGAAAGGCAACCCAGGTGTCTCCAAACGTGATTTGGCAAAGAAATACGATTCCAACTTTTTCACCGTGCGTATCATCCTTTCAAGAGAAGGATATAAGTCTTTTTGTGCCAGTTAACATCCGAATCGCTCCCTGAAACAAAAATTAGTGGCCAAAAAGCGAGCACGATTACTATACGAGCGAGTTTTGATGAAATTTGATGGCTGTATTTTAATGGATGACGAAACATATGTCAAAGTGGATTATGAACAAATCCTCGGACGAAAATCTTAACTGGCAACAGGTTGTGGGGATTTCCTTTCCAGGTATAAATTTGTTTTTGCTGATAAGTTTGCTCGGAAACTAATGATTTGGCAAGAAATTTGTAGTTGTGGCCTGAAACCAAGATTTTCATCACATTTTACGCAATGACGTCGAAGGTTTACATTAAAGAGTGTCTGAAAAAGTGGATTTTCCCTTCATTCGGCAACACAAGACCAACGATATGTTTTGGCCAGATTTAGCCAGCTGCCACTACTCCAAGGCGGTACTAGAATGGTATGCGGCAAACAATGTTAATTTCGTCGCCAAAGAGATTAATCCTCCAAATTGCCCTGAGTTCAGACCGATCGAAAAATATTGGGCAATTGTCAAGCGAAAACTTCGAGGATGCGGTAAAAAAGTGACATATACACAACAAATACGTTTAAAGTGGAATAAGTTCGCCGGTAAAAAGAGGATGCCATTAAGGCAATGACTCAAGCCATTCGTCAACGGTGGGCAGAACTTTGGAGGCAGCTAACAGAAATTAAACTATTGGAAATTAAACGTCAAACAAAAGAGTGGATCGATCAAAATAATTCCGCTGATCAGTGGGTACTCACTCGACTGCGCATCGGTCATACAAGGTTGACACATGAATTTCTGTTGAAAAAATCTATCTGCGAGTGTTGTGGGACAGTCGTGGATATTCGGGGCAAAGGGTAAATGCACCCTTCTTTTTGGGGAAATGCTCCTTAAACTTTGGAAAAATGCTCCTTAGATGCGTTTGCCCGGTATAATGCAATCGGAGGTATTAACCTTCTGGTTAGCGCTTGCCGGGTGTTTTGACGAGTCTTAAGTTTCTTCAAGATTGTATAGCAGAGCTTCGCTCCGCAATGTCCTGGTGGGATCGATACTTCGAGCCTTTAAACGGCGTTGTGCAACGATGATGATAGCGAAAATCGTTTGCTGAGGTATCTACTTGATAGCAACATTTTTCGAAAACTATGAAAAACGAAGACAAACGTGAATTTAGAGAACAAGACGGAAATGACAGGAAGAAACACAGAAGTATATGAAAATTAGCATTAAAAGGACGAAAAAGGGAGAAGTCGTGAAGTACCATAATGGAGGAAAAAATGTTGAAAAGGAAGATGGTGGAGAGGAAGAAGACGAAAAAAAGCATAACAAAGAGGAAGATTACAAAGAAGAACACAATGGAGATGAAGATAATGAAAAGGAATACAATATACATGATGGAAAAGAAGGTAAAAGAGAAAAAATGACGGAGAGGAAGATGACAGAGAAGAAGATGATGGGGAGGAAGATAATGAAAAGGAAGAAAACAAAGAAAAACATAACGAAGATTAAGATGATGGAGAAAAAGATGGCATAGAGGAGAGGAAGATGACGGAGAAGAAGATGGTGCAGAGGAAGATAACTGAAAAAGATAATGAAAATATGACGGAGAGGAAGATGACAGAGAAGATGGGGAGGATGATGGAGAGGAAGATAATTAAAAGGAAGAAAACGAAAAAGAGTATGACGGAAGGGAAGATGAAGGAGAGGGAGGAAACGAAGAAAAACATGAAGGAGAGGAAGATAACGAAAAAAAAGGTGACAGAAAAGAAACGGAGAACTTGTTGAAGAAAAATGGAAGGAAATAAATCTGTCGCAAATGAAGATAGTGATAAAACCAAAGAACATGATGAAAACCATAAGGGGGAAAAAATTGCAATTGTCTGAAAAACAAGAGAAAGTGCCAACGAATGTGAACCATGAGGAGGAGCCCCAACTAAAGGAAAAAAGCTAAGTGAAATTGAATCATATTTATTTTAAACGACTACACTCAACTCATATTATACGCTCTGCTACACTTTGAAACTGACATGAATGCATTCGATGGATGTAAAGTGTCATTAATAAAAAAAACAATAACAACAACAACAACATTCTTATTTAAGCGAAACCAAATTTTTACAGCAGCTGATTTATATTTCAGCACCGCTTAAAACTGTAATTTATGTACATTAATACTAATGAGATCTTCCAAGTTAACTTTTTTAATACTTAAAACAAGTGGTTTCCTCTTCTACTATTTCCTCTTCTTACTCTTCTAATCGATCTAGGGTCGATATTGGGAACCGCTACCCCAGTCATATGACGTATGCTTTGTTTTGGTTTTCTACTCTACTAACACTTTACTGATTCTCACTTTCTCGCTCTCTAACACTTCTACTGATTTTAACTTTCCAGCTCTCTACTAACACTAGCGCACGCGAACTGTCATGCTGATCTATGCTGCAAACTAGGGGTGTCTACGCAGCAGCGCAACAATTATAGATGATACACGTGAACATACCTAGATGGCTGATCTTTGCTCTCAAAAATTACATTCTACTAATTATGCTTTTATGCGTGAAATACATAGTTAATTATAATGTTTTGGAATGGAATTATCTTCTCATCAACATGAGACCCTAGAAGTGCCAGTCAGGGGGGGAGGAGGGTACTCTGGAGTAGCTTGGTAAAAGATTGTGTGCTCGAATGGATGTCGCCTTTCAAAATGCCCTCCGCTCAATTTCAACTGCTTCTATTCAATTTCACAGCTCCTGTCGTTCTCTAACAAAACTATCAATTCTTTCTCTTCGCATTTTTAGTTCAAGCTGAAATTGCTGTCCCTTCCTAGGGTCTCGTGTTGATGAGAACATATTTTCATTTAAAAAAATAAAAAATAGCTTTATTATTATTATTATTATTATTATTATTATTATTTATTTTTGACACTTTACCACTGCTTTGGCATACGTGTCATTTTTTGTAACTTAGAAACTAAATACTTTTGTATAAATTGATTTCTTTTATGAACTTAATTACTGCTTCTTCTCTACTATTATCGTTGCTAAGTATTTCTGCAAAAGTTCCTCTGATCCTGCAGTTTCTTCGAGCGCCAGTGATTCCTATACAGTCCATTAAAATGTGCTTCACCGTGAGATGCATTCCGCAGAATGTGCAAGTTGGTTTATTATTGTTTTCCAATACGTACGAATGAGTCAGACGGGTTGTTTCCGATTCGTAACCTAGTAAGAATTCGTTGATCAGAAGCATTAAGCCTGTCACAAAAATTGACTACACTAGGTTTTATTTGTCGTAAAGGTGCATGCGACTGTTTCCAGTTGTTTTCCCATGCGCACCATATCCGGTTTTTAACCTATCGTATGGCATCCTGCGCCGGGACAGCTATATCAATTGGTGGTTCACAGCGCGCTTCATTTGCTAGTTTATCCGCTTCTTCAATTCCAGAAATTCTGGCGTGGCCTGGAACCCAGCTAAATACTATTCTTTTTTTCTGAACCTCACGTTCTACAGCCTGAATCCATGGATGAGCTGATTGTCCTTTTTGGATAGCGTCTAGGCAACTAGCCGAATCGGTTAATATGATAGTAACCAGTAAACCAGTTTACACGTATATCCCAAAATGCAAGCGCGATATACATGTATATATCCCCTGTGGTTAAATCGTATAGGATGCCATAAAACTCCTTGTACGTGTAAAACTGGAGGCGATATAACTGCATTGAATGAAATTCAGATATCTACAACGATTAAAATCTAAAATATACACGTCTTTATAGACATTCTTACGATCAAATTAGTTACGAGTCCAATGTTTTTAATGTGCATTATTACGATGCTTTTCATTAAACTATACGACTTTTTAACCATACATTTGCCGTTAAAAAAAGTATGAGTACAAGTTATTTTATTATAAACACGATAGTAATTGGATTCATATACGACCAATTTCATGCTTCTATACCGATTTGGATTGGTATTGTATACGACTTGATCTAAACATTTCAAAAAAATTAAAAACAAGGCCACAGGTCATTGCATCCTTATTGAAGCATAGTGAAGCAGCCAAATTGTTTTTTCTAATGATTGATCTGAATTTTTTTAAATACTTTTTCCATATAACTTAACCACTTTCACTCAGTCTCGAGTCGAGCACTCTTATGTCGGTAAACGTCATCCAGTACACTGCACCATATCCTTGATATGAAATATACTGATATTCGCCAATCTCATTTTACATTCATCGATAGAAGACCAAGGTTAATCGTTTAATTTGTTGATCAAAATAGATTTTGTTATACGATTTAAAATAAAATCATATGCGGAAAACTTCATTACTTTGTGCGATTTTACTTGTAAACATACACTATATTCTCCACGTATGCCGACATTGTTGTTTTCATTGGTTTGAACGCGTTCATCTGATCAACCATTCATCTCAACATTAAGTATATCCAAGTGTCCGATAAATTATCCGAGTTAGCACCAAGAAGTTAGTATTTAAGTACAAATAAATGTATTGCTAATTGAATTAAAATAACACATAAATTTCTGCCAAGATGTTAACAGTGGCACAGATCTATGAGAGGCAACAGCTATGTATACTAGCGGTTCCAGTTTCTTGGGTGCGCGATGGTTATTTAATGTGGTCAAAATTGACGAATGAAAAGGTAGATAAGTTTCTAGGATTGCCAAAAGCTCGTCTATAAATGGATTAATATGTTCGACGACTTCACATTACACACGATTTAAAATATACATAAAATGATTTAGCTCATACATATGATGCAAATTTTATTAATATAATAATTTAAATCGTTACTTTGTACGATGTGTTCCATATATAGTACATTTATTTAAAAATAATTCGATAATGTACGTATATTCATAGGTGCATGGAATATATATGACTTTTCACATTCATAATCCGGGGGTTTTCACATCATTATGCGAGTTTAAATGAACTATCGTAATAAGTACTAAAAAAATGCACTCTATGCGATAAATTGTGCACATCGACCATTCATAGCATATAGTTATATATGATAGTGATTTCAACTCACATTTTATACGATATTATCTGTGAAATCTTATACGACTTCTAGTTGTCTGGGTAGGTTCGTTAAGGGGTGTTTCTGCTGCAGTTTTTTTTTTTCAAAGCAAAGGCTTCCGCTGAAAAAACGTTACAAATTCCAGGCAGACAGACCGGTAGCTTGAAGGTATCGGACACTATCCCTGCACCCACCTTATCAAGGTCTTTGGAGCCATCAGTGTAGATTTTGTTGTATGCTGCGTACTTAGTGGTCATAAGCTCGATAAATCTGGGGCCTACTATCTTGCTGGCAGTACCTGTTCTAATGCTATTTTGTGTCGTCAATGTGAATCATTGGAGCATACCATTTTAGGTTGATTAGCCTGATAATGGGGCTGATGGTTGGAATTGAGTGTCCTGTAGCTTCTTGGAATAGTAATCCGGCACGTTTAACTACAGGGAGTTGTGATGCTAAATCATTTTTTTCCACCAGGCTTATTGCTAAGCTGGTAATACGTTGAATGATTTTCTGGCGAAAAGGTATACTGCTTGCTTCCACCAGAAGAGAAGTTATAGGGCTAGTACGGAAGGCCCCTGAAGCTTGACGAATAACTTCGTAGTAAGTTGGAGACAAAGTGCGTTCCAATACATCCAAACAGACTAACTTAGAGATCACAAGAGCTTCGCCAACAGTACAAAGCTTCTTTCGGCTACTCCTTGCTAGGTGGCATCTCAATAGACGTAGAATGTTTAGTCGTTGAGAGCAGCTTTGTTAAACTTCAGCAAAGTGCTGTAGGAAGTTAAGTTTCGAGTCTAACAGTACACCAAGTATTTTCATCTTTCGAACTGGAGGAATTTGAGTGCCGTTGACCCCGATTGCGGTGGGTAGATCCACAGATGTTAAGGAGTTTAGATTTCGTGGGGTCTATGGAGAATCCTACGCTTGCAGCCCAATTTGTTACTGCGTTCACTGCACTTCTAAGCTTTTGACGTACTTCACCAGGATGTTTTCCCTTTGCAATAAGGATCACATCGTCAGCGTAGACCAAGATATGGACATCTGGTGGGATTTTTCCAAAGATTGGTTGCATTGCAACTAAGAATAATGTAACAGATAAGATGGATCCCTGTGGTACTCCATTTTCTGCAACACGAATGTCAGATATCTGCCCATTTGCTGTAACACGAAAAGTTCTATTGCTTAGAAAGCTTTTGAAGTGTTTTGAGGATTTCAGGTCGCCACGTCGTGTCATATGCTTTAGATATGTCTAGTGAAATTAATTCAGCATGTTGATTTGCCTCCAGATCCAGCAATGCTTCTAACTGGGCCAAATGCAAGTCAGTTCCTTTGCCTGGACGAAAAGCATATTGACGAGGATCAAGTTTTCCGGTGTCTTCAAGTTCCCTGGTTAATCGCCGGTTTATCATCCGTTCGAAAACTTTTCCCAAGCAACTGAGTAAACTAATGGGTCTGTATCCATCCGCTCTACACCGATCACCATCGGACTTGGGGATCGGGATAACAACATTCTTTCCATTCAGTAGGAAATAGGTCACTTTCCAAAAATTAGCTTTATGATTTGTGAAAAATATTATATCTAGCATGAATATTGCACATCGATTTGTGCATCAGAATGTTGCATAACCAACAGGCTTGCAGGTTATCGATATAATTTAAGAATTGTATAAAACATACTGCAAATCTACATTCAAACATCCGTTATGACATCATTTTGATGGTGCCTGAGTATGTGACAATGACAAAGCATGCGAAGTAAAATTATAAACGACAAAGGGCTGAACAGTATCAATACATATAGCCCTTCAATACTGTTCACACCAGGTTATCTGGATCGTCCATGGACAATTTAGAATATTATGCTTAGCTGAATTTTACTCAATCCCGTTTCGATCTTAGAAATGTAACCAATTCTAAGTCATGCCAATCAAGAAACACGCATTGGTATCGACTTCTGACACAAAAAAATATCCAAAAAATAAAAATAAATCAACATTCTCCCTTTCCGTGTTATGTTCTTTGCATTTTTGTTTTATGTTAAAATTTTCCTTGAACCATTTAATCAACCCAAACACCGCTATATTCTGCACCATTGAGGAAACATCAAAACCCAAATCACAAAATTCAACCACAACTACTTTTTCACTGATCAGTAACCACGACCGATTCTGTTTCGGTTGACTTACAAAACAATGTTTCATCACAGTTAATAACAAAAACACATCGAGATACGAAAAATGTATTTCGTTACTCATTAGATATTTTTTTTTTTTATATTTTCAATTGCACTGAAGAAACAATCGTCAAATCCACTCACAAGCACAGCACCGATCCTTTTTTTTCGCTCTAAATTTTTATATTGATCGAATAAGAAATCTGTGATTCTTTTCAATGTTGCAGTGAAGAGAGAGGTATACAGTACAAAGTGCCTTTCAGAAATTGCCACTTACATAAAAAAGTATCACACGAAGGAGGATGTAGTTGTTTGGCCGGGCCTGGCCTCGGCTCTTTATGCCAAGAACACTGGAGGATATGGACCGGCTGGAGACGTTGTACCAAAGATCGCCAATCCTTCTAACGTCCCCCTTTAGCGACCGATAGGAATTTTTTTGGTGAGCCTAAAAACAGAGGTTCTAATTTAATAAATTCGTAGGGGAAAAGGAAGAGTAGCTATCGCAAAGGGCCACGGCATGTCAGTAGAAGCTTTAATAAACATATTAAAGAAAAATCTTTTTGACCTGCTTGAAGTTTACCCCATTCTTGTGTCACGCGAGATTTATGAAATCATGGGCAACATCAAAATCGGAATTGCAACAAAGATAAAACAGGGATTCGATCTTTTTCACTGGAAATTGCGCGAAATATGGATCTATTTCTTACTGGTTTGATTACACCACCGAATTGTTTGCATCAAACCAATTCATCATTCCTATTTTGCTTGTACGGACGAATCGTAAGAACCGATTAATAAAACACAATTTCTTCATCACCAGCATCCGACCGCCAGGCATCACTCGGCGAGGTATTTAAAATTCTCCAAATGCCCTTAAAAGTGGAAACCCAATTTGTCTCGACAAGTATTTTACCAAGCAAGCGAGCACACGCTTCTACACGACATCTGATATTTACAACGATCCCACATTAAAGAGACACTAATCATTTCACTTGCCCCGCCGTCCGGCCCTACCGCAAAATCACACACGCGTATAGTTAGCTCCCTCTATCCCAAGAGATAGAAGTTCCCCATGCAAGAACTTCTTCGAACCTTGCGTTACTCACCATTTTTTCGCCGTCGCCGTCGTCCAGCGAAAGTCAACCGGTAAGCTCGCAGCAGCATCCGAGCCAGTGGCAGACAAATGACGCGACATTTGGCGTGTTGCGCGTTGCGAAACGTTCATCGTCGTGTGCTGCCCAACT
The DNA here is from genome assembly GCA_024533555.2 of Aedes koreicus. Taxonomy (NCBI): domain Eukaryota; kingdom Metazoa; phylum Arthropoda; class Insecta; order Diptera; family Culicidae; genus Aedes; species Aedes koreicus. Next base: position 345,738 of record JAHHFK020002116.1, read on the forward strand.
GGCGGTAATTCACATGAGCCGAAAAAAAAAACTGTTCAGCCACCGCCGTTGATCACAAATCACACCAACACAGTCATTGGGAGGTGAAACGAGTCGTCGGCAGGGGGGCAGGCTGTTGACAGCCGGTAGCGCAATATCGGTCTTTGGGCTTCCATGAATGCAGTTTTGCGATCGATACGCACGTTTTGCTGTTCTTTTTTTCCAGGTCAAGCAAAATTTTCACATGCTTCTCTTCCGAGCCACCGGCCACCGCGCATGGCCGCTAGGTCGGACGTGCTTGGACCTTTCTGGTGTTGTAGTAGGTACCTACACGGTCTGAACTTAAATATACCACATTGGAGTGCATTATTATCAAGAATGACCGTTTGATTGATTGATTGGTCGCTGCGGTATGCATTTATAAGTATGTTTTTAGCGCTAAATAGAGATTTGCTACTGCGAGCCACCGAAGCCGAAGAGCTTTTTTCGGATATTGAGGTAGGACTACGTGATTATGATTGAAGCACGGAGAGAACAAGATTGGCCGGTTAATCGTAGACCTGGCCATTGCCTTCTTTACGGTAATTGTATAGGAGGGATGACGAGTTTTGCAAGATCGTTACCTTTTATCGTCAGCGGGGGTCTGAATAAAATCCGTAAGCGCTTATTTTGTTTTAAATCAGGATGTTTTAGATCTGCGATTGGATCGGACTGAGTGATCAAGGTCTTTTTCATCTCCTGATATCTCAAAGCGCTGAAAACTCTACGTCTCCATGAATGTTGAAGAGTACAGATACAGACAGCGAACAGTCTTTCCCACTGTGTAAAACAATTTTACACGGAATGGCAATCGAATGACATTTCTCCAGTTGATCTCAACCAGCTGCTGTAAACAGCATCTAAACATGAAATTTCCCACATTCTCAAAACCAGCATGTCTACAGCTCTTCAACATCTCTCAGCCAACTCAAGGAAATATGTTGCAACTCAAGCACCATGTACCGAGGAAGAGGAAGGTCAGCTTTTTACGACGTTTCAGCCCAAGGAGTGGTGCGAAAATTCGAGAGCACCCTTCTTCCACTGATTCAACGCAATCTAAACGACGCAAATTATTTGTACTTCAGTTTTCATTCCTAAACAATCGCTTCTTAAGTTTCTGCTGAAGTGCATTTTTATGAAGCCAACTGCCAAAACAAAAACCGACTGACGCTCTTTCGACAGTCAACAGAAACCGAAAAAAAAACCGGCCAATAGTCGACCACCATAAATGAATTAATTTGGCGAATCATTAGACTTTCAATGAGCCGTCGTAAGCGCAGTCAGTAGTGATCAGTGGGGATCCATTGTCCGGGCCAAGACGCTATCTGGGTGGACCATCGTTGCAACGAGCGGCGCTGAGAAAGTCGTTAAATTTTACAGAGCAAAAATTAATTGATTGCCATTAGAGGTAGATAAATTACCGGCTGCTGAACTTTCGATTTTTCACGCGAAAACAAGAACTGTCCGTTGTGCTGACAGATGAATGGATGTTTCGAGAGAGAGATTTACTGCCAGGAAATGTTTGAAAAGAAATTTATAGCTCGATGGTGTTTCATAGTTTGGAAATCTAATCATTCGGTTGATTTTATGGGAAATAAGAGAAGCTCGGATTTCATTATTTTTTATTGTACGTTCACATCTGTATCAGTTCGATTTGTGGTCGCAATTTTCCATGGAGAATCAAGGAAAATGTTTTCCATCTTCACTTCAGCGGTAATGAAACCTGAGAAAGTCATGTTAAGCAATGTTGTTTAAACATATCCAGTAACTTTTTCATAAAGTATAACTGTTTCCGAGATTGATCAAGAGCGTTCTTATAGCGATGTCATGCAAAGCCTCAAGTTGAAAAAAAAATAATCGAAATGAAATAAAAAAATCCATTTTAACTTGAAGAGAGCAGTAATGCCTCCTTGTCAATTGAAATATCAAATGTTAAACTAAGATTCGAGTTATATCGGTCCGGGTTTCAAAAGATGTTACAGCTGAACAAATGTGCATTTGCGCATAACAAATAGTTTTTCAGCAGATGTCATCTAAGTCACATTGGTTTCCGATTGGACGTTGCTAGACAATGTGAGGATTGTAAAGTAATGTAAACAAACATTATAACGAGAAAAAACTACATCAAATACTATATTTGGCAAACGCTTCATAAATTAGTGCTGCACTTTTTCAAGGGGCATTTGATTTTATAGCTCAATTGAAACCTGTAAAATACCAGAAGGCGAATACTTTTATAAAATGTCTGTTCTCATCAATATTCCAACCGATTTTTGTATTGCTCGCATTCAAAGAAGAGACAAAATGAACCGATTTTTCATGCCACAATACTGTCACCTGATGGTGGGTCCACTGGTGAATTGTCAATAACAGGAAGTAGGCTACCCAAGTAACACCACTTGTCATATTAATGTTTAACCGTTGTGTGGCCGAATGGGTACCCGGGTACCTTTTCGGATTTCAATTCACGATATTTAAATGGTTTTTCATTGTACAAGATTTAAACTCGGTTAGATCCAAGAAAATGACGGTCAAAATCGATTGCACAATTTTCCGGAATTTTTCAGCAAGCGAAATGAGGGGCTCTTACTTTTTTTAACTACGTAGATGGCCGGATGGGTACCCGGGTACCCACGAAACTGAAATGCTTATGTCTCAGGTCATTTTGAGCCGATTCAATTGATTCAAAATTTATTCTTCTATCAAGCTGTTATCGGAATGGATGTATCCGGTCATTCTGATTTCCGGAAAATCCGGATTTCCATGGGAATGTCTTGATTTGATGAACTGATCGTGGAATTCGGTAAATAATCAGCAATGTTGGTATCAAACTTCATGAAATTTCATCAGCAGGTTGGATTTTACTATTTTCGGTCCATCAGACGTGTGAACATCCTAGTGGCCATTCCGGAACAGGTTCCCCGCGGGGCCATGGGTGGTCATAAACATTTTTCATTGAAATCCCAGCAATATGGACATCAAACTTCTTGAAATTTCATCAGCAGATTGAATGTTACTATCTTGGGTCCATCAGACGTGTAAACATCCTAGTGGCCATTGCGGAACAGGTTCCCCGCGGGGCCATGGATGGTCATAAACAATTTTTCATGGAACCCCAACAATATGGGTATCAAACTTCTTGAAATTTCATCAGCAGGTTGATTTTTATTATCCTGGGTCCATCAGACGTGTAAACATCCTAGTGGCCATTGTGGAACAGGTTCCCCGCGGGGCCATGGGTGGTCATAATCATTTTTTCATGGAACCCCAACAATATGGGTATCAAACTTCTTGAAATTTCATCAGCAAGTTGAATTTACCTTGTGTCCATCAGACGTGTACTCATGCTAGTGATCATTCCAGAACTGGTTCCCCGTCGGCCATGGAACCATTTTTCAATGAAATCCCAGCAATATGGGTATCAAACTTCTGGAAATTGTCTCAGTAGTGAGTTTCTCATATATTTGGGAGGTGAACGAGTTGAACGCGCAGTGGCCTATTCGGTACAGTTTTATCGTGGAACCCTCAGTGGCCATGATTCTCTTATTGTTATTCTCACACTTTTTGAAAGTGCTTCATTGAAAATATTCGTTTTAGCTCCACCAGACGTGTAAACTTCGCAGGTATTTAAAACTTTTCTAAGGAAAGAAACACACTTGGATTTTTTTCAACGGAGAAAATATGAAATATTTGAATAATTAGAGTATATATTTTTTTATGTTGGAATGGCTTCAAGAGGAGGTTTTTGATCATCACGAAACCATCAGATGTGCCTGTTTAGAGTGACTTTTGGTGTATTTGATAAAATTATAGCATGATAGCATATTTGATGGACACATAATAATAAAATTCAACCTGCTGATGAAATTTCAAAAAGGTTGACATCCATTTGACATATTGTTGGGGTTCAATGATAAAATGATTATGACCACCCATGGCCCGCGGGGAACCTGTCACGGAATGGCCACTAGAATGATTACACGTCTGATGGACCCAGGACAATAAAATTTAACCTGCTGATGAAATTTCAAGAAGTTTGATACCCATATTGTTGGGGTTCCGTGAAAAATGTTTATGACCACCCCGGCCCGACGGGGAACCTGTTCCGGAATGGCCACTAGAATGATAACACGTCTGATGGACCCAATATATAGAAATTCAACCTGCTGATGAAATTTCAAGAAGATTGATGCCCATATTGTTGGGCTTCCATGGAAAAATGTTTATGACCACCTATGGCCCCGCGGGGAACCAGTTCCGGAATGGCCACTAGGATGTTTACACGTCTGATGGACCGAAGATAGTAAAATTCAACCTGATGATGAAATTTGAAGAAGTTTGGTACCCATATTGCTGATTATTTACCGAAATCCACGATCAGTATTATCGTATAAAGACATGTCCTTGAAAATCCGGGTTTCCCGGAAACCAGAATGACCAATCCATTCCGATAATAGCTCGATAGAAAAGGAAATTTCGATTCGATGGAGCCCAGAGTTGTTCAAATCGGCCTAAAATGACCTGAGATATAAGCATTTCAGTTTCGTGGGTACCCGGGTACCCATCCGGCCATCGACGGGTGTTTTTTTTTTCGGTCACACAACGGTTAAAATACATCTTTTGAAAAAAGCTTCAGCTTTTTTTTCTGACGTCTCTAACTTAATTTCATATATCGTGACCTGCCCTAATTCCGCGCAGTGCCTAACACCGTGTTTTCAACATAGCATGAGGAACATTTTGAGATCGTGATTGATTATTTTACCAATGATTACCGCAAATGTTAGAAAATATAACCAACTTCACTATGACACTATTTTGAGGTCTAGTCACACGCGCACGAAGTAAAAAACGAAAGGGTGAGTTATGTCAGTGACATAACTGCAAAGTTGACGTAGGACTGCTTGTGAACAAATTGATGTCATCGAATGAATAAATTTGTACTATATTTTATTCAGTCTAAAGAACTATGAAACCCTATGCTGAGGCTTCACTATTGGTTCTGCATGAAAATTTATAGAAACTGCAGTTCGGGTCGAATTAACTGTTAATAATATTTTGTTTGTGGTTAATCTTTTACCAGCGATGAAGGAGTTTCGTGCTGTGGTGATAAAAAAGTTTTTGACCGGAAGAGATCGTACTCGTAGGGTGCGGACTGCACGAGTTGTTAAAGTGGTCAGGGAACGGATTAGACGAAAATTACAGCGCTCTGTACGAAAAATGGCCGCAGATCTGAATGTTTCGAGATCGTCAATGCACAATATACTGCAGAATGACTTCAAATTCCAAATTTTCAAGAAACGGAAGATTCACGAAGTTTTTGGAACCTTCCAAGCAGAAACGACTCGACAGAGCAAGTCTGCTTTTGTCGCGGCACGGTGGGGAGGAATTTATCTTTTCCGCCGAAAAGTTATTCGTCTTGCAACAATCCCACCATGTCCAGAACGACAGATTGTGGGCTCTCTCTTCGAGAACTGTTCCAGAGAGTGATAGGAACATTCCATGGTTCCAAAGTGCTGCGTCAGTGATGGTTTAGGGAGGAATTTGCAAGCGAGGCAAATTACCACTGGTTTTCATCGAAAAAGGCGTTAAGGTGAATGACGTATATTATAAAACGGAAGTTTTGGTGAAAGTTGTCAAGCCATATGTACAAGAGGTGTTTGGAGATGATCACTATGTGTTTCAGCACGACGGAGTGCCATCGCATACTGCAAATCTCGTTCAGGGCTGGTGCCGAGAAAATTTGACCGATTTTTTGGACAAGCATGAATGGCCTCCCAGTTCACCAGATCTGAATCCCTTGGATTATTTCGTATGGTCATACATGCTGGCAAAGGTAAATGACCACAGGGCGTCTAATATGAACCAATTCAAAACCGTCATCAAACGAATTTGTGTCGAAATACCGATGGAAGTCGTGCGTGCCTCCTGTGACGGTTTCGAAAAACGTCTGGAGCTGATCAAGAAGGTTAAAGGCGGTGATATTCGAAAACATATGCTGTAGTTGATCAGTATTATATTGCAATATACTGAATAAAGTTATCAATAAAATCTGGATTATCGATTTGAAATGAATAGAGTTTTATTTTGTATGAGAATATATTGGACAAGGTGTAAATATCAAAATGAATTTCTGTCTGTCTGTCTGTTTGCCTGTCTGTCTGTCTGTCTGTCTGTCTGAACCTTATAGACTCGGAGACTACTGAACCAATCAGCGTGAAATTGTGAATAGAGGAGGTTTTGGAACCGGGTTCTTAAGGTAGTTAGAGACCCCTCCCTTCTCTTAAAAAGTGGGGGGGCGGCTCCCATACAAATGAAACACATATTTATGCACAACTCTAGAACTAATCAAGCAAAGCAAACCAAATATAGCATGTGAGAGTTATTAAAAGCAAGAAATGTTTCTATGGTGATTTGAGATCCCTCGCCTCTCTGGAAAGGAAGGTTTCCATATAAATGAAACAGAAGTTTCTGCATAACTCAAGAGCTAATCAAGTAAATGGAACCAAATTTTACATGTGGAGTTTACTGAAAGCAAGAAATGTTTCTATGGTTATGATAGCACCCCCCCCTTTCTTCTCTAGAAGGGGGGGGGGTGCTATCATAAAAATGAAACTGAAATTTCTGCATAACTCGAGAACTAATACAGCAAATGGAACCAAATATGACATGGGGGATTTTGAAGGCAATAAAATGTTTCTAGGGGTTTGTAGGGGGGGGGGGGGGGGGGGGGGGGATTTTTGTGGGTGAAGATGTTTGGGTTGTGTGAAGGGGTATTGGGTTTAGTGGGTGGTGTAGATGGGGGGGGGTGTAATTTTGGGTGGAGGATTTGGTTTGTGGGTTGGGGTTTTGTTTTGGGGGTTCAAGTACAGGGGACTGTTAGCTCCTGGATTTTAGCTATCGAAGACCGAAACACAAAAGGGAACCAAATAGTTTTGACGGAGTTGTCCTCGGACACTTTCAAGACAGAGCACACTGTCAAACCAAACCCACATCCTAGGCATCTTCAGCTAACAAAAAACATGTAGACGTTAAGCCTCAAGCCCTCCGTCTATACATTTATTCGATAAATATAATGATTGAAATAAGTACATAGCTCGTGACTTAAGTTTTCTGAAAAGATATAAAGGAATGCAAAAGATCCGTACCCAACCAGAAGAAAATACCTTATAAACCACAAACACCCACATACATTAACACACTTCCCAAGCAACACCACATCGTCATAATTAGTTGCAGTAACTTGATTGTGACCTAATTGAGTCACATTGAAGGTACTTCAACTGATTTGCAACAAGTGAGCTGCTAGTGATTCAATCACGGTCCATAAAAATTACGCAATTCATATACGGAGAGTTGTAGCACACCAATAAAATTCAGCAAATGCGGTGATTTCATTTCGTAACGCAAAAAATAGTTTGAATTTGACGATCAAACCCGCGAAAAACGAGAAAAAAACGTAACAGCTCACAAACACCATCCAGGACAGGGCTTTCTGCGATCCTTTCCTCGGAGATTTTCATGAAAATACTTCTCTTTAGGTAGGAAATAAAGGATATAGGAAACATATTGTTCTATTTGCGTGGCCTCTATATCTCAATATGTTAAAATTACATTATAATTACATTATATTATGTTTACAGATAACGACTTATTGCTGTTGTGGTAGGAACGTTAACTGAGGCTATTCAAAGGTCCTTATTAATTGTAGTTACTTGACACTAACGACACTGACGATTCCGACGCTTGCGAGAGCTGGTAGAGAAATTTTGTAAAAAGTGTAGCACTTTTTGATCCTTGAAAGCACTCCTTCAGAAGAATCGTCACTGTCACGTGCCTTGTTTGGGTACCAGACTACGGCAGTTCCACAGTAGTACAGTAATCATATCTCAGAGATGGTTCGATGAATTATCCAATAAACGATATGATCGGTGGTGGGGGGGGGTATAATGAAAAAGTAATTTGTTAAGGGTGGTTTTTTTTGGTGGGGGGGGGGGAAAAATTGGGGGTTTAAAATGGGGTTGTAGTTGAAATGTTTATAATGGGGCTTCAAATGGTGAGTTGACATCTTCAAACGAGGGTGCGACCGACCTCTGGTCCTCACAAGTTCCTACCTCACGCCTCCACGAGTCATATGATCACAAAAGACTGCCAGCTGAAACATGGAGACGCTGGTTGGCGTAGCCTGGGCAATGTTGTCATTTTGACAATAGCGAAGTGAGGGGGTGCGAACATTTGCATTCAATTTATAATTTCAGCCCGGTTTGGGATCATCTTTGGGTTCCAAACCATTTGCCTTATGAGCATGGAGAAACATTTTTAGCATTAAAGGCTCAATTTGTTTTTAATTATTTCAGCATAACGCTTACATTGGATGTCTTTGGACTAATGGATGTCAGATATGTTGTGTACATTAATATATTATGTTCTCTTATTATTATTATTATTATTATTATTATTATTATTATTATTATTATTATTATTGTGGATACAAATATTATTCTTACTAGATATTAACTGTTAATACTACAGTAGCTGCAAAAGAAGAAGTCTATTGATGAGAGGATGGCCAGCTTAGTTACAGATAGTCATTCTTTTATCGTTAACTGTCATGCTCATATTAATATTTTAATACGTCATTATATTATTTTATGTTGGGATATGAAATGAAAGTATATTATTAAATTTAAATTAATTGTATTACTTAAAATCATTGTAATACCTACGAGATCCACTACAAATGATTATTGCGAAGCAAGGAAGCGGAACAGCATATCAAAACTTAAGCTATACTATTCTTTATAATTATGATATATTATTTCAGGTCATCCATGGAATTACCAAGTATTGTAAAATAATTTTAAATTCAATTTTTGTTTTCATGGCTATGATATATTGTCTAGATTTTCAGGTTCATATTGGCTACACAAGTTATTCTACAATTGCAGCAGGACTCCAATCTGCAGACATGTAAATGAAAATTGAATTGGTATCAGTTCATTTTACAATATCCCTTCACTGTATTATGTATATCATTTGTATGAATAGAGGGACTTAATAAAAAAATTTGTATGACATTGTATATTAATTTCATTTTTATCATTACTTTTGTTTTCGTGATTTATATATTAGCATAAACATAATTTTATTATTTTCACTTCATAGGTATAGATTGTTTTGTCTTATATGTCTAATGATCATTTTAATCCTTCCTTCTTCCTCTTATGATTTAGAAGTATCTAGTGCCTTGAATACAAGAAGCTGCAACTGAATCAGCAGCAGAAATAAGTACTTATTACCTAAAGTCCGTTTAGGCTTCCTTGTTCGTTTATTATTTCTCTTTACAGGCTCGGCTGTTGTAGTTACTAATTTTATCAATTTTAACATCTATTGACCATCATTTTGATATTAACTGTTAACACAGAGTACGTCGGATATTATTCTGTTAAAATATCCTAATACATGTTATTACTCCATAGAACCAGCAGAAAGGAAATCACTATTTTAGAAATTTCTACATGCAAGGTACAATTCTAAAACATTATCCAGCCCAGGCTACCCTTTTTGCTGTATAAAATTACTTACACGCTTTAAATACTTATTTCCTTATTATATTCATGAACTATATTTATTGCATGAACCTTATTATAATTCATTGATTTAAAACATTTCAATACTGGGATGGGAGGGTGCACCAGGGCATCATTGAAGTTGCAATTGGACAATGGAGTGGATAGCCAACCGGAGTCTAGGAGGGGATGTGTCTTCCATTAATGATTGTTACATTCCACTCCAACAGTTGTAATGAATTTGACGCACCTTTCTCAAACAAACCATCTAGTGGAAAGCTTAACCGAATTGCGTATTTTGTTATTCGTTTTATCGGATTCATATTGCTGGAAGGAGATTCTTTTTATTCCCGCAGGTTTCGCGTAAGTGTGTCTGCTTACGGGCCTGCCCAACCCTTTTTGGTCCTTCATACAGCAGTATGTTGAATTTAGAACGGTAACAAAGCATGATCTTTCTGTTAAGTGGAACCGCATGCAGGGCAAGGCCCACGCTAGGATGGTGGCTTCCTACATACATACATACATGAAATGTTAAAATGAATGTCTATGACATCATTTGACCTTCTACGAAAATATGTGTGCACCACAAATGGCATAGTTGTATGTCCTAGATAGGGCAGGGAGAGAAAGGGTTTGTTTTTTGAAGGGACAACAGAATTAATAACCAACACGCATTCATCCAAATCTACCGAACATACGGCAGTGACGGAAAGGAAGCTTTGAAGTCTTCGAATAAAGTATTCACCAAAAGCTTCAACAGGTTAATAACAACAACAGAAAACGACGCTGTTATGTGCGTTTGCCAACCGACAAGATAGGCTATAAAAAGCTCACTTGCCTTGGTGTGAGCGTTACGAGAGAGATCGACCGAAGCTTTGGAAATACATGATCCACAGAATTGTCTAGATACGTTTTTATGAGACATAAGAGAGTAGTATGGTTTTAAGTTCATGTGAAGATCTTATTTATGAACTTTTATTTCGCTTCAATACTTCTTGAAGCTTTCAAACATAGCATGTATAAAATTTATTATAACTTTGTTAAAAACTCCAAATGAGAAGAAACCATTTGTTTCATTCTTAAAAATACACATAAAAAATACACATAAATCTTAAGGAATTAATAAAATTCAAACTAAGGTTGTATTAATTTCAAACGTGAAGTGGATGATATGTAAACAATCCTGATGGGTTAGGTTTTTTTTTAATGAAAACGTATTATTTAAAAAATTTCAAACTCTTATGTAGGATGATTTGTTGTTTTTTTTGTGACGAAACAATTTTAAATTGAGAAAATGTTGGCTTCGGTACTGTTGATTATTCACGGAAAACGATTTTCAAACTTCTAATTCTACATATTGCTATATTGAAGCATTTCACTAAATAAATTCATGTGATTTCTTGGTTATTTATCGTTTATTTGAGTAGTTTTCAAATAATGAAATATTCCGTTAAGTCATATTTGTCTTTTTTCTACAAATAAACCACATGCCCTCGAAAATGCTGCTATTTTCATTGCCTTAAACACAAAAAAACCAAACGCAGTTCAAATGGAACAGTAACCGAATAAAAGAAAGGATGCCGGCAATAGTTACTCACTTCAGAAGTGTGACGTTTTATAAAAACAGTTTTAACCCGTTCTGGATAACTCTGTCGATTTTATTAGATGAAAAATCATGGAGCTAATATGTGTTAACAAACACAAAATCGGCGGATGTGTGTACGACGCTGCAAAAGTACACAAAAAAGAGTGGACTCTGGTTTTTATAGATTGAAAGAATGGGTTCATGAAATTTTTCATGGAAATTTAAGCCATATATTGCCTAATTCAGATCTTTTGTATTGCTTGCTTTTTGGCTTGCGATGTAACGAGTTCAAATTTTTATAGTTTATATATATATATATATATATATATATATATATATATATATATATATATATATATATATATATATATATATATATATATATATATATATATATATATATATATATATATATATATATATATATATATATATATATATATATATATATATATATATATATATATATATATATATATATATATATATATATATATATATATATATATATATATATATATATATATATATATATATATATATATATATATATATATATATATATATATATATATATATATATATATATATATATATATATATATATATATATATATATATATATATATATATATATATATATATATATATATATATATATATATATATATATATATATACTCTGTCCAACTTCTATAAGACCACCCCCAAATTGTTTAAAATCAACTATAAGAATAACAATTTCGGGTAAATGTGCGGATTTTTGTAGAGTGCATAGCAAGTTATTGTTTGTCTTGGATTTGTTTTGATTAAAAATTCCTTCTATTACTTTTGCAATAAGATTTTATATTTTTTAGGTGTTCAGTTTCTTTAAGACCGTTTCAAATATTACGCATTTTTATTTAGTAAAACTTATAAAAATCAGCATATTGTAAATTCAATAATCTGTAGCTTTGCCATTTCGATTAATGACCGATTTAGCATAAATCGGTTTGGCCTACTGTTTACTAAATTCAGTAGAACAGATTTCTCAATTGTGTCCCATTCTGTCGTAATAGTGGACTTCAGCTCATCAACAGTGGCATACTGCTTTCCGTCAACATAAATCCTGCGAAACAAAATCCTCCAAAGGTATTCGACTGGATTTAGGTCAGGAGAACGCGCCGGCCAGTTGAATAAATCGAATTTTTAGTTCCTGAGCCATTGCTTCTTTTCCTTGCTGGTATGAATAGCGGCATTATCCTGTTGGAACGTAAACTTCTTCCGAGGGAGGATATTTGCGCAAAAAAGGAAGAAGATGTCCTTCAAGAATACTGATGTAGTCCTTACTATTCATTTTGAAGGACGTGAACGCTATCTTCAGCTTCCCGGTTGCGCAAAAGCCTGCCCAAACCATGCATGAGCTACCCCCGAAGTTCCGAGTTGAAAAATATTGTTCCTCCTTTCTTAAAACGCGCCAGTATCCATTGAAGCCGTCCGGACCATCCAGGTTGAACTTCTTTTCGTCGCTGAAGATTGTCTAAACATGTTAAAAAAATCAAGAATAATTTTACCGGTCTTAGAGCCATAGTGGATTAATAAACGTTCCGAAAAATAACATATACCAAATCCCACTGTCGATTCATGTGAGTTTTTGCAAAACTCAGCCGTTTCTCAACATGAGAAGCTGTAAGGTTAGGAGCTTTAACCTTTTTAGCCCTTTTAATATGAGGGCTTTTCACCAAAACCTGACGAACTGTCTCCCGGCAAACCTTCAAATTCAAAGTTTGCTTGATTTGCATCAAGGATTTAGTCGAGTGCGAAGCTGTTTTAACTATCTCCCTCTTCTCGCGATCGGTTAGCTTTGATTTCCGTGGAGCTCTTTTGTTTTTTTTTTTTTTTTTTTTTTTGTATCCTTCAGGATTAGCGAGATAATTGCGCACAACTTGATGGGACCGGCAAATCTGCCGTCCGATTCCCCTTATTGACACTTTTTCTTGGTGAAATGCCTCGATTATTCCCTTCTCCTTCTCCGTGAGCACTTTTCCCTTGGGCATTTTGATGCAGCAAAATGAAAACACGCGAATCTGCCAATGGTCTTATACAAAATGGACACGGTAAATCGCAAAAAGAGTAGTTACTGCTTGGTGCGTTCACACACACACACACACACACGCATATTACCATGCATGGGATAGGTTTCACTCACACAAACATGTCATGGTACAAATTGAAGTGATGTGTTTTCTTCCTGAGAGATGGCAGTCAAAAATTATCTGAATAGAGTAGAAACCTCTACGTCAGGCCTTTGGTGATATCGTTGCGTAAATTCTTACGAATCATTTTGCCAGCCATACACGGAACAACGTCCAAGAAGTCGCTGTTGCCAATGATTCGGAAGGAGCCATGTATGAGTTTTAGGAGTCCTTCCGTCTATTTCTTCAATTGTCTGTTTGTGTTATTTTGCTAGTCAGTGTTACGTTTATAAGTTTAATAAGGCGTTTAGTAATTTCTTTATTATTTTGTAGTTTGGTCCGTTGGTGTGTCATTTAATATGCTCTGAGAATCCTCCGAAGCAGTTTTTTCGAACCAAAAATAAAAAGTTATTGTATTGTAACTTGTACGTTAGAAGTTCTTTGAAGCATTTCACCAGCCGTGCAAGGATCATGTAGTCCATAGAGACGCTGTTGACACTGCCTCAAAAGGTATTATATTTTCAAGTTTGCTTTCCCTTTTTCTCAGTCATGTTCATGTCAACTGTTTTGTATGGTGTCGTGTCGTCTTTTTGCCTGCTTGTTATTTAGTTCATCAGTGTCACTTTTATAAGTTTAAAAAAGGCTTTTCCTTATCTCCGTTATTGCTTCATGATTTCTGCAGTCTTTTGTAGTTTGTGAATTCCTTCATCTTCTGTTTCTCTGGAGCTGCTTCGTGCCATTCTGTGATATGAATTCCTTTCCTCTCAATGTCTAGCCATATGCAGTTTTGCCATGAATATGCGGGTCGTACTTTATATTCTAGGGCTGATTTTGGTATACTTCCGTGATCACTTCTAATGATAACGTATCGAAAATAGTTCAGTCTGGCTGTTCTAATTTTCTTGTTAATGGTTCTGTTGTTAAGCCAATTCGGACCTATTGCCGGTGCACACTCTAAAAGCTGAGTTTTCTTCAAAACTGGGTTCCTAGAATTATATAAGCAAAATCGCCTCACGCAAAAAGACCTCGATAAAAGTATAGCGGTTACTATTCGCATTTTCATCTCATTTTGGGTCTTATAGCTTTTATTCGTCGTTAATTTAAATTATATTCATTTGTTGTTGAAAGAAGCCACAAAAGGAATCAATGGATTGATACATCAAACCTACATTTTCGATTAATATGAATATGAATAATGGAACAGTTTCCCTATGTGGTAATGCTTTCCAAAAGTGTGCTGATTTGTGATAATAAACTGTTTCAGCTTTTTCATCTAATTCTACTATTTGCAAATTTGCAGCATTTCTACTATTTGCAAATACTGTATTTGACCATTGATCACCATCTCAGAACTATAATGTTCATCGATAAGAAGTACTAGAGCATTTTCAGAAACACTTTTTGCACCGTCTTATGACGAATATCTAGTCCAAAATGTGAGCGTTTTACAGAAACTAAGATTTTTAATCATTTAAATAGTGAAATGCGGCAAAAGGTTATCTCTCTCCAATAAATCGAAAACTCAAGTCAAAATATGTTTTTTTTTACTCGTTTATTCGAAAATCAATGTTGCTAACTACGTTTTGATACACTCTTTATTTGCCGGAAGAATGGATGAGAGATATCGTGGTTAAAGCCACGCAATCACGCTACTGAGCGCCATCTACAAATGGCTCTCACAAATTTTTCCTGTCACCAATTTCAAATAAGTTTGAGGTTATTACCAAGTAGGATTCGTGGATGCTAGCACTACCATGAAGCAGATTTACGCGATTTGGAAAGATTGATTAACATGAAGATGAATATTGATTCATCTCGATTTGAAAGCAGACTCTGAACGAATATCGATTTCTTCATAAAGTCATACGATTTCATTCTTCTTATTACCATATTTCTTTAAGTATTAAGGGTTTTCAGCCTTAGATTGGTTCAATACGTCAGGCAGGCTCATCCATCCTACGTATCGCACTCATCAAAACATGAGCCGGGACCAACGGCTTTACCTGCCTTCCGCCTTTTCCCATAGAACAATCTTACCGAACTTGATTAGGATTGAACCAAGACCAACCGGGGTGCAAAGTAGCAGTCACGGTTACCACTACACCATCGACGACCTAATACGATAGATTATAACAAAGATGTATGTGCGTTTTTCTAGTTTTTGGGACAATCTCGTGTGATTTGGAATCTGAAAGGGGGTTGCGGTAAGGTTTTGAACTTTTGTTTTTGTATGGTGAGTGTGCTTTGAAAAGCGGTGAAATAAACGAATGCAACAATCTTTAGGAAGTCCGTCTGAAGGCAGAAACGTACACCAGGCTATAGGATGAAACCAGCAGTCTCAGACTTGTCAGAAATAGGCCGAAAACAAAGTACATGAATGAAAGAGACTCACGAGAAGACAATGTAAGCTTCCCACCACGAGTTTAGATCGACGGTGACAAATTCGAGGCGGCCAATGCATTCCTCTATCTGGACTCATCGGTAACCGCCAAAAACAATATCAGCAGAGAGATTCATACCTAATTTTGACTCCAAAAGACGCAACGATAGAGCGGAGTTCACCGAACTACAAAGTTAACCATCTACTAGACATTGATTAGACCGGTAGTCCTCTAAGATCACGAAACATGGACAATGCTTGTGGAACGAAAGGTGCTGCGTACGATCTACGGTAGAGTGCAGATGAAAGATGGATCGTGGAAATGTCGAAATAACCATGATTTGCATGAGTTTCTGGGAGAATATCCTATCGCACACGCAGCAATAATCGGCAGAGCATGTCTTAAGGATGTCGGAGCCCGGTGAAAGTGTTTCTGAGTAATGAGCCAACTGTTATAAGAAGAAGAGGCAATGGGTCAAGTGGATCGATCAAATGAAAAGTGATTTGCGGACCCTTGCAGACTGGCAAAGTGCTGTCATGGCCGTGTTATTTTGAAACAATCTCTGAGTACACCAGAGGATATCCAGTCTTCGGACGGACTTCAAGGAAAGAAATTTGTGAATGACAGCACTCTTCAAAGGCGCGCCCCTTTATCAGTCAAAACCGGATTCATTGCAAACAAAACCAACAATGACTCCGATACTGACCATGCATCAGAATCCTAGTCCTAGCCACTTCAAACTATAGAACATCAAATAGAAAATGAGAAGCCGCATAAATGAAGACAAATCACGTTTTCCTTATTCTAAGCTCATCCTCGGTGGGTCAATCCGAGTATTGTCGCTTTTCACAAGACATTAAATGTAATAAGGACTAATATACGTTCCTTTGACTACAAAAAAAAATGTTCCCTAGTTAGAATTAATTCAGACTAGGGTTCGGTGGTAGATCTGATACCCCGTAACGCACCACGAAAAGGTGATATACCACCGTTACGGGTCTAGTCGTCGTCTAGTCAGAAGTCGTTAAGCTGAGCCCTCAAATTGTTGTCTTTGAATTGTTGCATTTCTGTATAGGGAGGACTTTTGGAGTGTCTTTATATGAGGATTGTAGTGAAGTACTGCATTTTTCGGTTTTCTAAGGACTGTTGAGATGATGATGCATGCCTGATTTTTGTTTCCAGCGACTGACCGGTGGATGTCGGTTATATTTTGTACATTCATACATATATTATATTCTCTTACTATTATTGTGAACACAAAAACTAATCTTTCTAGATTTATAGTAACTACAACGGCTGAAGTCTTTTGATAATAGGGTGAACAGCTGAAATGCAGATAAACATGCTGTTGTAATATACTGTGGTGCCCATATTTTTATTATTAAATAATGAATAGACTAATTAATTATTATATAAAACTAGCTGAACCCGGTGCAAGCTTTGCTACGCTTGCAACTAAATGATTGAAAATATAATAGAACTGACGCTTTTATAGTTTCACTTAGGGATGAGTTTTCTTCAAATATTTTCGTTTGCTAATGTATGTAATTTCTGCAAAATTAAACGTAGAGGTGTGTATTTTTAATTATTTATTTATTTATTTATTTCGTCAACCAATCGTAGACTACATATTAACGCTTAGTTCTATCTTCTTAAAGATCGCCTAGAAATAAAATAATGTCTTAGGTTACTCCGTGACATTGTTAAGTCAATTGGTTCACAATGCAGATTATAGAGAGACATCATTTGTCCGATTGGTATTTAACGCAAATAAGTTCCGATTCCTCAAATTCCGCGAGGGGGTGTAGAAATTTAGACTACATTATAAGTTAGGGAAGGAAATGCGATGTGATTCAATATCATTAACAAAAGATATCATGGCAAATTCTCTTCGTTCTTTAAGAGTTTGAACGTCAATAAGCATACATCGTGCTTCGTAAGACGGAAGTGGAAATGCTGTCCAGCCTTATTTACGGAGACCATACAAGAGAAACTGTTTTTGTACTGATTCCAATCGTTCTTCATGTGTTTTCATAAAAGGAGACCATATTACACTACAATACTCTAGAATAGACCTGCCATATGCAACGTACAATGTTTTGTTCGTATAAAGGTCATGACAGTTTTGACCAAAACGTTTAATGAAACCTAGCATATTGGCTGCTTTATGGATAATTGTGTTGTAATGGTCGATAAAATTAAGCTTCGAATCTAAAATAACACCTAAATTTCTGACTCTCTTGCATTTTTCTACAATTTCAGTTCCTAAAGAAACAGTAATTTGTGGTGTGTTTCGTTTTTTTCTGAGAGTAATTAAGTTACATTTCTTAACATTTATTTCTAGTAAGCTTTTTTTGCACCATATGTCATATAATAATATTGTGTTTTTATAACTTTCCTGATCCTGGTCATTCTTAATTTCAATAAAAAGTTTCATGTCGTCTGCATAGATGAGAATTCTGACCTGCTTTAGAATGTAAGAAATATCATCGACAAACAAAATAAAAAGTAAAGGTCCTAGATGCGAGCCTTGGGGAACTCCAGATAATACATGAACAGGGTGTGACTTTTTTCCATTTAAACTGACAACCTGTTGTCGATTTATTAAATACGAATGTATTCATTTGAGAAATTGATCCTCAAATCCTATTTTTCCTAACTGGTAGAGTAACAGAGGAATGTCAATACGATCAAAGGCCTTGCTAAAATAAGTGTACAGCGCTTCGGCATGGCTGCCGTTGTCCATTGCGTTTAATGAATAGTTCACGAATTCTAACAAGTTTGTGGCAGTTGAGCGTCCTTTGAAAAATCCATGCTGCAAATTTGTTATAACGTTTTGTACTTGGCTAAACAGTTTTCAATTGACGATAGCTTCAAAAAGCTTTGGGATGCTAGACATAATAGCAATTCCCCGGTTATTGCGAATATCGGATTTTTTACCTGACTTATAAATAGGTATTAAGTATGAGTTTTTCCAAATTTTAGGGAACTGACCTGAATCAAGTGACAAATTGAAGAGCCAAAATAAAGGCGAGGTTAGCTCAAATGCAAGATTTTTCATAAATGCTGGAGGGATTCCATCAGGTCCTGCACCTTTCCCAGCATCAAGATTATTCAAACCAGCAAGAATTATACCCTCAGATCTTTAGTTTCTACCATGGTTTTTCTTTCTGTGTGGAAGCATTTCATTGACAAAATATTTATCTTCAAACTACGCCGTATCCTCCTGTCAGATTGAACGGCATTTTCTCTTGCATAACCATAGATTAACTTCTTGTGCATATGTAGCACTGAGAGTAGCTCAAGCATCCCCCACTCTTGACTAAAAAGGGGTTCAAACTTCTATCAGAACATGCTGCTTTCCCCACGAAATACACATTTTGTGTTTAAGATGCCAGTAGAATTCTCATGTTGGGTTGAAATTTCTGTTTCAATTGTATGAGAACCCCCCCCCCCGCTCCGGAGAAGGGAGGAGTCTCAAACCACTATAGTAAAAATCCTGCCTCCAAAACCCCCACATGCCAAATTTGGTTGCAGTTGGGTGATTGTTCTCGAATTATGCGCAAATTTGTGTTTCTTTGTATGGGTGCCCCTCCCCTGCGAAAGGGAGGCGTCGAACCACAAAACATTTTGCCACCGCAATTTGGGGGGAACCGTGTGTTGTATATGTGTGTTTTTTTGTGGGCCCGGGGGGGGGGGTTCCGCGGTGGTTTCTGCCTGCGTGGTGGTGGTGGGTTATGTGAGTGGGGATTCTGTTTTTTTTTTTTTTTTATGTTGTGGCGAGCAGCGGCGCTATAACCAAGCTATTTAGCACCTGCATTCGGAGGAAATGCCAATGCAGCACCAGAGCGTCTGTTCTCCAGGTTAGGAGAGGCTCAAAACAACGTCTGTTTCCCATGTCAGGGGCGGCTGAATCACCGTCCATGTGCCAGCGTGGGACTCTAAATTCAACTGAGCACTATGGTCCTCCGGAAGGTAGGGGGTTGGTGTCAGGCCCTGCAAGCCAGCCGTAAAAAAAAGCAAGCACAGGAACATTTACAGCAGAATACGACCCAGAACAATCGGCGAGGACCACAGCGACGAAACAGGACTAGCGATTGGAAACTCGGTACGTGTAACTGCCGATCGCTCAACTTCGTCGGAAGTACCCGCATACTCTCCGATGCACTGAAGGATCGTAAGTTTGGCTGCATGAGGTGGGGGGGGAGGGGTCTGGGGGGCGTGGTGTTGGGGGTATACATATATCTTCAAAGACTGGGCAAAACAGGCGAGGGGAAAAAGATGGGATAGGGGTGGGTGAGATGGGGAAGAGGGGGGGGGGGGGTGGCGTCAATGACCGAATGTGCAGGTTGAGAATCAAGGGCCGGTTCTTCAACTTCAGCATTATCAACGTGCACAGCCCACACTCTGGAAGCACCGATGATGACAAAGAGGCATTTTACGCGCAGCTCGAACGTGAGTACGACCGCTGCCCAAACCATATCGTCAAGATCATCATCGGGAACCTCAATGCTCAGGTTGGCCACGAGGAGGAATTTAGACCAACTATTGGAAAGTTCAGCGCTCACCAGCGAACGAACGACAACGGCCTCTGACTTATTGATTTCGCCGCCTCCAAAAATATGGCCATTCGTAGCACCTACTTCCAGCACAGCCTCCAGTATAAGTACACCTGGAGATCACCGCAGCAGACAGAATCGCAAATCGACCACGTTCTGATCGATGGACGGCACTTTTCCGACATTACCGACGTCAGGACCTATCGTGGCGCTAACGTCGACTCCGACCACTACCTGGTGATGGTAAAACTGCGCCCAAAACTATCCGTCGTAAACAACGTACGGTACCGACGCCCGCCACGGTACAACCTAGGGCGGCTGAAGCAACCGGATGTCGCCACGGCCTACGCGCAGAATATCGATGCAGCGTTGCCGGATGAGGGTGTGCTCGACGAAGCCCCTCTCGAGGACTGCTGGAGGAATATCAAAGCAGCCATCAACGACGCAGCAGAGAACGTCGTCGGGTACGTTGAGCGGAGTCGAGGGAACGACTGGTTCGACGAAGAGTGCAGGGAGGTTTTGGAGGAGAAGAACGCAGCGCGGGCAATAATGCTAGCACGGGACCCGGCAGAACGAGGAGCGTTATAAACGGAAGCGGAAGCAGCAGACCCGCCTATTCCAGGAAAAGAAACGCCGCCTGGAAGAAGCTGAGTGCGAGGCGATGGAGCAGCTGTACCGTTCCCAAGAAACACGGAAGTTCTATCAGAAGCTCAACACGTCCCGAAAAGGCTTTGTGCCGCGAGCCGAAATTTGTAGGGATAAAGATGGGGGCATTCTGACAGACGGCCGTGAGGTGATCGAAAGGTGGAAGCAGCACTACGACGAACACCTGAATGGCGCAGAGGACGCGGGCGTTGAAGTCCAAGTCGGTGGAAGAAATACCTACGTGAGCACGGCGGGGGAGGGGAAGGACCCAGCTCCCCGGTGGGGGAAGATAAGGGGCTATCAAAATGAATCATAAAGAGGGCCAAAAGGATCGGGTGGGTGAATGGGGGGGAGCGAGGGGGGGGGTAAGTAGGTTGTGTCCGATTGAGGAAGAAAACGAGGGGGTGAGAACTACCGAGCGATCACAGTCCTAAACGCTGCCTAAAAAAGGCTATCCCAGGTCATCTTCCGCCGGCTTTCACCAAAAGTAAATGAGTTCGTGGGAAGTTATCAGGCCGGTTTCATCGACGGGCGCTCGACGACGGACCAGATCTTTACTGTACGGCAAATCCTCCAAAAATGCCGCGAATACCAGGTTCCAACGCATCATCTGTTCATCGATTTCAAGGCGGCGTACGACAGTATCGACCGCGTAGAGCTATGGAAGATTATGGACGAGAACGGCTTTCCCGGGAAGCTCACTAGACTGATTAAAGCTACGATGGACGGTGTGCGAAACTGCGTGAAGATTTCGGGCGAACATTCCAGCTCGTTTGAATCACGCCGGGGACTACGTCAAGGTGATGGACTTTCGTGCCTGTTGTTCAACATTGCGCTAGAAGGTGTCATGCGAAGAGCCGGGCTCAACAGCCGGGGTACGATTTTCACTCGATCCGGTCAGTTCGTTTGTTTTGCGGATGACATGAACATTGTCGGCAGAAGATTTGAAACGGTGGCAGAAATGTACACTCGCCTAAAACGCGAAGCTGCGAAAGTCGGACTGGAGGTGAATGTGTCGAAAACAAAGTACATGCTAGCAGGAGGTACCGAGCGCGACAGGGACCGCCTAGGCAGCAGTGTTACGATAGACGGGGATACATTCGAGGTGGTGGAAGAATTCATCTACCTTGGATCCTTGCTTACGGCTGACAACAACAACAGCCGTGAAATCCGAAGACGCATCATCAGTGGAAGTCGTGCCTACTACGGGCTCCAGAAGAACTTGCGGTCAAGAAAGATTCACCCCCGCACTAAATGTACCATGTACAAAACGCTGATAAGACCGGTTGTTCTCTACGGGCACGAGACGTGGACGATGCTCGAGGAGGACCTGCAAGCACTTGGTGTTTTCGAACGCCGGGTGCTTAGGACCATCTTTGGCGGCGTACAGGAGGATGGAGTGTGGCGGCGAAGATGGAACCACGAGCTCGCTGAACTCTACGGCGAACCCAGCATTCAGAAGGTCGCGAAGGCTGGAAGGATACGGTGGGCAGGGCATGTTGCGAGAATGCCGGACAACAACCCTGCAAAAATGGTGTTCGCCTCGAATCCGGCCGGTACAAGAAGGCGTGGGGCACAGCGAGCACGATGGGCGGACCAGGTGCAACAGGATCTGGCGAGTGTGGGTCGTCAACGAGGTTGGAGAGAGGCAGCCATAGACCGAGTATATTGGCGAAATGTTGTAGATGAAGTCATATCGTAAATACGATGTATGGCTATTTAAATAAATAAATAATCCCATGGGAGAGAAGGGGGGGTTTTTTTAATTTTTGTGGTTGGGGGGGGGGGGGGGGGGGGGGGGAGTGGGGGTTTTTTTTGTGGGGGGGTGGGGTGGGGGGGGGGGGGGGGGGGGGGGGCGGACGGGTGGGGGGGAGGGGGGATATTGTGTGTTTGGGTGGTGGGGGGGGGGGGGGGGGGGGAGGAAAAATTTAAGGCAGTCCACCACCATGAAGATTTTGTCATCATCGGCAAAAAATAAACGGCATCCTGGGGGCAGTGCCTCCGATAGCTCATTGATGAATAAGAAAAACAGCAGAGGCCCTAAGTTGCTTCCTTCTGTTACGTCAGATACGTTGGTAAATGGTTCAGAAGATTCACGTCTAATATTTACCATAAGCTTCCGGTCCGTAAGATAAGATCTAAACCAGCAGGTCAAGTTCTAACAAACGTCGAGTCTTTCTAGACGTTCAAGCAAGATCCCATGATCGACACGATCAAATGCAGTTTTCAGGTCGGTATAGACAGCGTCAACTTGTGCGCCGAGATCCAACGTTCGCAAGCAGAAAGAAATACACTGCACAAGGTTCGTTGACGCACATATTTTGGAGTATAAACAGTGTTGATCCGAGGATATGTAATTTTTAAAACAAGTAAACAGCGTTTCGTTAGTAATGATCTCAAAATTCTTCGAACAGACTCACAATGAAGTTATTTGTCGATAATTCTTGGTGTTCCGCGTATCGCTTCTTTTTATGCGCTGGGAACATAATGGAAATTTTCCAGTCAGAAGAAAACTTGTACCCTCGCAATGGACGAATTTCACGCCAACTCATCCAGTGGTTGGCAGCACCCTCTTAGAATCCATTGAACCTTTGTGGGTGTGTAGACTGTCTTTTCAAGCGACTTTGCATACTTTGTTTTTTTTTTCAAAATTTATGTAGCCTACCATTTGAAAAGGGCTTAAGTTTTTTGATCTATTATTTTTTTAAATCAACATAACTCAAAAAGGACAAGACTTACAAAAAGTGATGCATGGGTGACTTTTAGAAAATCGAAGAATTGTAATTTTTTTGCCTATCGCCATTTCTCAATCCAATATCACTTCGTGATTCAGCAGTACAAATAATACCTTGAGCTCTCACAAGGCTTTTAATTTGTTTTACTGAGTGATGCGATGCATTGAACTCACTAACGATTTTATTCACTGACCATGACTTGGGAAGTACCGATCAAACTTTTAAACGGTCACTTCTTGTTGTAGTAGGTGAATTGAAATTCTCTTTCAACTGCATCATCATTTCATCGAAAGTTTCCACTTTTATCGGCATCGTCTGGATCCATACCAAACAATTTTTTACGAACTGCTTTGGAGATGTCTTTGAACTTTTTTACGCAATAATTCACACTCGGTATATTCCTCGATGAAATTGGTGATATGCTCAAGGTTTGAACTATAGAATTGAATTAATTCACATTATGTGGACCTTGCAGCTCATCCGCGGATGCAATTGACTCCAATGACTGTACCGTTTCTGTAAAATAAAATAAATAATAAGTTAGTATTGACATACAATATGTTACTCAAACAGTTTGACAGAGATTTAAATGGTAAAATTATGGAGAGAGAAATTACCTGATGTATCATCCGATTCCTGATGACTTGTTGACGGTTGTGAGTCCTTGAAATCCTGATCACAATTTGCTTCGTTTCCATCTGAACGCCTCTTTTTAGTGGTGGGATTCCTATTGTGCGTTGAAATTCCACGGCATGACTCACGAAAACGCATTGTTTCATCCAGATTGTGGGAAATGTAATTTTTCTATCATAGCTGATGATATGTTACGTAAATTCTCGTGGCTGCACCTGGGATTATTTACACGTGCACAACATTTGATTTTGATACTTATACCACTTTGTTCCATTATGATAAGCTTCTTTCACAACTAATCATGTAACCATGATCACTGTTATTATAACGCCTTACTTAAACAGTAAATTATGTGGGAAGAAATAATGTATTTTATTCAAATCTATATGTAAGATCACTCAAGTGATATAATGTACTGTATCACTGTACTATACTGAAATAATAAAAATTGTTAGAGTTAATCATTAAATGGTGTTTAAAGTTTTTGGTAATAAACAGGATCATCAATTGTATCATCACTAAAGTTTTAAAAAAAAATTAAAATTAGCCCTTTCTAAATGGTAGCCTTGATTTTTCAAACATTCAAAGACCCTTGAAAAAATCAAATTATCATTATAATTAAATTTAATGGGCTTCTATGAGGTTTTTAGGACCAAATTATAAGACGAGTTTGCGTGATGCACGGACATGAAAAAGTTGTTGTTAGAAAAACTTTTATTCCTTAAAAGTGCCCACCTCCTGATGTATGGCGAACTTTTAGAAAATTGCCTTTATGAAGAAAAAATTTTGTCCAATTCTAAGAAAGCCATTTTTTGCAAATTGACTTTTAATTTTAAAATATTTTTTTTAGCGTGTGAGAATCGATTTTACAGTTTTTACAATTTATTTCATAAAAGTTCAGACAATTTTCTACAAGTCATCTATACATCACTTTTTTGTAAGTCTTGTCCTCTTTGAGTTACATTGATTTAAAAAATGTTAATGTTTATTCAACTTTTATATTGCTTTTTTAACCATTTTCGTTCAAATTCAAATTCAAAAAGTCTTCTTACATATCAAATGTGCTCCTTCTTTGCGCGTTTCGGGAAATGAACTCGTTCACGGCTTCATCAATGTTGATCTCTTTCGCCGTATCTCTGTGGAAATGTAAAACAGATACTGAATTCAGACGCTGTTGGCCCATTGTGGAACACAGGTAGGTTTTCAGTCTGCGCAGGTCAGAAAACGATCGCTCTGCAGAACATGATGTGATTGGGAGAGTGATGAACAAATTTAAGAACTTCACAAATTCTGGAAGAAGGTCCATCAAATGCGGCTGTCCTTTCAAATACTCAACGTCGTTGACTCAACGATGTCCGTGATGCTTTCTGCAGATTTTTTTGCCTCCTTTAGAATTAGCAGGAACATTTCTCGCTGCAGCAAAACCCGTTCTGGATCGACGTCACCTTCGTAGAAACTTGTTACTTCTTCTTTGCGGGTGTCATCTCCCAGCAGAAACTGCACAACATTTGTCGCTAATTTGAACGACTCGGTGTCGAAACGCATATCAAGCGATTCGAGGACCCTCTCAATAATTTCCACGTATTGCGATTCGTGAATCTCCTCAATCGAACGTTGTTCAACAGAATGGAAACGTTTTGGAACCTTCCTCTTCCTGCCCAGCGTTGGTTCCCCAACTTCGACGGGTTTATCCGATGCTGCTTTCTCTCAGAATTTTGCAAAATCATTTTTGAAAAAGTTAAGGCTTGTTTTAAATGTCTGAAACATTCGTTAACCCTCTTCCAGCCTCAGGAATTTCTTCTGTAATGCCGTGTTCACCGTATCCACGTAGCTAAAAAGCTGCACTAGAATCACCAGTATGAAATAAAATTCAAACGTCTGCATCATTTTCGCAAACCCAGAGGCCTTCGCACCAGCATCGGAAGAATCACTGTCAGCCAAGTCCGTAAAAAATGCAACCAATGTAGAGAAGTTGGACAATAACGACGACATCGACACATACTTTACAGTCCATATAGTTGGGCATAGAGGACGCAAATTAGTGGAATCATCTACTTTCATGGTTTGAAAAATGACCAGTCGTTTTGGAGAATCCCTGACCAAATTTATCATGTCCTTAATCATGTTCAAAACATCTCTGCAAACCGGATTCATCTTAATCGCGTCTTAAGCAACCAAGTTCAACGAATGTCCCCAACAATGAACAAATAAAGCCCGTTTCTCTTCACCCAGAATTTTGGCCTGAACACCTTGTTTGCCTCCAGCCATGTTTCTAGCGCCATCATAGCATTGCCCTCTGCAGTTCGACAAGGGCAAATTGAACCGAGTGGGTGCATCTTTAGTGACAGAGAACAGGGTTACGGATGTTGTTGATTCCACCTGGTAGAAACCGAGGAAAAATTGTTCAGCTTCCAACGAGTTTCCAACGAATCTGATGCAAAACTCGAACTGTTGTTTCCTTGATATGTCTGCTGTATCATCACAAATGATACCAACATGAACGGCCTTCCTGATCATGTCAAGTAGTTTTCGAAGCACGGTATGACTCAGAAGATCGAGAATTTCGTTCTGCACTCCATGACTGCACCAGGTGTACGATTCAGGTTTCAACCACGATTTTAACTCCTCTGCATCTTCACTTCGCAATTGCAACCAATTTGTGAAATTACTTGCGTCATCATTGTGACCCCGAATCGCTAGACTTTGACTCGCTAAATATACAAGCGACGAAAAAATCTTTTTCGAGCACGTTCGGTTCACTAACATTTCCTTCTTTCACTGGTCTGAACGTGCTGTGCTCTGACGTCAACTGATGACTTTATTGCGTGCAGCTTCACCACCGCATCTCGATGGCAAATTGACTTTTCATGTAGTTTAAACTTTTCCACAACCTTTTTTTTTCAATTTCTGAAGCCTGTTTCGATCAAAATGGTTTCCTTTTTGGCGGAGAACGGTAGACCCATCGTATGAAAGATTTCCCGGCATGTCAAGCACAGCACTACGTCGTTTTTTTTTTATCGTACAAAATCCACGGGAAGCTGGTCGTACAACCTGGTATGAACCGGCTTGTACTTACAGTTTTACTTGCAGTAGCGGTGGTGGTGGATGATGCTTCCATAGGATCCGCAGCCGATGTGAAATCCTTGTCGAAATCCGGAGCGTCGGATATTTGCTTCAGAGATGATTTTTTGGCAGGATTCTCATGGCAGGAGTCTGACCGGCAGTCGGCGACAGAGGCGCAGCTGGATTTTTTCGCTGGCATTTTGACGCTGAACTTGTCCATTGTGATGATCAAATTTAGTCGCTGCTGGCTGATGCATGCATTGAAATATAAGTTAATCTCTTCCTGTTGCGTTTTTGAACAAATTATACTCGCGTTAATTGTATAATTTTCAAATTATTCTTCCGGATCTAGCAAACCAAAAACTGCAAACAACCTTCTTCCTTGCGGCAAATGACAGCGGGTGAAACAAGATTCATTCAAAAGCTTGATAAGGAAGCGTTCACAAATAACGCAACATGTTTTGAACAATTTTGACATCTCTGCTCTTCGTGTTTTCTCCCTAATGGAACCATTCATCCTTACACAAACATTCAACCAAAAGAGAACAAAATACTTCGCCCCTCTCGGAAAATATTGGGGGGGAGGGGGCAAAAAGTGCTTACCCCCACCTCCCTAATTTGGTGAACCCCCCCCCCCCCCCCCAATTTGGCACCAATGCCTATATTCAAGTTTTGTTGTGTTCGATACATGTGAAGTGAATTTATTATATGAACGCATGGTAAAAGCTTATTTTAATAACACTATTATTAACATTTGAGGTACAGTCATGACAATTTCTTCAATTTTGATCGTATTTTGGCGTATTTAGTGCCTTATTGTACTGCAAAATTATTAGTTATGCTGTTTTATGTATCATCCCATTAAAGCTATAGTTTTGAAAATTTGAGCATATTTATTGAGTGGGTCATTCTACCCCACAAGTGCATTTTGTACTGTTCTGCCATACATGAACTAGCGTTCGTTTGTAAAAATGGTCTAATTAACTACTTAACAGTTTTTATTTGACAAGCCATCCATTTCATAAAATCAACTAATGTCATTTTACTAATCATTTTTCAACTGTCTTACCACTATTGGCGTTCACGAATGTGGGAGTGGGAGAAGGAAGAGGCGATTTTATGCTTGTCATTCACACATCTCTATCAGCTCAGTTGAAACAAAAAGTATCTCCCGGCTCAGAGACGGTCGTCAACGCAATAGGCAGAGCAGGATGGATATGTGGTATCATTTTAATCTTACACAGTAGTAAAAGTAATGTAAAAAGTAGTGTTAATTTCTATTCAATCATGCACACAAATGGAGCGTCACAAAACTTAAAATTAACACTATAAATCGCGTGAAATTCTGTGTCCTCAAGTTATCACGGATGTGAGATTTTGAAATCAAGAGGAGAAAAAAATAAAATAGAGATGGAATTTAAGTAGAAAAAGGGCAAAAATTATTTATGTGGTTGAAATAGAAAAGTTTTTGGATTTATTTGTTGCAGTTTGGATGGGTTGGGTTAGGGGGGGGGGGGGGGAAGTTGAGGAGGGGGGGGGGGGGGTGGTGTTTTTGGTTGCCACATTAATTTTAGTTCGCATCTTTATTTTTTGCCAAAAAAATCTTATTTATCTGTGTTTAACTGAAGAAAATCTTGGCAAAAATCTTTGCTTCAAACTTCGAGTTGTAAAAGAAGTATGGAAACTCTTAAGGTGCCTGATTGCTTATGCACTTCTTTTTTTTTATAATTGCTTTTGAGTTGAATGCAAAATAAATATATATACTCATCAGAACACATTTATTTTGATAAGCTGATACAAAACGGTATTTTCTATAGGGCTGACGTGTATTTATCGGTTTCCCTACATCACACTACAGCAAAACGGATATTTTTTCTAAAGGAAATTAGTAGTACAGGAATTAGCAGAAAGTTCGCAATGAACTTGCTAAGCAAGGGAAAAGCCAGCTTCCCATCTGCTCGTTTGAAACAGTAGTTTTCTCCAACAAGTTTCCAAGTCATCCGATTCTTCCACCTCGATGTCCTTGCAGATGATTGCCGTCCTTTGCTCACGAAACTCATATTTGATGGCCTGTTCCTCACCGCTTTCAATGAAGTTCAGATATTGTTTAATAATCGAGTTGAACTCCTTCAAAGAGTGCAGCTTCTTAGGGTCAACATTCAATGCAGTAGGCAGAACTAGAAAGCACAGCAGATTGAGTTGAAAGCCTCCTTCTTGGTATGATAGAGAGTTCCAGAACCAAGCATTTCTCCTGCTGCTATACCTATCCCGATATATATATTTCCGACTTCTTACGGAGATGTTTCTCGAAATCAGAAACTCCGAAATCCATCCGGTGTTTTAGGTAATCATCCTCACATATATGTGCAAGGAGAACCATTAGCGAGACTTCAGCTGATTGCACATGTTCGGGAATTCCGGAACTTCTGCCTGGAAAATACGGTTCGCTTTGTTGATTAGGAGCAATACGTAGCTCAAGAAGTGGCTGCGTCATCGGGTCATTTAGATGACAAAGAATGCGCTATGCAGTTTGATTGTTGTCGCAGTTGAATTGGAACGAAAAAAAATAACACGAACTCCAAAAACTGTTCCAAATTCCTTTTGATGACTGACTCCAACGATAGCCATCTGGTGGTAGATGGATGCAAAACTTTCAAAGGCTTCAATTCCAAGATACTTTGTTTCATCTGGAATTTCTTGGATCGTATCGGAACGGATCAACTGTTCCAGGTACAATGACAACTTTTCGCATGCGTAGCTCACACAATGAGCTAGTACATTTGATAATTATAAAATGAGGACAGTCACGTTTCAGCAGCTTCTGGACGTATCGGTCAGAACCCATCATTACCAATGCTCCATCTGATCGAACAGCAAAAATATCCATCGAGAACATTATTCTAACTTCCCAAAATTCCTCTGCGTGAATGCATGAAAATACTTCTAAATTGGAAGAACAGTATTTTTGTAGAAATCCCTGTAGGAAACTCTGCCGAAGGAAGTTCTCTTAAGGAAAATTGAGACAAACACTTCTCCAGCGGAATACTTGAAGAAATTATTGAAGTATTTTCTGGAGAACTATATGTGAGAATTTCTGCAGACATCTTAGACAAAATTAAAAAAATAATTCTACAAAACCCCTTTCTGAATTTTTAAAACTAAGAATTAAATATATGAGATTATGAAATTCGTGTAAAAAATTCTTGTTAGATTTCTCCAGCAAATCAGGATTTTCTCCAAGAATTACTTCAGGAATTATCTTATAGTTTTTGTGTAGTTCTTTCAGGTGTCCTCCAGGTATTCTTTTAGAATCACAAAACTTTACGAATTCAGGGATTCCTTAAAAAAAATTAATCACAAGAATGTTTTGAAAAACTGCCGATGAGATGCCAGAAGAAACTCCTGAAAGAATCCCTATAGGAATGCCTACAAACACCTGAAGAATATCTATAGAAATTCCAGAAGGAATATCTCAAGGAATGTCTGAGAACTTTTGATAGAATCTTTGGGAAATTCTATAAAATTTTCTTAAAAGGTTATCTCAAAAAAATTTTTTTTGGAGCAATCATTTTGGGGGACTCACACAAACTGACTTTCAGACTATCATCTGTCACTGTAGTGTTAGCAGGGGCTGGATAATCAAGAACAAAATGGATACAGTTTTTGGCTCAGGAAGGACCAGCACATCGGTCCCAAGCTTAATGAATCGCCCCTAAATACGTAACTCACATCGAAGAACCTTTCATATATTCTGTCAAATTAACAAAGCGGATCAAAACAAAAACAAAGATTCTTGTACAGAAAAGCAAAAGAATGTATTACAAGGTGCAATGTGTCAGGTACTCTTGGGATCAAGCGGTTCTACAACAGTGTCCAATTCCAATCGCTCGTTTCCTATTGATTGTTGGTGTCAGTGTCAATTGTTTTCTTTTGCTCATTGGGCCTGAAACAGCACAATGAAAGTAGCATTGGTCATTTTAAATTTGAGGTATTTCAGTGGACAAGCAATTGTCAAAAATCTTAAAAATCTTGGTTTTTCTCAAAAATCTGTATTCTTTACATACAGATATCTGAATGCAAAAAAATGAAAAAAATCTGTGTCAATCTATATAAATCTGTGCATGTGGCAACCCTATAAGCTTCTGAGCCGTAGAGACATTCCCTAAGTTAAGGAGTTGTTAAAGAATATCTCTAAAATCCGCTGAGATTCTCTTAAATGTTTGAAAAGAAGGAGAATAATCTGTCGTTTCCATTTAATTTCCCCACCGTTCTGCTAATCCTTAACAGATTTACGTATTTCATCTACAATATGCAAAATTCGTCGGTTTTTCATACTGATACCCAACAAATATTACATACCTCTGCAAGTAATCCTACCCGTTATACCTTCAACATTTCCCTCAGTGCACTCTCAAGGGGTAAGCAATTTCCTGCATCCTGCATCCTCAGCAAAAGCAGTAATTATTATCTGTGTGACATCTATTAGAATTTTAATTCATCATCACATGTGGTTTTGAGAGACTGAATGGCATGCTACGTGTAAAATGCACATGTATGTTCAGGATTTGACTTGCATTTCCCTTTATGAAAGCTTGAACATCCACAGCCATCATTCCCCCTTGACGATGCGGCGCAACCGTAATCCACAGCCAAAAACTGGAAGGGAAGAAGAGGGCACTTCTAAAAATATTCGAATCTTTGCGAACATGCAACTGTAGGTGCATCACCCAGCAGTCAAAACTAAACCGGGTGGCTGGCTTTTAGGGGCCAGCACAGACCGACACACATGCAGTCATTACGAAAATTTATTCATATGATGGAAGAGCTTTCTCCAAAATGAATGAATGTAATATGAATGAATGGATTCGGTCTTGCGAGCGGAGCTAGGCAGCTACAAGGCACATACTTTGCAACAGGAGTCTCTGGTTGGCTATTCGTGTTACGACTTGGGTGTTGTTGTTCCTGCTGCTGTTGGATTGCAATAATTTTGGGAGCTGTCTCACTGTAGACTGAAGTCGTGAGATGAGGCTATGCTCTTAGTGCTGCCTAGTGGTACAACTGATTCTGGAGCGTCACAAAGGCATCCAATGAATCATACTTGCGTAGTTCGAAAAAAAAACTGCCATGTTACTGTAATAAATTACGTCGAGGGGCGAAATGTCCTGCTTTCTACTGGGAGGCAAATCAAACATGATAATTTCTAGCAGAAAAGGTCAGATATTTCATTGCTGGCAAAACTGATTGGCAACATTTCGTGACTTGTTCCGGGATATGATTTGAAGTTATGGCTCTGAGCGTTACGGTTGTGCTGTAAAGCACGTCAAAATAGCTATGAGAGGAGTTTATTCATCTTAATTAGATTACCTGTAAATCAAACAATTGACCGTCTGCGCACAAACAATCGCTTCCCGGTAGGAATACTTCTCTAGGCTAGTTAGTTGCGTATCGGTCAATAGTGTACGGAGGCTACGAGCGAATTGCATCGTAGGCAATCCCGTTCAGGGAAAACAATTTTTTCCCACATAAGCACTCCCTTTTGGGAACCAATCTGTGGTGGAGAATGAAACCGGACGTGATTGATTCTCGGGTTCAGTCGTTCGTCATTGGTAGGATAGAGCCAATTTTTTTTTTATGATAACTCAATCACGATGGCGCGGTAAGCCGAAAACGGGATTTGTTTTTAGTTTTATGTTACCAACATGAAGTGAATTTAACTTTAAGTTCTAAAAGAACGCCGCATGGCCGATACGACACGGCATACCATACTCACTATTGTGCCAGCATCGCAGTGCATCGGGTGGAATCGAGAGGAAGCCAATTTACAGCGCTAGAGAGAAAGGACCTCGGTGAACTTTTCCGGGACCGATGGGAAAACCGAGAACGCATGCAAACAACACTGTCAATATGGTTCGATTCGATTGCCACCCTCCCATATACAGATTGCCGGAGCAACTCGTGGAAGCATTCAAGCCATCCGAGAGCAAGAGATTCTACTTTAAAAAAGTAATTTCCAGTATATCAGTTCCATTTCATTAGAGCAAGTAAATTTATTGTTGCCATATCGACCGGAACTGGCTGGGTGGCAATGTGCAGTTGGCTTTACGTTAAAGCAGACTACTGGACCACCGGTGTGAGTGTGTATGTGTTGCGGTATGTTTTCGCTGAACGCTGTGATATCATTTGCATTGGTGCCGATCGGTGTGGCTTGTTACTATACCAATGAAAAGTCCAGGAGGGAGGGGCTGAGGATGGGTTTCTCCGTAACGAATTATTAAATGTTGGTGATTTGTTGGGTGCTTTGGTGTGGGGGCCATTTGTTACTAGTGGAGAGTGCAATTTATTTCATATGGATGGTACGGTATTATGAACTAATAGGACAAGTAATATCGTTACAATGGCTTTGATCATACGAGAAATACGCTCTTATTTATCAAAACTTGAGTGGTGCGGTTCAATTGCAACAATTGAAGGCAATTATAGAGATTATGGCTTCATAGCGTTCTGAAAAGAGCATATTTGCATCGAACGGACACCGATTCATTACAACAATATAGGGAACAAGGGATTGAAAAAAAATCATGAAAACTGAATAATCAATCGACAGCCAAGTATTGGGATTCGCAAAACCAGTTTTCGGGGGTTGAAAGAAGACGTCTCATAACTTATGGAAATCGTATTATAAACTTAAGCTTTGCTGTTATGTGTTTAGCAATGTCAATTTTATTTAGAAGTTATCTGTTGCTACTCGGTATAACATTTAGCCAAACGATTCCGGATTGATTTTAGAGTTATTTTTGAAGCACTTCATCATACAGACGAAATGCTCGCCTTAACCTCATTGTTTACCTGTTTGAGAATTTTTAAGAATGGCATCAACTATGCCTCTTCTTGTTTGTTCTTTATTTGGGTGACATTAAGCCTTAGTCTGGTTTGCCCCTGGAGAGAGGCACCTGCATCCTACATATCACAATTATCGACGGCTTTCGAAGGAAGACGTGACCAGAGATTTTTTCGGTTCAGTAAAATCCCACCACCCTCGGTTGAAATCGAAATCAGACCCACTGCACAGTGGTCCAGAATGCGAATTTAGCTGGAAAGATACGTTTTTAGCCTAAGTTTGAAGATTTGGAGCAAAGTTGTCTTCTACAAAGTGGTTGGCCATTCTTTTGGTATGAATTAAAGCTAGGGTGGTCCTTGTTTTCAGAGAAATCGAAAATCTAACTTTTTTATTTGCAGAAATCAAGGCATATAATTTTCTGTAGCTTTTAAAACGACCGAATTAGAGCAATTTTTCCTACGTAGCTTAAGGTGTCCCTCATAGGCATAGCCAGGGGGAGGGGGTCCGTTGCCCCACCCCCCCCCTCCCGCTAAGTTTTGTTATATTTTTTAAATTTTAATGTTTGTTTAAATGTTTTATTACTTATTTTGAATTTTTGACAGATTGCCACTTGGCCTTAATGAAAAAGCCAAATAACGCAAAGCTGCCTCAATTTTGTGACAAGTTACAGCAAAAAAACGCAAAAAGTGGACATACGTGGGATTTTTTGTAAAATAGTAAAGACTGACAATTTATTACAAACCTTTCCCTTAAACCAATAACCCAACAAACCTAATGTTTCTAAACAATGGAAAACTCTCTTATCTTGTAATGTGAACTATTAGAAAAGAATAGATTGCTTTTTTACCCGCTTACTGAAAGATGATAAAAGCTATGCTCAATTCAACTTTTAGTTCTTGGAATTAGAAAACTGAATATGTAAACCAATGCTATAGCTTTAAGAAGCCAAATAATACTTAACTATGGGGATTTGGGCAAAAATAAGGCAAAGTTTGTATTTTTTTATGGGAGAATGAAAAGGCGTACGAACCTCCGGTTTTGACGATTAAATTTGATTATTGTTCAAGATTTCAAAGAGATAAAAAAATTGTGAAAATTCAAATGGCGATTTCCGTAAGCCTCTGCGCGAAAAACATGTGGCGACAACTTCAAGCCTGCAGCCTCTTGTAGAAGACAAAAATCAAATCTAGTTATTATTTCTGAAAGATAATTAAATTTTCTATGGCTTAAATTAGATTTTAAACTTAAACTCATTGCAAAGTGATCATTTGAACTGAAAAGTTTAATTTTTCGCTCCTTTTTTCATATTAACCGTGTTCAAAAATTATAAATAATTAATTATTAACGCCAATTTTTAGTTCAAGCCGTACAAAAAATTATATCCTTTCAAACAGTTATTTGATGGAGGGAATCGGAGTACTAGTTCAAGCCCAGGGCTTGAAGTTAGATTGTAAAACATGGTTTCGAGAAAAACGCGTTCAAAATTTTTAGAAAGTTTGCCATGGGATTACTCTTTTATTCGATCAGTTTTCACGACCACTATTTGATCCTACAGGTTT
Organism: Aedes koreicus; assembly: GCA_024533555.2. Lineage (NCBI taxonomy): Eukaryota > Metazoa > Arthropoda > Insecta > Diptera > Culicidae > Aedes > Aedes koreicus. The sequence goes on from JAHHFK020002116.1 coordinate 381,494, forward strand.
TCAGGGTCGCTGAATACGAATTTGAAGTCCAATTGTCAAAATTAAAAATGGCGGATCCAAAATGGCGGATGAAAATAATTCGATTTACCAAATTTTGACCAAAATGTCTATAATTTATTTTCGCGGTACGAATTTATCATTAGTTTTTGAAAAAAGACAACAAATGAAAAACGGTGAACCAAAAAAATCTTTATTCTTACGCATATTCGAAACAATATTGCAATTTTCGAACACCCAATGTCTATTTTCGCCGCTTTTATCTTTCTTTCTTCTTCTCTTCTATTCTGTCTTAGTCGCTTATTCCTGGGCCGTACAATACGATGTGCAAGGCGGGCGTTTCGAGCAGCGGTCGATATTTGTCGCTCAGCTTCCAGAATTCTCTTAGCGTTGACGTCCTGGGCGTATCGGCTGGCCGCGTGGCCAATACATATGTTCATGGTATGCATGATCTTCAGCAAAGCTGATCTTCCCTCGTTGAATATACACGCAGCAATGTACGTACAGATGTCGATTACTTGATGTCCACAATGAAGGTGCTTTGGCGACATTCTCCACACTGTCGCGTTGAAAGATTCGTTGGAATTTTGCGTGTTTGCTCCAACGCAGCGTTCCATCAGGTCCGTTTCGGAGAGAGCCTCGTATATCGGTTTGATGGCTTCGGCAACATTTTTTTGCGAGCGGGGGTTTGTGTTTGAAGGTCTTCAATGTCCCTTCTGCCTCAGAAACTCGCCACTTGCACCAACTCGAACTTCCTTCCGGACACAAATGATGTGGTGGATTTTTGTCAGTTGAGTTGTTTAATGGAAATAAGTAGCCCAGATGGCATCCTTCATACAATTCAGTCAATTTTCCAGCACCCTTCCCTCCGAGCCCTATCGTGTTCTTTTTCAACGCGCGTAGTCGATTTCCCATACGCTTTTGAACATGGCCCACGCACTCTTTCTTGATCACCGGGCAGTCCTTGTACGGGTCCATTTCAACAAGGGCCTTGAACGTTTTAGTGTCCCCATCGCCAATATAATATTTATATTTAACACCCAGAAGGGATTCCGCTCTGCCGAACATTTCACCTGTAACCTCGGTTGAAATCGAAATCAGACCCACTGCACAGTGGTCCAGAATGCGAATTTAGCTGGAAAGATACGTTTTCAGCCTAAGTTTGAAGATTTGGAGCAAAGTTGTCTTCTACAAAGTGGTTGGCCATTCTTTTGGTATGAATTAAAACTAGGGTGGTCCTTGTTTTCAGAGAAATCGAAAATCTAACTTTTTTATTTGCAGAAATAAGTTTTGGTTTAATTTTTTGAATTTTAATGTCTGTTTAAATGTTTTATTACTTGTTTTTACTTTTTGACAGATTGCCACTTGGCCTTAATGAAAAAGCCAAATAACACAAAGCTGCCTCAATTTTGTGACAAGTTACAGCAAAAAAACGCAAAAAGTGGACATCCATGAGATTTTTTGTAAAATAGTAAGGACTGACAATTTATTACAAACCTTTCTCTTAAACCAATAACCCAACAAACTTAATGTTTCTAAACAAAAAATCTCTTATCTTGTAATGTGAACTATTAGAAAAGAATAGATTGCTTTTTTACCCGCTTGCTGAAAGATGATAAAAGCTATGCTCAATTCAATTTTTAGTTCTTGGAATTAGAAAACTGAATATGTAAACCAATGCTATAGCTTTAAGAAGCCAAATAATACTAAATTAAGGGGATTTGGGCAAAAATGGGAGAATGAAAAGGCGTACGAACCTCCGATTAAATTTAATTATAGTTCAAGATTTCAAAGAGTTAAAAAAATTGTGAAAATTCAAATGGCGATTTCCGTAAGCCTCTGCGCGAAAAACATGTGGCGACAACTTCAAGCCTGCAGCCTCTTGTAGTAGACAGAAATCAAATCTAGTTATCATTTCTAAAAGATTTGAAAGAGATTGAATTAGATTTTCAACTTAAATTCATTGCAAAGTGATCATTTGAACTGAAAAGTTTAATTTTTCGCTACTTTTTTTCATATCAACCGTGTTCAAAAATTATAAATAATTAATTATTAATGCCAATTTTTAGTTCAAGCCGTATAAAAAATTATAACCTTTCAAACAGTTATTTGATGGAGGGAATCGGATTAATAGTTCAAGCCCAGGGCTTGAAGTTAGATTGAAAAACATGGTTTCGAGAAAAACGCGTTCAAAGTTTTTAGAAAGTTTGCCTTGGGATTACTCTTTTATTCGATCAATTTTCACGACCACTATTTGATCCTACAGGTTTTCAGGGTCGCTGAATACGAATTTGAAGTCCAATTGTCGAAATTAAAAATGGCGAATGAAAATAATTCGATTTACCAAGTTTTGACCAAAATGTCTATAATTTATTTTCGCGGTACGAATTTATCATTAGTTTTTGAAAAAAGACAATAAATGAAAAACGGTGAACCAACAAAATCTTTATTCTTACGCATATTCGAAACAATATTGCAATTTTCGAACACCCAATGTCTATTTTCGCCGCTTTTATCTTTCTTTCTTCTTCTCTTCTATTCTATCTTAGTCGCTTATTCCTGGGCCGTACAATACGATGTGCAAGGCGGGCGTTTCGAGCAGCGGTCGATATTTGTCGCTCAGCTTCCAGAATTCTCTAAGCGTTGGCATCCTGGGCGTATCGGCTCGTTGCCAATACTTATGTTCATGGTATGCATGATCTTCAGCAAAGCTGATCTTCCCTCGTTGAATATATACGCAGCAATGTACGTACAGATGTCGATTACTTGATGTCCGCAATGAAGGTGCTTTGGCGACATTTTCCACACTGTCGCGTTGAAAGATTCGTTGGAATTTTGCGTGTTTGCTCCAACGCAGCGTTCCAGCAGGTCCGTTTCGGAGAGAGCCTCGTATATCGGTTTGATGGCTTCGGCAACCTTTTTTGCGAGCGGGGGTTTGTGTTTGAAGGTCTTCAATGTCCCTTTTGCCTCAGAAACTCGCCACTTGCACCAACTCGAACTTCCTTCCGGACACAAATGATGTTGTGGATTTTTGTCAGTTGAGCACTTATGGAAATAAGTAGCCCAGATGGCATCTTTCATACAATTCAGTCAATTTTCCAGCACCCTTCCCTCCGAGCCCTTTCGTGTTCTTTTTCAACGCGCGTAGTCGATTTCCCATACGCTTTTGAACATGGCCCACGCACTCTTTCTTGATCACCGGGCAGTCCTTGTACGGGTCCATTTCAACAAGGGCCTTGAACGTTTTAGTGTCCCCATCGCCAATATAATATTTATATTTAACACCCAGAAGGGATTCCGCTCTGCCGAACATTTCACGCACGCCGTCCATCTCCATTTTGCCCGCGCTTCCAGTATGATTCGCTGTGCAATCATTGACGTGATTTTCCTGCCATTCTAAATACTTTGACAGGCTTGGCAGTACGATAATTTTACAATCACGTCCAAAATTTTGACTGTGTGCTTACCAATAAGTGAGACCAGACCGAACAGCGACGAAAATCCTCGCTTTATCCAAGAACCATCACCGGAAACTGATAAGTGCGTTGGCTCGCTCCCAGCTGTGGTGTTGGCTCCAATTTCTTCCTACACTGCCTTCAATTGAATAATTTCGAAGACGGTCTTCGATACAGCGTACAAATTATCCAAGAAGTTGTAGTACATATGCCTGCTGAATGAGTTTTTGTTGTCCAGTAGACACTTTCTAGCCCGCACCCGAGAACGCGAAAAGTAAACAAAAGCCGTCGGTTTAATTCATAAACGTTTTGCGACATCGGAGACGAATAAATTTGACGTTTTGAGCATGAACAAACTACGATGAGTTTGAACCCTACCCCAGGTGCAGCCGTGCGTCCAAATTTCACTGCCCCATAACACGACTTGCAAATTAAAAATTTACGCAACGCGTTGAACACCAGCAAGAAATTGCAAATAACGTAGGTGGAGTTTTTCTTCAATTCAATGTCGTCGTAGCCCGTGTCTTTCAGGTTTTTCGCTGATGAACTGACGTGATCCGCACTTGCTTCCCCCGTACATCGATTTCCGTGGAATTGTCTCTTCCGACTCCGAGATAGTGGCGATTTAGTTTTCGGCATTCTGTACGAGAACGGTGAAAAAAATTTTAACGACAAACAAGTAAACACTCGTGAGCGGACGCGGCTTTTTGCAGGTTATAATATGTGGGCTGTATTTTGACGAAAAATCTGTTTTTTATGTGCTGCCATCTACATTATATTTCTATATTAGGGAACGCTCGCAAATTAAGTCCATCAGTTTTTGGACTTTTCAGTAACATAAAGAGCATGATTGACCGCCCGATGTAGTTACTCCGCTACTGCCAGATCAGTTATTATTACACAGAAAATCAACAGATGCTTGGGACTAGAATACATCCTCAATATGTAAAAACTGGTAATCTCAAGCTAAGGCAATATCAGCACCGGCCTCGCCCGAATGCAGGTCGAATAAGGAAAGGGTAGGAATGTGTTGATGTGATACACGCTTTATTGGAAGCCAAGATCACCTCTGCACTTCCACGATAAATCATTGAGATGTTGGATAACTAGATTGAGTGGCAGCAGGGTTCGTAAACGATAAGCTGAATTCACGCTTCGTTTAGTAAAATATTTAAATGTCAGTACCGATCACTGATTTTAACCGATCTATAACAACAGTAAGGATGCTATTGGGGCCGCTTACAAATTGTGATGGTAATTTTTCATTGAAAAACTAAGGTGATTTTTTTATAATGCTGAAAATCCGTTTTGAACCGAGTTAAACCAATAATAAGGATGCTATACGTCACCATGTAATTTTATTAACGTTTGAGAGACGCATTGTTTGTTTTCTATGCTCAATCGATCACTCGTATCGCCGAATTATAGATAACCGAAGCAATAAAGCATCGACATAACCTTTCACAGCGGATGCTTGAACCAAACTCTTTTTACGTAAACTTTCAATTTTTACTACTGTATCCTACAGTTTATTTCACTTCTCTAACTAATATCTGTATCAATGAAGTTGAAGCTTCATAAGAACAATCTATGCTATTCCATTTAATATTGCAATTGAGTGATTTGGTAAAACAAATAAGAGTCCGTCATAGATGCATTGCGTGCCTTCTGGAAACTTTATGCTTCTATTAATGCCCATGCTCATCGGTTTAATACCAAACTGGGGAGACTTGGTCCTATACCCAATGATTTCATTATCTTCCATCCACTTTACCAGCCTCAATGTTTTGTTATATAGTGTGGGGGTGTGTGTGTGTGTGTGTGTGTGTGGGGGGTGTGTGTGTGTGTGTGTGTGTGTGTGTGTTTACAATCTAATTCCCACTGTCTGGCAGCGGTATTATGGATAGAATCTTCCTGCAACTGTTTCATATTTGCTGTTTACATTTGCAAAAAGCTTAAATCCGGGGATTAGAAGGTGACAGCTCTACCGCGACTCCAATAGCCCATTTCAAGAACGCAAGCATTCCGAAGCTATCTTCGTGCACAATAAGCCCCGCTCCAGTAGTGACATACTGAAACTTTCAATCAAGCGTATGTGCAATGCTTGATTGACGCGTATTTAGTGATTCACAATATATATATATATATATATATTTTTTTTTTTTTGGCTTGAATTTTACTTACCACAAAACTTCAATCTTTTTTTATAAAACTTACAACACATGGAACTGAAGTAAAATCGATTGTCGCCAGTGTCGCTAGTTTTCAACTGGAACGGCACTATATTTCCACGGGTATTTTCATTCCAGTTCAAAGCTGATATCACACAATGATGCGCACAACTTCCGGTACTAATGAGAATCGATCAGCCGCCAAACGTCGGTCGCGCAAAAAAGCCAGAATCAACAGGAGAACGACAGCAAAGAAGCCATCCAAGAGAAATGACCTCCCCGGAAAGATTCAACCGCGATTTTCGTTCCAGATCGGGCACTTTTCCCGAAAATTTCAACACTCTCCACAACACCGCACTTCACTTTGCCGCCGCTGCCGAACTGGTTAAAAATTAATTTGTTCGTATTACGAAAATTTTGTTCAAATTATAAACAGCGAAAAAACTGACAGCAGGGAAAACAAGTCCGCTCGCGGCAAAAGCACACTTCGATCATGTTTTGTTATATAGTGGACGGATTATTATAATTTGTGTTAATAAGGTTATGGGGGGGGGGGGGCGGGGGGGGGGGGGATTACCGGATACACTACATACAATAAGCACTCGGTTACTGTTTTGTATGACAATGTCATAAAACAAGAATTAGTTAAATAAGTTCATTGGCAGGAAATTCATCAATCAAATACATACCACTACAAGTCGAAAACACTCGCATGAACCAAGGAGAAAGTTACGATCAATGTCGATGTTCATTACTTCTCATTTTAAATTTGATTTAGAAAATGCTGGTGAATTTAGTGCAAATGGTGTGAATTGCTCAAGGAGTTTTGTAAATTATTAGCAGTTTAAAGCAGTCCCTTGATCCATTGTTATTTAGTACATAGTAGCATTCGAAAGTTTTTCAATTAAAAAATAAGTATAACAATTTCATGCGAACAAAACAAAACAAATGTGTAACAGTGTAATTCTCTCTCTCTCTCCTCTCTCTCTCTCTCTCTCTCTCTCTCTCTCTCTCTCTCTCTCTCTCTCTCTCTCTCTCTCTCTCTCTCTCTCTCTCTCTCTCTCTCTCTCTCTCTCTCTCTCTCTCTCTCTATCTCTCTCTCTGTCTCTATCTCTATCTCTATCTCTCTCTCTATCTCTATCTCTATCTCTATCTCTATCTCTATCTCTATCTCTATCTCTCTCTCTCTCTCTCTCTCTCTCTCTCTCTATCCCTCTCACTAAAAAAATGATCGTCATGAATTAATGACCTAAGGACTGCATCGTTAATTATGAGTACACCTTTGATGTTCTGTATGAAAATGACTATGACTTATTTTGACAGCTGTTTAGTGTCAATGTGTTGCGAAAACCTTCATTAAAAGTTCATGTTTTAATTCAAGCGGGCCAATGCGAGGACTTACGAAGAAAAGCGAAAATCGATTGGGACCAAGTACTGCACTGAAAAGGGATTGTCGCTAAGAAAATTCGCAAAAGAAGAAGGTTTAAGTGTCTGTGAGGTCCAAAATGTGATCAACCGGTTTGTTATGAATAACACATTGAAGGATTTACCCGGCCGTGGTAGAAAAACAGGTGCGTCAAACCCAAATGTGGACAAACAAATTTGCAAAGTTTTTGAAGGAAAAAAGGAGGTATCCATCAGAGATTGCGCAAAAAAGTGTGGAATCGTCCAACGCGCAAAGGAGCGAAATTTTCTGAAGACGTATCAGAACCAAACACGCAGCCAAATTCAGGCGGATTCCGTGAAAACTCGGGCTCGGAACCTCTATAACGACGTTTTGAGCAAAAATGACATGTGCATTATCATGGATGACGAGACGTACGTCAAATTGGACTACAGGGCACTTCCAGGGGCACAGTTTTACACCGTGAAGCGTAGAACGGATGTCCCAAATTCGGAGAAATCGATTTTTTGTGAAAAATTTGGATAAAAGGTGTTGGTTTGGCAAGCAATTTGCCAGTGCGGTATGAAATCGACACCTTTTTTCACTACCGCAAATATGAACGCCGAAATGTACCTGCAGAAACGAATTCTGCCATTAATCCGAAAACACAAAGGTTCGACACTGTTTTGGCCTGATTTGGCATCCTGCCACTATGCCAATTTGTGGAAAAGGCGATGAATCCTCCAAATTGTCCGCAAATGGGGCATTGAGAAATTGGGGGGGGGGGAGGAGGAAAGGGGGAAAAGGGAAAGACAAAATCAAAAAAAAAAAAAAAGGGGGAAAGAAAACAAAAGAACGACGGGGGGAGGCAAAAGAAGAGAGGGAAAAAAGAGAGGAAGGGGGGGGAGAGGAGGACGAATAAAAAAAAAATTAATGATATAGTGGTGTTGGGGGTTTGATTGATAAAAAAAAATAAATTTAAATTAATAATAAAAAAAAAAATATTAAAAAAAAAATTAGTGTTGTTAAGTAATGCGTGGTGGAAAGAGTACGTGTTTGATTTGAAATGTGGGGTCTCCAAGGGACCCAAGTAACAATTTTAGTTTTATTCCAGCCGTATAGCATTCCTCCCGGCTTTGTTGATAAAACTACATTCAAAAGTGTTTTGTCTACCAACACCTCCTCTATGCTTTTTTAAAGCCAAAATTTGTACAAAGTGGCCCACTCTATAGATGGCTGTGAAATTTTTTTAATAAAACCTTTATAAGAACATAAAGATTTTGAAAATGTTTTAGTGATAGATGTTATGACCTCTTGAGAACCTTCATAAAACCTATTGGCTGTCATGAAAACCAGCATACGGCCAAATGGCCACAGCTGTCAAATTTTACTGTGATATCGTGGTTGGTTTTTGTTGTTCTGCTTTGTTCGATTATCTGCGCTTCTGATTCATTTAGCAGTAAATAATATCCAGTGTTGCGGAAAATTTTGTTTGATAGCAAAATATCCAAAACAAATTGAGTTTCTTACAGCGTATCATGCTCCAAATCATATGCGCATTGAATTTTATGGTGAATATTGGCACAATGAGAGCCGAAAATTAATGCGCCTCGAAAATTATGCGAGTTTACAACAACAAAAAAAAATTAAAACAAATATATTCGATAAATTAATCATGAATTTCTTGAAAATTGATGGAATTCAATACGGTTATCTAAAAAAAATGCCAAAATTGGTCTCCGATGTACAGTTTATTTGCATAACATTTAAAATGTGGTGCATTTATTTTTCCACATTTCAATTATTTCTTAAATTTCAATATAAGGCGATTGGAAAAAAAATCACAATTCTGCCATAAAGCCAAGTTATCTTCGCAATGACTACTTTAAAACTATTTGATCATTTAGTGACTTCCCTCAATGCCAATTTGCCGTTTAATGCATTTACTGGAGGCAAAATGGTTTTAAAATACTTTTTCAACTGACCATAATAAGATAGTATGAATGAGTCTTAAAACGGCATTTCAAAATAGCATTTTATGAGTTCAAAAAGTCGAAATAAAACCTTTGATAGGAGTAAAAGGAATTTGAGAAAACGAGGTTTTAAGATCGTTTTAAACAAGCTTTGTAGGTTCTCCTAAACCTGACTTAAATATGAAAGCTATTGGCACCTCTTGGTGTCATAATAAAACCAAATTGATTTCTAGTGGCTGTGTTAAAACCTTAATAAAACTTAATAAAGCAGGATGGTTTTGCCAATGTTACTTGGGATGTATGCAAAGCGAGTGCTGCTACTGAATAACAAGGTTAGGTAGAAGGGAAAAGGCGAGCTAGATATTAAGTATAATTTTTGTATTTGACTCAGGATAGATTAGGCAAAAATGTTAGCTGAAGGTACAAGTGTTTGTATTAAGAAAATAGTATATATACGGCGGGTGGTGAAGATTTTCTTACAGTCGAGTATTAGTACACGACACTGAAGAAGCCTGCACATTGTAGATGAAATACGCGTATCTGTCAAGTTAAGCAATAAACGTAGTTGGAAATAAATGGAAATATCTAATCTTTCTTCTCATTTTCTAGTTACAGGTATTCCACTAAAAAGCTCACACTCAGTAGGATTCATACAACGGTAGTTCTGGTTGGACCACGTAAATTCCACTTGAGCACAATATCTTTGATTGTAAAATGTAATTGGTCGTCCTAAAATTGTCGGTGGCCATGGTATGCGCTAGAAATTAATTTCTATTCCTGGTTTTCTTGGGCAGCAGGGCAGCAGCTTGTTCACTCCAAATAGTTGTTTTTTTGAATTCTACGAATGGCCGACGGCATGATGCGTGGAATGATTCTGGTAATCTAGTAATCACAAACGGCGTTTCGCATCCTTGAGGATTTCAGTGGCCCGAAATTTCATCACTACAGTGGGTTGACAGGGACACCGGCACCTACCCCCACGTCGTAGCTGCCATTCCGAAGCAGACAGTGAAAGCGGCCAACAACAAAAATGCAATGATTCTCCGGTTTTGCTTTGTCTCTCATACCACAAACGGGCGGGCCGTGGCGATAAGGGCGGGTAAAGCCCCGATCGAACCACCAGCTGAGAGCTAATGTCTAACACTGAAATCATTTCGATTCGTCTCGTGTGCCACATGCTAGTGTTGAGTAGCATTGTCCAGAAAGCAATGGGTCGCGCGAATGCAGTATGAAGCAAAATTCATAAGATAGGAAGGGTCAAAGCGAAATAATTAAGTATACTGGAGGTGTTGTACTGTTCTTACTAGATCCAGGATTGTAATACCCAAACTCAATTATTCGACCACATTATTTTAAGATAATCGGAACTAAGGAAGAAAATTAATTGTTATTGAATAGAAGCACGTACACTGATAAAAACTAACACACACATAGTAAACATAGTTGAACACACTTTTCGAAGTTCCCTGCCTTGCGTTTGAATAGTATTCTGTTCAGTGCTAAGCGTCTAAAAAAAGGAAATTATGCCAAACTACGTACATCAACAAACAAGAACAAAATTCCATTGCTCCGGAAAAAGATGATTCTAAAACATTCAGCACATGGATAGTATCGGTGAAAGTTAACTTCAGTTAAGAAATTTCTGAACTGCTTTTTGTCGACACACTGTTATTCACTAAACGAAGGTAACGAAATGCATTTTCCCTCGCATTATCCAACTATTATCAACAATAACAAAAACTCGTTCCTCAATTCACATAGCATATGGTATGTTTGTTTCAACTAAAACAAAACCTCATGCAATCATAGTGAGAATAACACGCAGGTTTCGTACTCTGCATTGCAATCTTGGAACAACTTAGCTTTTTGGAAATAATGTTATCAAGCGAACCTGTATCAACTTACCTGAGAAAACATAACCATCCATCAGAAGATGACACACATTCACTTTCCACTTAGTAGCACTTCACTCGTACATTTTCTGCCAGTTAGGTTCAGCTACGATCGCCCACTACCTCACCCTCTCTAATAATAACAATTATTTTCGTCACTATCTAATAGCACCTTTCCACAGGTAACTTCACCCATCAAACACACCAAGCTCGCCAAAACAGAACATTTCCCACGCAATTCAGTCCCCCAATTTATAACCTCAATCACCAAGGGAAAGCCTCCGAACCTTTCGGTACCACGCTCGCCAACCGACTAACGAAACTAATTTCCAACAGTTGAAATTTAATCTTTCACCAGGGAAAATCCTAGCCGCAACACAGTTTTCCCAACACTAAGTCGGAATTCAGCGAGATGCGAGAGTGAGATATGAGAGCGTGAGGAAAAACACGGCTCCCATCCACCACGTGGACCGCGAAGCAGGCGGCTCTCTGTTGACATAAAATGGTGAAAACAGATGTTCACTTGGCCGACAAAACAGATCCAGCCTGCTCTGTTTACATCTGTGCGAGCGTCCTGCCGGCGAAACTTGCCTGTGGAGAAGGCAAACGGAGCAACAGCTCTGTTTGCGCCGGCTTCGTGAGAGTGAGAACAGTGTTTCATTCATGATTTCAATTTCCGTAGTGAGTAGAAGCAGTAGCAGCGTAGCGGAAGAGTGGATGCGTTGATGGGTGATGGATGGCGATGCTCATGGTATAGCGAAGGAGGTGGTGCGGACTTGTTTTGGGGACACTGCGGTCTATTCTTCGACTGACATCTAGACAAAATTAGCAAAAAGAAGATTGAAAATTGATTTTCTTATGTTTATTTTTAAACGATTAAGGACAAACACAGGCAAAACTATTAGGTGTAAATTTTAGCATAAACTTGATGAAAACAACATTTTTGATTTTTGCAATGAATTGGTCCAATTTTAATATCTAATGCTAGAGACCGGAATATCCGTATATTCATATGATATTCAATATTGAATATCATTTGAACTTGACAGTTAATATAACAAACTCGAGTCCACAAAGCTGGAGAATTAGTCAAGAGTTTCAATTTCATCTTACACCATATTTCGAAACTCAGTTTCTGAAACCAGTTATTGGTAAATTAATCCTATTGATTCAAAATGACTTTTTAAAGCACTGGTTACTAGTATTCATTAGTTAACAGGAAAAACCTCAAATTGATAATTATTTATTTGATTACATGTAGGTCAACAAAATTAAGATGTATTTATTTAGCCATTTAGGAAACAGCCCCGTTGAGAATAGTATGCTCTATCAAGTGCTATATGCAAGTGCACCCTGATGCTTTTATAAAACGTTAAAAGAGTTTGAACTCATAATTTCAATACGTATGTATTTGGACAGAAAGGGTGAACAGATTTCAACACGCTATGATCAAAAAGCACCAGTAATGTTCTCAATTTTCTAGAAAATTAATTTTGTCTGAAAATTCATACCTCAGTTTCAAATAAGTTTTTTTCTATAAAAAATGGTAAGAAAATTTTATTTAGGGAATCGTTCATCAAGCCTTTCCTGATTACATTACTCAATATGTCCACCATTTATCTCGATCACCTTCTCCAACCGGGGACGGAATAGAGAGCATACCTTCTCAATGTATGAGTCAGTCATCGAGTTCCATGCCTTGGTAATATCCCTTGGCCAAAATTCCATGTTTTCCTTCAGCCACGCTTGAGTCCTTTTTGAGGTATGACACGGCGCTCCGTCCTGCTGGAAAATGACGTGTTGGTGTGCGCCAAAGTTGGTTTTCATCTATGGCAGAACGTGGTCCTTCAAAAAGTTCATTTAAACCTCAGAATTAACTTTTAATCCAGCTCTGATAAATACTGGAGGCATTTTCAAGCCATTGGACGCAACTACCTCGAAAACCATGACTCCGGCCGGATGTTTGTTTGTAACCTTGAATTTCACGTTCTCTGGAACATCCTCAATCTTCTTCGGCGAAATAAGCTTGTCTGTACGTGTGTTAGATGCGGGATCGACGGTGAACATTTTCTCATCGGAGAATAAGATGATGGTATGCTTCTTTTTTATGCTGACACCAAACGTTTCGAGCGCTCCAGCCGTAGTTGTTCAATTCGGTCCGTTACAAGGTGGCGCTTTACTCTTGTCCTGGACAAACATTTCAAGTCATCTTCGACCAACCGTTGCATGGTAGTTTTTAAAATATCGGCTTCCTTCGCCATTTTCCGGATCGATCTGATAGGATTTCGCCTCACTTTGTCGCTCACTGATCTGATGACCTTCGGTGTGTGAACGGCCACTTCCCGGCTTCCGTGTACGTGGTCCATCAAGGAGTGAACGTTGGATACGGTAAACGGTAGCCAGGCGGCATCCCACAATCGTTGCAATTTGTTTTACGGGTTTTTGGGCGAGCAGCAAACTAGTCACAACCTTCTTTGCGTACATTTTTCTCAACTTTGTTACTCGCGAACCACTGTTTTGTTTACATCGTCTCAGAGTATACAGTCAGATGATTACACACACGCATTAAAACAGTAAACATAATGTTTAAAGCTACCCAAAAATAAGTATTGAAAACTTTCGAATTTTTTTATGAGACATGCTGTTCTTAAAAAAAAAACACCCATTTGAAGCGATGCAAATGTTCCAACGCCTGACCCAATCATCCATGCCCTTTTCATAGGCCGCTGGAGAGATGACTATCAGTCCTTCGTGGAATTTTATGTTTAGCCTCAATGGACTTGAATCTCTTTCCCCGAAGTGGCAGTTTAAGTTTGACGCAAGTTAAAAAATCACACCGGAGCCATATCTGATGATTGCTTGCTCGAGTTAATTCACGCTGTGTTTGGTCAAATTATCCATGACAACATTGGAGTTTTTGCGAAAAAAAAAAATCAACTCTCCCGGAAAAAAAAAATCACTTGAAACACAAAATTTCAAACTAACTCTTTGCTTAACAAAATTATGCATGGTGAATTGAGACAAAACACAAAGACTTGTCTAATGTGAACAGCTGCCAAACAAACACTCATGCTCGCTCAATTGTTTTATTTCATTTTGCAGAGTCGCACTAATACAATGTTGAAAGTTTATGTACGGATTTCGGTGCTGAAAAAACTGAAAAAACATGCAACGGATGTTAATCCATCCTGCAGGGCCCTTTTCACAAAATTTTAGAAAAGCATGTTTTTTGTAGTGTACCAACAGCGTACCATAGCGTACCTTCGAGGATTTTGAACGTACCTGTCAAATTCCGTGTTTAAGGTGCCCTGCTGAATAGCCGGTCGATTTTGTGAAATTCTTCAAAAAACGCTATTAAAATTACACCAAACTAATGTACCACTAGGGTTCCTTCCGAATCTGATGTTTGATTTTAACGTACCTCGAAAATTTCCATAGTTACTTATATAAAACTTGTTTAAATATCTTATATGTAAAATCTGACCTCGGATTCGGATTTCTCAGAAAATTCTAGCCCCAAATGACCTAAAAACCATACTACTTAAGTACATTCTATGCTACTTTATAGTCAAAAATGTGACACCCTTTAATGGCGACTTTCTGCTTAGCATTGTGTATACACGTGAATGTAGATAACAAGCAAGCATGATAAAGATCATTTTTAAGCATGTTTTAACCTTAAAGAGAAAATCTGTACAGGTTTAGGTTGAACGTACGTTATTAGGAAGGCGTGGTTGATTTTCTATGATAAATTTATTTTTTTCTTATTATTTTTATAAATACGTAGATACGTGATAATGTTGTGCCTTGCTGAGGATGTTATCTTCTCAAACTATACTCAGAAGATGCATAAACAATATGTTCGGGTATAGGCTGAACGTATCTTAAGGTATCTGAACTTTATTTGGAAGACATGGTTGATTTTCAAAGGAGGTTTATTTTTTCTGATTATTTTCATAAATACGTAGGTACGTGATAATTTTGTGCTCTGCTGAGACAATTTAAAGACACAGAGCGAGTAATGGCGCTATAACCATAAGCCATAGGGAGCTAGGACTTAAGTCCCAACCGTTTGAAGAGAAATGGAGCATCATTTAACCTTCTTAGGGTTTGATTCGAAGACACGAGGGAGACCAGGGCGCATAGGCAGCGAGAGGAACGAGAGTAAGAGGGGCGGAAGAAGGAAAGGGAAGGGAGGGGGGAGGATAAAGCGAAAAAAAAAAAAATGAAGGGAAGAGGCTCACGAGAAGAAAATGTTAGCCTACTAGCACAAGTTCAAATCGACGGTGATGAAATCGAGGTAGTAGACGAATTCGTGTATCTGGGCTCGTTGGTGACCGCCGATAACGACACCAGCAGAGAAATACAAAGGGGCATTATGGCTGGCAATCGTGCCTACTTTGGACTCCGAAGGACGCTAAAATCGAATAAAGTTCGCCGAATCACAAAGTTGACAATCTACAAGACATTAATTAGACCGGTAGTTCTCTACAGCCACGAAACATGGACATTGCTAGTGGAGGACCAACGCGCCCTTGGAGTCTTTGAACGGAAGGTGCTGCGTACGATCTACGGTGGAGTGCAGATGGAAGACGGAACGTGGAGGAGGCGAATGAACCACGAATTGCACCAGTTGCTGGGAGAACCTCCCATCGTACACATAGCAAAAATCGGTCGACTACGATGGGCTGGGCATGTCTTCGGAATGTCGGACGACAGCCCTGTGAAAATGGTTCTCGAAAACGAACCGACAGTTACAAGAAGAAGAGGCGTGCAACGAGCAAGGTGGATTGATCAAGTAGAAGGCGACCAGCGGACCCTCTGCAGACAGCGAGGCTGGCGAGGTACAGCCATGGACCGATTACAATGGAAACAACTTCTGTGTACAGCAGAGGCCACACCGGCGTTAGTCTGATTGGTAAGGTAAGGTAAGTAACCTTCTTAGAATAGATGCTCCCAACGACAATTTTTAAATAATTTTTTGTTCTGTTCACCAAACAGGGCCTTCTGTTCAACTATTCTCTCTGACTATTCATTTTCCTTTTCCTTTGATATCTACTTAAGGCTACGTGGGTTTCCCGTGCCTTCTTAAGGTAAATTCCAAATCCTCCCTATCACCAACGGTTGCATGGGCGTGGCCAGGTGAGCGATCGAGGAGTGTCGTCGTGGATATTATTGTGTGAAGAAACGTATCAGCAGCTGGTTTCGTTTCATGGTAGCATGCAATGTCTTCAACGATTTTTTCCTCAACGTAGCTCCATCCACGAGGTGTTCAAACGTCAATGCTTATGCTGAGACAATTTTAAGACATTCATAATAACTTCTGCTTGACCTGACCTTTTTGAAAAAATTCTGAAGGACCTCATTCAAATTTCTAAACATTAGAAGGTCTTCAAAATACTTCCTGAGTGACTTGACCATTTCAAAGAAATCTGAAGGACCTCACTACAGGGAAGTTTGTGAAAAGTGCCCTGCGGGATGGATTGACATAATGAATGGAAAACAATTATTTTAATAAGTATCTGAAACTGGAAACTATATTCCATGGCTCTGAAAGTTTCTGACGCCTATTTGATGCCTATTAGTAGTTGTTGGATTTACCTATTGAAAGGCACCATTCCTATTTTCCTGAATCCACTGACAGCTGTAGTATACTGACTCAACAAAGCAGTTCTAACCAAATTGCTGATTTCGTTCAACGTCACAGTTTTTCCGGGATTGTTTTTCAGATATTTCTTGACCGCCAGTGAGAAGTTTGTTTTGGAAGGACCACCCACAAAAGTTGAAGTTTGTGGCTGCAGTGTTGTTAGATAGATGCAAACGGAAACATACTATGGTAACGTTACTACTGCGAGCCTTTTTAATGAATGCTAGGTTTTTAACGAGGGAACCATGGCCATCTAACAGCAGCAACACCGGGATTGGTAGAATTGAACGCGTGTTGCAGAAATTGCTTAAAACAAAGGTATGTTAATCCAACCAGACGAATTACAGCACCAAATGCTGTCCGGTGGTACCCCCTTCCTGTGTTGGTCGGTTAAGTGATTCCTGGAAATATCAGCATAGGTTATAGGAAACAACAGTAGAAAGAATCCTTCGATTCGCCGAAGTAATGCAACCTACTTGTCTTCTTCCATTCAGTGCGAGAACTTTTTACTTCTGCATTTGTATCTGAAAATAACAATTAGAAATTCATATATTCTTCGGCAAAGTCTGCTAGGTAGTTATCTTACTGTTCCAACAGATGTTTCATCGACATTATAAAATCGACTTGAAGAAAAATTCCAAAAAAACAGCGCTTTCTTCAGCTGCTCGTATGACGAAAATAGCGATAATCGATTGATGTCCTGCGCTCTGGCAGCCGATGTTGCCTCCAGTGAGCGTAGAGATAGTTATCAATGCCGATTCCGGAAAGCCAATCGACAGGAGATAGCTGTGTAGATTTGTATTTTTCTCCGCGAGTTGATACACCAAGTTCCTTGCTTCCTCAGCATTTATTCCGCAGCAAGTAGATTCTACAGTGTTTGAACAATTCGAGTTCCTCAGCCGGCATGAAAACCGGTCCGAAAGCTCCAAGTTGTAAAATTTCCTTGCCCCTTTTCAAATAACGAATCAACGTTGAACGGGGAGTTCCATATTCCCGTGCTGCTGCGTTTTTGGAATAATCCATATTTTTGACCGCATTCACTGCTGCCTCCAGGGCAGTTTTTGTTGTTGTTGATGCATTAGATTTGAATCAACCTGATTACTTAGAAAAGATTACTGAGTTTTGGTAAAAAAACGGACAAGGAACACCCGAAATCTGATACAGATGCTGAAGCATTATATTGGATTATAACAGCATCTTGAATGCTATCTGTTGAAAGTGCATCCAAATGTGAAGGTAGGGAGTGGGGAAGAATGAGAATATGAGGAAACGAGTGAGGGGTTGTGGGGGCTTGTGTGGGGGGAGTGTGCTGTTGGTGGTGGGGGGTGGTTAGTTTGGTGTGGGGGTTTGTTTGGGGGAGTGTGTTAGGGGAGTGGGGTGGGGGAGGGCGAAAGTGGGTGGATGGGTCGATTGAATGAGAACAATAGGGCATTGGCGTGTGGCTGTGTAAATATACTGCTGATAAGGGGAAAAAAAGAGGGGGGTTGAGGATATAGGGGGGGGGGGGGGATTATTTGTTGGGGGTTGTCGTAGGGAAGAGAAGAAGAAGAGGGGTGTGTGGTGTGGATTGTGGTGGTAAGAAGGTTGTCGCATAGGCGCTATTTAAAAATACCGTGGGGATAAAAGGTAAATAAAATGGGAGGGGTGATAGGGGGAGGTTAACCTTCCTTGGGTGTTAACATTTTGTGACGGATAAGGTGTTTCGGGTCAGATTGACCCGGATTTCAATTTCACATTGTGGAAAATTTATATAAGCAAATTCAAAGTCTTTGTAGTCGAAATGCTTATTAGGGTCCCTATTTTCAGTTTCCGGTGAGTAACTGCCCTTTTTGACCCGATTGGCCACAGGGAATCTTTGAGGAAGAGGGTACGTTGTGCCACGATCCGTGAAGCGACGACAGATACAAATTTTCATCGGAACATGCTTTTCGACAGCTCAAAACCTCATAATCTTTCATCAATAGTTTCCTTCTAGCCTTGAAATGGACCAATGACCATATTGGCCATTCTGGGACAGTCCGGATTCCCCGGGGGAACCGTTCAGGAGGGGAGAAATACAGATTTTCGCCGAAATATGTCTTTCGACGGCTTGAACTTGATGATTTTTGTTGAGAAGTCTACTTAGAGCTTTGAAAAAGAGCAATAATTATATTGGAAATTCTGAGACAGCCTGTGGAACCCATAGGAGGGGACAAAAACGGATTTTCGCCAAAACATGCCGTTCGACGGCTCAAACTTCATGATTTTTTATGAATAGTCAACTTCTAGCCATGAAATGGACCAATAACCATATTGGCCATTCCGGGACAATCCGGATGCCCCAGGGGATGAGACCAATGACAGTTGCCTTTATTTACATACGAACTAGGATTCCGTGATCTTGGATTGATCTTTACAAGATCGATCCTTTTGATGTCGATTTTCGATTTCGATTTTCGATTCGAAAAATCAGAAAGATAGTCTTTGGTTTTGATCGTTTCGATCTCCGAAAAATGAACCACAATTAAAAAGTTTAATTGTACATGCTAAACTGATAAACCTGATCCAAAAAGTAGAAAACAGGAGGAAGAATGGTAAATTTGGCAAAAATATCGAAGTAAAAAAAAAAATTTCTTACATGACATGACTAGTGTCTATGTAAAACTATTCATGAACATAATTTGAAGTCATTTGGTTCTTTTACGGCTGAGTAATAGATTAAAAATCAGCAGTATAATAAATAGTAATGAGCCAAGATGAGAACCTTGTGACACCTAGGGCTGATTAAAATTTGACTGCTTTTCTATTCTATCTATGTTTTCTATTTGTTCTCAAATCACATTGAAATGTTCTAAAACATCCCATCGTGCTTATAAATAAGTAAAAATAGACAGCAAAGAAAGCTGTGTCAAAGCTATGTGATCCGTTTTGCTCATTCTGGAAGCTCATGAGCTCGATTACCGAACTGGTTACCAAAATTACCGAAATCTGGCAAATTCGGTAAATAGCGCGGCATTAGAATTCATGAGTTTTCAAAATCAAAGAAAAATTGATCCAATTGACAAAGCTTTCTTAGTTTATCATTTTCAATCATTTATGGGCAGTGGCGTAGCGTGGTCGGGCGAGGGAGCAGTTCACCCCGGTTGTTATCCAGACAGTTGAGGAATTGAATGCTTAATCACTTTTTTTTTGTTGGGCTTGACTTATTCACTTTGCCCACTCCATGGATATATTTAACTGAATTTGTTTAATTTTGTAACCAATTTAGCAAATAATGACAACAGCACATGTTGGACATTAACAAGATAGTAAATGTGAAATTGGCTTTCCATGGCTCTGTCAATCTCTTCATGCACGGTCGAAATTTAGTAGCATCAACATGTTTCGGGTGAAAAACTGTACTTGTCTCGTCCTGAAGGATTCCCTCGGTTGTCCCGGAATGCTCAATATAGGCATTCGTCCATTTAATGACTAGAAGTAGATTGTTTACAAAAGTCATGAAGTTTGAGCCGTCAAAAGGAATAAAATGATCCCGCGGGCCATCTGGATTGTCCCAGAAAGGCGAATATGATCATTGATCCATTGGTCCATTTCAAGGCTGAACGTATACTACTCATGAAAAATCATGAAGTTTGAGCCGTTGAAAGGCATGTTTCGGCAAAAATCTGTATTTGTCCTCTCCTAAATGGTTCGTCCAGGGCATCCGGGTTGTCTCAGAGTGGCTCATGTGGTCATTGATCAATTTCAAGGCTAGAAGTAAACTATTTAACAAAAATCATGAAGTTTGAGCCGTCGAAAGGCATGTTTCGGCGAAAATCTATATTTCCCCCTCCTAAACGGTTCCCCCGGGGCATCCGGATTGTCTCGGATTGGCCAATATAGTCATTGGGCCTTTTCAAGGCTAGAAGTAGACTACTCAACTAAACTAATGAAGTTTGAATCGTCGTTTCGGTGGAAATCCGCATTTGTCTCCTCCGGAAGGGTTCCACCGTAGTATCCAGATTGTCTCGAAATGGCGAATTGGTCCATTTCAAGGCTAGAAGTAGAATATTCATGAAAAATCATGAAGTTTGAGCCGTTGAAAGGCATGTTTCGGCGAAAATTCGTTTTTGTCCCCTCCTAAAGAGTTCTTCCGGGCATCCGGGTTGTTCCAGAATGGCCGATATGGCCATTGATCCATTTCAAGGCTAGAAGTAGACTACTAAACAAAAATCATGAAGTTCGAGCCGTCGAAAGACATGTTTCGGCGAGAAGCTGTATTTTTTCCATGCTAAACGGTTCCCCCGGGGCATCTGGATTGTTCCGGAATGGCCAATATAGCCATTGGGCCATTTTTAGGCTAGAATTAGAATACTTATAAGAAATCATGAGGCATGCTTGTTTCGGTGAAAATCCGTATTTGTTCCCGCCCAAAGGGTTCCTCCGGGCATCCCAGTTGTTTCAGAATGGCCAATATGGTCTTTGATCCATTTCAAGGCCAGATGTAGACTACTCAACAAAAATCATGACGTTTGAGCCGTCGAAAGGCATGTTCCGGGAAAATTTGTATTTGACCCCTCTTAAACGGTTCCCCCGGTGCATCCGGATTGTCTCGGAATGGCCAACAGAGTCATTGGTCCATTTCAAGGCTAGAAGTAGACTGTCCATGAAAAATCATGAGGTTTGAGTCGTCGAAAAGCATGTTCCGATGAAAATCGTGAATCGTTTTCTCACGGATCGTGGCAAAATATGCCATCTTACGGCACAGATTCGCTGTGGCCAATCGGGTCAAAAAGGGCAGTACTCATCGGAAACTGAAAATTGGGACTCTTATGAGCATCTTGACTGCAAAGACTTTAAAATATGCTCATATATTGTTTCCACAATGTGCGTTTGAAATCCGGGTCAATATGACCCGAAACACCTTATTCGTAACTTTTTTTTAACAGCCCTTCAGAAATGTCAAACAAATTTGGGTTCAATGCAGAAACATACCCCTCTATGATTTGGGAAAAGTCAAGAAAATTCAAACGTCTAGATGCTTATTTTGGAAAGTTATAGCATTTTTAAAATCCATTCCGGGTCATATTGACCCCGATACCTAAAGAAGGTTAAAAGTCACGTAAATACAAAACAACAACAACAACAACAACAACAATCCCAGCTGATGTATGCACTGCTTAAAACCCGTCCTGTACCCTATTTTTAAAGGTACATATCTTTACAACTAGATACACGATACAACAACCACTTTTTGCCACATTAATGACTCAAGTGTGAATGAGTAAGTCAAATACATTTGACGAAACAAATAAATAAACTGACACCTGAAAATGACGGGACATCACCCTTTCGTCTAGGTCGAGGTGTTGAGAAAGCGAAAAATATGTGGCAATATACTGGATCAGAGCGGAAAAACAGAACAGAAACAACGACCCACTTTCATAGGATGCGGCAGCAGGGAAGCATGGCTGAGTGTCGTCAACGGAAGAACACAAGTTGAAAATTTCCTCAATTCAATTTCCGGGAGATGTTTGAAAAACTCACCGGAGTACACCGGCTAGAGAAAGCCGGAAAGCGTGTTGACTATAAGTGGGTGCTCCAGTTCTCTCAAGTTGACGAGGAAAAGCAAAATTGCTAGCTAGTTGACATCTTTCTGAGTTATTTTCTCATTACAGCTTGATGGAGGGCTACCTTAAATGTTTTTTTTTTACAATCGAACGAAAATTATGGTTAAAAGAATAGATGAAATTCAGTTTCACTAGAATGACTCAAAATTCACAACTATTTCACAAATAACTTAAACCGATTCATCAAGCATTTTTATTCTGTTTTCGAAGACCTTGTAATTGAAAACGCAAACATGTGAGTACTTTTCTTTTTCCTAGAAAAGCACACGTAAATAAACGCCTGGGGCAGATTAAAATAAACGTGATTTTTAATATTTTTACCTTCGATGCTTACTGCATTGTAAGCGCCCATTTTGCATAATTAAACGGCTTCATTTTTCGCTCGCTGTTTTCCGCTCCATTAACAGCCTGCTTGAAATGTATATTTGCAGGTGAAATACAAAATATGGCATGCGTGCATTTTTTTTTTCAATTCCAACGTTTGATGAAACATGGAAATGCGATGAGAGCATCATTGATCACTTAGTAAACAATTTATCGGAACATTTCAATTAAGCGCACACGAACACACATCGATGCAAATCATTACACGACCGATTGAAAGCTAAATCATGCGAAACAAAAATGCTCGCGACCCTAGCGTTAATGACTCTCGAAAATTGCATTGTACCAATCGAATTCAATCAGCATATCCGCGAAAATACCTGCTACCAGAAATGCACCGAAGCGGTCGAGAGCCTAGAGGCCAATCCCAATCAGAGCCGACTGCTGTTTACACGAGTCATTAATTAAGCATCCCATCCCTCCCACGGTAGGCAATAAAGCAAATTCAAATTGATTGTAATTAATTGTTGTGATCGATCTGCATAAAAAGTGCGAATGCAACATAAAAGTGACCACCATTAGCCATCAAACTGGAGCACAACAATGGGACACCAGAGACTGATACGAACATATATTATGTTTGCTTTCACTTTGGGAATTACACAAATTCAATGCACAGATTTGTTATGTCATGTTAAATGTGATTGTACTTTTACGTATTCTTTCTTTTATTTTTCCTATGATTCTATAAACCCAGTTCTAACCATATGTGTGTACTCATCCATTGATTGCATTTCCCGATAGGCTTTTAATTAAAAACAAACTGAATGGGGCGCTTTCAGTGTGGGATGCAAGATAGGAACGCAAGAGATAGTAAGCGAGAGAAAAGCTGAACGAGTCTAAAAAAAATTCTCTGAATGTTACCTGGTTTTATTTTTGATATGACTGACTAGCATTGTAAAGATAACAACTAGTACCTTAAGTCAGTTATACAAGTCTTGTTGAAATTGAACAAATATGTTGTGCTTGGAAGGTTTTTCATTTTCCGGGCTTTCTGGAGCGAGTGTTTTTATGACATTCTATTGAGTTTCATAGAAATCCTTCCACACTTATTCGTTGAGAGCTTGACATCGTAACTCGAAACTATGAGACTATGGCGGTTTCCGTATATTAAATTTTAGGTTGAAGCTAGCAGGATTGAACCCCTCATTAATGCGTCGAGAACATTATATGGAAGGAAGGAGTTCACGAGCAGACAATGTTAGCCTCTTATTTCGAGTTCAGATCGATGGTGATGAAATCGAGGCAGGGGGCACCACAACAATATTATCATAAAATCATAACCATACCGGTGTAATAAATCCAACTTTAAACTCCACTGTTTCGTATTACACTACGCAAAAGTAGTTGCAGTTAAAACAAAAACCAACCAACTATATTGCATTCCTCAACTGAAAAAGTGCATCGTGTCGACTCATTCTATACACAACAATTCAAACACTTATTATTAGGTCATGGTGAAAAGCTGCATCAGTGTGAAATACTTCCGAAGCCTTCGATTTGCACCCCCGTGGAAATTTAACACTAACAAACGTTGATGTAGGGGAAGGTGCTCTAATTTGGGTCTATGGATCTAGGATTCGGCCTATGCTTAAAATTCGAAGTAAGTATAATTCACTATCTTTACGCTGAAAATCAAATATATACAGTATTATTATCTCACTGACACATCAATATGAGCATGAGAGCATGAGCATGATTGACCGCCAGAGGTTGTTACTCCTTGATTGCCAGATCAGCTAGTATTACACAAAGGACCAAAAGATGATGCTTGGGACTAGCATACATCCTCAATGTGTAAAAACTGGTGATCTCAAACTAAGACAATACCGGCGCCGGTCTCGCCCGAATGCAGGTCAAGTAGGGAATGGGCAGGAATATGTTGACGTGATACTCGCTTTATTGGACGCCGAGAACATCTCTGCACTTCCACGAGAAATCACTGGGATGTTGGATAAAATGGTTGGGTTGGCAGCGGGATCCGTTTTGGTAAACGGTGTGCTGAATTCAACTGACGTCGGCAGCGAAAAGTTATTTAACTATGTTCCCGATTTATTCTCTGTACAGTGATGCACATTCAAGCTATTCAAATTTTGGCACCGATTTAAACCAACTGTATGTTGGGGCCACTCACAAGTGTGGGTGGTTTATTTCAGCAGAATACAAAAGTATGTTAAAACACCGAGTTTGAGGACCGATTTAAACCAACAGTAGGGATGCTGTTGGGGCCACTCACAAGTGTGAATGGTTTATTTCAGCAGAATACAAAAATATGTGTTAATACATCGAGTTTGAGGACCAATTTAAACCAACAATAAGGATGCCGCTGGGGCCACTCACAAATGTGGGTGGTTTATTTCAATGAAATACAAGAATACGTTAAAAACACCAAGTTTGAGGACCGATTTAAACCAACAGTAGGGATGCCGTTGGAGCCACTCACAAGTGTGGGTGGTTAATAGAAAAATACCTTATGCTACACAGCAGTAACACATCTACCCTACCTGAAAACACCCTCCTTACAACCTTGAAGCAGATAACATGTATTTATGGTTATTTTTCGTAGTAAAAACAATAATGATATGCAACTAATAATAAGATGCAACTATATACACCGTGTCCAATATATTCTCATACAAAATAAAACTCTTTTTATTTCAAATCGATAATCCTGATTTTATTGATAACTTTACCCATTATATTGCAATATAATACTGATCAACTACAGCATATGTTATGGTATAACACCGCCTTCAACCTTCTTGACCAGCTCCAGACGATTTTCGAAACCGTCACAGGCGGCACGCACGACTTCCATCGGCACTTCGTCCCGAATTCGTTTGATTACGGTTTTGAATTGGTTCATATTAGACGCCCTGTGGTCATTTACTTTCGCCGGCATGTATGACGATACAAAATAATCCAAGGGATTCAGATCTGGTAAACTGGGAGGCCATTCATTCTCGTCCAAACAGTCGGTCAAATTTTCTCGGCACCAGCCCTGAACGAGATTTGCAGTATGCGATGGCGTTCTGTCCTGCTGAAACACATAGTGATCATCTCCAAACACCTCTTGTACAGATGGCTTGACAACTTTCTCCAAAACTTCCATTTTATAATATACGGAATTCAGTTTAACGCCTTTTTCGATGAAAACCAGTGGTAATTTCCCTCGCTTGTAAATTCCTCCCCAAACCATCACTGACGTAGCACTCTGGAACCGTGGAATATTCCTATCACTCTCTGGAACAGTTCTCGAAGAGAGAGCCCACAATCTGTCGTTCTGGACATTGTGGAATTGTTGCAAGACTAATAACTTTTCGTCGGAAAAAAATAAATTCTTCCCCACCGTGCCGCGACAAAAGCAGATTTGCTCTTTCGAGTCGTTTCTGCTTGGAAGGTTCCGAAACTCCGTGAACCTTACGTTTCTTGAAACCTTGGAATCCGTGGTCGTTTTGCAGTATATTGTGCATTGACGATCTCGAAACATTCAGATCTGCGGCCATTTTACGTACAGAGCGCAGTGATTTTCGTCTAATCCGTCCCCTGACCACTTGTACAAATCTTGCAGTCTGCACCGTACGAGTACGACCGGATCTCTTCCGGTCATCCAACGAGCAAGTGTCACGGTCACCTTCAGATGGTTCGGTACACAAAATCCCGCTTTACTCCGAGGTTTTTCAAATTTCTGAAAATAGCGCCCGGGCGCTCATCTTTCAAAAACTATTTTATCACCACAGCACGAAACTCCTTCATCGCTGGTATAAGATAAACACCGAATGAAAACAATCGGACATAACCTAAAAGCGTTTGTATAAACATAGTGCAAAACTACACCAACACATACGTGAAGCATGTTGAGTAGTTGCACGACACCAATGCAAGGAAAAGTGTATGAGAATATATTGGACACGGTGTACATCTATACAGCTCAACCGATAAATGTATACTGAAATGTGAAGGTCATGATATGATGAAAATAACACGATGTTGTAAAGAATTTCAAAACAACGTACATATAATAATGAAATGCAACTATATGCCTCTTCCGCCTCGGTGCTAGATGATTGAAACTCTGAAATGGCGAATATTTCAACGAGGTACTATGAAATAAAGCCGATCACCCGGCAGCCCAGCAGAACAGCAATGAAAACTCAAGCAAGCAACAAGGCGAAATAAATTTCATTTGAGTATGACCACTGCCCATAAAACGGAAACTCAATAAATCCAAAGTATAAAAAAAATAAAAAATAAAATTAAAAAAAAAACACTGAAAATTCGAATTTTTCGACAACTGCTGTTTCCCATAAATGATTCTTTATGTCTGTGAAATAGAAAATGTAGAGCCATCAACAATGTTAGTATTTGAATTAGTTCCCTGGATGAAGAAAAAACTATTTTCTGTACAATTTGTCATAAATAATTCTTTCTAAAACAAACCTAAACAACCCTCCTATATTTTCAAACACAGAACATGAGTAAGATAAGCCAAAACTTAAAACAGATGATGATGATGATGTTATACTACCATCTATCAAGGTAACTTTCCATAGCAGTGGAATAATCTGAAAAAACGATTTGATCAGGATTCTATTATTGTTTGTGATCATCAAGCTCCTGTATGAAGGGCCAAAAACGTTTGGGCGGGCCCGTAAGCAGAGACACTTACGCGAAACCCGCGAATATAGGGAAAAGAATCTCCTTCCAAAAGCAAGTTCACACTCACAGCACTAGAATCGGGCCCTCGATTGACAAAATAAATTTTGTCTGAAATTTTGAAAAAAAAAAAGGGATTAAGCCTTTGATGCCTGTCATGTTTCTCCAGGCTCTTACATTGTTTTGGAATGCAAAGATGATTCCAAAGCGTGCTGAAATTATTAATAAAATGAGAATGGAAAATATACAATATGATTTAAAGGTACACGATCTTTAATCGCACCCCTCACTTCGCTATTGTCATATTGACAACATTACCCAGGCTACGCCAACTAGCCTCCCATGTTTCAGCTGGCAGTCTTTTGTGATCATATGACTCACAAAATTGTTTGCAATCTTTCATGCGCCATACAACAATGTTTGCAAACTTTCATACAAGTGGCTAGATTCAGGCGTTATCTGCTTCAAATTCACATAAAATATTCCATTATTTTCTGCCAAATCTAGTATTTCCTTTATGTGTGTTAGATAACGCAAAAACTTCAATGTTTCTTTTTATCTTGTACCTCACGCCTCCACGAGTCATATAATCACAAAAGAAACATGGTGACGATGGTTTACGTCACCTGGGCAATGTTGTCAATATGTCAATAAAGATTGTACTCGAAAAAAATGCAACACTTTTTTTGCGAATAACGTTTAGTGCATAAAAATTGATGAAAAAGCTTGTTTAGAGTGTAATGTTTACAAGTGCAAAATTTCGTCACAATCTGTCAAGTCGTTATCGAGATGGCTTCCAAGCAAGAAGTTCTTCGACAAAAAAGTATGGGCGCGGTCGTGGAAAATCCAGGCCAGTCCCACAGATGGACCGCGCAACAGTTGGAAATCGACAATTCGACCGTGTCCCGTGTGTAAAATCTTTCAATGGGACCCAGACGACCCAGTGGCGAGCTGGCAGCGGAAGTAAAGCGAAGACGACCGACCTCGTGAACGTAAGGAAGGTGAGGGATTACTTCATGCGCAATCCGATCCATTCGATTCGGGACGTGGCCAAGAAGGTGGTTCGTCCAGCAGACAATGAAGCGGGCCTGACCTCATATCATCAAGGTAAGGAAGGCGCCTAACAATATCGATAAATATAATACGGTGGCCAAATCACAGAAAACAGACATTCAGACTCGAACATTTTTTTCCCAATTTACATTGTAAATTTTTAAGAGCAAACCGTTGGAAAATCAGTGCCACCTAGTCTAGGTTTCACCAAACTTAAATTGACAGACTATCAAATCTCAAGGCGCGCAGGTGGCGCCAGCAACAAACGATTCACCAAAACTAACGGAAACAAGCTGTAAATTTAAAATGGCAGTTACAGAAATTTACACACGGAGGGCACTCCAGCTTGGATGTACGTTCTCTATGGCCAAATCCCGCGCCAGGAATCTGTACCACAAGTGGTTGGTGCAGCCGAAATGCATCGTAATGGACGACGAGACATACATTGAAGCAGATGTCAAGCAGAGTTTGTCGTCGGAAAGTCCCGCCTGGATGTTCCGGAGAAGTTCCGAAAGAAGACGATCAACAGATTTGCCCAGAAGTACTTGGTGTGGCAAACGATCTGTGTGGGTGCGGCAAATTCAGCAAGCCGTACGTAACGACCGGCACCATCAACGGCCACATATATAAAGAAGAATGCCTCCAGAGGCACCAGCTGCCCTTCTTCCGGTCCCACGAAGGGGACACTCTATTTTGGCCGGAACTGGCATCGTGCCATTACGCGAAACCGGTGATGGAGTGGTATGAAGCTAACGATGTTATTTTTGTGCCGAAGGAGGCAAATCCGCCAAAATCGCCAGAACTTCACCCAAAAGAAAAATTCTTTGCGATTATGAAAGGCAAGCTCCGAAAAAAAGGAAAGGTCTTCAAAAATGGCAAGGATTGGAAGAAAGAGTGGATGAAAGTGTGTAAGAAAGATGGCGCAAGTGTTGCATAGGATTTGATGGGTAGCGTTAAGTCTAATGTTGAATAAACCAACTTTGCAAAAACATTGCTTAAATGTGTTTATTTATTTTCTGAGAGTTCAAATAAATCCGACTCAAAATACATTTTGGGTGATCATTTTTAGCTGTTGAATTTTTCGAGTTTCCCGCCCTTAATTTTGATAATATTTTTAGAATTTTATAGTTTGTTTCAATTTTTTATTATTTAGTTTTTATCCCTACCAGCACACTTGTTACAATACAGTTGATGTTACTCCAATGCTAGTCAATTAAGTCACAATCAAGTCACTGTAACCAAATATGACGGTTTTGTGTTGCTTGGGATGTTTGTCAGATTGCCCCTATGCCTAAATGAAAAAGCCAAATCACGCGAAGTTGCCTCGATTTGTAATAAGTTGTAGCGAAAGAGCGTAAAAAGTGGACATACATGAGATTTTTTTTTAATAGTAATGACTTACAATTTTATTACAATCTTTTCCCTTTAACCAAGAACCCAACCTATCTAACCTAAAGTATGCAAAAAATATCTCTTAAGCTGTGATGTTAGCTCTAAGATAAGCATTGATTTCTTTTTTCCGCGCTAGATTTTAAAACATGGCGAAAATCGAAAGTTTTGAAATTCGTTTATTTTTCATTCCAGAACAAGCTAAGCATTGTTTAATCTCGCTCCCCCCCCCCCCCCCCCTCTCTCTCTCTCTCTCTCTCTCTCTCTCTCTCTCTCTCTCTCTCTCTCTACATAAACAGAAATGAACAGATCGCTAGAAACAGAACAAACCAATAGGTAGCTAGCATAAGAGCACGATCGGTCTCATACTCTTTCTTTACCAGTCAAGGGGGTATCCTCCCTCTTGCCTACCCCGCATCTGGGCTAGTTTGGTAAAAGATCATGCGCCCGATTGTATACTACCTTCATATGCCCTCCGCTCGTTTTCAACTTGTATCTTTCAATTTTCATAACCTGCCGTTACTCTATACGGAACTATCAATGCTTTCTCTTCAATTCTCTTAAGGAGTGTATCGAAAATAACCTATCCACAAACTTTCTTTCAAATTATGTTGAAAACCGATATTTTATTCATACAAAAAATTGATCCTTTATTGTACGAGGTTAAACTTGAACATAATGAAGACCGGATGAAATTTAAGCTATTCCTTCACGAATTTTCGAACTTAGGATCGAATGCTCTTCATTAAGTTCCGGACAAGTGTTGCATCGCATTTTTTGGACGCTTGAGCCCAAATTTTTTCAAACTCCTGCATGTTCCCAGCTGCCTTACCAGTCTTCTTGAAGACCCTCTTCACGATTGCCCAGTAACGTTCGATGGGTCGAAGCTGAGGGCAATTTGGTGGATTGATATTTTTCTCAACGAAATCTATACCCTTTTCCGCAAGCCAATTGAGAGTGGTTTTGGCATAGTGAGCCGACGCTAAATCCGGCCAAAACAGTGGAGGTGTACTATGCTTCTTATATAAAGGCAACAATCTCTTCTGGAGACACTCAGATCGATAGATTTCCGCATTTATAGTTCCGGTAGTGTAAAAAATGGTTGACTTCAAACCACAGGAACATATTGCTTGCCATACCAGTACCTTTCGACCGAATTTCTCCACTTGAATCGACCTGTCCGCATCGCTCACATCCTCCCCAACGACGGCAGTAAAGTATTGTGGACCTGGAAGGGTTTTTGAGTCCTCCTTTACATAGGTCTCATCGTCCATCAAAACGCATGCATCCGGACGCTGCAAAAGACGCGAATACAATTTCCGGGCCCTTGTTGCTGCTCGCTTCTTCTGTTCTGCACTTTGTTTCGAGATTTTCTGCTTCTTGTAGGTCTTCAGGTGGTTTCGCCGCTTGATACGCTGGATCATTCCGACACTCGTTCCTGCTTTTTTGGCCAAATCACGTATTGACATTGATGTGTTCTTCATGATTAGAGATACCACTTTCTGCTCCAGTTTCGAGTTGGAAGAACCGGGTTTTCTGCCTCTTCCTGGTAGCTCATCCAAAAAATAGTGTTCCCCAAACTTATTAAGGATGGTTTTAACACTCGCATGATGAATTCCAAACCGCTTCGCCAATTTTCGCATAGTAATACCCTTCTCACTTAGCCATGTGTCCAGAACCTTAATTTTCACTTCCTTTTCAATACGCGTCATTTTGAAAACGCAGAATTTGAACCGCACAAACAAGTAAACAAAAGAAAGCTGACAGTCAAACGCACAGCATGCAGTGTTCAGAGAATAAAAACCATCACAAATACATGCTTACAACGCAAATGTATGTGGATAGCTTATATTCGATACACTCCTTAGTTCTAGCAATAAATTAGTGTCCAGTCCTAGAGCTTCTCATGTTGATGGAAATTATCTGCTTCTGACAAATTTTTTTATTAGATTTCGTTACTACGCATATGTAGAAAACAAAAAAATAAAACAAAGGGGAAAAAATTAATCAATTGAAACAAAAATTCTTAGAAAGAAAACTCAACAATTTTTCAAAGGGGAATTGTTTAGCTACTTGTAAACTTAAACCAATCTAAATTAATTTCAAAATTTTATTGCATGACGCGAAAAACTAGTGAAGAACTAGCAACGAAACTAGAAGTAATTTGTTTATTTATCTAAAAAATCGGTCGCGTAATTTAATTCTATTTAACCAAATTTATCGAGCTGTTTTTCAATTCTAAATCTTCGAATTCAAATCCAAATTCAAGCAAACCTAATTCAAGCCAAGGCCCTATTGTGACGTCACGCTAGTTTTATTTTTGAATTCACTGTTTGCTACTACTAGTGAGTGTCTGAGCTTTTCTCTGATCAGATCTGACCTTAATCTGGCGGTGGTCCCGCGTCGGACATCCCTCGAAGACAGATGAGTAGATATGTTGGTCGTCACCGCTCCGGTACTGTACCCTCGTGTCCTGCGTGCCGGCGTATCTTTCAGGGTATATGTCCCCTAGAAACGTGGAGTGAGTAGCGTAACTTATACAGGCGAAGACACTATTAGAAAGAACTGGTGCGTAGGCAACGCTTTCGAGCAGTCGGTGAATGTCCACGCTTTGCTTCGGACTAGGTGGGTCTTGACTAATCCTCACGGCGACAGACGAATTCTCCAGTCCAGACAAAATGAAACCAACCGAGACAAACCGTCCACGTTGTTTGGGCAATTGTCGTGTTCAACGCGGTTTTCAATTCAATTATTTTGCAAACCTAATATTAATAATTAGGCCCTCCTGAATTAACTCAATTCGAAAAATCACAAATTTTTCGATTTCTTTTTAATCACTATCACTTGACATATTTGGCTGCTAATGTTAAAAAAGTACACAAAATCAATGAAAAGATATTAAACACCACTTAAAAATACGCGAAGACTTTTAATTACTTTAATAATCAATTTTACTTTCGAGACAATCAAGCACTCCACAGAATTGAAAAGATGGACACGCAATAGATAGGTAAGAGCAAATATACTATATTAACAATATAAGTCACTTCACATTTTTTCAGGCGACCCGCTTGTGGCGGCATAAGTGAGAAACGTGGCAACTACTTAATGCACACGATCAATCTAAGCTATCCAACTTTTGTTATACCTAGAGTAATATTCCAAAAATACTCAACAGGCAAAATGGAAACGAGCCACAAATTGGCCCTAACTAAGGAAACGATTTCCGAACAACTCGCCGCAACTCCGACATGTTGCAAGCTGCGGATGTCATGACAAGAGCAACACGCAACTATCGTTTGCTGCAACTTGAACAGGATAGGAAAAAGATCGTCTGTTGGAAAGAAAGCGAGATTTACGGCTTGCAATTATTATGTTTGATTACTATAGAATGATTTTCAAATATTACGAAGTAGAGATACTGTGATCCAATTAGATACAATTTTGGCCAGAAAATGATCCTCAATTCTCGCACTGAAAAAAAAACACTACAATATTTTTTCGATCTTAGTTGCCAACAAATACATTCACAACATTTTATTGTTGGCCAATGGTTGGGAGAAACACATTTCAACCTGCTCTTTTGTTGCTAGTTTTTCACGGTTTTTGAAGAAAAATTTATTTCTTGGCCCTAACACAACGTCATTGGAGACGGAACCGAATTTAAATCATACTTGTCAACCTGGCGTTGGTCACTACCATTGTTAAGCAGCTCAGACAAGATGATGTTTTTGATTTATGCTGGCGGAAATAATTCAGTGATTGTGATTTGACATTTACCGTTTCTGAACCGATGTGAGAATGAACATAAATACCGCGAATATAGTGCATTACACGGCTGGCTGGGTTGAGAGTGAGTTGAAGCACACCAAGTGTATTCAGCGCATTCTTTCAGACAACAAGAAGGTTTTCCGAGAGTCCTTAATCTTACTAGGGAGTAAAAAAAGTAGGTTTTACCTACAATTAAATCATGGTCAAGATTACTATTGCACATAATGGTTGCAATTAACATGAAAATGGTTGGAGACATGATGTACACATATGTGATTACACTCAGCGAAATAAACTTTCGATATTCATAAGATTACATTATGATTATTTGCCTTAAGAAAGCAGTATGAATTTCATAAATTTGCCTTATGAAATATAATGATGTTGAAAAAATAAAAATATGAAGCAACCTGGATTCGAACCTTGAACGTTGAGGTTATGGGTCCCGTGACAAGAACAACGTCCTGTGAAACAAAATCCATTCATAAGTCAGCCTTATGACATTCCAAAGCATCGTTCATAAGTTGAACCTTATGAAATTCTTAAGTTTATTTGCCTGAGTGTATAGAAATTTGGACATTTTAGGGCTTGCCGAACCAGTGACCTTATTTTGCCCTATTCGTCAGGAACCTACCTCGGGGAACATAAAGCGGAGGGATTGCCTTTTTATCGCCAGATGATTCTGTTGGCAGCGCTTCATACGGAGTCGCCTAACATGTATATGTAGAAATAGGAAGTGACTTATATTGTTAATATTTGGTAAGAGTCTAATTTTTACTGCGCAGATTCCTCCTATGTGTCGATTTGAGAGAGAGTTTATTTCAAGTCATTCTTATCACTACGCTATTTAGGCCGAATCTCTTTAGTTCTCTACGACACAGTGGTTTGAATTCTGAAATATTTCAGACCCAGTTCCACTTCTTCCTACATGGTGGCGTATTTGGGTGTTTTGTCTCCACTACAACAACAACAAAACTGGCAGTCTAGAACAATAGAGTGAACAGACGTCCCGCGTTTTGGAGGACAGTCCCACTTTTCTAAAAAATGTCCCGCGTCCAAATGCGTCCCGCGAAATGTCCCGCGTTCGTCCTAAGCCAGCGAAATGTCCTGCGATTTGGTATTCATTAATATGCTTTTCGCTTTATCAAGGTCATGTCAAAGCTTCAACATAATCAATGTTAGTTCAAAGCACTGTTCACATCTTTTTTATATTTTCAAAAACTTGTGACATCTCTATATGCGTTTGACAGCTACTGTCGTGAATTGACCTCACGAATCACCACCGTGTCATCAAGAAATCCATCTTCCTATTCTTCATTAGTTGAAACAGCAGTTGTCTTTTTTCAACCTGCATTAGCGATGTGTTTGTGAAAAAGAGCTCGTGAGGATGATTAGTCAGTGTGTTTAATTTTTCCAGCGGCGCAAATATGTCAAAAGTTATCCTTGTTTGTATCAAGTGCAGAAGACTGTGGCACAGTTTAAGTAATTTCAGTGCGATATTACGAATTCAGCAAGGAAAACTTGAGAAATTTTATTGATTGTGCAAGGTATGTACATAAAACTTGATATTGTGATATTTTGTTAAGAATACGGTTCTGTAGGCAATCTCTCAGCGACTTCAACCATGTCGAAAAACGCCAGTGCTTGTTTTCGGACGACCTGAAAAAGGAATTTCCTTTCCTGAAAAAAAGGCGAAGACCGTCGGCAGCGTTTACTGTGAAACCTGCAGCAGCGAGTTTTCCATCGGATCAGGAGGTAAAACTGATGTTAAGAGGTACACGGAAACGGAAAAACATAAGCGTGCCCTAGGAGCGGCTGCCGCATGTCAAAAGTAAGCAACTTTTTTCGAAAAGGAGATTTGGATTTTAAGGCAGCTTGCTCTTGCTGAGGTTGTTTTTACCTATCACACCGTCAAGAACAGTCAGTCATTTCGATCAATGGATTGCAAATCCAAGCTTTTTCGTGCGCTTTTCGAGCCAAAATTCTCTTGCGGTCGCACCAAAACAGAAGATGATTGCTAAAAATGTCCTGGCTCCATATTCTGTTGATCAGATTTCAACATGTTTGGACTGCATCAATTTTCTAACAATCTTCTCCGACGCTTCAAATCACAAGGAAACAAAGTTGTTCCCCTCTGTAATTAGATATTTTGACCACAAACGTGGAATTCAGGTTAAGTTGTTGAATTCGCTTCCTGGCGAAACATCGGACATTATTGCGGAATCAATTTACGAAATTTTGTGCAAATACAAAATCCAGGAAAAGGTAGCGGCAATTTGTGCAGACAACGCCAACACAAATTTTGGTGGTCTCCATAGAAAGGGTACGAACAACGTTTATTGCAAGCTAAAGGATCAGCTACAGAGACCGATTCTGGGTGTAGAATGCGCTGCACATATCGTTCAACACAATTCTGGCGGTGGCAGATCAACTTCCCGTGGATATTGAGGGTATTATTGTTAAGATCTACAGTTATTTCTATATTTTCGCGGTCTGGGTCGAGAAACTGAAAGGTTTTTGCGAGGAAGCAGAAGTAGAATACATGAGAATTTCTGGGCTACAGTAAGACTAGCTGGCTAGCTTTGATGCCAGCTATTGAACGAGTGTTAAAACTGTTCTGACCACTGAAATCTTACTTTTTGTCGATCGATCACAGTCCAAGAATTCTTCGCGAATTTTTCGAAGATGAGAGCTTTGAAATGTAGTTGTATTTCATGCATTTCGGTATTTGACAATACGGTGAAAAAAATTGAAGGTGACAACATTGCACTTACTGAGGTTGCAGCTGAACTTGATGACCTCAAGTTCAAACTTCGTGAGAGAATCAGTAATCAGTTTTTACCACTAAGTATCCGAAGTCAGTTGAAAAATCTGGAGGAAAACGGCTGGCCCAAGTCAACATTGTACACGTCGAATATAATTAGTTTCTATCAGAAATTTATTGACTATCTTGAGGCTCGAGTTTCTCAGTTTGACGAGGTTATTTGTTTTAAGTGGGTGAACCTTAAAACCACCATTGATTGGCAGGCAGTACAAACGTGTTTCGCATATGTCCGTAAATTTGATGATTCTGGCAAATCGGTTCATGCCGACAAAGAAGAAGCTGAGCTATTCGACGAAGTATCGTATGCAAAAATATGTAAGTAATGAAAAAATTTCTCGTGGAATGAAAATAAGACTGAAATCGAGGACAGGTGGATTGAGATCTTTAATCATTTTGAAGTGAATAATATTCCGTTTCAAAACTTAAAATAACGTTGTAGAATTTGCGTTATGTTTGCCTGTACAAATGCTGTAACGGAGAGGGTATTTTCAGTCGTTACCAATCTTTGGACCACGGAAGAATCTCAGTTGAGCGTCGACACACTGAAAGCGGTTGTTGTATGGTTATTTTGTGGTTAATTTCAGGACACAGAGATCAGAAAATTTGAATTTTTTATCCTAGTATACACAGCGCAGAAAATTGTTTGAACGTAAAATAATAATGTGATTAGATAATAAAACCTGTGAAAACTATTACATATTTTATCCTCGTATTTTAAACACACACTCCTACCCCCCACCACCCCCCTCCCTATAATATTAAAGTCCGGAACTTATTTTTTTTTTTTTTATTACAAACAACTGACAGCATATTACAATTGAGGCTTTTTGCTGCCAAGATAATGAACGACTTAAATAAAAATGAGTTCACAAAGCGTTGAAGAATAAGGTGAATTCACAATGCGGTTACAATGTCTGATAATTGTCTGAGAAATATCTGCAGATTCACAGACAAGTCTGAAAATTTGGCTTTTCTGCGATTTCTCCCCACCGGCCATCAATGGAGTACCCCAAACACGCACGACAGTGTGAAACACAATGAATATATATGACATTTTGGAATACCTTCAAAGAAATATAACATTTTGACACACCTAGACTCACAGCGCCCTTACCATCCATACCTCGAATAGTTCCAAGACAACAGTCCCATAACTCACCACTGTCATCGCTTCGTAGTTAAATTATTCACGTCAAATCAAACTGTCGCTCTACGGATGGATAGCCAGGGTAGATTTTTAATTGATAAGCCTCAACTCACTTTGATGTCGATCCATCTCCACCCGTACCTGGCTGTTATGTTCAACAGTCGAGATTCCATATTCGCTCATTCTGCATCCGGACGTCTTCCTGCAAGGGTCCTTCTCCTCAAAGAACATGGAACCGGCTCTTTTGATTCCAAGAGCCTATAGAGAAACATATTTTACAACCGAAACCATTAGCATTAATTAACTTTTTTTTTTCTCTTCTTCGCTTTATAGGTAGCTCAAGCTCTCAATTTCAGGCCGGGCGGATTGTCTTTATTTTCTATCGAACGACCAACGGTTCAGCCGGTGAACTCTCGAGTAAAACGGAAGTAGGAAAAACCTCATCCTTTCGGAAAGATGAGAAGACAGCGGAGGAAGGTCAGTAGCTTCAGTAGCAGCGCGCGTTTCCTGTCGACTCTTGTCCGAGAGAAAGCCTTCTTTCACATCCACTCAGGAAGGTATCGGATCAAAATCTTTCCCATCCGATGAAGTTTTACCGCTTGTCTCGTTTTGGAGTAATTTGCAAAGGGGGAAGAAAGGAGGTGGTGATCTGAACTTGTTTTTTTCATTCAAAGCTGGATAAAAACGAACAGGAGAAAAAAACCCAACTTGACTTTATTGGTATGAATTTGCTTACTGAAATGGTGAAATCCGAGTGCTGGACTTTGAGACTGAAATCTTCCATCATCCATAATTACCGAGAGCTTCTTTCAGCAAGTGGTTTTGAGATGAACTCAATGGCGGAAAACGAACCGGAGACAAGATAAAGATAACTTTTAGGTCGTCAATTTTTATTTCAACAATAGAACAACTTAACCACCGTTCCAAAATCAACAATATAATCATTTCAACAACTTCATCATTTGTTCGTTCAATGAGGGATTCATACCCCCGATGTTTTCTACCGCTTCGATTTTCTGTTCAGTCTTGGGCGTAAAATT
The DNA here is from genome assembly GCA_024533555.2 of Aedes koreicus. Taxonomy (NCBI): domain Eukaryota; kingdom Metazoa; phylum Arthropoda; class Insecta; order Diptera; family Culicidae; genus Aedes; species Aedes koreicus. The sequence goes on from JAHHFK020002116.1 coordinate 419,865, forward strand.
AATCAAAAAAGGTCGAACAGCCTTCTTCTTCTGCCTCGCCAATTCTCGCTTGTACTCCTTGTACGGGGTAATCTTCTTTGATTGATTCTCTAACATTTTGAACTCTTTGCCATAAGATAAGAGAGGTAGCGAATATTTCCTCAGAAAAACCACTGGGGGCGGTGGATTAAGTTCCTTCATGAGACGGTTAATGTCTCTCTCGCGACAGTATGTTCCTTTGGGAAACCAACTGGGCGTACTACCTCCTGACACTGCTTCCGGTACTCGAGGGAAGTGTCCCGGCCGAACGTCATCATGCTCCAAGTGTTTTTTCCACTTTGCATATCGCTCCGCGTCTTCAGGGTGGTCACCAAGGTATAGACAGCACGGCTTTGCATGGCCATGTGCGCAATGGAAGCATTTTTTTCGCGTCGGACTGGAGCTTCGCCCTATGGGAACGTTGTTGTTCTTCTGTAGAAAAAAGCGCTCCATAATGAAATCATTCTGCGCGTGTTCTATCGTATCACTAGACACAGCTTCCGGTGAATTTACTGCCGTGTTGTTTAGTTGTTTGCCTGCTCGATGCCTCCTCAATAAGTAGCTCCTCGGATGGATGAATAGCTCACCGTCAGAGACGACATCTATTTTTGTTTTGATGGTAGCAGGATCCACACCGTAGCTGCTGGAATTGCCCATCGTTGGCGACGCACTCGAAAATAACTGAAAATCGACTGGTACAAACAGCACGCCGAATGGGGCATTTTATACTGGGAGAGCAGGTACCAACTGCGAAGGAAATTCAAACATATGTTCAGAATTAACTGCTGAATGATTCAGGCTCGAACGCCAGGTAGATAGCGTTGATTCGATTGCCTACGCTATAATTTGGATATTATGGTTGGGAATGGTGTTGGTGTTAAAGAATGATGTGGGGGAGATTTGTGTGGTGGGGGGGTGGGTAGAATGTCAGGCTAACTATAATTGCGTAGCAAAAAGGGTGACATATTTACCAATAATTAAATATTTTTTTTTTTTTTTTTTTTTTTTTTGGGGTGGGGTGTTTGTTTTTCTTTTTTTTTTTTTTTTTGTGTGAGATATTTTTTTTTGAGGTGGGTTATAAAAAAAAATCAATGGCTTCTTCCGTAAATTTCACGTGGCACAAAGGCTACCCATGTAAGCCTCCAATTCTATCGGATAGGTGAACTCTTCCTCTTCGAAATGACAGTGGTTGGATTGATTAGGCGAGTTTTCAATGAAGAGAAATTCGCGGATAAAGCCATTGTTTACGTTTGTCAGTTAGGCCCTAATGAAAAATCTTTGTCGAGTTGTGTTTGTCCCACAATCAAACTAATGCAAGAATGGCAATGCTAACTTGCTCTTAACTGAGTGCTTTGTATACACTTTCACAGTTATTTATTTAGAGCCTTAGTTGCCATTTCCATTTTTGCATTAGTTTGATTGTGACGTAAGAACAAATATACTATATGCCCAGGAAGACCAACATTCCAGCAGACCGTAAATCGAAACCAGCCAACTTCAACATACTTGTCGCTTTGTAGCTAAACCGTTGCTGACTGAGCGTAGGAAGAATTCAATGAGTTCATTCTTCATCATTCATTGTTACATTTATGATAATAGTTTTGGAGAAAAAAAATCTAAATTCTTAGTTCCTATGTGCAAGAAGATAGATTGAGTCAGTAAATTTGTTTCTTCAGAGAATAATTCCTGCGCTTTGCAATTTATACAGCTATCAGGTTATCTCTGCTCCAAGTTCATTACTTGTCCATGCAGTGTGCATAGAAGGTGATGAAGCGCTCAACCAGGAATTTTGTATCTTACGTGGGTGCAACCTATCACGACAACTAAGAGTAGCAACATTTAAGACAAATTGTACATGCAGGTATGCGAACATTCAATATAAATAGCACTGATCGATACAACTTACCTTACCCGTTTGGATAAAGCCGGGGTGACCTCTGCTGTACACAGAAGATCTTCTTGTTGTTTCATATTTTCGTGACTTTCAGCATGAGGCTGGTTTGCCGCATGGGCCAGAACCAACGGCTTTACTTCCCTTCCAAAGGAAGACGTGATCAGAAATGTTTCGTCTCAGGAAATCCCAACGGCGGCTCCTGTAATTGATACCAGACCGACTGGACGACGCTTAAAACTACGCCACCGGCGCCGTCCACACAGAAGTTGTCTCCATTTTATTCGTTCCAAGGCTGCACATCGCCAATCTCGCAGTCTGCGAAGATGTCCGCTGATCGCCTTCTACTTGATCAATCCGCCTTGCTCGTTGCGCGCCTCTTCTTCCTGTGCCCGCCGGTTCGTTATCGATAATCATTTCAACTGAGCTGTCGTCCGGCATTCTCCCCACAGACTACCGATTTCAGCGGTGTGAACGATGGGAGGTTCTCCCAGCAACTGATGCTAGTCGTGGTTCATTCGCCTGCTCCACGTTTGTCTTCCATCTGAACACACCTCGCTTAAAGCAAACTCTTCGTTCATTTTCTACAAGTATTTTCCCAAATCCTTCTGCTGAAAAGTACCATAGCAATTCTAATTGGAAATTTTCGGACCCACAAGTTTGTCTAATGAAATAGTGTTCAATTCTAGGGTTTTTTTTTTCATTAGGGCGAATCTACAATTGAGCGATTCTCTCCGGGCTCACTCTCTTTCATTCATATACCAATCACCTTTACGATTTTCATTCTACTATTTGTGTAGTATGCTAGCCAGCACTGTTGTGTTTCGATCTGCACGAAAGAATCCCTCGAAAGTTTTATAATGGCGCTGTAATGAATGAAAGAGAGCGAGACCGGAGAGAATTTCTCTATTGTAGATTCGCCCTAGTGAAAAAAAAACCCTAGACTTAGATATTGACAAGGCCTCTCTAAGATGCAGCAATATGTTGATCAATTTGTTATTTAGATATGCTTAGTCTATAGAAAGAAGATAATTTTCAGGATTTCCGACAAAAAGGTAGATGGCAAGGCATTTTTCAAATAGAGTTTTATTTTGTATGAGAATATATTGGACACGGTGTAGTTTTGGGGTGCTGAATCCATTTATGATATCAAAAGTGAGAGATTTACGTTGATTTTTTTTTTCGTTCGAGTTGTTTATTTTTCCATCATAGCGATTCCCAACCTAAAGCTTTCGAACCCCTATGGATTAGCGAAAATATTTGTTATGGTGCACCATGGTGATTTCATGCCTAAAACTTTGAAGGGCTCGGGCTGGTTCATCTTCCGTCGTAGTCACTCAAATACCTCTTTTGGGTATTTTCGTAACTTGTCCGGGGGTGAGATTCGAACTCGTGACTTTGGCGTGAAAGGTATGGATGTTAACCACTACGCCACTTTCGCCCCCTCTAGTCGCTTTTGTTCCGGAGATAATTACACCGGAAAACTCGATATGATGAAGCCACGTATCGCAGGATAATCATTGTATTTAGGACGCTTCGAAAACCCATTTTATTTAGTACACTCCTAGCAAAATCAAACGGAAGTGTCCGAAATGAAGTGTTTTTTTTTTGCTGTTACCAAAATACATTGATTATCCTATTACCTTGATCGTCATAAACTATCTTTGCGGAAGAAAATATTTATAAGGAACTGATTTCAAGATAATAGTACCACAGAGAACAGACATCCAAGCTGGAGTGCCGTCCGTGTGTAAATTTCTGTAACTGCCATTTTAAAATTACAGCTCGTTTTCGTTAGTTTTGGTGAATCGTATGTTGATGGCGCCACATGCCTGCCTCGAAATTTGAAAGGCTGTCAAATTTAGTTTGGTGAAACCTAGACTAGGCGGCGTTGTTTTTCCAACGGTTTGCTTTTAAAAATTTACACAGAAAATTGGAAAAAAAATGTTCGAGCCTGGATGTCTGTTCTCTGTGATAGTACCACGATTCTCAGCCCACAATATTTTTCACTTTTTTCTGCTGTCAATCAGACTGACATGTGGGTTGATAATTACACTTTTTTGGAGTATATTTCTCGACTTTTATATAGTTTAGTCAGATCTATTGTACAATAGATACAAGTGATTTTTTTTAACTTTTTACAATCGGCGGTGCGAAAATAGTGACTTAAGTGACCATTTTCCGAAAAATAGTGACTTTAGTGACTTTGGGATGCAAATAGTGACTTTTTAGTGACTAGCCTCAAAATAGTGACCTGCTACCAGCTCTGTATTATATGACACTCTGCCCCCCGGGCCTAGGATAAAAAGTCGAGTTTTCAAGCGATCTTAATACCTTTCTTTTGGTGTAAGAAGGGTAAAAAGGGAAGTTCTAATATACTTTATTTCATACATTCAGTTTATAAAATTAACTATTGGACAATCCTAGCAGTCAATTCAGACTATCTGATGCGTCATTAAAACGCATCAGATGCGACACTATAGAATGCAAGCAGAATCGATCAGAGCGAGTTGTGTTGTCCGGTTTTGAACTGTAATGAGTAGATTGTCATCTTACAATTAAGGGCTCTCAGGTATTGTTTTATGACCAAAACATCTCCATGAAGGGTTATTCAATCATAATGACATGTTCACAAGTTTTTCGAAAATTATGCAGCTTTAATTTGGCGTAAACAAAACTGAAATCGGTACACAAATAGCTCAGATTACTATTGTAAAACGCCGTAAAATACTATTCCGTTTCGTTAATATCTCCGTAACGAAATATCCGATGAAAAAAAGAATAATAGCGTTCTAATGTGTAAGCTTTCATTAACCGCCAACTGAACTAAAATCGGTTAACAAACGGCTGAGAAACCTGGCTGGTAGGATGTGCTTTGATTTATATGTAGTTGTGAGCGCTTCGCACAACAAGCGCGAATAATGCCTATTGACAGAAAGTAGAGAATTAGTTTGGTGTTTCGAGCTCATTTGATTTGCGTTTTAAATTTGTCATGTTTAAAATGATCAATAAGGTTAGCGCAAATTGTCATTGTCGGGAACACAATTTTTAAAGAACATGCTTCATAGATTCGACCAACCATAACTAATTTCACTAATGTTTCTAAAAAAAACTTGATCAAGACATTCTGTCAGTGAAGACTCTTTTATTTTAACTTTATTTAGGACAAATGACCCAATATTGTGGCGGTTAACTTATTTTATTTCTATTAAACCAAATAAACTTTACTCCCAGAATATCAACCCACACACGAATAAAATTTAGCATCTATTTTTCGGGGAAAATTTCTTTTTCTGCCTGTGGAAAAAAGCATACACCTTTCAAAACGAAGCATGGTAAGTGGAAAACGAAGCATGGTAAGTGGAACACAGATAAAAAAAACTAACAGTAAACATACAGGTTAAACTAACTACAATCTAAGGCTAATATTAGTCAAAAACATAAAAACATATAAATGAGTTTCATAAACTCCAGATCACGTACAGCCAAAATATCTCGAACCGGTACATTGGGTTGTCTACCTCGAGCCCGAAGGGAATCATAAAGCTCAGATCTGACTCCACGATGCTCAGCACAAGATCAAATAACGTGATCTGCGTCCTGATAACCTTGTCCACATTCACAGAGATTGCTGTCGCTCAGTCCAACGCGGTATAAATGAGCGTTCAAAGAACAATGATTGGACATGAGGCGAGACATCACACGAATAAAGTCTGGACCCACATCCATCCCCCCAAGCCAAGACTTCTTCGACACCTTTGGGATGATAGAATATTGCCATCGCCCCAAATCTCCTGTACTCCATTTATTCTGCCAGCTAACGAGTGACTGTTGACGAAAAATTGAAAAAAAAATCATTGAAGGCGATTTGTCGATCATAAATATCGCCTTCTATAGCGCCCACCTTTGCAAGCGAGTCCGCTCTCTCATTGCCCGAAATTAAACAATGAGATGGGACCCATGCAAAGGTGATGATAAAATAACGCAAAGATAAAGCACTTAGAAGCTCCTGCATTTTCATGATAATAATAATACTGATCCGGTGTTAGTGAGGCAACAATTTCTAGCGTAAAGTGTATTGCCGCTAATTCAGCGACATATACGGAACAAGGAGCTTGAAGTTTACGTTTGGTGCTATGAATTTCATTAAATATACCAAAGCCTGCTGACTCCTCTATCAAAGATCCGTCAGTGAAGAACGATTGAGTGGAATCAACTTGGCCAAACTTTGCAGCTAATTTTACCGGAGCAATCATAGGACGATGATGCTCTGGGATTCCATGAAGCTCCTGCTTCATGGATAAATCAAAATGAACCGAATTATCGAAGTCGGAGAAGCAAACACGATTGGAAATATTCGGCGAAGGGCTGACTTCGAAAAATCCTGTGTTATGTACAAATGGTACAAAGTCATGAAGCGAGTTTGAGGATTCAACTCGAAAAGCTTCTCAAAGTTTTCGATTACCTGAGGGTTCATAACTTCACACCTGGTGAGAAGCCGGAGAGATAATTCTGTAAACCGATCCGAGAGTGGCAACATGCCAACCAGCACTTCAAGACTTATGGTGTGAGTCGAGTGCATGCAGCCTAACGCGATACGAAGACACCGATACTGAATACGTTCCAGTTTTATGATGTGCGACCGAGCCGCCGACTGAAAACAAAAACCACAGTATTCGATAACCGACAAAGTCGTTGTCCGGTACAACGTTAGAAGATCTTGTGGATGCACTCCCCACCACGTCCCGGTAATTGTTCGAAGAAAGTTGATCCTTTGTTGGCATTTTCGCTTCAGATACTCAAAGTGGGATCTCCAGGTGCATTTTGAATCGAACCAGACCCCAAGATATTTAAATGACATAGAATGAGTTATCGACAGCATGATGGTTAGCGATGCAATATGTGAACTACATTTCGATAATAGACACATTGCTTACTGATATCGTATCTATAAGTACACTACCACAAAAACAACGAGATTTTATGGAAATATTTCTATCAATACGGTATTTTTACCAAATAAACGACTTATATGTGTTGAGTCGTGACTTAAACTGATACATTAACGGTCAAATATGTATGATAAAGATACAGATCACAAATGTATGATGAGTAACCAATCAACCTTATTTGTTAACGTTATTTTCTAAGTGTGTTTACATTGTTCTTGCATTAGCAGTTCAGAACATTTAAACAAGTTTTCTATACCTGGGTGTCATTCATAATGTAGAAACTAATAACTAGAACTAAATCTTATCTAACTATGAATTTTGGCCTAGAATTATTAATTATCTATTTTGATATTTGTTTTAAAGTCCCAGCATACTTAAGTTGGGGTACCGCAACAGTACTGTACCAGGGAGGCAGCTTCAAAATCATTTCCAGAATTTTGATCTGAGTCCTTTGAAGTATCTTTTTCCTGAATCCTTCGACGTGTCTTTTTCTCACGGCTGTCGTGCGACTATAAAAAAAACTGGCCATCTCACTATCACGGAAGAAACGTACTATCATGAGGTTTCTTATCATTTTTCAACTATCACGCAGTCATTTTTCTCATGGGATTTTGATACCTAAATTTCTAAATTGTTATATATATTAAATAAGGCAAGCAATCGTGTGGAATCGATAGAATCAAACATGTATTTCAAAATGCAATAATATCAATAAACGTGCTTGTAATTGCGATGACCAAAACACAGTCGCGTTCTATCATGACAAAAAATCGATGATATTTTGAAGAAATCTCAATCATTTTTCATTGAAAATGACATTTTCTAGCCCTGGAACTCCGTTCATAGTTACTTTGTGACTACTACAAGTTTCCAAGAAATAAGCTGGATAGGAAATATTATACATTGAATTTGGGAAGCGTTGGGAGGAATCTTCCGTTGTTGTAAATCAGCAGAAATAATAACTTACCTTTTTTTTTGTGGGGGGGAACGAAAAAAAAAAATTCTTCCGGGGGTTTTTTTTTGGAGATTGGTTGTGGGGTGGGGGAAAAAAAAAAAAAAGGGGGAGTTTTTAGGAAAAATTTTAAAAAATTGTGGCCCCGGAAAACCCCTCTTCTGGGCAGTGTCTGTTTTTATCACTTACTATCATATGTAATGAAAAGCATTTCGAGTCAGTGTAGATGAATTTTATTTGTTTTGAAAATCTCAGATGTCCAAATCAAGGGCGATGAACAAATCAACTAATTATGCTTCTATGACTACTCGTTGCTTGATACTCATTAGAGTTTGCGTTTCCAGGGCAGCTTTGTTAAAATCGCAAGTGATCATCAATCATCTAAAATTCATTTTCAATTCAACCAAAATGATTATTTTGAATAGTGTCAATCGCAGAATCTTACTACCCCTCTGTTATCATAATTACAACTTGTAGTAATTGTAACCTATCGATCTGAGCCTAAAAAATTACACATCATGTTCTATATAAAAATAAAAACAAATATTGTTTCTTCATTTGATACTCAAAATCAACCCCACCTAGATGAAATTGAATATTGACATTGACAACATCACAGGCGATAATGAATATCAATCGACGAATGAATAAAATCAAAGAACGACTTCGAAACTCAGCGGTTGCTCTGGTCGAGAGAATACTGTCATTTCTAAATTCAAATTCACGAAGATAATTGGTCTGTCCGTTAAGGTTATCTTCATTTTCAGCTCATTTGAGAGCAGATGAATTGATTTTTACCGGCACTGCTCATAGGTAACCGATCAGATTTGGAATTCTGATAATTTACCTGCAGTGCTCTGTCGGTTAATTTTTTTTGCAAAATTTTTTTTATTAGGGGGAAAATTTTTGCCTTAAATTTGGAATTAAACCTTTTATGGGGAAATTTGGAAGGGGGTTTTTTTTTTTTAAAAAAAAACTAAAGTTGAGCACCCGTCGGATTTGTTATTTATACTTTAGATTAGATTTGTTAACTATTTTTAATTTAGATTCTGCTGTACTATACTGTACAGATTAAACGGCAGGTTGAATCTTTATTTTTGTTTATAGTTGGTAATATCATTAGCATTAGCATTAGCATAAGCATTATTACTATTAGCATAGGCATTATCATTCATCTGTGGCTTGATCTTAGCATTCATCTTTGGTATTGTTTCTTCAGTCACTAAACTAATTTTATTGACATTTCTGATCGCCAAAAACTTACGCCTTAGCTTCGACATGAATTGTGAAATAATTTGAGTTCTAAAAATGGCTTCTCAAGTTGAAGACAAAGTTTGAAAAAAAAAAGGTGGCGGTGGGTATCCCGGATAAAAATAACCATACAATGACAATACATTATTACAATATAAAATAACATTAAAATCTATTTCCGACCATGAATCTTACTGTTCATGAATCAAATTAATGAAAAATGTTAATGTCATTACAATAGGTTTACTATTCACTCCATATGCTAGGTTTTTCAACAATTGCGAAACAATACAATTAATAGTAATTGACTCAAAATTATTCAAAAAAAAATGATTTTTTCTATAGTTAGGACCCTCCTTTCTTATTGTCGCAGTCTCACTTTATATAAGAGTCTATTGTGCAAACAATAACTCCTATTGTCATCTTATCGTTGTGAACAATACTATTAATTGTATATACTGTAGATCCTATTATATGGTTAAAATACATTTAATTGTAAACTTATGAGATATTTTTTTCGGGATTCTATTTAGGGCCTGTTCATAAACCATATAGATTCATTTTTGAAAATTTCATACCCCCCCTCTCTTTCGTAAACTTATTTTCATAAATGGTCCCTTAGTTATAAAGTGTAGATTATTGGTGTAATGGTATCGCATCCAGACTCAATCAATCATTTACAATATCCAAAAACGTAAAATAAAGATCATGGACAATACTGCGAACATCCATTAAAATATTGGCATGTAATTATTAATTGAATTTTAGGAAAATTCTATGACATTTCTTCTTAACCGTAAACATTTTAAACAAATACGCTACCCACAGGTTGTCACAGCGGTATCAATTGGTTTTTGAAACGTCATATTCCGGTAAGCAGGGACGTTCTTCATGTTCAATCAGTAAAATTTTTCCACAAATTGGTTGGAGATGATGATTTTAGAAGACATATCGACTATATCGACAAGTTTATCAATTGGTGTACGTCTTCTCAAAAATACGGACGAAGAATTGCCAAATATTGCGACATGCATCAAAAACATATCATACCAACCTTTTGACTTATAGTACGTTCACACTAATGCTTATATTACGTGATATAGAGTATCTTGATATCAGCAACTATACATCTAGTTTTCACTGGAAATAATGTACATGTCATTTGATATCAAGATACTCTATATCACGTAATATAAGCTGTAGTGTGAACGTGCTATTAAAGAGATTTTTGATAAACCAAAACAAAAACAACTGAGGTCCATAAATGTGTGAGTGCAATCTACAACATAGAATCCCGGAACAGTCCCGGTACAGTGTGAAGTGTACAAAACATAACGGCCGTAAAATAAAAGTTTGTTGGTTCCGGCTCGGGCACGGCCCGGCCCAATGTGAATAGCCCTTTAAAGTTCCATAAGAGATTAAATTTATTAAAAAGGAAAGACCTCGGTTTTTTATATGCCAATTGCTGTCATTAAAGGGCGTAAAGGGCCTTTGAAAACTTCAACGGTTATCTCAATATGATGAAAATTGCAATCGAACTGATATGCGAATACGGGTAATACTGCTTGAAACATATTTTGGTATTAGCGTAGGCTATACGCAATTTCACACAGGTTCATAGTGACAGTTACACGGCAGGCAAGTTATTTTTATTTCGAACTTAACGAAAACGTACTTTAACCTGATTTTATCTTATTTCTGATTGACTGACAAGCATTTGCATAGAGTTTTCAGTAAGGCTAAATGTATTCACAAGAAAGTGCCATTTGGACTTTCTTCTACTAAACTAAGAATTCTAGGGGTTTTTTTTTTTTTCATTAGGGCGAATCTACAATTCAGAGACTCTCTCTGGGCTCGCTCTCTTTCATTCATATTCCAATCAACTTTACGTTTTTCATTCTCCTATTTGTTGAGTATGCTAGCCAGCACGGTTGTGTTTCGATCTGTACTAAAGAATCCCTCGAAAGTTTTATAAAGGCGCTGTAATGAATGAAAGAGAGCGAGCCCGGAGAAAATCTCTCAATTGTAGATTCGCCCTAATGAAAAAAAAAACCCAAGAATTGATAAAATGCATTTTATCAGTTTCTGACTAAAAACAAATGATTATCTTATCTTATTAGCTGATCAAGCGGAAACGGATCCGACGATCTGTTGGAAACCATTCAATACTGAGGTAAGAACAAACTGGAAACCTTACCAGACAACAAATTCCTTGATATTGTACAATCAACACTCTAAGTTCATTAGAATAATCATTTTGGAAGTGGAGATTATGAGGCCGATTCATACTTTTCTATCACTGGTACCGACTGCATTCGATGATTCATAACTCTGGAGCAGTTTGACTACCGGCCATAAATCCTTCAATGAAAACAAATCCAAAAATAGTAAACCCCAACAGAAAGAAGAAAAAAAATCTCTTGACGGCGCACCGTTCGACAAAGGTTTGAAACCACAATGCTCATTCATATTTCGGCATCCTCAACCAGGTACGAAGCGAATTCCTGATCACATTGTTCCTCTTTTTTTTTCGAGTATAAGGGCGGTTCCTGCAGTCTATCGATACAATGGAGACTGGGCGGTGCACCCACTTGAGAACAGACAGATGTGCACTCGTCAATGGGGGTTTTCCCTAGGAAGAATTTCATTGATGAAATGCAGACAGTCGCCGTACGCCGCCAACGTGGTTCTACCTATCAGACCATAACGATTATTTTTGTTTTGACTCTGAATCGATCAGCACCGTCGTTATGTCGTTAGGTTTGTTGTCACTAGTTTGCTTCCAATAATATTTTACAGGGATTCTATACTAGCCCGGAAGTTTCTTCCGGCGCCACGATTTTAAAGGTTGCTGATTGCTAGGAAATATGCATTTCATTTGGAGGAAGCGAGACCACATCACAGAAATATTTAGAGCTCAATCTCGAGTAAATCATGATTAGGGCCTAAATGCCAGTCGATCTCTCACGAATCACAGGATGAGTCCTATGATATCCAACTAAATCAAATGATAGAGCATACATTCATCTACCGGATACTGTTTTAAATTCGCAACAGTGTTTTAAGATTCGTAAGAAATGCAACTCATTGTTTACAATTGGCTTTCAGGCCCTAATCATGAATTACTCGAGAAACGATTGTTTGGAAAAACGATAATGTCCTTTGACCATCCAGCTGCCTGCATTGGAAGTATTGAAATCGAAAAATAGTTTCCTGTTAATGGCTTCTTCGATTTATGGTAGCCACTCGAAGGCATGCGCCAGGCATCAGCTGCACTGCTCCTTGAGATAGGTATAAAATAAGTTATTGTTTGTTCTGAGCGATCAACGGTTATCAATGTATGTTCCTATGGGAAGCCCCACTCGCTGCTTGTTTTTGAATGAATGGAGATTTCATTACCTGCAGCAGCAGAGATTTTAGGTAATTCCTGTTTGTTCCGATATAATGGCAAGCTCATCAATGGAGCTGTTACATTCATTCAGTAACACTGATACGAACAGCACAGTTTTAAGTTAGAATCATGGGAGCAAGTGGAAGTTGTATCGAAGATAAGGAGTCCGCTCGTAAGTTGATCGCGGCCTGTATAGCAAGACACAGTGAACATTACACCAAACTAGAGGATTGCTCAACTTCAAGTGACCATTCAAGCAGAAGCTGCAAATTACGTAACAGCTTTGAAGCAGAGAAGAAAATTTTGGCCAGAATCAGTGAGATTAAACAGTCAGATGCAAGTTTCTACATGGAGCGGAAAATTTTAAAGCAGAACAACAACGTCCCGATCGGACGAAGCTCCAGTCCGACTAGGGATGCCGGCAATCCTTGCGTCCAGCAGAAAGAAGATCTATCCTGCTCAATCGACGAAGATAACGAGGAAGACTTACTGATGTACCCGCAGTGGAAGACTTACCTCGAACAAATGGAAGTGATACCAGTCGATAGCCCCATCATACCTGAAGCCATCTCTGCTGGAAGTACTCCAAATTGGTTCCCCATAACGACGCCACTGGAACCGCTATCATCACCAAGTTCCAGCTCACGTCGAAGCAACGATCCGAAGCGTTCATCAGCCTGCCCAGTACGGAGACCAACGCAGATTTTCTATCATGTTACTGTTCTGAACGAGTTGGACAATGATCTGGAAGTGACTCCTGAGCAGCGGCCGACGCCGTACCAATTGTACATGCAACATCAAATGGGCGAGAAAAAGCCACGGGTATTCGTTTGGATGCCAGCCAAAGCCAAAAATCAGTCAGCGGAACCGAGCCGAACACCGCCGCCGGTTTTGAGGGATTTGAAACCGAAACCAACGGACAGTACGGAGGACAAACCAAATCGGCGGATGAATGAAGACGATCTCGTTTAATCATTACCTGTAAGGAAGGAAAGTGAGTGTTAATTGTGACGTTCGATTGTTAAATTTTGATTTAGTGAAGTGGAAAGGATTGTTTGAATATTTATTTTTTACCAGCTCTTAAATTATTTAATAAAACAAAGTTAATATATAATAGTTACCGTTTTTCTTGATAGAAACTAAATGATGACATCTTCCTTGCGCCCCCCTTTATTCTTGATGGAGCAACAACTGATGATTAAATAACCCATACTTCACAAATCAAAATTCAAATCCACAAATTTGACCATTGTTTGTAGAATCTAAAGGTGCCCTTATTGATTGATCGTGGTGCAGTGGTTAACATCCATACCTCTCACGCCAAATTCACGAGTTCGAATCTCACCCCCGGAAAAGTTACGAAAATACCCAAAAGGTATTTGAGTGACTACGACGGGAGATGAACCAGCCCAGGGCTGAAAATCTCGATAATTAAGGACCTAAGAAAACTATAAGGTACAGCCCAATGGGGTTGTGCGCAATGACGTAGGACTACGCAGAAATGTGCAATCTAGATCGCTTGATTGTTCTAATTCCCATCTAATTCCGCCGGGGCGCGGTAATTGAAATTTCAAACAGCACAAGAGAAAAAATCAACCAAACAAACTATTTAATTGGCAAACTGATTTGGTCGTCCTGAAAATGACGGATTTAATTGACGGGGGAGAAACATGGCTCGCGATTGGACTTGGGCTTTCTTTTTGGTCTTCTTGGTTCAGCTATTCGTCATTGTGGGTGGCCATCTGGAGGTGACGTGGGATGATTCTTGTCTCGTTGTCACGGGCGGCTTTTTCCCGCCAACTCGTAGGCTTCAGCAGCCCTGTTTCTCGCAGCGAGGTTGGCGGGAGCATCGGCACACACAGCCAACTGCACCAACGCCTCTTTGGGCAACGACTGCTCGCCAGTGCACCCTCCAGGGTGCTTGCTGCCGCCAACTGCGATCCTACAGCCACTGCACAGCTCCACGACTGTCGTAAGACTGAATCAAAATGTACTGCTAAGAGTTGTTATGTAATGGCGTCGGATTCTATTGCACGAAAGAAGGCGGTACCAACAAAGGCAATGTGATGTAAATTCAGTTATTGCGCCACAATAATTAGTTTTAATTACTGCACGCTAGACGGATGATTTGCTTAACAGAAATATGCCTAATTTACTTGCCAGCAACTAATCCGCTATACACAACTAGGAACAACACTGAACTCAATTACATGGTCGATCTGACGTGTTGCAGTTCGGCTCGAATTATCCGTTCTAGAATTTCGTTTGTTGGTTGTTCAACGTGCTTGTCATTTACTCCGGGACGCGGTGTATTATGAATGCTATGTTCAGCCAGGGCGCGGTAGTTAATATTTCAAACAGCACAAGCAACCACAACCAAACTCTTTAGTTGGCAAATTTGGTCGTCCTGAAAAGGACGGATTTAATTGACGGGGGGAGAAACATGGCTCGCGATTGAACTTGGGCTTTCTTCTTGGTCTTCTTGGTTCAGCTCCTCGTCATTGCGGGTGGCCAACTGCAATTGACGTGGGATGATTGAGTCTTGTTTCGTTGTCACGGGCGACTTTTTCCCGCATTGGAGACTTAGTTGACGGGGAGAACATGGTTCCAATTGAACTTAGGCTTTTCACTCAGTCTTCTTGTACAGCAGGACAGCCTTAAAAGTACAACACTCTGTGAAATGTTCACACCGGAGAAAAGTTTTATCAGCTCTTCGATGTTGCGGATGGCCAGCTGCATGTAACGTGGTATGATTTTGGTCTACTTATTGTCGCGGTTTGGCATTTCCTGCCATCTCGAGCACTTCACCGGCCAGGTATTCCATTACCGCAGAGAAGTAGACGGGGACTCCGGCATCAACGCACTCGGTGTAGTGCCCTTCCAGAGCAGACGGTGAATGCGACCGAGTGGGAGCTGCAATCCGACTGCAAATTCATCACGGCTAGACATGTTACTTGGCAATAGAGTCGGTCGATGGTCGACTTGACGGGGCGTAGCCGAGTGCTGACTCAAAATTTTCGAGATCGCTGAAAGACTGAAGGTAAATTCCAACGCGTCCCCCTTAAATATCTTTTCCTGATGCATAGGAGACGTTCCTTACTTGAATATGAGTACTGTGTATTTGGTAAATTTACTCTGAAAAATCGGCATTATAAGACATCACCTTATATTTGCGTTAATTTCCATAGTAGAATGTTAAAAAGCAATAGATTTAAATATTTAAATCGAAGCGTAGAAAATGTCCCGATCGATTGGTGCAAACATTTTGGAAATCAATCGTGGAATGACTAAGTTATTAACGTTCAAAACCTATATATTTTTCGTGACGCTCCAAATTTTCGCAATTCGAACGTGTACTCCAGTATTGAAAACACAGACGTAAAGGGCGAACACGAAATTATTGCGACACCGAAAATGTCATGCCAATTTTCTTATAATGTTTAGAATCAAACCAAAATTTTAGGGTAGTTTTATACATATATTTACTTCAAAAATCAAAAGAAAAGTTAATCGATGGAGCCTTGAGTGTAAAATTGAACGCATTTTCGCTTGATGCCCTCCATCAAAGTCTTTACAGTATCATCCGGTACCAGTTTCTCAGTTTTTTTTTTCCATTTTCTTAACATGTCCTTCTCGTCTTTGACTGTCTTCTTGCTCTTCCGAAGTTCCCGCTTCATCATTGCCCAGTACTGCTCCACCAGGCGCAGCTCCGGACAGTTTGGCGGATTCATGTCCTTTGGAACAAAATGGACAGAATTGGCCTCATACCACTCCAGGACACTTTTAGAATAGTGGCATGATGCCAAATCTAGCCAAAATAGCGGAGCTTCGTCGTGCTGCTACAAGAACGGCAAAAGGCGCTTCTCGAGGCACTCAGATTTGTAGATCTCGCTATTTACTGTGCCCTTTGTCACGAAAGGCTCACTCCTCAGTCCGCAAGAGCAGATGGCCTGCCAAATGAGATATTTGGAGGTAAACTTCGACATTTTTTTCTTCTTAAATTTGTCGTCCACATAGAACTTGCTCTTGCCGGTGAAAAACTTCAACCCCGGAATTTGGTTAAAATCGGCTTTTATATAGGTTTCGTCGTCCATCACACAGCAGCCATATTTTGTCAGCATCTTCTCGTAGAGCTTCCGTGCCCGAGTTTTAGCCGTCGATTGTTGCCGCTCATCGCGGTTTGGGAAGTTCTGTACCTTGTATGTATGTAGTCCAGCTCTCTTCTTTGCATTCTGGACGTAGCTCTGCGACATGCCGATCTTTTTAGCTAAATCACGGCTTGAGACGTTGGGATTTGCTTTAATCATCCGCTTCACCTTTCCCTCCGTCTTTTTGTTCTCCGGTCCCGGTTTTCTTCCAGCTCCTTTGCCGTGGTCCAACGTCAACCGCTCCTGGAACCGCTTCAACACTCTGGAGACGGTTGAATGGTGAATGTTCAACATTTTTCCCAACTGCCGGTGCGACAGGTCAGGAAATTCCAGGTGTTTGGAAAGAATTTGTTCTCTCGACTCGCGTTGGTTCACCTCCATTGTTGTTGAATCGAAAAACACGACTTCGAGTTTGACAGCATGTAAACAATACACATCAATGAGAAAGTGTGCAAAATTTGGTTGATTTTTACCCAATGGTAAAAAAGTTATGCCCTGTTGAATGTGTCGCAATAATTTCGTGTTCACCCTTTAGTCTTACGTCAAAAAGTGGTTCAAACTTCTATCAGAACATGTTGCTTCCCCAACGAAATACACATTTTGGATAATTCTCATGTTTGGTTGAAATATCTGTTTCATTTGTATGAGAGCCCCCCCCCCCCCCCCCCTTCCAGACGGGGGATAAGTTTCGAACCATCATAAGAACCTTCTCCGGCCCCAAAATGGTTGGTTTGGTTTAAATTTGTGTTTCATTTGTGTGGGACCCCTCCTTCTACCACAGAGCGGAGGGGTCTCGAAGCACAGTAGAAACATCTCTTGCCACCAAAATCCCCACATGCCAAATTTGGTTCCATTTGCTTTATCAATTCTCGAGCAATGCCGAAATTTCAGTTTCATTTGTATGACAGCCCTAGGAAAGTCTAGGAAAGGGGAGGGCTCGCAAACCACCATAGAAAAATTTTTCGCCTCCAGAAAACCCCACATGCCAAATTTGATTCCATTTGCTTGATTAGTTCTTGAGCTATGCAGAAACTTCTGTTTCATTTGTATGGGAGCCCCCCTTCCAGAGATGGGAGGCGTCTCAAACTATCATAAGAACCTTTCCAGGCTCCAAAAACTCCTGCATACATAATTTCACGCCGATCAGTTCAGTAGTTTTCGATTCTATAAGCTTCAGACAGACAGAAATTCATTTTTATATAAATGGACTACCTGAACCAGGTGCGAGCCTTGCTACGCTTGCAACTAAATGAATGAAAATATAATAGAACTGGCGCTTTTATGTTTTTTAGGAATGAATTTTGTTCAAATATTTTCGTTTGCATATGTGTGTAATTTATGGAGTCACAAACCGTCATGAGAACCTTCCCCAGCCTCAAAAACTCCTGCATACAAAAATTAATAACAGTGGGGATAGTTCTCATGTTTCATTAAAATTTATGTTTTATTTGTAAGAGAACCCCCCCCCCCCCCCCCCATTCCAAAAAGGGAAGATGTCTCGAACCACCGTGGAAACATTTCTTGCCTTCAAAAACCTCCACATGCCAAATTTGGTTCCAGTTGTTTGATTAGTTCTCCAGTATGCAAAAAAAAATCTGTTTCATTTGTATCAGAGCCATCATTTCCTGGTAGGGGAGGGGTCTCAGACCACCATAGAAACATTTCTTGTCTTCAAAAACCCCGTCATGCGAATTTTGATTCTATTTTCTTGATTAGTTCTCGAGTTATGCAGAAATTTGTGTTTCATTTGTATGGTCTGAAATGGGCCCCCCCCCCCTTTTAAGAGGGGGGGGGTGTCGAACCGTCATAAAAACTTTTTCGGTTTTTAAAAACCCCCCAACCAAAATTTTTTTAAAATGGGGGGAAAAAGTCATGATTGATGGATTTTTGTTTCATTTCATTTCACACCAGAAATAGGAGGGGTCTCTAGGGGGGAGACAACTTAATCTTGCATTAATTTTAATGCCAATACTATGAGTATTAGTGAAAATAATAAAATTATTATATCATTAACGACATGCCCAGCCTACTGTAATCGACCGATTTCAGCGGTGTGGATGATGGTAGTTCCTCCCATCAATTGATGCAATGCGTAGTTCATTAATCTCCTCCGCGTTCCGTCTTACATCTGCGCCCCACTTTCCGCAGCACCTTCCGTTCAAAGACACCAAGAGGGCGTTAGGCCTCCACGAGCATTGTCCATGTTTAGTGGCTGTAGAGGACTACCGGTCTAGTTAGTGACAACTTTGTTCGATTTTAGCGTCCTTCGGAGTCCAAAGTAGGTACGATTGCTAGCCATAAAGCACCTTTGTATCTCTGTGTTGGTGACCCTATCGGCGGTCACCAATGAACCCAGATACATGCATTCGTCTACCACCTCGATGTCAACACCACCGATCTAAAATCGTAGTAAATAAAAATGTGTTAAACAGCCCGTAATGGGCGAAGAAGAAAAATATTTTTTTAACATTTTTGTAACTTCAGTAAAATTGTTAGTCAAGCATATTCACATGTTTTTGTCAAATAAGGCTAGAAAGACTAGTTTGGCAAGTTTGAAAGAAACATATAATTTTCTGCTCTATCTAATGCACATAAATGGAATCAATGTCAAGACAGTCATTTGGCATAAGTTCATATGATAATTTCTTTAAGCCAGATTTAAGCCAGATAACGCCTGAATCTAATCTGTTGTATGAAAGATTGCAAGTGATCTCGTTGTTTACGCTTGATTTGGCTTACAAGTGAACGAGGAGAAATTTTAAGCGTTTGTTAAATTTCATCATGCATCACTAAAAATGAGAATGATTTCAATGCTTTTCTATCATAACAAAAACGTTCGCATAGGAATGCCTTTATTTCACTCTAAAATGTCCAGTCGTGTTCAGCTTAAAACGAGAAGAACTGCCTAGTCTCACTCAGAGCTTGGCTGGCACCTACTGAGAACTTATTTGACATTTGTTTGCTTAATGTTATTATTGGGTAACCGGGTGTTGGGCATCCTGTGAATTAAAATTTATGCTACGCTATTAGTTGAGACGAACAACATATTCTCAGATAATCAATTTGGTTTTCGTAGGAGTAAAATACACAGGAAAAATTGAATTTAACAGATGCATAAATTTTCCCTGGTTCAACTGGCAAGCGTAAACAACGAAACTAATGTGATCTTTCATACAACAGAACCTGATTTGGGCAAAATCCGACTTAAATTGACTCTGTTAGTTTTTTTCTTTGTGTCGAAAGATAGTGTCGCGTTGTTTTTCGTTTAGCAAATGGCTTCTGTTTTTTTTTAATTTTTTTTTTTTTGTAGGTCAAAGGGGCTTTTGATGCTGTAAGTTCTTCCAAATTAACTCCACACTTGTGACTTTTTACCATGAATAAATATCTTATTGTACAACTAGCTGTCAGAGATACATAAGAGCTTTTCTAATGAGAGGGCAAAAAGTTGGAGCCTCATGAAATATTTTTAAATTTTGGACGGTAATATCTCAGTCATCTCACGATCGATTTCCAAAATTGTTGCACCCATCGATCGGGACATTCATTACGCGTCCATTTAAGTACTGCTTACCTTGCCTTACCAATCAAGCCAAGGCCGGCGTGGCCTCTGCTGTACACCGAAGTTGTCTCCACTGTAATCGGTCCATGGCTGTACTTCGCCAGCCTCGCTGTCTGCGGAGGGTCCGCAGGTTGCCTTCTAGTTACTTGGTCGATCCACCTTGCTCGTTGCGCGCCTCTTCTTCTTGTACCCGTCGGTTCGTTTTCGAGAACCATTTTCACAGGGCTGTCGTCCAACATTCTTACGACATGCCCAGCCCATCTTAGTCGACCGATTTTTGCGATGTGTATGATGGAAGATTCTCCCAGCAACTGATGCAATTCGTGGTAAATTCGCCTCCTCCACGTTCCGTCTTCCATCTGCACCCCACCATAGATCGTACGCAGCACCTTCCGTTCAAAGACACCAAGGACCATCACGTCCTCTACTAGCCATGTCCATGTTTCGTAGCCGTAGAGAACTACCGGTCTAATTGATGTCTTGTAGATGGTCAACTTTGTAGTTCGGCGAAAATTGTTCGATCTTAGCGTCCTTCAGAGTCCAAAGTAGGCACGATTGCCAGCTATAATGCGCTTTTGTATTTCTCTGCTGGTGTCGTTATTGGCGGTCACCAATGAGCCCAGATACACGAATTCGTCTACTACCTCGATTTCATCACCGTCGATCTGAATTATGATATCATAAACTGTCAATACAATGCTATAATTTTATTAACAGTGTATAGTTATCGCGCATGGTTTGCTTTTTTTTAATTTGTTGACGTACGGCGGAGTCGTCACCTGGTGGCAAGTCAATGTCGTTCAGCTTAGGTCAGGCACATCGAGCAGTTTACTTGTGTTGGAAGAAACAATATTGTAAACATTGCTGAGCACGTGGGTGATGACGTTAAACTACCATAACTTTCCATACTGTGAGCTGATAGTTCCGTGTAAAAAGGTAAACATTGAGACGAAACACAAACACCACTATACATTTCCACATCTCACGAATACCAATAAGCCAGATGATCTGTCAAACTAACATGTACACTCCAAAACGAATTTACTCTAAATCACATTATTGTCAAGATTAATATTTTAATCTTGAATTAGTGGTATTATAATACGATTTAATGCGAAAAAAAGATGTCTGCCCCCTAGAGGGGTCTTCAACCACCGTAGAAACATGTCATGCCTCCAAAATCCCCACATGCCAAATTTGGTTCCTTTTGCTTTCTTAGTTCTAGAGCTATGCAGAAATTTTAGTTTCATTAGTATGAGAGCTTCTCTTCTAGGGGAGGGGAGGGGTCTCAAACTACCATAGAAACATTTCTTGCTTTTAAAAACTCTCACATGCCAAATTTGGTTTCCTTTACTTGATGAATTCTCGAGTTATGCTGAAATTTGTGTTTCATTTGTATGCCCCCCCCCCTTTCCAGAAAAAGGAGGGGTCTCTTTCTATCATAAGAACCTTCCCCGGCACCAAAACTCCCTCCATACAAAATTTCACGCCGATCGGTTCAGTAGTTTTCGAGTCTATAAGGTTGACGGACAGACAGAAATTCATTTTTATATATCTAGGGTTTTTTTCATTAGGGCGAATCTACAATTGAGAGATTCTCTCCGGGCTCGCTCTCTTTCATTCATAAACCAATCACCTTTACGTTTTTCATTCTACTATTTGTAGAGTATGCAAGCCAGCACTGTTGTGTTTCGATCTGTACTAAAGAATCGCTCGAACGTTTCATAATGGCGTTGTAATGAATGAAAGAGAGCGAGCCCGGAGAGAATCCCTCAATTGTAGATTCGCCCTAATGAAAAAAAACCCTAGATATATAGATTTAAAACTTCAAGCCGAATTTTGCGGGTTGGGAACTTTTACATGGGAGTTAGACATGACAATTTAGTGTAAGTAGAAAATGAGAAGAAAGATTAGTAATTTCCGTTTAATTCCAACTACCTTTGTTGCTTATCTTGACAGATACGCTTATTTAGTCTACAATGTGCAGACTTCTTCAGTGTGGATTGGTTTTCTTTCCAAGTTCCTGATGGCGATTTTGGTACTTCTAGCAGAAGACAAAATTTAATTTAATTTAATGCTCAACAGAGAAGTGAAAATCTTCAACCCATTATCTTTAACCCATTAACCCCTTGGTCCCACAAGACTTGCTTCAAGTTTTGCGATCGTTTCGACGTGAATTAGTGTAATTGAACAAGTAGTTGATTCCTCGATGGATTTCCTCAGATAAAATATTGGCAGTAGATGGCATCGGACAACGCCTATGGGGGATGGGTGTCATTTGGCTGGTTCATTCGTAGGCGGAAGCGGGGGGTTGCCTCAAGAAAACGGTTTCTGGGGGAAAAAAAAAAAAAGAGGGGCGCCTCGGCAGAGCGACGCCCCCCCCCACTGTTGATGAATTTTTTTTTTTTTTCTTTTTAAATTTTTTTATAAAAATTATTTTTTTGTGCCAAAAACATTTTTTTATATTATTTTTTTTTTTTTTTGGTGTGTTGTGAAATAGGCTTTTTCACACTGAGGAAATTAGCACTAAGATGTTCATAATGTGGCTCGTATGAACGAGAATTTTAAGCTCCTGAAAGGATTTCATACGATACGTATGTTTTCCATAGCAGTCTTATACAAAATACACGTGTCAATTATACTTTTCTTATGAAGCGCGTTTGAATTTCATACGAAACTACTATGATTTTCATTGGTTCACCTTGCATGAAAAAAATCATACGTCGTTCGTATGAAACGATGGTGCGACGTTTCTTCAGAGTAAAACAAGATGGCGTACGAACAGAAATTGCTAGTGGATCTAAAAATTCCGGCGGAAAGTTTGCCTGTTTTCAGAAGTAAAAAAAGCTAAGTTCTGTGATGAAATATATTTCAGGTCTGTATTGTCATTTTTTTCATTGATTTACTAAAATTATAGAGTGTGGTGTGAAAACAGCAGCTTTAATAACGTGGAACAAGGATACAATATTGCAAGCTTTGTCTCGTGTCAATATCAACTGGAACTACGAACTGATTTGGGCATTCATTTCGGAGTGGCGAGTGCGAAACGTAATTTAACTAAACAAACTTTATTTAAAAAATAATTATTTGGAAGTTCTTTTTCCAGAATTTATCTACCATCAAGATATACGGCGGACATCCTAGCACCTCTGACACGATCGCGAGTGTTGAAGGCAAAGTGGCCTAAACCGCCACGCAAATAGTATTCCAGAAGAGGAAGTAGCTATAGAGGCAGTACTAGGTGAAGACAGTGGCACCAACAACCACCCGTTTAAGTTTAAGTGTAAGAATCAAAACGTTTGAAATAAATATCAATTTGTATTTTCTCAATTGTAGGTTGATTTATTTTTATTGAAGCTAAATCAAACAAGCAATCCAATTTAGGAAAAAAAAAATCTGATAGAATATAAATATTTACAATGGATAACATAGTTCACATGATTGTATTCCGTTTTTCATTCGTTCACAATTCATACGAATGAAATATGAATTTCATATTCTTAAGTACTATTTTCATACGACACATCTATGGAAACCATAGCAATATATTTCAAAAAACATACACGATATCAAAGGCGTGCTTTCATAGTGCTATCGTATGATGTTCAAAGTAAATTCTTTTGGTTAAAATCCATAAGCATTTCGTGTGAACTTCGAACGAATTATTTCCTCAGTGCAGAAATAATGCTATTTTTTGGAGAGTGTAAAATTTATGTTATGCAGCTGTCAAAATATCCTCTTTTTTCGGCAGGAACGTAAGAAGTACTTTCGTATTTATAAGTTGTAAAAGTGATACAATTCTTCAATCCTGATAATAAAATGGTCCGTGCACCACGATTGAGGTATGTTCTTATCAGTTTATTGAAATTTCTCGTGGTATATGCGTTTATTTGCTGTAAATTTGCTATTTTAAAACTGTTCCATAACTGTGACCGGAAGCAACGCGTTTCCCACAGTTATGGAACACTTCGTATTAATATGGTTTTCTGCACGTTTCAACACAAGATCGTGAACTAGATACTATACGTGTATGTTAGAACAATATTACAGACCACAGAATCAAAAACGGATGCAGTACAGCACCGACGCTTTGGCGAAAGCGGTTTTCGAAGCACGGAAAACAGGAAAACTACGTAAAGCAGCGAAACATTTTCATGTTCCTTTGACCACATTACAACGTCATCTAAAGACACTTCCTTAAAACAGCAAACCTGGATCTTTGCCGGTTTTGCGAGCAAGTGAAGAAGCACGCTTCGAAACATGGACAATTTATATGGCCAGGGTAGGGTTTCCGATTAGCGCAACTGATCAGACGAATACAGTCAAAGACTACGCTGATGTCATCCGTACATCTCGGAATTTACCGATGTCATTTCCCAGTACGTTTAGCAACTTTAAAAAGTGAGCTGCAGTCTTTAAATAATATATATTTTTGTTCTCTTTTATCCACGTCTATGACAGGTAAGAACTGGGTACGACGGTTTCTGCAAAGGCATCCCTCGATTAAAAAGAAAATCTCCACGAACCTCTCAAGATCCGGCGCCAAAGTAACCGAAGAACTGCTTCGAAAATGGTTTTGGGAAGTAGAAGATATTTTGCAGGAAGAGGGAATTGACCTTTCTATCTTCAATAACCCGAAGCGAGTTTTCAATTTCGATGAATCGGGGTTTCAGCTTGTCTCAAAGAATTTCAAGGCCCTTTGTGGACCAGATGTCGAAAATGTTTATACCATTAACAACAACTCAGATAAAGAGAGCTTTACTGCTCTTTTTGGGGGTAACGCTGATGGTGATATGGTTCCAACTATGATTCTGTACCCTGGTAAAAGAATTAGCCGGGACATTGCCGAAAGCGTTCCCAAGGGCTGGTCTGTTGGTGTGTCCGATGAAGGTTGGCAAACAGCCAAAACTTTCTACGAGTACATGACCAACGAGTTAGTTTGAGTTTCAGTTGAGATTCAAATTGAATTACCTATTATTGTTTTTGTGGATGGTCACACAAGTCACATCAACATGGAGTTGACTGAGTTTTACGCCAAGAACAAGATTACTTTGATTTCTCTTAACCCTAATTCCACAAGAATTCTTCAACCTCTGGACAAATTGTTCTTTGGTCCCTTCAAGACTATTTGGAGTAAGGTCCTTAAGCAGTTCCATCTGGAAAAAAAGTACTGCTAATGCTAGAGTCACCAAATCAAACTTTCCTGGACTTCTGAAAACTACTCTGGACAACTTTACCAACTCGAAAAATGGTCTTTAAAAGGCATTCAACATTTGTGGACTATATCCATGGGACGGAAATGCGGTTGACTTCAGTTCCTTGCCAAGTTCCTAG
Organism: Aedes koreicus; assembly: GCA_024533555.2. Classification (NCBI taxonomy): domain Eukaryota; kingdom Metazoa; phylum Arthropoda; class Insecta; order Diptera; family Culicidae; genus Aedes; species Aedes koreicus. The sequence goes on from JAHHFK020002116.1 coordinate 445,361, forward strand.
AGGATTCCATAACGAACTCCTCCTTGTGTGATAGTACTGCCGATGTATCACGTCAAACCTCGGAAAGTGATTATGAGCTTCAACTACGGTACATCGAAATGGGATTGCCTGAGGAACAACTCTCCAGATTTTCTGAAAACAGATTTAGAGATGCATGGTATGGTCCGCTTGAAGAGCTGGCACTTTTCAATTTCTGGAAGCTCGTTAAAGATAAAACGGAAGGATTACTTTTTACTGAGCCTCTAAAACAGATTGAAAGTGTCACCTTGAATTTTGTGGTCAATCAGGACGGCGAGTGCTTGTTCGTACCTCAAGCAGATAACGGTAACGACAGTTTTGGTATGTGCAAGAATACTAAGTTACCATATTTCTATTTTATCTTACGAAGTTTTGTTAAATCAGATGTTGTGCAGAATGCTTCTAATGATAAAAGCATTTCTCTTGATGACGCCAATGATGCTACAATTGAAAATTCAGGTAAAAGTTAGGTAGTGTTGAAAATTAACAGTAATGCAACAGTCTTTTTTTTTTCTTTATCCAGATTCAACATCAGAACCTCTAAACCGTATCCAAACTCACGATTCCGCTGAACGCATACTGCTGGATACAGCATCTGCCACGGCCTCGAACCAAGAAGATCCGTTCGAGAAAGTTTTGATCTGGCCAAGAATTGACCAGAATGAGTCAAAGGAACGCAAACGTCGCGCTCAGGAGCATGTACCATCGGTAGCTACCAGTGAGAGATGGCTGCAATGGTTTAAGAGGAAGGATCTGGATAAGAAAGAAAAGGAAAATGCGAAGAAAGCTAGGATTGACGAACGCAAGCTTCAGAAAGAGAAAAGAGATGAACAGAAGCGTCAATCAACAAAGAAAAAGGATCAGGAGAAGAAAGAAAAGGAGGATGCCAAGAAAGCCAGGATTGAAGCACGCAAGCACCAGAACGAGAAGAAGGATGAAGAAAATCGTCAAATGAATGCTACCAAGAGTACAGTAAAACAGAACCAGAGAAAATCGAAGAAACTGACCTCCGAATCCCGTTCAACTGATGATTAATGGCAACATGCTGCAAATTTCTCTTGAGTTTTACAACCAATGAATTGAACTTGTTTTGTTTCACAATAAAGAAAAACTAAGAGAAAATCGAAGGTTAAAGCTTAAAGCACCCGGTGCTCAAAGCTCAAATTTGAAAGACTTCGTATTTGGGCAATTTCCCGTTATCTCCAACTTTTAGTCGATTGCATTTAAAAACAATTTCAAAATAAATATTTAAAATTAAAAAAAGGCTGCTTCGGCTGCGATAGTTGAAACCCGTACGAGAAATGTGACCCAACCATCTCTATTTTTCCTCTTGAATTCAAGTATTGTAAGGTTTATTGAATAATCAAAATCCATAATACAACTACTTATTTCGGTTCTTGAAAATTATTGGCTGCTAAATACGGTAGCCGCAGCACATATTTCACATTAGAGTAGAAATTTCGAATTTTGCTGCAATGAACCATAATATGTCACAAATTGTTCCATAATTGTGACCTCCTTCCAAAAGTGTTCCATAAAGGCCAAATAACAATATGCTGAATAGGCGGTTAAGTTCAGTTTCCATAAAAAAATGGCAATTTTCACGAACAATTTTTTTGCTGTAGTCTATGCCAAAAAGTTGGTATATATTCCAGATCGAGTGCAGGCAATAAAAAACCTCTCAATAACAATATGGCATATATTAACAATATGTGTTAATGTAGAGGTTATATGGTGAAAACAAGATTAAACTATTTGATAACAATAACATAAAATGTGATTATATATCTTACATTTGAAATGTTGTTTTGACTGTATAGCAAATTGTTTTTCGTTATGCGGGATTGTATTTGTTTTTAATTTAACCTGGCATTTTATATTGTATATGTTTTAAATTTCACCTGGCATCCCTGTGTAAAAAAATCACAGTATTGGAAAGCATCGGAGGTGCTGTTTAATAACACAAAAATCTGTTTGGAAAATGTCGAGGAAATACCGGAAGATGATTATTTCATCTTCCACTTTATTTCTCTGGTGAAAAACACCCTTCACTATACGTGAAAAGCAGCAAGGCCTACCGAAACGTCGTTACCAAAGAACAGATTTGGCTATCTTTGGCAAACAAAGTAAAGCTGACAAGTAAATAAATTATATTACTCTATGGTTTTTTTTTTACTAAGTTTTAATCTATTTCTTTCTCTCCTACTTAGTTGAAGATGCTAAGCGAAAGTGGAAGTATCTCCATGAGAGATACGTCAAGGAGTTACGAAATATTGAGAAGTCTTCTACTTCCGGCGCTGGTGCTGGCGGAGTGCATGTTCCAAAACATTTGGACATTTGACATATGATATCGCCCACATATGAGAGGGTTCCGAGAATTCAGTACTTCCGAGGAAGTGGCCACTTCCAAACATTTGATATATTAAGTCGGAATGTCGGAAGCCGCGATGTGCGACGTGCGAGAAAGTGGCCTCTTTTTAGATCTGATGTGATCTAAATTCTTGCACCGCGTCTTCATGTATCATGCAGCACAATGATTTAAATTTTTGCATCTGCAAGAAAATTGATTCAAATGATGCATGTTTCAGATCACTTTTTTTTGGCTTTATCTGTTTTCTGTAGTAGTGCTGGGAACATTGCTATAGATAAAAAAGAATCGGATTTATCTGTCAAAGGAAGTCAATCGTGTAAACAAACGTTCTGAGTGAAGAAGAAATTGGTCCGATTAAATTATCATCCCAGTATGAAGGCCGCAGGGGAGATTTTAGTTTCCGGGTTAATCGAGTTGAATTACGCGGAGCAGAAAAAGGAAGACAGTACGTGGAACGGGAGCAAAACCTTGCGATTATAGTGCCGAATTTCGAGGTTTCCCTACCGGAGGTGTTGCAGGGTTTTATTCTGATTTTGGAGTGGGTGTAGAGAGACGAAGTGGGTTATACTTTGAGGAATAATTATGCTTATTTTTTACTTTTAGACAATGAACGAAATGAGCTTTCGCAATAAGGTAATGCTGTTCGAGGGTTGACGCAAGCGAGATCTTTACATTTGGTTGGCGAACGATGAAAAGGAACCGTCAGTTAAGTTCCTGGTTGAAGAAATCATAATAGGGGAGCTGAAGTGAACTAGAAGTTGTCTTTGTGTATCTCAACCCAGTTGTCAAGTTTACCAAGCAACCACATCTGGTAGTAATTAAAGAGCTCCTGATTCAGCTTTTTGGTGTCCCAAATCACCATACAAAAAAAAAAACAACCATTCATTTACACGATCGGTTCCATCCAGCCAAATATCGACAGCCTATTTGGAAAGCCACCAAAGATAAATATCTGCACAAGCAGAAGCAGAAACTGAATTTAATACACCGAAAAAGACCCACGATTTTGCCAAATCTACCTCGTAGTTGTTTTTCTTTTTGTTAATCTTGAATCGCTTTTTAAACGGGTCTAGCGAACTCCTTTCGCCCTTCATTGACATGCCTGAATTACGGCGATGTTTCTTTCCGTTGATCGAATCTTTCTCGGAGAAGCGGAGATGGTCATACGATCACACATCGTTGGTTCAGAGCTTGACATATCCAAGACAAGCAAGCTCCCACTGCAGTTGCCCCAACTCCTCCACGGCTTGCATAATTCGCAGTAAATTGCAGACTTCTTCCATTGTATCAACTGAAAAATACACTAACTGATCAACAGTAGCAAACAAAAACAAACGCATGTGAGGCGATCACATTGTGGGTTACAGAACGGCAAAACGCAACGGCAGAACGGCAACGGTAATTTTAGTACATTGCGAATTGGTCGTTGTTACCGTTTTGCCGTTCTACCGTTCTCATTGTGTTTGACCCATAATATCGAGTATTAGTACAGTCGAGTATTAGTACACGACACTGAAGAAGTCTGTACATTGTGGAGGAAAAACGCGTTTTTGTTAAGATAAGGAAAAAAGGGGGTTGGAATTAAATGGAAATTATTTATTTTTTTTTTTTTTTTTTGTTTTTATAGTAATATTGTCTGGAAGAGGACAAGGGGTTTTGTTTTGGGGGGTGGGTTGGTGGGCAAAAAAGGGTTTTCAAACTGAAAACCAGGGGGGGGGAAGAAATTAAACATCGGTTTTAAAGTCGCAACGGGAAGAATCGTGCTAGTAAAGTTTATTTGAGTGTGTCTCAAGAGTGACTCAGTTAACGAGCTGAATAGAAGAGGGGATATGTTTAACTATTACTGAATACTAAAACAAGATATAAGTCGTTGTGGTTGCTGTTATTGTTTCGTATTTACTTAACTTTCAGCCTGAGGCTGCACAAGATGTTAGTGTCCCCCATAAAAGAATTCTTTCCTATTCTAAAGAATACAAACGAGGCAATCAATCCGATCAAAACCTTCACTATTCATAATCTATCATCCAATCAACAACCTTCATTTACCTTGCTCTTCGTCTACCGTAATAGGCTTCAACGCATCCGTTCCGATGTACCGTTTAATCTTCCCAATATGCACCTCATCCAGCGTCATAGAGCTGTTAATGAGCCTACCAAGGTCGGCACTTTCTGGGAACCCATTCTCCGCGCAGTACTGCAGACAACTTATAGCCAAGCTGGGCTTCTTTTCCTGGATAGACAACTCAATAAATGCTCTCAGACCCATCACCTTCGGATCGCCGACGATCGAGTTTTGCTCCTTGTTTATCTTTTCGAAAATAGTTTGGGCTTTTTCATAGTCCTTTCCACGGCAACAGATCGTTAAGATATCCCCAAGCAGGGCTCCGGAAAACCCAGTTCGTTGATTACGATTGTTACCCGCAGCGATCAACTCACCTAGCCGTTTATACATGTCCCATGCGATTGATGTAAACTTTTCGACAAGCTCGGGATTTTCTGGTGGATTTGTGACCATGATTTGGAGTATCAGAGTGAGGAGATTTTCACGTCCGGTGTGATCGAATTGAATCATGTGAGACCAAATTTGAGGTAGATAATTCACCGCACAGTTCACGTCGATGCACTTGAGAATATCTTCCATTACAGATGGCTCCGGAGTGTACACATTCGGAACGAGCATGTTGTAGGTTTCCATAAACGTATCCAACGACTCCGAGTTGCATAGGACTGTGAAGTATTGACGATAGTAGATTGATTCTTTGTACGAATCCCCTATTAGGTTGTAGTTGTCCTTGAAGTGGAGTAGATTATTCACCCGTTTCGCTAAATCCTTGTCGAGAAGATGGTTTCGGCAAACGTCCATGGCAGTAACGAAGAAGAAGGTATCCTTAGGATCCTGAATGTGGAATTCTTTGTTCTCAATTTCGTTCATTATGTCGTGTAGAATATGACTAGTGGGACCACGGTCGCGACAGAAGATGGTCAACATGTAGTACCAAGTGGCTAGCGATGGCTCAATACCCAGTTTCTTGAACTCAGATAACGTTTTCAATGCATATGTTCTCGGATGGTTATAGCCTCCAATGGTCGTAATTGTCTGCAGAATAGCATTCAATGTTCCAATATTGGGCATAAGACCTTGATTTTTCATCGTCGTTAGAACTTCACACACCAAATTCCATCGCATTTCATAGCTCTCTTTCAGAAAAGAAGCAATCTGCAGCAAACCGTTGAAAGTGTTAGTGTCCAATAGAATACCTTTTTCGATCGTCTCCTGATACAAAGCCCAGGCTTTTTCCACCTAAAAGTACACATTTACTTTACGATTTGAACCATTTTTTTTTAACTAATCTCACCCTTACCTGGAAGTATTTTGCCATTCCACGAATCAGAGCACTATAGTGTTCCGGTTTTTTGTCCTCAATTTCGTGGAAAATCTGCTCCGCCAGCTCAAAGTCCTTCCATGTTTTCCTCTGGCGACCCTTCTCAGTAACACCTTGCCGGAACCAACGTTCCTCGATGTACTCCTCGGCCAGCGATTCTTCATGATTGAAAAAGCACAGCAGTTCCATCATAGATTGTTTCAACTCCGCACTCACCTCAATGTTGTTCTTCTTTAATAAATTGTACACCAAAACAGCATCCTTCACGTCGACATTGTCGATCAGTTTTTCCAGATCAGTTACTTCCACCTGACTCTCTTCGCTATAAACCATCGTGGGAATAAACGCCGCCACCGGTGGAGCTGCTTCTTTGTGCTAAAAATCAAAATCAGATATCAACATAAGAGTAATAAAAGAGTGTTTTTTAATCACCTGAAACAACTTTGCATTTTCCTGCCGGATCCAGTGGGCTGCCTTTCGACCGGCTTCTTGTGCCATTGCGTACGTTTTCTTGGCGCTGTTGGATGTTGGAATCAGGTACGGGTCATCGTGATACTTGTAGTGGGCTGCAGTTGGGTCAAACCCCACCGTACTGGACAGAGCATTTAGAATGTCAGTGTGGTTACGTTCGATTCGTCGCGGCAGGACGATTTTATCCGGTGCGGAAGAGGCGGCAGAGCTTCCGCTTCGGCTGATATGCAGCATAGCCTATAAAGAGCAAGCGAACGGTTTGTTGTTAAAGTTTTTTGTACAGTATTTATTTTCCAGAAATAATTCAATTGATTCAGACTTGAAGCAATTCTCAGCAAGCAAGTACCTGAGTTGGAAATATTTAATATTGACGATTTTTGAGTGAAATAAATAGACTTACTGCCGCGATCCGGTAGGCCGGATGTGGATGAAGCTTGCTGATCGATTTACACAAATGATTCATAGTTATTACTTCAAGAAAAAAGGATTTTTCGGGGAGTGGAAACAATTATTACTGAGTTACAAAACACTGCATGTTTTTTTCTCCCGTGCGGTGCGGTTATGTCACTTTTGTACTGTCATGAAACTAGAAACGAAAACAAAGTAGGGGTGATGCAGAACGCTACCGCAGTACTAGATTCAGGTTGCACAGAAGTTAATTATTTCCAGATATAGATGTCGCTAATTGTTAACAAGTGCACGGGGAAAAATTATAGACACTGTATACAGACCGGACAACGCAAACTCATACAATCTGCCAACCCAGAAAAATGTCATAAATTTGAGCAATTGATCTGGCACCATTTGTATTTGTACAAACTTGAAGTGAACAGCGCAATAAGCTAAAAACAAGATTCGGTTTCGATATTGGTAGTTTGTTTTGATTCCGTTTGAAGATATTCATTAAAAAGCATAGTGAAAAATGAATTGTTTGGAGCGAAATTGTAGCAATAACCTCATTATCAAGCTCATAGCATATCCAAAGTTTACATAGATTCTGTTGTTTGAATTTTCTTTGATTGATGTTCTTCACTAGTTTTGATCAAATTTGTCATGCGCTATGGCTAGACCACGTAGCATTTGTAAGTCGGGTCCTGATGCAGTCCATCGTAGATTGCGTTCAAGTATCATCCGAGGCAAGAGATTTTCCGGTATAAACCTTAAGTCTTTCCACTGGCCATTTTCTGGTACTCGTAATAACCTCAAATAATGCAGCCATAGCCTCAACAATAGCTAAAATGGTTTGTACTACAATTTCGGGACTTAATGTATCATTCGTAAAAACGATAATTGATAGTGCTGTGAAATACACGTTGAAATTGTGGTCCTATGCTCGGCACTGTGTAGAGAAAGAATTTTGTTCATTTTTAGTAATCCGACCGGCAATAAATAATACACCGAAAATACTTACATTTACTGAATATGGAAGTAGAAACTCCCTTATTTGTTCATAATTGACTTTTGTCAAAACAATACTTGATCACAATACTTGCTCCTTTAAAGTGAATCAAAAGTTGACAGTCCGTTTGGCTGCATTTTTTGACAGGTCGTTTGGCTGCATAAGACAATTGTTGTCCGGTCTATATACAGTGTCTATAGGAAAAATACGAGAGACAATTGAATGAATAATTTTGAGAATGTGCATATTCCCGGAGTACTTCGTGTTTTGGGCGAATCAGCGTTTTATAACAAACACTTCAACATCTGGCAGAAGCAAGAATATCCATATGTTGGGTTAATTTAATATATAATTAATAAAAAAAACAATGAAGCATGTCAATCAATTGTTGATATTCTCTGCTAATGTTTAAGTGATTTCAAATGTTATTATTGACAAAAGTTTCCAAGGCCCCTAATATTGCATATAACTCAGTGTGCTCACATTTTGTTTTTCGTTAGATGACCATTCTTCGTTTTAAACTTTGTAGGCGTTTAATTTTAACTTTCTAGTGTAAGACTGATTGTTTTTTTCGATCATTCCGCATTTCAATTTACTGAGATTCAGTGACTAAATTACCGAGATTATAAATAAAATTTTTACCAATACTCAGCTAACAAACAAACATTAAACAGGGATATCCGCGGAGGTCCCCTCTTTGCGCTGGGGGGGAAGGGGCAGCTAAAAAAAAAAATACTTTAATAAATTATTTAAAAGAGTTGTGGCCCCCAAAAAAATGTTTTTTTTTTTCTCTGTTTGTGTATTATTTTCTGGGTCCGGCGCGGGGTCGAAAGTTAAATAATACCCCAATAAGCGGGTGGATAGTCATGAAGAAAACGAATATTTTTTTGGCTCAGGAAGTACTAGCACACCGGTCCCAAGCTCGGTCCCAAGCCTAATGATTCGCCCCTAAGACCGTAACTCACACCAATACACACTGAAATATTCTGTCAAAATAACAAAGCGAATCAAAACAAAGGCAAAGATACTTGTACCAAAATGTACTGAAAAGCGCAAGATTGCATGACAAGGTGCAGACTGCAAGGTGTACTTCGGAACTAGAGGTTCTACAACAGTGAACCAATTTCAAATCACTAGTTGCACATTGATTGTTGCTAATAATGCACTCACACGAACACACTCTCAAATATTCTGTCAAAATAACACAGCAAATCAAAACAAAGGCACAAATATGTATAGTTAGGTGCTGACTTCAAGGTGTACTTCGGGCCAAGGGGTTCTACAACAGTAAACCATTTTAAAATGGGTGGTGGGATTGGTGGTGGATGGGGGGGGGGGGGGGGGGGGTCCGGGGGGGGTTGGGGGATTTTTTTTTGGGGGAAAATTTTGTGCGGGGGGGGGAGGGTATATTTTTTATTTTTCAAAAAATATAAAAAAAAAAAAAATGTATGGGGGGATCTCTTTATATATATGTGGGGAAAAGAGAGAGAAAAGAGGGGGGAAAAAAAAATGGGGAACAGTCCCGTTAGAAACAAAAAACTACAACTGTTTGTTGAAATCCATACAAAAAACTTGTTGTTTTAAAAATCCGTTTTGTTGTTTTAAACCAACGATTCAGTTTTGAAACAAACAGACAGGATGGTTGTTTCTACCTAAAGATATTACCACAAAACAAAACAAATTATGGTTGTTCTAAACTAACATATTTGTTGTTTCCACCTTGCATTAGGTTAATTATTACCAAAACACAGGTTGCGTTGACTCAGAAAAACAAATTAAAATTTAAGATTGATTCAACCAAAGCGGCGGTTAAATCAAACTGACATGTTGTTTGGAGAAAAAACAACTAAAAGTTTAGTTGGAAACAACGTATTTTTTTGGGTTATTCCATTTTCCGCCCGGTCCTGCTGCATGCTCTATTCGCGTAAGTTTTCAACGTAGGTGAAAATTTAATTTAATGAATCTAATGAAAACCGGAAAATAGTAACATTTGTAGTTTTCTTTTAGACTGAGAGAGGTCTATAAATGTAAATGGGCACTTTTCTAATGTCTAATGTTTTATTCAAATAAATATTATTGAAATTATTACAAAAGAAATGTTGGCGAACGGAAATGTTTGTTGTTTTAACCGTGTTCGTTCGTTTGTTTCAAACAGCAATTCATACTCAAATTTGTTTGAAATAAATCATAAGGTAGAACCAACTAACAAGTATGTTTGTTCTCGTAGTTGTCAGAATGAAACAACCAACATTATAGTAAAACCAAACGGATGTCAGTTGAACTTACCTTCTTAATTCCCGAAACAATAACTCAGAATTTTAGTTTGTTTTAACCACCGTAGGTAGTCAAATCAAACTAATATGATGTTTGTGCCAAATTCAACGTAAAATTCCAGTTGAATGAAACTAGAATATGTTCGCGTTTACCAACCTTTCTTCTCAGTGATGTTTTACCGTAGTTGATTCAAGCATACATTAGTTAAACCAACTTGAAATGTATGATTATTACAATCATGCACATGGGTTGTCTAAAAATCAATGCAAACACTGAGAAAAAAGATTGGTAAACGCAAGCATTTTCTAGTTTCATTCAACCGGAATTTCACTCTTGAAACAACACATATTTCCATTTCTAAACAATCAACTAAATTTCTTCTTTAATTTCAAGAATATATTGGAATAAAATGCTAACATTGAAAAAGTGCACATTCACATTAATAGACATCTCTTAGTCTAAGAGAAATCTACAAATGTTAATGCGAGCCTTTTTACTATTTTCAGGTTTTATTTTTAATCAAAATATTAAATTTTCACCTATTGTTGAGTGATAGCGTCAGAGCATGCAGCTATGGAATCAGAGCATGCAGAAAATGGAATAACCCAAAAAAATAGTTTGTTTCAAACAAAATTTTCAGTTAGTATTTCTCCAAACAAAATATCAGTTTGATTCAAACTTCGCTTTGGTTAATTCAATCTAAAGTCTTTATTTCTTTCCCTGAGGCAATGCAACCTGTATTTGGTAATAATAAACTCTTTTCAAGGTGGAAACAACCAAAATATTAGTTTAAAACAACCCTAATTTTTGTTGTATTGTGGTAATACATTTAGGTAAAAACAACCGACCAGCTGTTTGTTTCAAAACAAAATCGTTGGTTTAAAACAACAAAACGGATTTTTAAAATTACTATTTTTTAAATTATCATATAATTTGGGATTGATTAATACCTGATTTTGATTTATATTTTTATTGTTTCAATTATAAAGCTCGATTCAAAGTAAATCTGGACGCACGTCTTAATACAACACTGCGTCCCTGGTGGTTGGAACAACAAACGTTTGACAGGCATTTGTTGATGTTTTTTTTTGGCTGTATTTTAATGAATGACGAAATATATGTCAAAATGGATTAACGTTTGAATTAAAAAAAATCGACTTTTTTCGGATGGTGATAAAAAAAGCTAAGACATATAATTGCTTTTGATAAAATTCCAATTGAAGGTAATTATTTAAGCTTACTTGCAAAAAAAGTTCGTTAACCGGAACATTCGCCATGGTGGACGAAAACATGCGTGTAGGCATGTTTTTGAGTTCTTTCTTCGTTTTGTTTCTCAATTCCTCCTCAGTTTTCGCGACGAAATTGTTGGAGTAGATCTTACGCTTCAGGTTGGCGCCGAAATTTTCGATGGGACGCAGCTGGAGAACATTGGGCGGGATCGCCGACTTGGGTACCACATCGATATTCAGCCGCTCCATCTCTTGCAACGATCGCTTCGAGTAGTGGGCCGACGCCAGATCCGACCAGAACACCGCGTCTTTGCCCTTATGGTATGTCTTGATGAACGACGCACCTTCCGGCAAGTATTTCGTACTATAAATTTCCCCGTTCACGGCCAGTCCGGAGCGAAAGAAGAGCGGCTTTGACATCCCATTCTCGCTGATTGTCAGCCACAGCAGCACCTCCTTGGGGAACTTGGTGTGTGAAATGAACTTCACCTCGGAGCTCACTTCCTTCGTGGGGGAAGTAAAATACGAAGTGCCCTGCCAGTCACTGCCATCCAGGGTGAGATAGGTCTCGTCGTCCATCACCACCGTCACGTCGCGATTTGCCGGGAAAATCGAGTTGACCATCTTATTCAGCCGCTGCCGCTGCGTCATTGCCTGCAGCTCCGAAACCAGTGGACGCGACTTCCGCTTCCTGACATGTATGTTCATGTTTGCCAGGTACTTTTTCACTATTTTGCCGGTTGAATCGACCTCCCGGCCAAGCGCACGCAGCGATGTACCCACTTTTCCCTCGGTCTTCCTCTTCAGTATCCTTTCGAGCTTCTTGTCGCTCAGGGTCGTCGGCCGTCCGGAACCGGGCTTTCTTTCGATGCTCTGATTGTTGTCTAATAGGGCCAAGATATTGTAGATGCCGGAACGGGCTTATCCGGCGTCCACAAAGTGCCGCACGATATTCGTTTTCGACGCGGCGGGCTGCCGTTCTTTGAACGCGCACACTTCTGAACGGAGTTGCTTCACTATTTTTGCCATCATGGTTAGAGTTCAACTGATAGAGCTGTCAAATTTTGTCTGCTGACTCATGGGTGACTATGATTGATGCTGCATGGGTAGTTTCTTCAGTGCGGGTGAAGGTAAACCCACGTACAATTGGCATTTTTTGTCTATTTTTTTAAATGCAAACGATACTCCGTGTGTTAAACAGAGAAAGTAGATGAAAGATTAAATTTCTATTAGCGCCCTACAGATGTGTTGCGAAAACAATGAGTGCAATCAATTCTGTTATTGGGAATCAATCGAAAATAGGTACAACGTAAAATGCACAGTGAGATTAGAATGCAGAATAATAGCATACAAAACTAAACAGCAGATCATTCTCAGGGGGTACCTGCCAGGCTCCAGGGGGTGCACGGCATCCCCGGCACTCCCGGTTGCTACACCAATGCCGTTTGATTTGGAGAAATGCTGGAAAAATAGTAGTACTGTGCAAGAAATGATAGGTGGAATGTTCCAAAAGTCATCCGAAAAGCTGAAGAATAGTTTTTCTTGTATTTTTTCCTTAAAAGCTTCATAAAAATGTATAAAAAAGAACGCATAGATATTTTGTACGCTATTTCCTCTCGGAAAAATCATCAACATTGTGCAATCAAATTCAAAATAAAACTGACTTTACTAGATTTTTTTGTGTTGTGTTTTTATACGGGGGACCGGGAAACCCTTTTTTTTTTTATACACTATTAAAAAAATTATTTTTTTTTTCGGGGGGTTTTTTTAAAAAAAGGAAAAAAAAGAAAAAAAAAAATTAAAAAAACATTTTTTGGGGGTGGTTTGTTGGGCCCTGTAGCATAATCGACCTAATAATATTAGCTACAAGTTACAAGTTACAAGTACTAATATTTTGCGTAGCATAATACCTCCCAATTTCACTAATAATACAAGCACTTGTATTATTAGTAACGCATGAACTACAAGTGAATAGATTCATTCATCTGTCAAAAATCGAAGAAAATTTACCGCGAAACGTTATTGTTATTGTTTATATTCTACACGTTGCAGCGCTGAACGTTTGTACAATGTCTGCTAATAAGGGCAATAAACGTGAGGAGCAGCGGAAAATAAAACTTTGCGTTTTAGATAGCATTCGAGAACAAAAAGAGGTGCTGTTTGGACCATTTTCAGCAACGCTAACGAAGGAAAAGCGTAACAAAGCGTGGACGAGTATTGGTGAATATGCTAAATCTATCGGTGCTTTGCCCAATGGCAAAGACTCTTTGTACGTACGGGATGTTTGGTGGCCAAATGTCCGAAAAATGTCGATGGTGTGTATTAAATTTGATTGACTATAAAATAATCATAACCGATGTCTCAAATTTAGGAAAAACGGGACAATTCCAGAAGAACAGGTACCGGTGGTGGACCTGAGGCTAGGACGAACGATGTTGATATCCTTGTTTACGACATACTCGGCAAAGAATCGCCAGTGTTGGAGGGATTAGCAATTCCGGAAAGTTTGGAGGAATCAGCGGAGGAGGAATGTTATCAACAAGTCATCCAGCCTAGTACGTCAAAAGCCTCGAAAGAAGTTCCTGAATCTCACACTGACGATAAAGTTCACCAACCTAGCTCTAAGAAAAGAAAGCGCAATGTTTCAGAAGTATCAGCTACCAATGGTCTATCAGAAAATGCGGATCTAATCAGTTTGAAATTGCAGCTGACAATAGACATTCTTGAGAAAGAGCGAGAGTTGAAAGCACTCGAAGTAGAGAAAATGTCAAAGGAAAGTTATTTATTGAGCTTAAAAATTTATAATTTTGAGCTCAAGCATGGTTTGCCAAGATCAAAGTTTACAGAGAACTTGGGAATCCGAGAAGCAAGCGAGATGAATTTGGATGAACCTACTGATGTTGAGTATCTCTTACCATGTTCTGTCAATAATGGTCAAAGTGACGAAGAGTTTGATGACATTTAGTTTGTTCTATTTATAATCCAGTTTTTCCTAAATAAATACTGCCATAAGCGTAAGAAAGAAAATTAGAGCGGGAATAGATAATAAAAAAAAAGATTAAAAAATAGTGCACAAAATTGTCAAGTCCATGTATTTTTCAAATTTTGATATCGATTACTACATATATTATTATTATAAGAAACTCTAAAGGTTTTGTTTAGCACATTGATTGAATAATTTGTATTTGTCGTCTTTGAGCATTAACATCTGTGTTAACTTCATTCAATCCAGAATCAATCTCCTCATTATGAAAAGGAATATTTTCTAAGTCGATTTCATCCTCTTCATTTTGCCGCGCTATGTTGCACAATGTCACACAACACTTAAATATTTGACCTGCAAAATGAGGATTTACTCTAAGATGGTTGAGGCACGGAAACTTTTCTTTTAATAGTCCCAGTGCCCGCTCAACTGTTTGTCTTGTTGATTTCAGTCTGCTGTTATAATTACGCTCACCATCATTTGTTAGATCGTTGTGCAGTGGTTTCATTAACCAGACTTTTAATGGATATGCCGAATCTCCTAATATGACTCCATTGGGAAAAATATTGCTTTCCTCCATACGCCGAAATAAACTGCTTCTACGTAACACTCTAGCGTCATGCACACTTTCAGGCCAATTAGCACTGACGTAAAAGAACTCCAAATTTGGTCCACAAACCACCATGCAATTAATGGAGTGAGAACCCTTCCTGTCAACGAACGCTTCTTCATTTATTGTAGGTGCATCGATTGGAATCAAGGATCCATCTATTACTCCTATCACGCTGGGGAACCTAGCCATTCTGTAAAATTGTTCCACTACACCTGAAATGTTGGACGGCCAACAAACTGTGCTCTGGAATAATCTTCTGTTGATTGCAGAAACCACGCGTTGTATTGTCCTTCCTACAGTTGATTTGTGAATTCCATGAGTAAGTCCGGTACCGTGATACTGGTTTCCTTGACCCAGCCAGTGCAATGTAACACACAATTGTTGGAAAGGCTGCAGGGCTCCTCCACGATTAGTAAGCTGAATATCAGGGCCGATTACTCGAAGTATTTGCTCCACTTTTGCAGGTGACATCCGGAAATACTCGTAAAAATCAGCTGCATATTGGAAACTGAAATTTATTCGTGGAGCGTAATATTTCACCCTACGACACCTCCGTGTTTCCCTCGAACTACTTTCTTCATCGTCTGAGTCACTTAGAATGTTGAAACGGTACATTGCTGCTTTACAAATAACAAATTGAAAACAAATCCGAACTTGTAAATTATGTTACAAGAAGTTCTCCACTTGAAGAAAAAGTACAAATGAAAGCTAATAATTTGTTGTCATATTTTGTTTATGCAACGAACGCTTGTAAATTCTACTAATAATATTAGTTCAATTAGCTTGTAATATTAGACTTGTAGTTTTGTACTTGTAGAATTTTTATGCAACAGAAATATACAAGTTACAAGTTACAAGACTAATATTATTAGTAAGATTTTGATTATGCTACAGGGCCCAGGAGGCAATTATACACGAAATTTTTATTTTCGTTCCCCGACTTAATAAAAACAGAAATCACGCCACGTGAAAAATTCAAAATTTCTAAGGGGGGGGGTTGCAAAAAATCAAACATACCCCGGGCCTAATGGCCGGGAACACACACCCAAAGACCAGCGTGGTACCCCTTAGGTCTAGCACGGGTTTTGCGGTACTGAATAAAATTATGGGCGGGGCACAACCCCGGTGGAGACTCCGTAACAGTGTTGGAACGCGGGGGACAGTGAGAACGCACGGGGACACCACACATGAGCACAAACAATATACAGGAGACAGGGCGGCCGACAGCTGCACTACACGAGAAAACACCAGCCCCGACCAAACAAACAGAAGGGGGAAGAGGGGAGGGAGGGGGGAAAATCACAGTATGTGTTCTACGTGTAAAAACCTTCTGCACCACAGACAAGTAATGAGGTTGTTTAACTAACTCATTTAAAATGAGCGCTCTATAAATGAAGATGTCAACAAAGCAGAAGGTGTTTATCGGCATTTTACAGTACATGACGAGAAAAATATTTGCTCGTGGTCAGTTGCTGTGATAATTTAAGGAACATATTCAATGATCGTTGGCCCAGCCCGTGTAATCATGGTGAAATAGGATTGTTTTAATTTCGAAGAAAATTGTCATTCAATCCAGTTTATCGCTTGATGTTTCAGGTTGGCAAGGGTGAAACATCTGGATATTTTGCATTACACACCTATTTCAGAAATGTCCTGCTAATTGTTGATTCGCCATCACACTAGCTGTAGCGTTTCAGCTTGTGAATTCGATTTCGCATGGTTCCATAGTGTTTCGTACTTTTAAATTTATTAACACATTTGGTCAGTCCAATTCTAATGAGGGAACGTGTTTATTTACTGAGGCTGGTCAATGGACTAGTTAGAAGATCTATCATGTTTTCGCTGAATACATGAGCTTAGAAACTGAATGATTTCAGTCTTACAAATGTTTAACACAAACATATACTCCTCCAGATATTTTTAGCCTGTCCATTGTCAATGAGGGGAGAAAACTAATATTTCCTTAAGGCTAACGCTTTGTTTTGACATACAGTGACGTAGCGTTTCCATTCCTATTTATGGCTTTAAAAATAGGATTTGATTCCAAGTGACTGAACGTGATCCGATTGAGTATCGCAAACTTCACGGGTAGGCGTTAATTGAAATATTTGATTTACTATCACTGCGGAGAAGATTTCCTTTTTAAAGTCACAGCCGAGAGGCGTCAGTTAATCTGCGAATCGAGCAGAGATAAGAAGCCTCAAGTTAGATACCGCCAGAGACAGATTTACATTTTTTTTTACTTATTGAATTATTGCCGAAAATGTCTGAAATTGAGGTAATTTGATTTTCTTTTCAACGGTTTTCATTATTATTCAATAAATTTTCGTAATCCTCCAGGTTTTCAATGATTCGATCCAGTTTGTGTGCGATTTGTGCTCGTTGAGGTATTCTACGTTTGAGATCCTGATGACTCACAACCGAATCAAACACTACCACTCGATACGGTTTCGATGTGGGTTGTGCAACGAGGCTTTCATGAACGAGGATGACCTGCACTGTCATTTCATCCTGACGCACCGGGTGGACCCATACAATTTGGAATACAATCAGATGATTCAGCACAAGAAGCCTCTACATGAAACGGTGTTGTCGGATGCCGAACGGAAAACAATTATGTCCCGCTGTGATACCCTGGATGCCTTCGGTGATGACGAGGATGATGATGATGATGATGACGAAGAGGGTGGGCTGATGTTCGGCCATACATGTGGTTCTGACTCGGATTACGACGATGATGATGAACCGGAGCTTAACTATAACGAACTGTTCAAGAAGCGGAAACAAAGTGCTATGACTCAGGAAGAGATCATGGAGCTGGCCGATGTGTTTAAGAAACCAGCCGAGGCTATGTGCATATCCAAATTGCATTTCTAGAGAAGTGCTGGCGGAGCATACAGAGGAAGATATCATAAGTATAGGTGATAATTTTTTTGATCTGTTTCGATTCGCAGATTTGGCAACATGTTTGCGTGAATACCGTTTTACATGTACAGTGTGTTATGATTGATACGGTTAAGGCTGACATCATTCGTTCGAGTTTAAGTGTTAATTTAATCAATAAACATGTTTATAAGATTTTTCATATTGAAAAATAAACAGTAACATGTCTGTTGCTATCTGACGTGAAATAACAAAAATGGTGCTGATGCTTCACGGTTCTTTGTGAAGTTGTGATATTGATTAAAATGTATTAGAAAAACATGCAATGGCATATGATTACAGTAAATTACGAATAAGTGTTGAACTTTGAAACAGTGTACCAAGCAGTAGTTAAGCAGTTTTTTCGTTACTGTCTACCAGCGCATTCGAAATTAATCCAGCACACTTCTTAAGCCCAACATATTGTCTAGGTAAAGAAAACAATTTGGAGTTCACCACAGTGCCTTTGGGCACCAAGGACGCTTTTTTTTCTTCGGTCGGTGTTTTTTGTTTCGGGTTGGGGGTGGGGGAGGGGGTGTGGGTAAAAAAAAAAAAAAAATAAAAAAATAATTTTTTATGGTGGAAAAATATTATATTTTTTTAAATTTTTTTTTTTTTTTTAATGTTGTGTAATAAAGGTTTTTATGTTTTTGTTTAAGGGGGGGAAATGGGGGTGTGTTGGTGTTTGTTTGTTTTTTTGTGTTTGGTTTTTATTAATATATTAATTAATATAATAGATTATAATAATAATAAAATATTAATTAGGTTGAGGAGGTGGGTTGGGGTTGGTTTTTTTTTTTTTTTTTTATTTATTAGAAAAAAAAAAAAGGAGAGATCGCAGCAAGCCGTGCTTTGAAAATGACGTGTTTTGCTTTTGCTGCGTCGTTTTCGCGGAAATAAAATTAAAAGACATTCTTTCATTCAACTAAAAGAAATGGTGAAATTATAGTTTTTCCAAGTGCTTTGCGTAGGACGTTGTGAATGGAATCCCTCTCATAGTGTTGTATAGTCATGTTTCTTGAGATGGATTGTTTTTTTTTCCATTTTTTGTGTTTTTAGTGACCCGCTCCCGCATCCGGAGGAGCTTTCCATCATCAGATAAGGAACATTGGTGAGGTCGTTTTATATTATCATAAATATACCTTAACTATATACACGCCAGGATCAAGAATTTCCATTTTTGATTTTGGAAGTGTGAAAACTCTTCACATATCCATTTGATGTGTGAAGATTTTCATGCGGGGCTTATTGTATATGAAGATGACCTCAGAATGTACGTGTATGAACAGGCATTCTTGAAATGGGTCGTTGGATTTTCAATAGAGCTGTCACCTTCAATCTCCATGGCTAAAAATGTTTGCACATCGTGATAACATATAAATCAACGAGGAAATGCAGACAAGTTTCTTCCATAAAAGCACTGCCGGTCAGTGGGAGATTGATTGTTAACACACACACACACACACACACACACACACACACACACACACACACACACACACACACACACACACACACACACACACACACACACACACACACACACACACACACACACACACACACACACACACACACACACACACACACACACACACACACACACACAAAAAAAAAAAAAAAAATATTTGTAAAAAATAAAAAATAATATTAATTTTTTTTATTTAAAATTAATAATTTTAATTTTATTTTTTTTTATTTATAATTTATTAATTAATTTTTTTTTTATTTTTTATATTTATATTTGATTTTTTATTATATTTTTTTTTTATTATTAAATTTAAAATGACATTGTACGTGAAGGAATCAGGCATGGGAATTGTCGCGTTAGTCATTGACTAACGACAGTCAGTTCATGAAAATGTCATGTCAGACAACATTTTCTAATCAAACGATAAGATTGCTATAGGTGCAATCGAGTAATAAAATTTACCATGACGTTCCCTAATTCCAATCAGTGCCTTATTCCATTCACGTGATACAGAACATCAGATTTAAAGATTACTCGATGGACTTATTTCGATTATTCCATGAAATTTTGCCACGCATAGCAACGCAAGTTAGAGTAAATATTGTTTGTCGTCTAATGAGCCGCCATATTTGTTGTTTACCTTAGAGAATTGACAAACAATCTGGCTTGCAGTTTTTAAGCGATTTTGATTGCAAATAGAGGAAACAATAAGTGGCAAAGCATCTGATCTGGACAATACAGTTGTTTTTGTATAGTTAACGTAGTTTTTCAAATATTTAATGACCAATTTCATCAACTATCACTTAAAATAAACATGAATGGAATTAGGGTGCACTAATTTTTACTTGTGAGCATTTCCACCCCAAATAGCACATCGGAATTGGCGTGACCATCTCCGATTGGAATAAAACGTTGCACATTTATTGAATTCTGCTTTAGAAGGCATTTGCTATTGAAATAAATGAATTATGCTAGACTAACGTTTCATAAGTGCGTATGCAAAATTTGGACATTTTTTTTTTTTCAAAAATTCATAACTTTGTAACGCTTCATTGGATCATTCTACTGTCTTAGATAAAGTTGTAAGAAATTAAATGTTCTGTTAGGAAAAAAATATACTTGAAGAAAAAAACATAGTCAATTCATGATAGATAACAAGAAATATTCATTTTCTCAAATGACTGTCCCTCAAATATTTGTCATTATTTTTTTTTTTAAAGAAGTTATGCCCTAAAAGCTGGTGAAAAGTTTTTGACAGATACTTCTTTGTAATTGTTTGATCTTTCTCAATTTTCACTGTTTTTAGTAAAAATACATTAAAAAAAAGATTCTACGCGCCTATTTGATTAATGTAACTTAAGCAATTAATTTTCCTAAAATCATCCGTTGTCAAGTTATTGCGAATTTAATGAAAAAGTAATACTTCCTCAATATTTTTGGTCTTTTTCTAAAGTTAGTTAGTCTAAAGTTGATATTTAGCAACAATATGTATATTCGAAAATTGGTAAAAAAAAAAAATTTCATGCTCAAAACCGGGGACTCCCAGACTGACCTGTTTCTTTAAAAAAAATCAAGTTGTTATTGTCGATAATGTATGTGTATCAGATAAACTGGGGGAGAAATGGAACGATACTTGATACTTATAATGTATCAGATTGTATTGTAATTTAAAGATTTTTTTTATTTGATTTCATTGGATTTGATTTCGTTTTCCTTAAACTAACTTATCACTAGTTAACTAACGTTAGCTTTTGGGACCGATTACCCGCGAAGTACTCGAGATTAGTTACACACTCACGCAAAGGCCGCTCACACCAAAATCCGGACATACAAAACAATATTTTAGAAAACAACAGCATGTTTTTGATTTATATTATTTATTTCGTTTTATAGATAAATGTGATACTCAACACAATTGCACATAAGGAGTGTATCGAAAAGTAGTTATAAACATTCGATGCGTTATTACGCATAAACTACTGTATATATTTTTAGCGTGTAAGCGCCATTTGCTTTGTTTACATGTCAAAAATGATTATTCGGTTCATTCATTTCCGTTGATAAAGTTGTATTCAAAATGTCGCGAATTGAATTTGAGACTAAAAAGAAAATTCTGCACACTTGGTGCACCGAAAAGGGTGTTACTTACAACCAGATTGCGAAAAGAGTAAATGTTCACCCGGCAAGTGTAAAACGCATCATCGAAAAGTTTGGTAAGGAGTGCTCCCTCAAGGATTTACCAAGAAGTGGCCGGAAACCCGGCTCCAGCAACCCCGATTTGGACCAAAAAATTGTGGATTATATTCAACGGAACAAATCTGCCTCTACTCGCGATCTAGCCAAGAAGTTCAGGACCAGCATCGGAATGATTCAACGAATCAAGCGCAGGAATGACTTGAAGACGTACAAAAAGCAGAAAGTGCCCAAACAAACTCCGGAACAAAAGTCTCGTGCCAAAACCAGGGCTCGAAAGCTGTACAGCTGCATTTTGGACAATGTCGACCAGTGCATTTTGATGGATGACGAAACATACGTTAAAGAAGATTCAAGAACGCTACCGGGGCCGCAGTTTTATACTAAATCTGTTGGGGAACGTGTGCCAACCGCAGATACGACTGTTGCGATGGAGAAATTCGGTCAGAAGGTGCTCATTTGGCAAGCTATTTGCACATGTGGCTTGCGTTCTTCAATTTTCTATACAAAAGGAACTATAAATGCTGAGATTTATCAAAAGGAATGTTTGAAGAACAGGTTGCTACCATTGTATAGAAAGCACCAGTCCCCTCCTCTCTTCTGGCCAGATTTGGCATCGGCACATTACGCCAAATCCACTCTACAGTGGCTGACGGAGAATAACATCAAGTTCGTAGAAAAAGACATCAACCCACCAAACTGTCCCCAGTTGCGACCGATCGAACGCTATTGGGCAATAGTCAAGCGTATATTTAAGAAGGATGGTACAGTGTCCCAAAACATGACCGATTTTAAGAAAAATTGGGCAGCGGCATCCAGGAAGTGCACAAAGGTCACTGTGCAGAATTTGATGGCAGGTGTCAAATCAAAGGTACGGGCATTCTACAGAAATGAACATGATGACTAGTTTTTCCGTTTGGATCTTTTGTAAACATGTTAAGCTATAATAAACTGAAATAGTATGTTAATTTTAACCATGTTTTCATGCCTATTTTATTATTTGGAAGTTTATAACTACTTTTCGATACACTCCTTAGATTTATATGGATTTATTCCCATAAGCTGTTGCGCGCACTTTCTTATTCACTCCTTTCATCAATATTTGGGGGGTGTCTTTGTATTTTCTTCGAATCAGTAAGCCACTTAGAACGAATTTCTTGGATCGTTGATTCCTCTCCACCAAGCTTTTTGAGGTTTCCCTTGACCATTGACCAGTATGTTTCAATCGGATGGAGCTGTGGACAATTTGGTGGGTTACAATCCTTGGGAACGTAAGTAACGTTATTTTGCTCATACCAAGTGATTGTATCTTTAGCGTAATGACAGCTGGCCAAATCTGGCCAGAACAAGGATTGAGTCGCATGTTTTCTCGGGAGAGCCGCTTTTTGAGGCATTCTTGCCGATAAATCTCAGCGTTAACGGTACCTGTGGTTACGAAAATCTGATATTTTAGCCCATAGGAACATTGCTTGCCAGACCAGATATTTTTCAGGGAATTTGGTTTTATCTTTCCGTTTCAGATGTTCGGGGGCATCTTTCCGGCTAGTTGCAGTGTAAAATTCCGTTCCCGAGAGATATTTGAATTTTTCGAAGCAGTATGTTTCGTCATCAATGACAACACAATGGCATTTTGTGAGAAATTGTTCATAAAGCCTTCTGGAGCGTGTCTTTACCGATTTTTGTTACTAGAAAATGAGAAGAATGATTAGTAATTTCCATTTAATTTGTGTTGCTTTGTCCATGTTCCCTTTCGACAGTAAGACCCTCTTTATAATGTTAAATCACATCTGCAACAGTTGATTCTGGCACATTTAATGATTTTGCGATGAATCGAACAGTAGAATTGGGATTTTACAAATATTTGTGCAAGATAGATTTCCTGCGTGCTAGTTCAGACGGCGCCATCTTGAATACAGAATGCGCTTTTGTAAACTAGGTGTGTGATTTACGTTTGTCTATGTATTGGTTATGTACATAACAAGTTTCATTCCATTTCGTAGTGATTTGACTATGAAACAGGATAAATGTTTTGTCCGGATTTTGGTGTGAACGGCCTTTAGATTCATGCAAACTCAAGCACTCCTAATCATCCATGCATACACTCATACTATTAGACAAGGAAGGGAACGTAATCTAACTTAACCTAATTACGAGAAAATGCGCGACATCCTATAGGTTCTGAAACTGCCAGAAACCACAACGTTGTCTACAGTGCAGGATAGAACACAAAACTGACAAGTTTAAAACGCACCCGACAGAATAACATTCAAGCCATACTAAAGGCCGTTTCAGTAATGGCTGGCCCACAATTGATACGTTGCGGATGCGTTTGCGTTAATTTGCCAGTTTTCCCATAGGTTTTCTGTCAAATTTACGTCAACGCATCCGCAACGTATCAATTGTGGGTGACCCTTAAGTATTAGTAGTTAGTCGTTAGTATACATCCTTGCCTCACCCCAGCTACAACCCGGATGTGATCAGAGAAGACCCCGCTGTACAAAACCCTGCATGAAAAGGCCTCGCACTGAGCTTCGATGGGGCCGACGTGTTTTTTTCAGGGATTCCCTTGCGTCTTAGGGCGCTCCACAAATTCTCGCGATTGAGTCGGTCGTAAGCTTTTTCGTAATAAATGACCATCAAATAAAGGGACCCTTGGAATTCATTAATCTGCTCCAGAATTATACGAAGCGTGATAATATGGTCCACACAGGATCTTCCGACATGGAATCCAGCCTGCTGCCGCTGGGGAGTCGCATCGATCTTCTCCTGAATCCGTGTTAATGCTGCGCCAGCTTTCGCACACGTTAGGTCACCCTTTTGGGAACCTTTACTAATATACACTGCATCCAGTCGGCTGGGAAAGTTGCGGTGTCCCAGATATTGTGAAATAAATGATGCAACAGGGGTCAGCTTTGAGTATCTCGGCCCTGAGTCTCCGTTCGACTTCATGTTTTGGATGGCTGTTTTAATCTCTTGCAATGATTGGGCTTCGGATCATGCCGAGGTGTTGATGGCCTGACTGGCACTTGCAAAAGTAGTTCAAAGTGCTCGAACCAGCGGTCAGTTGGGTCGGTTAGTAGCTGACCAGTCGTGTCTTTTACAGGCATCTTCGCATTCATCTTTGTCTCGCTTAGGCGCCGTGAGATATCGTCGAGGAGGAGAATGTCCCCGATTGTTGCGGCTTTCTCGCCTTCGTCGGCCAGAGAGTCAACCCAAGCTCGCTTGTCTTGTCGCATCACTTCCTTTCCAGAGCCTAGTATCGTTGACGGGCTAACTCGTGACGACAAGGATCGAGATTATCAATTTTTCTCATATCTTCCTGAACCTTCATTAAATGTGGCTGTTGATAATGTATCAGTTAACGAAATTTTGCTTTCTTTAATCACATTAGACGCTTCTGAAGGAGCTGGTCCTGACGGATTACCGCCAGTATTTTTGAAAACATTATCAAAGGAATTAGTGAAACCCTTGTTTTGGGTGTTTAATTCATCTCTAAAAACTGGCATATTTCCCCTCATTTGGAAGGAATCGTACTTGGTTCTGATCTTCAAAAGTGGAACACAACGAGTAAGATTTGAAGGAAAGCTATCATCGGTTGTGAATGTTACATTGGGAGTACCACAGGGATCCCATCTGGGTCCTTTACTATTTATTTTGTTTGTCAATGATGTTGAATATATTTTACGCCATTTAAATGTTTTGATATATGCAGACGACATGAAACTTTTCATGGAAATACGTAAATCATCTGACATTGAAGTTTTCCAAAGAGAAGTTGATAATTTCCATATTTGGTGTACAAAAAGCTTGCTAGAGATAAACATAAAAAAGTGCATCTCAGTCTCATTCACTAAAAAGCGCAATGTAAGGCAAGACACCGTCACTATAGGTCAACAAACTGTTGAAAGATGCAATCAAGTTAGAGATTTGGGAGTCAATCTTGATTCCGAGCTCACTTTTGTAGAACACTATAACAATATAATTTACAAGGCAAGTAATATGGTCGGATTCATCAAAAGGTTTAGTTTTCATTTCAATGATCCCTGTACAATAAAAACGTTGTATGTAACATATGTTTGGCCCCTTCTTGAATACTGCAGCGTGGTTTGGGATCCATATCAGAATACACATAGAGACCGTATTGAATCAGTACAGAAACAGTTTTTATTGTATGCTTTGCGAAAGTTAGGATGGAACTCTTTTTGGTTACCTTCTTATGAATCTCGATGTATGTTAATTAAAATAGATGGTCTTGAAAAAAGACGTGAGTTTGCAATTCTATAATTTATAAACGATGTTATTGGGCAAAGAGTAAATGACGCAGAAATTTTAGGGTAGCTCAACTTCTACGCTCCCACCCGTTACTTAAGAAGCAGGCATTTATTCTACATAAATAATCAAAGAACTAACTATGCCCAAAATGGACCCATAAATATGATGATGTCTTGCTATAATAAATACTGCACCACAATTGATATAACAATGAATAAAAATCAACTAAAAAAAGTATTTTTCTCACAATATCTGTAAGAGTAGAATTAAGACAAGAATTTAAAACCGGTCTACATACACTGATAGGCAAAATAAAGTGCCCACCTCTTGGTTTTTTCAATTTCTCTCATTAACTTGGTTCATATTAAAGTAAACACACTGTTTTTTTTTATTTTCTTATTTTTTATATTGTTTTTAAGTTTCACTTATGGAATACTGAAAAAAAAGGAGTTTTACTTAAAGAAAAAAAAATCAATTTGTGTTGAAAAAAAAAACAGTGACAAAATAAAGTGCCCACTTCAAAAATCGATGTTTTCGATAAGTTTCCATTGGAAGACCCCTCGATTGTTTATGTTTTGATATTTTGACATGTTTTGAAGCAAACGGCTCAACCTGGTGCATTTGTATACGTCATCAATTGAAAAAAATGGAGAACGCAGTGCTTTCGAAAGCAATTCCCTTGTGTATCTGAAAATTGGTCGTTCGTGATGTGCAAAACGGTGAATCGCACCGGGCTGTCGCTAAGAAGTACAGTATCAGAAAGGCAGCGGTTGGCAAAATTCTTCTGAAGCTTAAAACGTTTGGATCAGTGGTGGATCGCCCTGGCAGAGGCAGGAAGCGGAAAACGGATGCGAGAACGGACACCAAGATCATGCGCGAAGTCAAGAAGAACCCGAAGGTAACTGTCCGCGAGATCCAGGAAACCCTTCAGTTATCAGTTTCCGGTCGAACTGTTCGTCGCCGTCTCGTAGCACAGGGGTTGAACAGCAAACTTGGCCGGAAGCGCCCATTTATCAGCAAGGCAAACAAAGCCAAACGGCTTAAGTTTGCTAAGGAGTATGCTGATAAGCCCCTAGACTTCTGAAAAACGGTTCTCTGGACGGACGAATCAAAATTCGAGCTGTTTAACCGAAACCGGCGGGTTCGTGTTTGGTGCAGATCGGGAGAGGAGCTTCAGGGGCGCCACATCCAAGGCACGATGAAGCATGGAGGAGGAAATGTGATGGTCTGGGGGTGTTTTTCGTGGGGTGGAGTGGGAAGCATTGTGAAAATCGACGGGATAATGACGGCAGATTCTTACATCAACATCCTGCGAGAAAATCTGGAGGTTTCGCTGATCCAGACGGGCCTTGAAGAGAAGTTCGTATTCCAGCAGGACAACGACCCGAAGCATACTGCCAAGAAGACCAAGTCTTTCTTCCGGTCTTGTCGGATCAAACCGCTGGAATGGCCTCCACAAAGCCCGGACCTCAATCCCATCGAGAATTTGTGGGCGATTCTCGATGCCAGGGTTGACAAAACTGGTGTTACCAATAAAAATAACTATTTTGAAGCCCTGGAGCGCGCCTGGGAAGAGCTAGATCCACAGCACCTAAAGAACCTGGTCGAGAGCATGTTGAAGCGCCTGCAGGAGGTCCTGAAGGCCAAAGGAGGATACATCAATTATTGAAATGCTGTTATTTTACTTTAATTTATGTTTTCTGTAGCCTAAATTAAGTGGGCACTTTATTTTGTCACTGTTTTTTTTTTCAACACAAATTGATTTTTTTTTTCTTTAAGTAAAACTGCTTTTTTTCAGTATTCCTTAAGTGAAACTTAAAAAGAATATAAAAAATAAGATAATAAAAAAAATACAGTGTGTTAACTTTAATTTGAACCAAGTAAATGAAAGAAATTGAAAAAACGATGAGGTGGGCACTTTATTTTGCCTATCAGTGTATGTATATGATTGACGACAAATAAAAAGTAAAAAGTAAAACTTTGGCTCCTCTGTTATTTGATCGCTCTATCACGGCTTTGGTTTCTCTTCGCGCCTCTATCTTCAGGCCCGTCCCCTTCCTTGTCATTTGTCACTTGCCTCTTTCTATCACCACTAGATTTAAAATAAAAAGCAGTCTACTGCGCTTTTTTTCATTGATCGCATCACTTACCACAGTACATCCATGATCTAAAAATAACCTGCCTCACTAACACAACTATCCTCCCCTTGGCAATTGTAGAGACGCAGTGGTGATCACGGTCTCTAATAACAACAATTCTAGGTTTTTTTTTCATTAGGGCGAATCTACAATTGAGAGACTCTCTCCGGGCTCGCTCTCTTTCATTCATAAATCAATCACCTTTACGTTTTTCATTCTACTATTTGTAGAGTATGCTAGCCAGCACTGTTGTGTTTCGATCTGTACTAAAGAATGCCTCGAAAGTTTTATAATGGCGCTGTAATGAATGAAAGAGAGCGAGTCCGGAGAGAATCTCTCAATTGTAGATTCGCCCTAATGAAAAAAAAACCCTAGAATTGTCAAACTAATCATCCTTCCCCCCTCCGCAAAAGACCATTAGGACGTGGCTGGCGCCGGTACTGATCTATAAATAGAATGGGTGAACTTGTTTATTGGAGATGTTATTCTTCTCCCCAGCTCCTTTTTTGTGGTTTTCTGTTGAATTTCACTTGTTTTGGGGAGGGGGGGAGTAGCAACTACGATTGTGGGGTGTTTTTGAAAAAAAAAATTTGTTGGGTTTCAAAAAAAAGTGTTGTGAAAAATATTTTTGATGTTTTTCGTCGGCTGTTGTTCAAAATTTGTAAAATGTTGTGAAATGTTGGTATTTATGTGGGGGTTCGGGGGGGGGGGAGACCATACAATAAAAAAAAAAAAAGATCGTTAAAAAGTACCGATAATCGCTCAAATGTGCACATACCTAAATTATGCGTAAACACAGATTACCTAATATTGGGTAATAGTATTGAAGGAAGATAAACGTCAAATAATACCGATTTTTTATCGTTACTTTTAACTCAAAATTGGGTATTTTTTTGTAGTTTTGTTTTACAGAATGCTTCTAAAAAGACATGCAAATTAACAAGTTATCCATTCGGATTAGTTTTACAAATTCTGCACGCAAGGAGAAACAAATGTTCAAATGTATGACAGATTTTATTTTGTATTAAAATAAAGTATCAATAAAGAGCATGGATGAATGTTCTAAAGCTAAAATTAGATTTAGCATCGTAGAATC
Source organism: Aedes koreicus (assembly GCA_024533555.2). Classification (NCBI taxonomy): domain Eukaryota; kingdom Metazoa; phylum Arthropoda; class Insecta; order Diptera; family Culicidae; genus Aedes; species Aedes koreicus. The sequence continues at coordinate 474,194 of JAHHFK020002116.1, forward strand.
TAGAACTGAAATTGATAATTACTTTCTGTATGGAATTGGTCAGTATTGTCATTATGGACGATTTTCTGCTCTTTTAATCACTAATTACTGTGCTTAAACAGCTCGAAAAATAATTTTGCAAGAGCGCCATCGACGACGTTTAACCTCAATTTTGCATTATAAACCTGGATTCCTCCACTACAGAAATATTTTCTCAGCATCGACCCAATCTTGATGCCGAATTGCACCGTTCTGCACCAAATTCTCGTTGGTCCACAAGGATCCGTAGGAGCTAGAATAAAAAAAAAGAATGCAAAAGTTATTGCTTTAAAGATTTGGACATGAGTAAACAATTTATTGAGAGATTAACAAGATAGCTAATTACGTTTTCACTTGGAAAAATATGGTAACCGCTTTGCTTTAGTGACGTGAACTTTATTTAATTTTAGGCTAATAATAACGCCCAAGTAACAATTTTTGTTTTATTCCAGCCGTATAGCACTCCTCCCGGCTTTGTTGATAAAACTACATTCAAAACTGTTTTGTCTACCAACACCTCCTCTATGCTTCTTTAAAGCCAAAATTTGTACAAAATGACGGTTGTGAAAACAAGTTAATAAAACCTTTATAAGAACATAAAGATTTGGACAATGTTCTAGTGAAAGATGTTATGACCACTTGAGAACCTTCATAAAACCTATTGGCTGCCATTAAAACCAGAATGTGGCCTGTCAAACTTCACTGTGAAATTGAGGTTGGTGTTTGTTGTTATGCTTTTTTCGATTCTCTGCTCTTCTGATTCATTCAGCAGTAAAAAAAGGTCTAGTTTGGCGGGAAATTTTGTTTGATAGCTAAATATCCAAAACAAATTGTGTTTTCTACAGCGTATTATGCTCCAAATTATATGCGCAATTATTTGTATGGTGAATATTCGCACGATAAGCGCCAAAAATTAATGCGCCTCGGAAATTAATTTACAACAACGTAAATCAAATTAAAACAAATATATTCGATAAATTAATCATGAATTTCCTGAAAAGTGCTTGCAATTGGATGAGATTATTTTAAAGAATGCCGAAATTAGTCTCTGATCTACAGTCTATTTGCATACCATTGAAAATTTGATGCATTTATTTTTCCGCATTTCAATTATTTCTTATATTTCAATATGGCGATTGGAAAAAAATCACAGTTTTGCCATAAAGCCAATTTTTCTTCAAAATGACTATAATAAAACTATTTGGTCTTATGGTGACTTCCTTCAATGCCAATTTGCCGTTTAATGCATTTACTGGAGGAAAAATGGTTTTAAAATGCTTTTTCAACTGACCATAATAAGATAAAATCATGAGTCCTAAAACGGCATTTCAATACAGCATTTTACGAGTTCATAAAGTCGAAATAAAACCTTTGATAGTATGTAAATAGAATTTGAGAAACGAGGTTTTAAGATGGCAAAGGGTAATAGCACCCTTCTTTTTGCGGAAATGCTCCTTAAACTTTGGAAAAACGCTCCTTAGATGCAATCAGAGGTATTAACCTTCTGGTTAGCGCTTGCCGGATGTTTTGACGGGTCTTAAGTTTTTTCAAGATTGTATAGTTTTGACGGGTCTTAAGTTTCTGAATTTAAGAGCCGTCAAAACGAAATTAAGACCCTTCAAAATGAAATTAAGACTCTTCAAAATGAAATTAAGACTCGCCAAAATGAAATTTAAACCCGTCAAAACTACCTAGAAGATTGCGGAGCGAAGCTCCGCTATACAATCTTGAAGAAACTTAAGACCCGTCAAAACAACCGGCAAGCGCTAACCAGAAGGTTAATACTTCCGATAGCATTATACCGGGCAAACGCATCTAAGGAGCATTTTTCCAAAGTTTAAGGAGCATTTCCCCAAAAAGAAGGGTGCATTTACCCTGCTGCCGTTTTAAGATTGTTATAAACAAGCTGTCATAAACCTGGTTAAAATATGAAACCTATTGGCACCTCTTAATATAACCATAATAAAACCAAATTGATTTCAAGTGGCTTTCATAAAACTTGAATGAAACTTAATAAAGCAGGATGGAGTTAGCAATGTTACTTGGGACGTCCAATATTGGTAAGTGAACATTACCCAAATGTCAGTAAACATTACTGTTTATTATCGTTTAATTTTACCGATATTTTGGGCATTGTCAACAATACCTTATTTTAGGTAAAATAAATATCTAATTTTATTTATTCTAATCTTAGCGTGTGGTTTTATGCTTTGGAGAAAGGCCAAAAATACGATGCAGTGCAACAATCTTTTCCGAACAAGCAACTCGACAATTTTGAAACACGAACCCTCAAACGGATATTGGCTAGACACGATTACAGCAAGTTCTAATTACACAAGATGAAAATATAAGATGATCCTTACTGCGAAATCTTTGATGTTCCTGAAATAGCAGAACACAACACTGCAAGTACAAAAACCTCAAAACTAATGATGCGAATACGTTCAAAGAAAACATAACATTCCTAGAACAAACTAAATCTAGATTATGAACAAGTAAAGCGAATTTCAAACTTTGAGAAAAAAGGTAAAAATGCCGCGAAACCACTTGAAACGCCGTGAAATGGTACGCTAGATTGACTATGCCGGTCACCTGGTTCTCACGTCAAAACGGATTGATATATGGACGTTGTCACCAACCAATTGCATGGCCGTGCACTCAGAAGAGAAGAAGAAGAAGAAGAAAGATAGGGGCAGTTTTCAACATGATTGTGGCAACAAATAAAGTAAGAATTTTACGAAAAAGATCCTACGTAGCCTTCCTATTAAGTAATAACAATAACTAAACAAGTTTGTTTCAACTGATTCTTACAAGAACAAGTCATGCACAGCAATGAGCTGGCTAGAGGCAACGACACTGCAATCCACAGAGATTACCTGTCATAGCAATTGAAGATGCAAGATGTTGTGCTTACCAGGAGGTCTTCAAATGGCACACATGTGAGACTTATTCAAGTTGGATCCTTTTTCGTATTGGTGAGCAAACTCACTGCCATTCGACCTAAATGCCCAGTTGATTACCGCTTGACTTCAATAACTACCCACGCACAGGTGCAGTATAATTAAACACTTACAAAAACATTATCGAAAATATTTTACTACAAGAATCACAATCACGGTACAACGGAAGAAAAACGTGACAGCTCCCGAAAACTCAACCGTTCGCTTGCTGCGATCTTTGTTCAAAACAAACCGTTTCCGGAAGCCACATTATCCTTTGAAAATTTGTCATGATATCAGCTCGTTATCACAATGTCCTTCTCACCCTAACAGCAATTTACCCTTCCGTCTTTTTTTTACAATCCAGGTTGAGCACAAATAGGTATAGTTTTATGTAGAAACCTTCCATTCAACCACGTACCAATGTGCATTTTACCACGTTCCAAAGCAACCGACCAACCGACGATGCTGACGTCCCGGAATGATGAAAACTGCTTGTTTCGTGAGCTCAATGGCGCTTTTCAATTTGTAAGAAACGACCTGTCATAATGTGTGGCGTTGTCCCTTGTGTTGTTCCCAGAACAACAATGACATCGGGCTGCTTTTTTCCGGCTGATAAGGGTAAAATAATGAGAAGATGTCACTTTTCCTGTTGTGATCGTTTGTTGTCGTTGTTGGGGGTTAAAATTCACTAAAATTACCTTGAGTATCTGAACTCTGTTGAATAATTTTAAATATTTATCAAAAGTGTTCAGTTACGTTCGGGAGAGGAAGTTCACTAGCGCCGCTGTGATAAATTTATCCTCACCATTGTGAGACATGATAATAATCGGCGATTAATATTCATTTATGACTGCTTTTTTAATTTATTTACGATAATGACTCGTTTTGGTCACTTTACGGTTCCTACGTCCTTTTGTCGTCAGGTGAAGCGGCGGTGGTCAAGTACTAAAGATTTATGACTTACTTTGTTTTGATTTTTTTTTATTTCTCAATTTTTTAACCACCAGCGTTATTTCAGCCTCTCCTTGGTTATAACTTTTTAAGGGATGATTACTGGTTTTACCACGGCTTGCGCAACTACACATCCGAGATCAAAGAGAGTAAATACCAATAATTATAATCGGATAGCTTTATTATGGGTACAGGTAACATCACTGATATCTACTTTTTCAGAATTGAACTCAACTTTGACATATCACACGCCTTTCTTATGTCGAACAAAAAAGAGTTATCGTGGATAAAGCGATTCACCGTCCTTGCCACGGTAAAGCACCATACTTAAAGTTTGTCATATTTATCATGTTGGCTTCCCAAAGCTAACCCGTAATGATTGCGCGACTTGTCTTTCGTCTTTTTTATTTATTATCCACATTTTTTTTTGTCCCCTCGCGATGGACTACCGGTCGCATTACAGAGAACCAACATAAAAAAGGAGTGATAACGATATTTATGTGTGAACCGGCTACAATAAACGTTGATAAATGACCGACCTGGGTTACTAAGCGATCGCAACGCCTCCTTTGTGTTGCTTGAAACTGGGAGGCCACGAAGGAAATATGGTTAAATTATTCTTTATTAAAATAAGTCCCCAGGGCAAAAATGATCGGCCGGAGGTGCTTTTCAGAAAACCTATTCGAGTTTATGATGTGTGAATTTTATATATGCTTGGGTAGATTGTTCTTCGTCGGTGATGTAGGTTTAAAAATATACCGGGAAAGTGACAATATCTAAATCAATCACTTTTAACTACCTAAGACCTTGATATGTTGAACTTCCACCGCCTCAATAAAAACCAGATCTATTTTAAAATATATCACATAAAAAAAAGTTTTAGCTTCGTACCAACTTAGTACGCATTTTTCGCAACCCACCAACCAGCGAGCCAACATCCACCCGATTCAATATAGAAAACTATTTCGGATCCGAAGCTGACTTTTATCAGCTCTTCGACAGTGACCTGGCAGCTCAAACAAACCATTAAACCTAATTATGGGTGAAGAATGGCTTATTGAACGACCATAACCAGAAGCAATTCACCGTCGCCGCTTCCAATCGCACATCGATCGATTATTTCATCGGGCAGAGAGCGAACGAGACGATGCAAGTTGTAAAATTTAATCGATTACACGAATGAATCTCACCGTCTGCCCGTCCGTCGCATCGTCTCGGTTGGCCGACGGGGCCGACACATTTGCGAAGGCACCGAGGAGGTGCGATGTAAAACAGTCGGAAGAGCTTTCAATTTGCGACTGTCGAGTCTGAATGACCAATCAAATTCGAGTACGTCGCTTGCCGGCTTGCGGAGATGGCAATGCAGTTTAAGTTCAGGTTCAGAAAAACGATGGCAGATTGCAGGTTAAAGTGCAACGATGTGCACAAAGATACAATGTTGTAATTACCGGATACATTGCCATAAGGATGAATCTTTATTATTAAATAGTTTAAACAGATTCCTTGGAAAATCGAGTAGTGCAATTGCGCATCATACTTGGAAGCTAGATGGGAAAAATGGGCGATACATGTTGTAAGAATGCCGGACAACAGTCGCGCAAAAATTGTGTGTTGCCTCGAATCTGGTCAAAACAGACGTCAAGGCGCGTACCGAGCAAGATGTACGTGTAGGGCACTCGAAGAACCTGAGACAAGCAGCTCTAAACTGAGTTTCGTGGCGTGGCGTTGCAACACAGGTGCGGTTTTATTAAAATTCTTTTGTGGGTACAATTGTTTCTATTGTTAGTGTGGATGGAAAGTGCTACACTAGTGTGTGGTGTGTTTTGAGCGGAGAGATTTCTGGAGATATTTTTATTATTCCTTCTTGTGTGGTGGATGGCCTTTCGGTCGTAGATATAGCACCTTGGTCAGATGCTGTGGATGTCAAACGGATGGATGGTGCGACAAAGTTGATGATGATGATGATGCTACAGTACCCCCTTCCTATACTAAGCTTCCTTCTAGCGGTAGCGAAGCGGAATAACAACTCGTTGACCAGAACGAGTGACCCTAGTCGATGACGTCGATGCGTAGGCTGTAGTTGCGGAATCAGGTGGATTTGGAGGCTGCTGTTCTTCCAATGAGTAGGCGGCCGTCAGTCGGTCGACCGAAACGTTCACTGTCCGCCCTTTAACGTTCACCTTGAAGAACTTTTCGGCTCGGCTAACCACCTCGAACGGACCTCCGTAGGGAAGCGATAGCGATGGCCGAACAGAATCGTTGCGCAGGAAGACGTTCCGGCATAATTGTAGGTCCTGATGAATGAAAACGTTACGTCTCCCGTGCCATGCAGTCTCTTTTGGGCGCAGATCTCGTATGGATTTTCGAAGGTTGGTGACAAACGACAGTCAACGAGATGCGGCAGAGGTTCCATTTGTCGGAGATTAGAGTAGCTTTCGGGAAAGCTAGCAAAAGCTGTCTGTGGTGCAAAGTACGCAACGCAACACCAGCTGCTCCAAGAATGGCGCCATTACCAGATGCACGAGTTACTCCAAACATCAAGCCATTTAGTTTCGTCGGCGTCGACTACTTCGGACCGCTTTTGATCGTACAAGGTCGAAGCGAAATCAAGCGATGGGTTGCCCTCTCCACCTGTTTGACCATCAGGGCAATCCATCTGAAAATTGTGACCAGCATGACAACGGAATGCTGTAAGATGGCGATAAGATGATTTATTGCACGAAGGGGTTCTTGGAGATAAGGAAAGGGGGAAAATTTGGGGGGGGGGAAAAGGTGAAAAGGGTTTAAGGGGCAAGGGGGGGGGGGGGGGGGGGGGGGGGGGTGGGACTTGAACGCAAGCCTACCGGAGAAACATTAGTCACATTGTTGGTCGAGGCAAAATCATTGGTGAACTCGAGACCGTTGACCTACATGCCGCTCGAGACGGCAGAACATGAGGCTCCAACGCCAAATTGCTTCCTCATGCTGAGCACGAGCGGGGTGAATCAAGTTCCTACCCAACTGGTCGACGATAACGACTCTTCGGTCAAGTTTGGTCTTATATCAACGCCTGTTAGACCACCCAAGTAACATTGCCAAAACCATCCTGCTTTTTTAAGTTTTATTAAAGTTTTATCGAAGCCACTAGAAATCAATTTGGTTTTATTATGACACCAAGAGGTGCCAATAGGTTTCATATTTTAGTCAGGTGTATGAGAACCTACACAGCTTGTTTAAAACGATCTTAAAACCTTGTTTTTTCAAATTAATTTTACTCCTATCAAAGGTTTTATTTCGACTTTATGAACTCATAAAATGCTGTTTTGAAATGTTGTTTTAGGACTCATTCATACAATCTTATTATGGTCAATTGAAAAAGGATTTTAAAATCATTTTGCCTCCAGTAAATGCATTAAACGGCAAATTGGCATTGAGGGAGGCCACCAGATAACCAAATAGTTTTAAAGTAGTCATTGCGAAGATAACTTGGCTTCATGGCAGAATTGTGATTTTTTTTCCAATCGCCATATTGAAATATAAGAAATAATTGAAATGTGAAAAAGGAATGCACCAAATTTTAAATGTAATGCAAATGAACTGTATATGGGAGACCAATTTCTGCATTTATTTAGATAACCTTATTGAATTCCATCAATTTTCAAGAAATTCATGATTAAATTTTCGAATATATTTGTTTTAATTTTGTGTTTATTGTTGTAAGCTCGCATAATTTCCGAGGCGCATTAGTTTTCGGCTCTTATCGTGCCAATATTTACCACAAAATTAAATGCGTATATGATTTGGAGCATGATTTGCTGTAAAAAACTCAATTTATTTTGGATATTTTGCTATCAACCAAAATTTCCCGCAACACCAGACCTTTTTTCTCAGATATTATTTACTGCTAAATGAATCAAAAGAGCAGAGAATTGAAAAAAGCAGAACAACAAAAACTAACCACGATATCACAGTTGAGTTTGACAGCTGTTGCCATTTGGCCGTATGCTGGTTTTCATGGCAGCCAATAGGTTTTAAGAAGGCTCTTAAAGGGTCATAGCATCTATCACTAGAACATTTTCAAAATCTTCATGGTCTTATAAAGGTTTTATTAAATTGTTTTCACAGCCGTCTATAGAGTGGGCACTTTGTACAAATTTTGGCTTTAAAGAAGCATAGAGGAGGTTGGTAGACAAAACAGTTTTGAATGTAGTTTTATCAACAAAGACGGGAGGAATACTATACGACTGGAATGTGTGTATGCGTGTATATACAATCCAATGCCCACCGGCCGGCAGTGTTTTTATGGAAGAAAAATGTTGGGGGTTAAAAAAACTGTTGTGGCTGGAAAAATTTTTTGGGTTGTGTGGGGTGGGGGGGTTTGGGGCGGGGCGGGTTTGGGGTCAAAACCCGGGAAAAAAAAAAAAAAAAAAAAAAAGGGATAGGTGTGTGGATTTTTTTTTTTTTGTTGGTGGGGGGGGGGGTTGTAGTTTTAATTAAAAAAAAAAAAAAAGTGGGTTGGGGGTTTTGGGGGGGTGGGGTGTGGGGGTTTGGAGTTGTGTTTTGAACAACCCGAATACAATTAGTACTTCGCACACAAGTGCAATACAATCAAAATCACAGGTTAAAAAAAAAACACTTCCGAGAAGAAATTTAACTTGAAAAATCACAATCATTGTGCCACGAAAGAAAATAAACTTCACAGTTCTCCTTTTGTACACCACGTGGTGAGTGCATCTGAAATTATATGCCAACCACTCACGAGCGCATGCGCGTTAGCTTCGTTCTTTGCTTCTGATCAGCAAATGACCGTTTTCTACATTGCACTGTTTTTTTTTGTCTCTCTCCACACTCCACACTCTATCAATAATCAAAATCCCCTGCTATGAGGCGACTCTATATCGACTTCTAAACTGCTTATAATCGTCAATTCAATCGCGACAGAGCAGCGGAAAAATACTCAAATTTAATCATTTATGTCCGTGTGGTACAATACCAACAGCACTAACAAACTCAACTAAGCTGATATTATCTCTTCCTCCGGATGCGGGGCGAAGCACAAACAACATAAAAACGGGGAAAAACTACCGACCATCACAAATTTTGGGAGGGAATCGATTATATTCACGACATCTTACACAAAACACGTGGAGATTTGATGATTTCACTGTTTGTTTAGTTTGAATTACGAATATATTTTTGATTTTATTTTTTGCGAAAAGGACGCAGCAAAAACAAAACACGTCAGTTTCGAGGAATGCTATACGGCTGGAATAAAACTTTAATTGTTGCTTGGGCAGTTTTGGACTTGATGGGTGAAGGATAGTGGGTGACTTGATGGGTTATGGACACTAAACCGGTTTTGGCCGGTGATCTAGTGATGATCGTGGAAAATTGGCTCAGGAACGGATGGATCAGAGGTCGATTTCTTCGTGTGTTTCCAGGACGGGATGGCAGATGTCGCAGCGCTAATGTGAAAACTTCAACTGGAGTTCTTCGACGTCCTGTTACAAAGCTGGCCGTCCTTGAAGTAGCTGATACTTCTCCACAGGACACGGAGCACTACGGGTCGGGGACTGTTAGAGACGGCGTGGAGTCAACCGAATAATTTTCAGAGGGACGATTGAGTGCTTGAGTGCTGAGTAACGAGCTATAATCGTACGACAAAAATCTACACAGTGAGAAAGGGGTGTTTGGACATATTTTGGGTAACTTTAAATTGGGGGTTTTTGTTTTCTTTGTGATTTTAAAATTTTTGCACACCCTCATTTTGGGGGGGTGGGGGGGGTGTTTTCCTCTTTTTTTTTTTTATTGTTGTATTAGGGAAGGTTCATTAATTATGTCACGCAGTAGGGGGGAGGGGGGGGTTCGAGAAAACGTGACGATCCATACAAAAAAAATTGAAGGTCCATACAAAAAACGTGACATGGGGGGGGGGGGGGGGTTACAAAAAGTCAATTTTTGCGTGACGTAATTAATGAACGTTCCCTTATCAAACTGTCGTCGAAGGAAGAGAAGCAACGCATCAAAATTTTGCACGTGCATAGCGAAAATCCAAACTACTCTCACGCCAAGTTGGCGAAATTGTTGAATGTGGCTAAATCAACTGTTACCAACGTATTAAAAGTGTTCGGTGAACGTTTGTTGACAGCCAGGAAAGCTGGATCGGGGGGAAATCGAAAGCCGGAGGCCACAGCGCCGACAAAAAGAACTGCCCGCTGTTTCGAGCGGAACCCAAACCTCTCCGTCCGAGATGTCGCAAAGAAGCTGGGAGTGGCGCCTTCAACCGTGGATAGAGCTAAAACGATCGGTTGGCGAATTAAATAAATAAATAAAAACGCACTGGACTGTCGACTTGCAAGAAAGTGGTGACTCCAAATCGCGACGATAAACAAAACACGTCGGCCAAAGCACTATCGCGAAAGTTGTACACTACGATGCTGGCGAAGTTTGATTGCGTAGTACAGGCCGATGAAACTTACGTCAAGGGAAACTTTAAACAGCTTCCTGGACAGGAATTTTATACGGCAACCGGACGGGGAAAGGTGGCAGATATTTTCAAGCACATTAAACTGTCAAAGTTCGGGAAGAAATATCTGGTGCGGAATGCCAAGAGCTACGCTTACATTGCGACCGGAACCGTCAACCAGGAAATTTATCTGAGCGAGTGCCTACAAGAACGTCTACTGCCTTTCCTGAAGCGACACAATTGTTCCGTTCTATTTTGGCCGGATGTGGCATTTTGCCATTACGAAAAAAAGACCAGTGGAGTTATATGCTGCCAACAACGTTCAAGTGGTGCCCAAGGACAAGAACCCTCCCAACATGCCAGAGGTCCGCCCAATCAAACAATATCGGGCCATCGTCAAACGGAACCTTAAGAAGACTCAAAAAGCTGTTGTGAGCGAGAAACAGTTCAAGGCAAACTGGCGTTGTGCGGTGAATAAAGTGGACTAGAAGACTATACAAAATCTTATGGCAGATGTTAAACGAAAGACCCGGCAGTTCGCATTCGGTGAAAAGGAAGCTCAGCTGAATATTTCTCCTGTATTCTGTATTAACTGAACTTGAAAAAGAATATGAATTTGACTTATTAAAAAAAACTTTGATCGACTCACACACATTACTGTTTGACCAAATTTTGATCGGAACACCCTTTATTATTCAAGACAGCACAGTGAACACACGAGACAAACTATTATGACATTATTACGAGACAAAAAAGTTAAACGCCACACAGTGATTAAATTATACCTCTGTGGGACAGGATAGAAACTACATATATAGGATTAAAAATGTAAGCTTTGTTCTATATTACTTATATTACTGAAATGATATACTTTAGAATTCATGCACTAAACCCAAATTGAACTAGTGTAAATAATTATTGTTACCCTAAATCTTATAAATTAAAATGAGTTTCAGCTTAAAGCGAACTTCAAATAAAAACGAGTTTTACCTTACGGATGGTCCGAATGTCCATTACCTCCGCCAACATATGTCATGAATTAAATGGGCCCTAATACACTCCCTTGTGGTACGCCAAAGCAGTCTACAGGGTTCGAAACAGAAATATTAAAAGCTGTTTGCTGAGTTCTGTCAGACAAATAGTTTTCGAACCACCTACATGAAGAACTCGTTAATCCAAAGTGCTTGATTGTATGTACCAACATTGGCCGATAAATTATTCCAAAAGCGCGTTTCGGACCCAAAAAAAAAAAAAAAAAATCTGCAGCAATTGTATGACTAGGTTTTTTTTACATTAACACTTAATTTAACGCTGGTTCACAACAATCACCCTCACGATATCTCTTATCTTTTGGCACAATCAAATTATGACTATATATAAACACATTAATAGCTGACCTTTACTACAAGTTTTTTTTTCTTTAAAGTGAGTAACATGTTAATTGGACGAAACTCGTCGGCTAATTGTTTCAGCGACTTTTTGAATGGAAATAACTAAAGACTCTTTTCCAAACTTGTGACACGTGGCCAGTTTGCAGGATTCATTAATTCGGTCCAGCAAACTATGATTCTATAATACGAGTTTTGATTCCACCAAAGTAAACAGAAATACCACAGGGAGCACTTTGGCATAGACACGAAGATGAAAAAATATGCATTCACTAGAAGCGCTGTTGTTTTCGAAGAGACTGAATGTAAAAATTTATAGTATGTGTTTAAATTTATGTGCATCGCGCAGCTTTTGATCTGAAAAAAAAAGCCGATGACCAGCATTCATATTTGAAGTTGTTTTTCACTCCTCGACTGGTACAAGTTTATTGTTTAATCATTCAGTTACAGGAATTTCAATAACTTCCATGATTGTAGAGGCCAACGAATCTTTGCTACTTCAAAGCATTTTTGTCAGCTTTTGCCTTTTATAGTTTAACAAATCCTCTGATATTAATTCATAAATATAGTTTCACTGCCATGCGTCTGCCATTCCATGGAGCCTCCCAAAATATTACTTCTACCATGATTGAATATAACGTCGGAGCGTTTCCACCGCAACATCCGGTTCATCCTGGTTCAAATGTTCAACGTGGGAAAAGTGCGTTTCCTGGGAGTGTATGTTTCAATGTGAAAACCACACTGAACTGTTGCAAGGGTGGCTCCATTCCGGTAAATGTTCTGGTGAAATTTAATCCCATTCGCTTAGCAAATTGCCTGGAACCATTCACAAATGGAAACAGATCGCATGTTTTGAACTGTCATAATCGCATTGTAGAATAATCGGAACCACTCGTCTGTAGTTGAGCTTTGACTTTCCGGGACAGCAACAGGAAATGCCACCGCACTCGCACCACAGCCTCGGAAACCACAAGCAAATTATCAATAAAGTGCTACATACTATAATGGGGTGGGTTCAGTCGTATGGAGCCATATGATTTCGATTAAGGTTGCTTGTGTGTTTTATAGCTTTTTAGAGTGTCGAAGAACGTAAGCTTTCGCATGACAGCTTGGCTTTCATCTCTCAGCTTTATAGAACGGGGATTGTCATCGTCATGCTTTGCGGGATGGAAACCACAGATTTATCGTTCAATTTGCAGCTCGTGTGCCTTGCGAATTGGCGAAAGGATGTGAGCCGGATTCGACGGGACAACACAAGCTTAATGTGTTATGCCTTGGAGAAGCTGCGTCTGTGATTTTTTTCTATTGAATTTATAAGAGTATGGGGGTTATGAATTATGCTTCGTTCTAACGCCTCTCCGGGACGTGAAATAATGAATATGATTTCAAGGATAGGCGCGTGGTGTTTGACTGTTGTGTGATTTCGCCGCTATGCATTTGAGTATGAAAAGTAGAAAGTAATAGTGTACGCAGTGTTTTTTTTTCCCTTTATTAAGGTGACTACCAGTTCGTTACTGAGTGGATTTCATTTTCGTAGCTTTTCGGTGCAGTTTGTTCACATCCTTCAATCCATATGGATTTAAAACTAGCTACATATCGAACAGCATGAAAGAATGATCAACTGCTCTGTGTCATGTGAATTCAAAAGCATTGATTTCAGAAAAAAACTTCAGTGATGAACTCTCAGAGTTTTCTGTCTTCTATACAGCCTCCATGGAGACGCATGATCAGTCACCGGGAAGCGATTAGAACAAAAAAATAAAAACTACTTCCACCAGCAGAGAAACATACCAACTCCCTCAATGGGGACACAGATTGCTCATGAATTATGCAGTGACTGATTGCCTCGCCGGCTCGCAGTAGTTTAGAGTGGATGTAGAAGTTTTAGTTTCGGTATGTGGTAACACGATTATAGAACTGGATTTCGGACTCGATTCAACAGTCAAGTAAGGGTCGGACCGGGAGACGATAACGCCACATCTGCTGCCTCGTGTGGAGAAATTTCCATGCATACGAGGAAGTTTTGTTAATTTCTTCTGCTTGTGGCAGAAATGTGGGGGGCATTTCATTCGAACGCTACTCTACATGGTTTCAATATTCCATAATTTGAAATTTGTGCGGCAAGTGTGGCAAAAAATCATAAAAACAAATAGCCTGATCTTAATACGACGAATATCCTCGGCCGAGAAAAATATAACAGAACAGCCCCCGGCCGTCAATCATCAGTGATCTAGAAAATAATCAGGTAGCTAACTGTTGCGTCCTCAATGAGTATATCGAACAACGGTGATTTGAATTTTATCGTTCCGCACTTCCAATCCAAAGAATCACTTTATGTCGTATCATTTTATTGTACAGCGATGAACTGATTAAATTGATTATAACAGTAAAGGATAGAGTGAAACCGCCATGGAAGCAACTTGTTTGTATATTCTCTTGGTTAGGCTGTGAGAAAAAAAAATGAGGACAATGCTGAATGGGACTGCCTGTAGTGGTCGGATGCGTTTACTATGGAGGTGACAATGAGAAAAATTTCTAATTAAGTCTATCTCAAACGAAGATGGTAAACTGATAACGAAATAACATACATAGCTACAGTGATCTAGACTGTGACTGAATAACTGTTGCTTGTGTGACTGGATGAGGAAGAGGCTTTTGTTTGTTGTGCGGCACATTTTACGTAGTTTTGAGGTGATGCAAATTCTGTTACGATACGGCACGGTTAGTTTGGATGAACTCATTTTTTCAGGATCCCTTTTAATTTATAATTAATTCTTGAGATTTGATGGTCAATTCTTCACATAATTGGCAACACAAATGATTGTCAATCGGATAGAAAGAGAACTGTGTGGTAGTATGCCAAAGAATTATCAATCTGATAACCCGTATGCGTACCATTGGTACTTCTTGCACCTGCAGTTATGAAAAAGATCCCTCTGTGATCACTAGCCGTTTGTCCATTAAGTGCTATCTCTACCTCCCCGTGGCACAGTGATTCCATTCCATACAAAAGGCAGAAAAAAGTCTAAAAATGGAATTTACATCTCTAAGTTATGTGTTTCCAAGTAATTTTTTGCCGCTGATTTCAAGTATGTTATCTAAATTGTCTTATTTGACCACATTTTTGAGATATGGCCACTTTATGGCCTTCTGGATTATCCGGAACATCCGATAAAATGGTGAATTCATTAGTCTCGTCCTACAGCAATACGATTCTTTTCAAAAACCATTTCGACGTGAACTGTAAGAAGCAAAGCGATGTGGAGAACAATGTACGGCTCTAAGGGGCTGTGTCATAGTCTTCCAGAAGTTCCAGACTTCAGAAAATTTGTCCCCAGCTTCGAAACCAAAAGATGAAGTGGTCTTAGAACTCTGCAATACTTGGGTGGTTTGTTCCTTTTCGGTTTTTTTTGGGCGGGAACCGGGGGGGCGGCGCCGGTTGCAAAAAAAAGAAGGAAAATTTAAAAAAGTCGTGTTTGTTTTTTTTTTTGAGTGTGTTTTTTTTTTTTTCTTTGTTGGATTCTTTTTTTTTCTTTTTCTTTGTTTTTTTTTGTTTCTTTTTTGTTTGGGCTCCGGGGGGGGGGTGTCGACCTCTATACAATCATCTTTAACTTCCTCCTTTTTTCCTTGGTTGTTTTTGTGGTAGTTGTTGGTTTTGGTCGGGGGGGCGACAGTAGTTTTATTAACTACTCGTCGTTGCACCTTACCGGCTAGCTCCGGTTGTTAAGCTGCTGGCTTTCTCTTGGCTCACACTGTATGGGAATTTGTACAACACTTTGTCGTTTTCCCTTCCCACAGCTGGCTACCAACTGACGAGAATATGCAATGATAGGTGAGAGAAATTCCAATCAAATGAACTCTTTTCCTGTGAAAATTGAAATGGTCGGCCTGAAAAGGACGGATTTTAAATGGACCATGGTCTACTATTGAATTTAAGCCTTATCGGTCTTCTTTGGAAGCAGGTTATTTTACTTCTCATCGTTGCGTGTGGATAGAAAATTCACATGCTGGCTCTGGTTTACAACTTTGCTAATATTGTAACGCTAAGCATTGTCGGTTTTGCCATGATGTAAACATGGCATTAGCAACCGGCTGGCTCACTCTGAACTGCAGCTCAGTTCGCTATTCATCTTTGCGTTATCGGATGGCTACAAATCCGCCTCTAGCTACGATAAACCGACTGTCTAGCCAACGGCTGCTTACCGATGCTACGTCCGCTAATCCAACACTGGCTTCTCGCCACATCCATCATCTCCAAGACTGAAGAATGAAGCTTTAGGTGATAATGCATCCATTATATATTGTACGCTGCTGCATATGAGACCTCTGTTGCTCACATTTGAAATCTGTGGTAGGAAAATACTGTGCATTATGTGAATTTAATATGCACAATGCCATTTTAGGACATAACTTTTTTCTATTTTTTGTTTTCAATAGTTTACATATGCTGAATGATAATTTTTGAAAATTGATAGTTGCGAAAACATCCAACTGATTGATGTAAACATCTTGACAATCTATCGAGAAATAATTGAGTGAATGCCATTCAACGTGGTTAAATTTTTTGTGACGGTGGTTATTTTTCAAATTTTTATTTGACACCCTACCTTTGTGGTAAAAACAATAACTACCGTACTCCACGATCTACAAAATCGTTGTGTCGCATAGCGTTTGAATTTCTTGTGGATGTGTTCCTCTCCATGTTCCGGTTATAGTGCTGAGAAAGTTTGTTTGCACACTCGTTTCAGCTACTCAATATGGGATTTCCAAGTGCAATTAGAATCGAACCACCTATTGCTGTACCTCAAATTCGATTGGAACAAGCGATTATCCATCGAAGCCTTGCAAAACGCCATTACAATTGAGCAGTAGATCTGCCAAATGGATGAAATATCGCCTCTTTCCTAATACAGCCTATTAGCCTATTATTATTTTGTGCTGGAAAATTGACTCTTTTCTTGAAAATGTAGTGGCTCTGAAGAGGGCGATAGTCGTCTGCGATGGAAGGTCAGGATAAACGATGCGTCACGCTTGAAAATCGAACTGACGTAGAATGATGACGTGACAGTAACTCTTCTCATTTTATGTCCTATACAACGAAAATGCACGGTCGTTGAATATACACACATACCCACTCAAAACGATTAGCCAATGATTCTATGGTCCGTGTTGGGAAACAGCCACTCAAATGCAAGTGATTTGTTGATTCTTGTTTTGACAGTGCTTCGCATTTATTAATTTTTCAACAGTGAAATGCAATAGTTTTCAGTACTAAAATGGCCTCCTACCACGAGTTCAGATCGACGGTGATGAAATCGAGGTAGTAGACGAATTCGTGTATCTGGGCTCATTGGTGACCGCCAATAACGACACCAGCAGAGAAATACAAAGGCGCATTGTGGCTGGCAATCGTGCCTACTTTGGACTCTGAAGGACGCTAAGATCGAACAAATTTTCGCCGAACTACAAAGTTGACCATCTACAAGACATCAATTAGACCGGTAGTTCTCTACGGCCTACGAAACATGGACCTGGCTAGTAGAGGACGTGTTGGTCCTTGGTGTCTTTGAACGGAAGGTGCTGCGTACGATCTATGGTGGGGTGCAGATGGAAGACGGAACGTGGAGGAGGCGAATTTACCACGAATTGCATCAGTTGCTGGGAGAACCTCCCATCATACACATCGCAAAAATCGGTCGACTAAGATGGGCTGGGCATGTCGTAAGAATGTTGGACGACAGCCCTGTGAAAATGGTTCTCGAAAACTAACTGACGAGTACAAGAAGAAGAGGCGCGCAACGAGCAAGGTGGATCGACCAAGTAACTAGAAGGCGACCTGCGGGACCCTCCGCAGACAGCGCGGCTGGCGAAGTACAGCCATGGACCGATTACAGTCAAGACAACAGCGATGTACAGCAGTGGCCACGCCGGCCTTGGCTTGATTGGTAAGGTAATGTAAGCAGTACTAAAATGGACGCGTAATGAATGCCCGATCGATGGGTGCAACAATTTTGGAAATCGATCGTGAGATAACTGAGATATTACCGTCCAAAATCTAAAAATATTTCATGAGGCTCCAACTTTTTGCACTCGCATTAGAAAAGCTCTTATGTATCTCTGACAGCTAGTTGCACAATAAGATATTTATTCATGGTAAAAAGTCACAAGTGTGGAGTTTATTTGAAAGAACTTACAGCATCAAAAGCCCCCTTGACCTACAAAAAAAAAAAAAACAGAAGCCATTTGCTAAACAAAAGCTATCTGAATATTTTCGAAAAACAACGCGACACTATCTTTCGACACAAAGAAAAAAACTAACAGAGTCAATTTAAGTCAGATTTTGCCCAAATCAGGTCTGTTGTATGAAAGATCGCATTAGTTTCGTTGTTTACGCTTGCCAGTTGAACTAGGGAAAATTTATGCATCTGTTAAATTCATTTTTTCCTGTGTATTTTACTCCTACGAAACCCAAATTGATTATCTGAGAATATGTTGTTCGTCTCAACTAATAGCGTAGCATAAATTTTAATTCAAAGGATGCCCAACACCCGGTTACCCACTAATAACATTGAGCAAACAAATGTCAAATAAGTTCTCAGTAGGTGCCAGCCAAGCTCTGAGTGAGACTAGGCAGTTATTCTCGTTTCAAGCTGAACACGACTGAACATTTTAGAGTGAAATAAAGGCATTCCTCTGAGAACGTTTTTGTTATGATAGAAAAGCATTGAAATCATTCTCATTTCTAGTGATGCATGATGAAATTTAACAAACGCTTATAATTTCTCCTCGTTCACTTGTAAGCCAAATCAAGCGTAAACAACGAGATCACTTTCATATGGAAACTGCCCCCATATTCTCATTGTTCCTATATTCATCCTACGATTAATCAAACAATTGGGCAGTTGAAGGATCGGTTTTGTTTTCTAATAATGTTTGCTTAGGGGGGGGGGGTTTGCTTGTTTGGCTTAAATCTGGCTTAAAGAGATTATCATATGAACTTAGTACACGTTAGTAACCGGTATGGATTTATTTGGGGAAAAATTTGAATAGCACCTTAGAGAAGGCAATTTTTGAACTTAATAAATCAGTGGGTAAAGAATTGGAGAGTATGAAATGTTCATTTTTTGACTTTAATTCGATCAAAAAAGTAGCTGCAGTAGAATGTAAAGCAAGGTACATCAAGTACGGCATCGGAGCCGAGCCTGAATCCCAGAGGCAAAAAGCGTGGAGTTCAGGAAGACGTTAGCGAGACGTCAAATGATGTTTTTATGGAAGGTATTAGTTTCGCGGATGCAGTTAAATGTAATTCTGGGGCTAATAATAATAGTAAAACATATAAGGGAAAAATCATTGATACTGATCTTAAAAAAGTTACTCGTAAGGCTCGTCCGGTGATTGTGATCAAACCGAAAGAGTCCAATCAGAACAGCGATGATACTCGCAAGTTTTTAAATTAAACTGGATCCCAAAACACACAAGATCCGTAACTTTAGAAATGGGAAAGATGGCTCTATTATTGCTGAGTGTGCAACAGGATGTAATGTTAATGTTGTGAAAGATGGCATTACATGCGATTTGGGTGAAAATTATAACGCTGTTGTTCCCTCAACGGTGCCAAGACTTAAAGTGATGGGCATGAGTGAGAAATTTTCCTCCGATGATTTCATTCGGATTTTAAAAGATCAAAATGAAGACATCGCGATTAATGAAGTTAAAATAATAAGAACGTATGAAAATCCACTCTTCAAGTACAACAAATTTAATACGGTAATTGAAGTTGATAAAAACACTTATAATTGTTTATTGACCGCGAAACACGTTAATATTTAATTTGATTGGTGTCGTGTTGTTCCTGAAATTCAAGTCTTGAGATGTTTCAAATGTGGAGAATTTGGACACATGAGCATGGATTGTAAAACTAATGTAGCATGCTCTGAGTGTAGTGAAAGTCACAAGATATCTGAATGCACATCAACTGTTTTGAAATGTACTAATTGTAAAAAAAAAACAAATAACGAACGTAAAACGAACTTGGACGTGAACCACGGCGCGTTTAGTTATGAATGTGAAATTTTCAAGCGATTATATGAACGTAAAAAACACAGCCTGCATTTCAATGAATAGCAGCCAAGTTCCAGTAGTAATGTGAGTAAATTCGATATGTTGTACTTCAACATTGCCGGAGTCGTCTACCAACTACGTAAAATTGAGAATGATCGTAGAGGAAAAACGTCCATCTTGTAGTCTTTTTATCAGAAACGCATATAGTTGACATGGAAGCATTTGATCAGTATAGTATTCCGGGATATAATGTGGCTGCTTGTTTATCACATTCTAGACACACTGGCGGCGTTGCTATTTATGATAAAGAATCAGTTCAATTCAAGCTTCAATTGAACGAAGTTTGTGACGGCAATTGGATCGGATATTGGCGTGTCTTTTGATAATGTCCTTATACGGGATTCTGTGATTTGAATTGCAATAGGATTAGCGATCAGGAATACTTGCGAACATTCGTGGTTGACATCAATAGCTTTTCACAATTATATCGCTGTAAAGCAAATGAACAGTTTTGGAAGAAGTTTACATCTGTAGATGAAATCAGTTCGTTTTTTATTTTGCATAACTGGTTGAATTGTTTTTACATAAATTATCTAATAGATAAATCGTCTAGCTCAAACCTTGGTGGGGGGGGCAGTAGAAGGCGACTTGCGGACTCTTCGCAAACTGCGAGTCTGACAAAGTTCAGGCATGGACCGAATAGAATAGTGACAACTTCTGTATACAACGGAATCCTCCCTGGCCTTGGTCTGATTGGTAAGGTAAGTGACGTTCTGAGTGGTTTTGTCCCAGTGTGAGGTGGCTGTAAACAACGCAAAACAATGTAGGAATCAATCAAATTAGCATGTATCAAGAAATGATCTATATATCAAAAAAAGAAAAAAAAATAGAAAGATAGAAAGCAAACTGTGACTCCATCAAAACGTAGAAATGATAGAACGGAAAATAGAGTAAACAACAGGAATGCATAAAAAAAAACAATTACAGTTCGTGCTTACATGCATTATAAAAATTTTCTCTTTTTTATTTGATTCAGTAAAATTTGAAAGGCATTAAATTTCACTTCATTCGCCAAAAATACATTTCATCAGACATCTTTTAGAAAACCGGTACCTCAATAATTTAGGGATTTCCGAATACAGGTATTCCTCCATATCAGGATGCCGATTTATAGCGAACTACACCTCATTCAAGGAAAGTAGTGCGACTCTTGGATAGATGAAATAATTTTCAATCTATTGGTTGCAATGATTTGTATAAACCAACACTCATTCGTGAGAAATGTACGATAGGAGTCGAAAAATAAAGTTGCTTTCTATCGAGGTGTTCCTGTATTATAATTCATGTCCGAAGTATCTTATTTTAGTTAAAAATTATCACATGAAGAACAGCGCACTTTTAATTTAATTGTTTTAAAAATTTATTGACTATACAATCGACATTCGAGTAGCCTTTTTCATGAAAGAAATTAAATCGTCTCCACCATTTTCAGAGAAATATTAGTTATCATATTTAATCTTCTATCTATCTGCTGACCGGGTGCGCATATCACAACAGCGAATAAGAATTACGAAATTTAGACGGAGTTTCAACATAAAAGGAACCAAGCCGCAACGTTATAAATCACAACGAGAAAGCAAGCTCGTGCTATTCCTGATTGCTTTCAAACAATGTATTGCTGGAAAGTGCCCGGCAGTTGGAAGCGACAGATTCGAAATCCTACATCTCGACACTTCGGGCGACAGTTTCTACCATACAGTAACCAAGGACATACACACCTGTCTGCCAGTCTGGCTCCAGTTGATTCAATTTGTACCAGTTACATGCGTTTTATAACGCAACTATTTTTAGCCCTCACACCAAGCTGCTTCATAGCTTGCCTCTGAACGTACGAATATGCGCTTCCCTTGTGTCGAGTCTGACTCGGTTCCGTTCTGGCACCATCACCACCGCCGAAGCACGCTAAATTTCTTATCACACCAACGATTAGAGCGCGATATAAACATTGAATCAAGTAACAGTAGCAACGACTTCAGCATCCCGGCGCTGTAGCTTTTTTGTTCTTCGTCCGACGGATATGATACAACAATTTGAAGCCATCCGACGTCACGCCTTCAATGTATCGCCCAATGCGTTTCATTTGTACTGGTCAGCCGGCTGGCAGCGCGCAAGCCACACACCGCAGCCTTATTCAACTAACTCGAAAAGCAACACGTTGTTGCTTTCAACTCTATTTTGGTGTTGGGTGGTGCAACAACAGGTCATGCAACACTTTCAGACGTTACAACGCGACGTCACTTTAGCCGTCCCCATGACATGATGCAGAATGTTTGTGGAAAGCACAGACGCACGACTCCGTTCAGTTTTTCCTCGCCCGTCAATGGTTTCGCATCGTATGTTCTAGTGAGGGACGAATTACGACCACGGCGGCAACGGTTGTTGGAAAAGTTTTTCGGAAGCGTCGGGACGTTCGCGTGCCTTGGTTTCTACCAATTTGCTGGCGATTGTTTGTAGGTCGGATGTGGCCGGAAGATTTGGCTTTTGTCAGTCGGCAATTTCAGCGCGCGGGCTAACAGGTGGTGTTTGGTGTCGTCGCGACAGTTGAAAAGAAAGAACGTGATGTGAAATAAGAAGATGCAAGTCGGAGTTCAAGTGCATGTTCAGCACGTGTGTTGGCTTCTGGTGGGATGAAACAGCTGAGCTTAAAATTGAAATTGTGTGAAGGGGTGGACATTGTGTTTTTGTGTGTAAATTAGATGAAGATGATTGGTGGTAGATATGTGATTTGAAATGTATCGAAGTGTTCCGTGATGTTACACTGATTATTGATAACAGGTAATTGAATATGAACTGGTGGACCCGAATATTTTCATATCATTGATTTTAGAGGGTTCAATGTGCTTATCTCAGATGGTTCAATGTGCGAATTTCCTTGCATATATTATGATGAATTGGGATTGAATAGCCAAGTTTATGTTTGCTTTCATCGCTTACCTCCTGTATCCGATTTACAAAAGTTGTCAAATCATAAACTTTCAAAGATTCGTGTATCATTCAAGAAATCGTTTGTCAGCTACATTGTGGTGTTTTGCAACAATCTGACATCCTCTACAGAAAACAGCTGTCCAAACAAATTTGAAACAAAGAGGATGACACGTGGGAAAACATATTCGGTATTAAACATTGAAATGCGATGGCTATCAATAGATCGCACAGCGCTGACACCCCGTGACTCTGGCGGGAGCTCGATGAGTTGCGGAATGTGCCACAGCTGTCGATGTTGATACTTGGCCACCCGTTTATCCGTCTGTATTGGGACGCGTGCGAGATGTTACCGAAAGTGGATTCAAGGGCTATCAACCACGAACCTGAGATGGTTTGTTTTGATACATATGTGCTCAAGTGGAAAACAGAAACGGTTTGTTTTCATCGCAATAGTGCTTCTGAGGAAATTTTCCCAGATTTTCTAAGGTGCTTGTCAATGTTGGTTTGTAATACAATGTGTGGATGGAGGACAGCTTCTTTCTTAATATCAATCAGATTTTCTTAATGGGAATAAACGTTTGTCCTTTCATGTGAATGTTGTTGATTCATGAAATATAAGTTATTAAAATGTGTCGATTCCCAGCAAACCTTGATTGGCGATTTCAATGCGACAAAGCCTAAGAGTTTACGAAGCAAAATATATGGATAATACAAATGAACCAGTTTTGGCACTTACATCCATATTTGGCCCTAGTGGAGAATTAAGTTAATAAAATTGTAACATGAATGTATTGAGCATACATGAGTGACATGTAATTCAATAGAGTAAAATCTGTAGAATTGTGATACACTGTGCCAGTTCATAAATATGAAATATGGTTGCTAAAATAAAATATGGTTCACTCCCACATGTTGCTCGTCTCAGCACAACGTGTTTTTAAAGGTATGTAGCAAAAACAGTATATTTTATTTCACCACATTATCTGTGAATATTATACCACCTTGTTGAACTTAATGCTTAAAAGTGAAGCAAAAAGTTCAATATGAACTTTGTAAAAATTACGTGATATATAATTTTATTCCATAGTTTTGAAGTGCGGCCAAAACCTGGTCCCTGTCCGTGTGTGCTAATTGACACTACTGTTGAGTAATTTGGTTTGCACAGTGCCAGTTTGTTAATACCACTTTTCCGTTTCTTTGAACCAAAAATAAGGTGTTTTACGCTTGATCAGTGGCAAAGACGGAATCTATTGTATCATATTGTATTATATTTTGATTGAACAATTTCAGAACCACTAATTTACCTTGACAATGACATTAAAATCAATTATATATTTCAGGAAAACACTATTCTAATCATCATATACTTATTTCCAAGTAAATATTTACGGATTTTATGTGTAAATATAACTTTCTTTATGAAGGGCTTCAAATGGTGAGTTGACAGCATTAAAGAAGGATACGACAGACCTTTAGTCCTCACAAGTTCCTACCTCACGCCTCCACGAGTCATATGATCACAAGACTGCCAGCTGAAACATGGAGACGCTGGTTGGCGTAGCCTGGGCAATGTTGTCAATCTGACAATAGCGAAGTGAGGGGGTGCGATCATCTACATTAAATTTATAAATTCACTACGCTTTGGGATCATCTTTTCGTTCTAAAATCACTTATCTTATGAGCATGGAGCAACATTACAAGCATTAAAGGCTCAATTTGTTTTTCATTATTTCAGCATAACGTTCACATTAGATGTGCTTGGATCGTCGGATGTCAGATATTTTTTTGTACATTAATAAATTATATTCTCTTATTATTATTATGGATACAAATATTAATCTTACTTGACATTAATGCTAGCTGAAAAAGGTGAAGTCTATCGACGAGAGGATGAACAGCTTAGTCACACATATACATTCTATTATCGATAACTGTCGTGCTCATGTTATCATTTTGTTACGTAATTGTTATGATATGAAAGTATATTATTACATTTAAATTAATTTGATCATTTAAAATCACTGTAGTACCTATGAGATCCTTTACGAATGATTATTGCGATGCAAGGAAACGGTACAAGATGCCGAAATTTAAGTTATACTATTATATAAAAATTATTTCAGGTCATCCATGGAACTACTAAGTTATGTAAAATAATTTTTAATTCATTTTTTTTTTCTCATGGTTACGATACATTGTCTAAATTTTCAGGTTTTTCTGCAGGTTTTTCTACAAGTGCAGTAGGCCAGCAGTATGCAAACATGTAATTTAAATAAAAATCATTTAGGAAATTTTTACATGCAAGGTGAACAATTCGAAAACATTATCCAGTCCAGGCTACCCAATTTTCCGTACACTATATATACTCATACGCACTCTATATATATACTTATTTCTTTATTATATTCTATATTTGATATATATTGTAAAAACCTAATACTTTATTGATTTAAAACATAACTGGGATGGGATGGTGCATCAGGGCATCATTGAAGTTGCAATTGGACAATGGAGTGGACGGCCAACCGGAGTCTAGGAGGGGATGTGTCTATCATTTATGATTGGTACATTCCACTTCAACAGTTGTAATGAATTTGACGCGCCTTTCTTAAACAAACCATCTAGTGGAAAGCTTAACTGAATTGCGTATTTTGTTATTCGTTTTATAGGATTACATTGCTGGAAGGAGATTCTCTTATTCCCGCAGGTTTCGCGTAAGTGTGTCTGCTTACGGGCCTGCCCAACCCTTTTTGGCCCTTCATACAGCGATATGTTGAATTTAGAACGGTAACAAAGCATGATCTTTCTGTTAAGTGGAACCGCATGCAGGGCAAGGCCCACGATAGGATGGTTGCTTCCTACATACATACATACATACAATATAACTTTCTTTATCAAAACTTGCAAATAACATTAAGCCCTCATCATAAAGCAGAGGTCATTTCGCCGCATACTTTCGCCAGTTAAAATTTCAAATTGGAATTACGCCGTGGATATAATGTTGCTGATTTCCATTGATTGTTGTTACGCCGTCGATAGTTTTTATCTGTTTTACTTGCTAAGGATAATGTGTCATCAACATTTCAACATAAATATTTTACTTCGCGTTGATGAAAACAAATTCTAATTGAAAAATGCCAAAAAGTGCTGAGAACTTATCAAGTGAGTAGCAGTGTGCAGGTGTGTTTTTATTGCGGTAATAATTTTTAGAAGCGACAAAGGATGCAGCTGCTTTGATCGACGGCACAGAGTTCAGTTTGAGTGCATATGAGACTATATATGAGAACCCTCATATTCCAACAACTCCTTCACATGCAGGTCAAAACGCTTCCGAATTCAATTTGTCAGTCACAAATGCTTGTCCGAACCCGAGAGACCAGAAAGGTTCAGTTGATTGGTTAGGTATCGCCTATCATACGTCTGTCCAATCTTCCCGTACAAATACTGCGTCCGAAACCTCTATTCTCAATTCCTGTACGGATCTAAAAGGTAGTTCAGATCAACTCAGATTTCGTAACGGAGAGCCAGGTTTTCCTTCTCTGGGTGGACAGCCAGACAATTATATAAACCACTAGGCATAAGCTAGGCATGAATATTCACGCATTTCTCAAGTTCTCTTCCGTTTCCTCCACGGTCACCTAAACCACAATTGATCCAGCCATCATGGCTCCTCATTCGACGTCGCAGCTTTGATTCCATCGCGTTGTCTATGTCCATAACTGTAAAAACATGATTAAGAATCCGCAATTCAATTAGTACAATAAATGTTCATTTGATAGAATCACTTACCTCTGATTTTTTTAGTAGTACTTAGACTCATGTAATAAGTAAAACTAACTATTTAAAAATTGAAAACTCTGGTTCGTAGTTCCTCGCCACTTGAGTAATGTGACTAACGAGCGTAGGCGTAATAACAAACAAAATGCCAGAATGTCATTATTTAATGGCGAGTTTCCAGTGCTGGCAGTTTACCTGGCGAAAAACCTAAGGCTTAATAACACTCTAAAAATAAACAGGGCGTATTGTGTTTTTTTATCATTTTTTAACTCAATTATACATATATCTGCATTTATTGTTTGAAAAGGTTAAGCACTGCATTATTATATAAAATGTGAGCTTAATAAATGGTTTATTGGAGCTTTCTATGGAAAATTGATTTTCGTAATTCAATCTTTTCCACCAGTTTTCTCGGTTTCGTGATTTTTGTAATACCGCCCTTTTCAGATGTTAGTCTAGACATCGTTGAGAATATGGAGCCCAAAAAACTGTCTAGATTTGAATCTATTTCGTGAGCCACCGAATTCGAATTACCCCTATATGTATGCCACCCATGAACTTACTGTCGATTGTTGCTACGTTGAAAAATCAAAAAAAGATCAATACTTAATCAATGGCCTTATAAGGGGTGTATCGTGGGTACGCCTTCAAGCTATTTTGCAAAAAATATGACATAATTTGACAGCTGTTTATTCAACGCGTGTTCTCAGCATATTAAACAAGTCAATTACGTAGCTGAAATTGCATTTTTGCACTGAACCCAAACAATGAGAGGGTTCACATAAGAAAAATGTAAAACGATTTTGACCAAATATTGTTCGGAAACTGTTTCAACGATGAGAAATTTGGCGAAGCAGGAAGAGGTTAGCGTTCATGTGTTTCAAAGTATGCGTAAACGATTCGAGACACATTATAATTTGCTACATATACCTGGTCGTGGAAAACCTTTTTTGTTTTATTTACATGGCATAACGTCACAATACTATAACATAGCCTGATACACAATATCCCTCCATAATGCCCGATTCGTGGCTGCTCCTCTCCAATCCCTTGGGCACCTTGTACCCCCTAGGTCTTGCTCCACCTGGTCTGACCATCTTGCTCGTTGCGCCCCACGTCGTCTTGTACCAACCGGATTCCCGTCGAACACCATTTTTGCAGGATAGTTGCCCGGCATTTTCGCAAATGCCGCAAAAGCGTATCCTTCCAGCTTTTGCCACCTTATGAATACTGGATTCGCCGGCGAGTTGCGCGAGCTCATGATTCATCTTTCGGCTCCATAGTCCGTCCTCCTGTACTCCACCAAAGATGGTTCTTAACACTCAAAAACTCCGAGCGCTCGCAGGTCCTCTTCAAGCATTGTCCACGTCTCATGCCCGTAGAGAACAACCGGTCTTATTAGCGTTTT
This sequence comes from Aedes koreicus, assembly GCA_024533555.2. Lineage (NCBI taxonomy): Eukaryota > Metazoa > Arthropoda > Insecta > Diptera > Culicidae > Aedes > Aedes koreicus. The sequence goes on from JAHHFK020002116.1 coordinate 502,169, forward strand.
GTACAGGATGCACTTCGTACGGGAGCTAAGTCTGTTTGACCGTAGTTGCTTGTGGAGCCCATAGTAGGCCCGACTTCCACTGATAATCCGCCTCCGGATCTCACGGCTGTTATCGTTGTCGGCAGTAACCAGTGAGCCGAGATAGACAAATTCATCGACAACCTCGAACTCATCGCCGTCGATCGTTACACTGCTGCCCAGTCGGATCATGTCGTGCTCGGTTCCGCCTGCCAGCATGTACTTCGTTTTGGACGTATTTATCTTCAACCCAATCTTCTCTGCTTTGCGCTTTAGTCTGGTGTACTGCTCTTGCACCAAATCAACCCGATAATCCACCCGATATCCTCACACAGCACTGGGTTCCATCCATCGATAGCCTTAGTCGGGTCAGCTTCCCCGGAAAGCTGTTCACGTCCATGATCCTCAATAGCCCATATCGGTTAATTGTATCATATGCGGCTTTGGAATCGATGAATAGATGATGCGTTGGGACTGTATATTCACGGCACTTTTGGAGGATTTGCAGCAAAGTGAAGATTTGGTCCGTTGTAGAACGTCCTTCGATGAAGCCGGCCTGATAACTTCCCACAAATCTATTTGCTAGTGGCTACAGTCGCTGGAAGATGATTTGGGATAATACTTTATAGGCGGCATTAAGGACAGTGATCGCACGATAGCTTTCACAGTCCAGCTTGTCGCCTTTCTTATAGATTGGGCAGATAACCCCAATCCAATCCAGGCCCATCTTGATAAGTTCTGCTTACAACCGATGATGGCTATGATAGCGATCACCTGCCTATCAGAATTTCAATCACCAATGGTTCGTGTCAATCTCGCTCCATCGACATTGCGTACGACCTCGCGAAGTGCCTCGACAGGGGTAAATACGCTGAAGCGATCATCGTTGGCGAGCAATCGGTCGAAGTCCTTCCCCCGTTGGAAGAGTATCGGTTTTTATCCGGTTTGATCCTCAAATGTGCGATCGACGCACAGCGCAGACCGGTACCAGGATCATCAATTCACCGACGTTCGCCCACTCCGTGGTGGGATGACGAATGTACTGAGGTCTACCGTTAAAAATCCGTCGCGTTAAAGGCATTTCGGAAGCGCGGTTCGCGAGATAACTACGAGCGGTACATTTCTCTTGAACGCGGGTATTGGCGTCCCTTCGTTGAAGGGCTATCGCGTGAGACGTCGATGAGAACTCTTTGGACCGTTGGGAGAAGAATGCAAAATGTGTCGTCGGTGAATGAAGATAAGGAAAGCTCTTCCCGGTGGGTCTACGCGTTCGTCAAGAAAGTGTGCCCAGATTCGGTTCCGGTGCAACGAATTGCTCGCGGTAGTCACACCAATCGTAACGAAATGGATGCGCTCTTTTCGATGCTCGAATTCTCACTTGCCCTTCTTTCATGCAACAATTCTGCGCCAGGAATGGATAAAATCCAGTTTAACTTGTTGAACAACCTCCCAGACGCCGTAAAGAGGCGCTTGCTGAACTTATTCAATCAGTTCCTGGAAAGCAATATTGTTCCGGATAAATGGAGACAGGTTAGAGTTATAGCTATACAAAAAACCCGGGAAACCCGCGTCGGATTATAACTCGTTTCGTCCAATTGCGATGTTGTCGTGTATTCGGAAGCTGCTAGAGAAGATGATTCTGCATAGACTCGACAAATGGATTGAATCGAATGGCTTTCTATCTCATACACAATTTGGTTTCCACAGGGGCAAAGGAATGAGCGATTGTTTTTCATCAGAAATACAACTGGTCTATGCTCAAAATGAGCAAATGGGTTCAGTTTTCATGGACATTAAGGGGGCTTTTGATTCAGTTTGTATAGACGTCCTCTCAGACGAATTCCACGAGTGTGGCCTTTCACCATTATTAAACAACTATTTGAACAATTTGTTATCTGAGAAACATATGAGCTTTCTCATGGGTCTTCAACAACTTCACAAATCAGCTACACGGGTCTCCCCCAGGGCTCTTGTTTAAGCCCCCTTTTTATAATTTTTATGTCCGAGAATCGATAGCTGCCTCGTGGGCAACAGCACGCTAAGACAGCTTGCGGATGACGCCATTGTTTAAATTGTAGGACCAAGGAGGAACAACCTGCAGGGACCGTTGCAGGATACCCTAGACAATTTTTCTGCCTGGGCTGTAAAGCTGGGTATCGAATTCTCTCCGGAGAAAACAGAGTTAGTTGTTCTTTTTTTTTTTTTTTTTCTAGGAACCGTGATCCAGCACAGATACCGCTTTAACTCATGGGTAAAATAATAAATCAAAGTTTGTCTTATAAATATCTAGGGGTCTGATTCGATTCTAAATGAACCTGGGGAAAGCACATTAAGTATCTGGATCAGAAATGCCAGCAGCGAATAAACTTCATGCGTACTATCACTGGAACATGGTGGGGAGCCCACCTGGAAGATCTGATAAAGCTGTATTGCACAACGATTCTGTCGGTTCTCGAGTACGGTAGTTTCTGTTTTCAATACGCCGTGAAAACTCATATTCTGAAGCTGCAGCGTATCCAGTATCGTTGTCTTTGTATCGCGCTAGGCAGCATGAACTCAAATTATACTATGAGTTTGGAGGTATTATTCCTTTATCAGATCGTTTTGTGGAGCTATCGTTCCGGTTCCTCATCTGCTGTGGTAATTGCAAATTTTGAAAAGCTAATCGAACGAAATCCTCAAACTAAGTTTAGACACTGTACTATTGGTACGTGACTCTGGAGGTGAGCCCTTCTTCGAATGTTCCTAATCGTGTTTACTTCCAAGACTTCTCTAGTTATACTGTAGTTTTAGATCCAACCATGATGCAAGTAAATTTGGCCATAGAGCTATGTCCATTTAGAATCCGGAATAATAAAATCATCTGTATCTCGGTAACGGATTGACGTACAAATAGGTTTAATACATCAAAACAAAGGTAATTCACTAAACTTTAAGGAAAAAATATCAAAATAAATCATTTCTCTTTTCTTTTCGAATGCAAATTCGCACTTTCTTCTTGACACATTTGTTCCACATTTTGGTCATCTGAGTCGCGTCCTGAGCCGTTTTTCCACTTTGCTTAAGCTTTTGCTTCATTATTGCCCAAAATCTTTCGAGGGGCTGGAACTGTGGGCAGTTGGGTGGATTTATGTTTTTATTGATGCCGCTGCAACACAATAAATGATTCCGGATTCTAACAGGTCAGAACTTTATCAGAAGTGACAGGAAGTTTTACACCGACGGGTCAAAAACAAATGATTCCACTGGATTTGGTGTTTTTAACGAAATTCATAGCGTCTTCTTCAAACTTCAAAATGCTTGCTCCGTATACGTCGCAAAATTGGCGGCTATACACTATCCATTAGAGCCTCTCTTCCCTCTGATCAATTTTTCATCTTTACGGATAGTCTCAGCTCCCTTCAGGCTATTGGTTCAATCTCTTTTGAGTTCCCTATCAAACAATTCTTACACCATCAGCTTGGTTTAGGTCCCTTCTCATTGCTTCATTCCAGGTAATGAGAAAGCGGACTCACCAAGGTGGGCGCTATGCAAGGCGATATTTATGATCAACAAATCGCCTTCAATGCATTTTTTCCTATTTTCCGTCGACAGGCCTTGATCAGATAGGAACAAAAAAGGGGTGCAGGGGATTTGGGCAGACACAGGTATCGAAAAAAATCGTGGTTCAGAGGGTTGGATATAAGCCGGGATTTTATCAAGGAAATGTGTCGTCTAATGTCCAATCACTACTCGTTAGGCTCTCATTTCTATCGAATAGGGCTCTCAGACACCATTCAATGCACCTGTGGTGCAGGCTATCAGAACATCAACCACATTCTTTGGTATTGCCTCGATTTCGAAATTGTCAGATCTGATCTTTGCGCATCGCTACGGGCCCGACGGAAACCAGAGAAGGAATATATAAGAGATGTGCTGGGCAAGCTCAAAGTTTTTATTAATAAATCAAATTCTTTTTCTGTTTTCAAGTTCAGTTAATACAGAATACAGAAGAAAAATTCAGCTAAGCTTCCTTTTACCGAATGCGAATTGCCGGGTCTTTCGTTTAACACCTGCCATAAGATTTTGCACAGTCTCCGTGTCCAATTTATTCGCCGAAGAACGCCAGTTTGCCTTGAACTGTTTCTCGCTCACAACAGCTTTTTGAGTCTTCTTAAGGTGCCGCTTGACGATGGCCCAATATTGTTCTATTGGGTGCAGATCTGGCGTATTGGGAGGGTTCTTGTCACTGGGCATCACTTGAACGTTGCTGGTAGCATACCACTCCATATCCTTTTTCCCGCAATGGCAAGATGCCAAGTCCGGCCAAAATAGAACGGAACAATTGTGTCGCTTCAGGAAAGGCAGTAGGTAGTTTTAGTAGGCACTCGCTCCGATAAATTTCCTGGTTGACGGTTCCGATCGCAATGCTCTTCAAGCCACAGGTACAGATGGCATGTCACACCAGAGATTTCTTCGCGAACTTTGACAGTTTAATGTGCTTGAAAATATCTGCCACCTTTCCCCGTCCGGTTGCCGTATAAAGCTGTTTAAAGTCTGTTTTGACGTAAGTTTCATCGTCCTGTACCACGCAATCAAACTTCGTCAACATCGTCGTGTACAATTTTCGCGATCGTGCTTTGACCGACGTGTTTTGTTTATAAGACGACAGTCTAGCTCGTTTTTTTAGCTCTATCCACGGTTGAAGGCGCCACTCCCAGCTTCTTTGCGACATCTCGGACGGAGAGGTTGGGGTTCCGCTCGAAACAGCGGGCAACTCTTTTTGTCGTCGCTGTGGCCTCCGGCTTTCGATCTCCCCCCGATCCAGCTTTCCTGGCTGTCGACAAACATTCAACGAACACTTTTAATACGTTGGTAACAGTTAATTTAACCACATTCAACAATTTTGCCAACTTGGCGTGAGAGTAGTTTGGATTTTCGCCATGCACGTGCACAATTTTGATGCGATGCTTCTCTTCCTTCGACGACATTTTGATAACTGAAGTGCTAATCTCAAAATCAAAATAGAGGCATGATGCTACACGCACACATCTTCAATTTTTTTGAATGCACGATGAAAGGAAATATGTCAAGTTTAAGTCGATCAAATTTTGATCGAGACACCCTTTATATGGGGCCAATTTACAAGTTTTTGAAACAAATAAATGTATTCGTTTGATTTGCTCTTAGCAGTCGTTTTAACATGTCCACCTCGTCCTCTTCCTCGTAATGTCACTTTGATTGTATCATTACGGGTTAGCACAATGCCCATTCTCTGTATGACCAGCAGCAACAATACCGCATTGTCTATATGCTGTTGAAAATCAACGCTAAGACCCCTACTTTCCCATTCCTACCCTTATTTTTGTAAACCCTAACCTCGTCCTAGCCGCGAGTTTTTCGGCTTCCCTAAGCTAACATAGTAACCTAAATTAATGTTGCAATTATAGTGAAAATGAAAAAAAAAACTCGGCTCCGTTACGCCTATGGCACTTGAGCCTAATAAATAAACAATTAAGAAAAATGTACTTAAAGAAGAGTTGAGATTCATAGCGTACGGAAAATGCAAAACACACGGACGTGCGGAAGTAAACAAAAATAATAAGGTCTTTCGATTTCGGGAACTCTTTCGCCGACATGGTGATTCGTTGATTCATTTTTCAGATCAGAAAAATTTCGTGTTATACAGAGTCTAGATCCTCAGAATGAAAGAATCTTTGCAACATCAATCTAGGAGATCCCATCATCAATCAGAGCAGTTTCACGGTTTTAGAATCACACATCCGTGATGGATTGTGGAGCAATATCTTCGGAAGGACGGCTTCCTCTACTTTTTTATAGAGAAGGGTGTTAAAATCAATGCCAATTACTTCCTCGGCAATGTTTTGAAAAGACATTTCATGAAATATGCTTCAACCATGGGTTTTACAACAGAAATCTGCCCCTTTACATTCAACAAAAGTTACGCAGGCCTGGAGCAAGAGCAATTTGTTAGACTAAAGAATCACTAAAGAATTATGGCCGGTCTCTTCGCCAGACGTAAACACATTGGACTTTTCCATTTGAGGCGTGAGAATTTCAAAGCAACTTTGCAGAAAATATGGAATGAGATTCCTGAACAAGAGATGTACCGCTTGTAATGCTTTCTCGAAACGGCTCAAGGCAATTATTAAAGCAAAAGATGACCGAATTGAACTCTAAGTCTATTCTGTTACACTGTAATATGTCAGTAAGATAACCCTAACAGAACCAATAAAAAAATTCATTTCAATTTAAAGCAATGACGCTTTATTTTTGTTTCGTTTAATTGAGCAAACTCTGTATAATGTGAACTTGTATGTTTGATGACACCCCATTTATATGCATGATATTGCACAGAAATTTACGCTACTTTTTCAAGCTGTGCAGCATCAGTTCAAAAGATATCATGTTTTCTTGACAAGAGAGGAGATTGTAAACAGTAAACTGAATAAAAAGCTTAGTTTTTTGAAATGTAAGTCATTGCTTTATAGAAAAATATCGATTTTAAAACCTTAAAAAAATCTGGAGTGTTACGATAACTATCAAGGAGTTCACAAGTTTCAAATGTCATCAAGTTCAAAGAACTCTGACTTCATGTCCCAAACATTAGATAGCAATTCAGTGTATTGATTGGAATTTATTTTTCATGAAAATACGAATGGCTTCCATTGTGTGTGTTTCATATCTTTCCTCCTCGAAGCACAATGCCATTCATATTCAAAAGGCATCCCGATCGCTTCCCCTACCCTCCGATGGAAAACTCATTCCCCAAACTTGTATTAACCATTCTCCTCCTTCTCCCATCTCCATTCCAGGGCTTCCTTTTAGAGATGATTGATGCAAACTATGAACCCATCACTGTTCGCCCACCAAAGGATGAAGACAGAATCAAAATTGCACAAGGCCAATTCCAAGCAGCAGCAACGGTGCAACAACTTCTCAACGATCCATTCATCCATCCATCCATCCCGAAGAGAAATCAGCAAATTATGTTAATGAGACTCCGTTTGAATGCCGTCACATCAACGACGATGAACTACCAGCGCGAATAAACTGTTCGTTCCGAGTGTCACCCGAGTCGATGGAATGGTTACAATTGTCACCCTTGGAAGAGAAGAAAATACGTGCGAGTGTGGAATTTTAAGTCCTCGTTGAAACCTTTGGGCTTAATTCTCATTATACGTAAGTGCATGTGTTAAACCGGGCCGTGATCGAGCCGAGTTCGATTAGGTGCGTGGTGCAATATGCGTTTGCTTTGGTGTGTCGATATGCTTCATTAGCTATGCAGAAAATTATGATTAGCACGATCTGAAGAAAAAGTCTTTTCGAACTTTGTCGTTGTTGCGCCAAAGTGTCGTCGGTTGAATGAATAATTATTGTCTTATTAGACTGCATAGAGCCAGCTATCAGATTGCGCGGTTTGCATTATATCGTACTCGATTTGCAGTGTGTTCAGTGTCTTGCGGCCAGAGGGAGGAAACCTGCAATTAAGACCCCTCAATCTTCGTGCCCTCAGTTCGCTTCGGGCCGGAGTCGTATTACGTGCGCGTGCAGCAAGTTCGTCCAAGCATTTGGAAGTAGTGCAACAACAATAAAAACAACAGCCGGTAATCGGCTCACTATCTATGGCGGCGTGCACATATAGCTACGTACGTGCGTTCTGTTTGATTAACGTTCACATTAAAAGTGCATCGGCGCTGCGGCAGCGTTGCAGCTAAATTACGAGCAGCATCAATTCATTCATCAGAAGAAAATCATCAAATTGGTCGGTGCTCGTGAACTTGAATACGCACTCGCCGGGGAGAGCCGGAGAAAGAGCAACCAGCTATCGGCGGCCCATGATGCACGGCCAGTGATTCAAGGTGGATACAATTTATGTTCAGTTGTGAAAATTATATGTAATTAATTTAAATTCGTCTAGTTTGATAGCAATGCTGTTCCATACCGGGGTCGTAAATTCTCTATTTTCATAGGCATTGCTGCTGTTGTTGGTTTCTTGTGAGCGCGCGCGACTGAGTTTGATAGTGAGTGCAAGTTTCTTTGATGAGGTCTAGAGGGATGCGCGTTTATGAAGAAGATTTCGTTAAATTGAACGATTTGTCCCAAATTACGGACAGGGCAAGCAATGTTCACGGTTCAATGTAACTGGAGTAAACAACAACGCCATTATAGCGGATTTTATGTGCTTATTGTGTAGTATTTCTTCAATTGGGTTTAAATATGTACGCCTGATTGTCATGGTGCATGGAACTACGTTCTAATAAATATGCTTCTTCCGTATACAGAGCGTGACCAATGCGAGGAGAGGCAACTTATTATTTTGAAAGCAGCTCTAATATCAGTTAGGAAGGTGTTAGCTTCAGTGACAAGTTGGAAGTTATAAATCATTTTTGATGAACAAACTTATGCTATCTGAGATACGCTGAAAACCAGAATTAATCCACCGATGGTAAGACTGAACCCTTCTTACACTTCTCCAGAATTACGAACTCAAATGTGGCTAATATGGTACTGGATACGTATTTTCATCAGAAATTCAAGGAAGTTCCAGGAATATTCTAAATGTCATATTTTCAGTTCATGAAATGAACTATTTGACAATCCTGAACGTATTGTTCATCGATGTGATTAAAATATGGTCATAAATAGTGTTTAGCGACCTGTTTATGTTAGGTTATAGAAAAGTGGAAATTACATATATATTAGAAGCTTCATATATTCAGTCCATAGAATGAATTATTAGACAATCCTAAGCGTCAATTTTGATTAACGATATGGATTCAAGATGCTAAATAAGCAACAGTTCCTTGAAAATTGTGCAGTTATAGTAAATGGAGACTTTGTGTAATTTTTTAATATACTCGCTGCAGTTCAATACTTACGCCTATCGATCCTGCTCTAATTCTATGGAATCGCATAGTGTGCCATCTCGTCCGCTGTTTGGCGCATCTGATGTGCTATACAACGCACCAGATGCGACACAATAGAATGCAAGCAGCGAGTGCTCTTGAAGGATTATCCAATCATAATGAAATTTTAAACTGAAACGTAACGATATGTACGAATGAAAACAATTTCTATGGGAATGTTGTAGCTTTTATTTGCCGCCAACAGAACTGACATCGGTTCACAAACGGCTGCCCTAGCAACACACATCTGTCAAAATTGGTTGCAGCAACTTGGATGTGACTAAAATCGGTTACATTGCAGTTATTTTAACTGATTTGTTACAAGGGTGCTATTCACTAGAGTGAGAAACCGATGTGACATAAAAAGGATAAAAAGTCGAGTTTCAAGCGATCTTAATACTCTTCTTTTAGTGTATGAAGGGTAAAAAAGAGAAAATGCTCGTATGGATGGACAACAAAACGACAAAAGATAAAGCGCGTCCGGAAATAAATGTTGTATCATCACACGAACGTTATAGGTTTAACATAAATCCAAACAAATCTTTTCTCAACATTTATTTCAACATATTAACAGCATTAACAGATTTTAATTTCACCCACCGCCCAACCTTTCGGATCATTGACATGACTTCTGGGAGGTTTGGAAAAGCTTCTCTCTTCTGGTTTTGTAAGCATTTGTCCAGCATTTCTGCTTGAAGCTTTGAACCGATTTTGACTCTCCTCCCATTTTCCGACAATCAGCCTTCATTATTGCCCAAAATTCTCGATCGGTCGGAGCTCTGGACAGTTTGGAGAATTAATGTCACGAGGTACCATATTAACATTTTTTTTCCTCGAACCATTTCTTCATCACTATCGACTAGTGGCAAAATGCCAAATCTGGCCAAAACAGGCTGTTTTGAGAATGCTGCTTTAGAAGTGGTAATAGGTGTTTTTGAAGACACTTTTTAATGTAGATTTCACTGTTAATATTCCCGGTTGTGAAGAATGGTTGGCTGATTTTACCGCACGTACAGCCCAGACAACCACAAGTCGTATAACAGTGTTCAAATAGTATCGTATATTCCTTTATTTTAAGTCAAAGTCGCAATTAATTGTGGCCTTTATCGTATTATGTTTAAGTTAAATCGTAAAGAGTGCAAATTTTCGACGTTTATACGATGTGTCATTTTTTCATCGTACTGCGTCACAAACTAAATCTGATATACATCGCTAAACTTTTTAAATCGAACTTGTTATTAAAAATTTAATCGCATACGATATCAAATCAACTCGTTTAAGAAAACAATGGAATTTGCACGTATATAGCCTCCACTTTAAGTGCACGTATAAGCTATATTTTTGCATTCTGTACGATTTGTTTACTTACATATATGTTTGTATATCATAAAAACAACTTTCAATATACGTGCATTTTGGTTGTGTGGGAGATGGCTTGTTACACGAGATATGTTTCTATCTTCTATTCTTTAAACTTAGACTCTAGGTTTCCTTTGTCTTTCGTAGTGTAGAATTTATTACTAGGCTTCACGTATTTTTCATCGTCTTGTATGATGCATCCTGTATGTTTGGTTAACAACGAATCATATAGCTCTTGTTCTCGACTTTCCCTTTTTGCCAGCCCTTCATAATCTGGGAGAGATTTTTTTCTGAGCTTTGAAGATTCTCAGTCCACATCTCACTTTAATGCCCTGCACAGTTGACTTAGCTACACCAACTTTCCTGGAAACATCTCTGACCGACATGTTGGGCTTCCTCTTGTATACTTTTATCACGTGTTTCTCATCTTGTTTGTTGCGTGTTCCCCTTTTCGACTGCTAGGTAAGCTTCCTCTGAACCGTTCTGGTTTGTAGAAGTTTGCTGATGACATTCGACAACGTTTGTTGTGCCATACCGGTCGAATTTGCGATGGTTTTCTGAGACCGAATAGTATTTTCTAACTACTTGTCCAAAGTAAGATTTCACAGCTCCTTTTGTCGAGACGCCATTTTCAAAACTTTACTTTAAAAGTAAACAATATGCACGTTGAAGCAAAGGTGAAAGGATCCATTGACAGCTAAACCATACACTGAATCAATTTTTTACGTTGACACAGGCCGCTGACGCGACAGTGTTACAACAAATATTTCCGGACACGCTTTACCAAAGCAAAACCACATTTGTTATTGATTCCAGTACTAATTAATGATTTTACACAAATGATTCCACTCCCTCTCGGGTCGCCTTACGAAAGTTGGCTGGTACTTTGGCCATATCATAGCATAGCATAGCATAAACCAGGTCGCACAATAGCGTAGGTGGTACAAGCTCTGGACTGTTGTTAAGATGGAGACGCACATTTATCGGTTGCTGTTAGATAGCGATTTGTGAACAATCCCTACCTCTTAAATAGAGGATCCAACAGAACAAAACTGTCCTGGCCACGTCCTTGAAACTGGTGGGGATAAGGAAGGAATGTTAGTCCGACACTTACTTAAGAGGGATGCGGCGAACTCCACGACCCTTCATAAGTGTCACGGGAAAGGTGGAATTGTGTTAGTATAGAGGGTAAGCTTTACGAGACGCTCAGCAAGCGATATTTGCAATTTTCATATTAAAATATTTAAGAAATTAAGTTGGTAATTAGTTTGTCCGTTGTCAATATTGCCGCCACCCGCTACCAAAACATTTTGTACGAAAGTTTCTCCTGTTGCTCTTCGTTACTCATGGAAGTTAATTAAGTTAATGGATTTGCAATAATGCATAGAGTATAATTTAATGAGAATGGAGAATTGACGCTTCAGGACAAGTGTTGAGAAAAAGACCACGGACTTCAGGCTCGCTTTTTATCAGAAAATGTTCACAACATGTTGATGAAAATGTTGATTTGTAGGAAGAGAAAGAGTCTGGGATATACTCGGGAAACGTTACGGGTTTCAACGTAGTTAATAAAAAAGGGAAAGTACGATGCGTAGAACACTTTCTAAAGCTAAATAATAAATATTTACAAATATATAGATACACAAGAATCACCACAAGAATACACAGGATAAGAGGTTTCTAAACTGGTTGCCGAGAACAGTCAGTTCTGCCGAAGCCAACATTTCGTCTATCTAAACAGTAAAAAAAAGGGCAACCTTCCATCCTTGTACATGCACAGATAATTCCAAAGCGTGCTGAGATTATTAATTAAAAGAGAATGGAAAATATACAATATGATTTACAGGTACACGACCTTCAGTCGCATCCCTTTACTTCGCTATTGTGAATTTGAGGTTGGTCACACCTTTCTTCGAGGTTGTCAACCAACCATTTGAAGCCCTAGACCAAAACATTTGTTTATATAATAAAAGAAATTTTATCACCTGGCAGCCAAGCAAAATAGCAAAGAAAATTTATCCTAACAATAAGGGGAAATAACTTTCATAAAAAAAAACAAGATCCTCTCTCAAAACACGTAAAAAAACTAAAATATAACAATCCTATCGTTTCAAATACATAACGTGGGCGCCTCGTGCTGAGATGTACGCCTTCAAACGTTTTGGGAAGTTATCCACGATGGCCGCGAGTTTTGGACAGATATTTTTTCCCAAACCTTTAAAAGAGACGATTTTAGATGTTCTAGTGATTTATGTGGTGTACTTCAGGCTCTTGACTTCAAGATGATCCATAACGAATAGTCCATCGGATTCAAATCCGGTGAGTTAGAAGGCCATTCATCTCATTCATTAGAAATGCTTGGGAAATACGTTTGCAAAGACTAATAATCTTTTTTGCTCCATGAGCCGGCACCCAGTCTTGTTGAAAAATCCATTCATTTTTGCCGAAATGCTGCGATGCCCAAGATGCTACTGTGTCTGTAAGTAGCTTCTGATATATCGCTTGATTCCCTTTCACCCCGTTGTCGATGAAGATCAAAGTAGTTTTGCCGGAATGAGTTATTCCAGCCCAAACCATGACAGAAGCGGGATGAAGACTCCTTGAATATCCGTAGAAGACAATATCAAAGAACACGCGATCCCGCCATGAAAGTTATCTGGCGAGATTTGCAAAAACAGATTAAAAAACGCTTCTCTGCCCTGAGGAACAAACAATTTGAAAATAATGTGTCAAAAATAGAGCCGAGTTCCAAACCTTTTTGGAAACTCTCTAAAATTTTAAAGAAACCTCAAAAGCCTATTCCAGCGCTCAAAGAAGGTGATAAAATATTGCTAACAAAGAAAAAGCTCAAAAACTTGCTGAGCAGTTTGAGAGTTCCCATAATTTCAGTTTGGGTCTTACTAGTACTATCGAGAATCAGGTTGCTCTTGATTATCTGAATATTTCCTCATGGGAAAATATTTTTGATGAATCCTGGGGTACTGATTTGGATGAAGTAAAAACTATAACTAAAAAGTTAAAAAATATGAAGGCTCCAGGTGATGATGGAATTTTCTATATACTCATAAAAAAACTCCCAGTGAGTACCTTGTCTTTCATGGTAAAATTATTTAATAAATGTTACTTTCCTGGCAAATGGAAAAATGCCAAAATTGTTCCAATTTTGAAGCCCGAGAAAGATCCAGCTGAAGCTTCTAGCTACAGACCAATAAGTTTACTTCCTTCAATCAGTAAACTTTTTGAAAAGCTAATTTTGAATAGAATGATGCTTCATATCAATACAAACTCAATTTTTGCAGATGAGCAATTTGGATTTCGCCATGGCCATTCAACTATTCATCAACTTTTGAGAGTTACTAATTTAATTCGTTCAAACAAATCTGAAGGCTGCTCAACTGGAGTTGCTCTTCTAGACATAGAAAAAGCATTCGACAGTGTTTGGCATGAAGGTTTGATTGCTAAATTGAAAAACTTTAATTTTCCGCTCTATATTATAAAATTAATTCAAAATTATTTAACTGACAGAACTCTGCAGGTAAATTATCAGAATTCCAAATCTGATCAACTACCTGTTAGAGCTGGAGTTCCTCAGGGTAGCATTCTTGGGCCGATACTATATAACGTGTTTACTTCCGACCTCCCTGATTTGCCTCAGGGTTGTCAGAAATCCTTGTTTGCTGATGACACAGGCATCTCCGCTAAAGGAAGAAGTCTTCGTGTCATTTGCAGGAGACTGCAGAAAAGTTTGGACATTTTCTCTTCTTATTTACAGAAATGGAAGATTTCTCCCAACGCTTCCAAAACTCAACTAATAATATTCCCACATAAACCTAGAGCTTCTTTTTTGAAACCTAGTAGTAGTCACATCGTTACTATGAGCGGTGTTCCAATTTCCTGGTCAAGCGAAGTGAAATACCTTGGTCTATTACTTGATCAAAAATTAAATTTTAAAAATCACATTGAAGGCATTCAAGCCAAATTGTCTGAAGAACAAACTACTAATATTTAAACAAATTTTTAGACCCGCCATGCTTTATGCTGTTCCAATATGGTCTAGTTGTTGTGCTACCAGGAAAAAAATACTTCAAAGGATTCAGAACAAAGTTCTGAAGATGATTTTGAAGCTGCCTTCTTGGTACAGTACTAACGAAGAACATAGAATTTCGAATGTTGAGACTTTAGAACAAATGTCCAACAAAATAATTAATAATTTCAGACAAAAATCGTTGCAATCTTCTATTGCAATGATTAATTCCCTTTATGCTTAGTTAAGATTAATTTTAGTTTGGTTTTAGTTTTAAGATTATTATTGTTATACTGACACGCAGGAATAATAACCTGTTTAAAATACTGAACTGCTAAGGCATGAACAATGTAAACAAAATTAGGTACATATTTTAACAATTAAGGTTGATACGTTACGGTAGTAGCTGGAGCACCTAGATTAACATGAAATGTAAATATGAAGAAATTTGGAACAAATAAAGAGTTAAAAAAAAAAATGACTCCTTGAAATACTTCCACGATTTTTGGAAGCAGCTGGAAGCAACTGCCGATTATTTTGGTGGTTGTGGTGCTGCTCGATTGTGAAAACTTTTTCACCGGTGAACAGCACTGGCCGATAACAGCCGTCGGATAAGTGGTTCAGGAGAACCTTAGCTTTTCTCAACCGGTTTACTTGCATGGTGTCATTCAAGTAGTGATTCTTGCACAGTTTGTATGACTGAAGGTTCAAATCGTCGTGAACTATGGCTCCAACGGAAGATTTTGAAATTTTCAGTGATTTCGCCAACTTTCGGATGGAAATCGAAGAATTTCGCTTGGTGCGTCGCCGGATGATCTCGCGGAAAATGGAGTCCGAACGGTGCGCTTTTTTCCTCTCCCTAAGCGGTCATCTAACGTTCCAAGCAGTTGGTACACGGAAAAAAAATCCGTGCCCGTATCCGTGAATGGCAGTCATGAATTCGAGAACAAGCAAAAATACACCGTAAACTGAATCACGTAATCGGGAACTAGTTAACGTTTTTGGGTAAAAAACACGAAAACGTAATTTAGTTAACGGTCCGTTTTCGTTTTCGTGAACGCTTTTGTTTCTGTGTATCGTTTTATTGCATCACTCACTGTAGATTTTCCGTATTAAGGGTCTTTGCAGTCACTGAAACAGTTTTTCCTTTTTGAAAAAGTTCAATTACACCTGCGCGCAACTCATTAGGCTTCATTTTGAATAAATTAGAAATCACAACTATACCAAACTTGCTGCGTATAAAGACAATGGGTCAAGATGTTAAATCATGCAGGTATGCTTAGTTTAATCCACTTGGTTTTGTTGAGGCATGCCAACAAAGTCTGTACGAATAATTTGCAGACACCCTGTATGTTAAGGGTGAAAGGCTGTTCGATAATGGTCGACGAAACATATTGAAAAACTCCTTCAATAACAATATATGCCTGTTTCGGAGTTTATAATTTAGCACGATCACTTTTTACGCTGTTGAAATCTCTCTTCAACGACATAAGCGAACGAAAATGTCTGAAGCCTGGACACACGGGTGGCAAATTCACATCTTGAAATGGGTCATAAATCTCACGCTTGCGAATCCTAGAAATTTCATAGTTCGAAGGCATCTCTCAGCTTTGAAGGCAAACATGTGATTGAAACATCTGGGACCACATAAACCGACCAGTCTGTTATCGGTTGAAAACCATTTTAAATCTACTACAAAATCATAAACCCTACCTGAACAACCCTACCCATCAGCCCATAAATCTAGAGACAGTGCCGCCACTGCAGACGAGTCACGAACGCCGCACCACCGACTGAGCGGCTGCATTGCATCTTCGAATGTGCATCGACTACGCACGTCGCGCAATTCTTTATTTGACTCGAGGCGTTTAGCGAAATGATTATTGTCCGAGAAGCATGTGATAATGTGACTATAGAAGGTTCAGCAACGATTTTCCTCGGGGTACCTGTTCATAGGAAACATGCACCGCTGTGAAGCTGCAAATCGGTTGTGCAGGCTTAAATCATGCTCTCCTCCCTTCACTCGGCGCGGTGGCATGCGATCGATGGCATTTCTTTAATTAATGAGTATTTAATTAATGATGCAATTTTGGTGCGTATTTAATTTGGCCGGAATGTTTACCGTCCGGTACCCGTGTTTCATCGTGCGCATGATGTATGATATGCACTACCACCCATTGTAGCACGGAAACTAAGTCCGACAGCAATGGGCTCTCCCCTCTGTTAGACTTGATCAAGCTTTAATAACCACTGATTATCCTAATCATGCCGTTGTATGAAGGGCCAAAAAGGGGTTGGGTGGATCGATATGCAACATCACTTATACGTATCCACAGGGATATAGAGAATCTCCTTCCAACAACAAGACTGAACAATTGGTCAAAAGAGCAAGCTATCTAACATGACGATGCCCCAATGGGCGGGGAGAAGGGCCCGCCCTCTATTCACAAACTGTTAGGAATGTGGAGTTGGCATTCCCACTCTCCCCATCCAGAGTGCTTCAATCGGGTGCCCTGATGGTCCCTCCCATTCCCATGAAATATTTATATAATAGTGTATATATTTATGTAAATGATAAATACTACAAGCATTCGTATATGTAATGTATGATCTTCGACCGGTTGATCCTGAAATGCAAGAAATGTTGTAAAATATTAAAGTGTAGCGTTCTGTGGTTCACGCTTAAGCACGTTTTCGTTCGTTCTCAACGATAGCAGCATTTCACCAAAATCTTGATTTGAGGTATCCTGAAAACGTTTATTGAATCTATTGAAATTTTACAAAACTAACATTTATACATTTTAATTTACTGTTGCCCTGGTCACAATTTTCTATTTGATGCTGATTTTATAACAGCAATCTGCTTTTCGTTTTGCTGACCTAATAGTTATTGCTACCGAGTTAGAAATGGGAGGAGTTAAAGATAAATGGGCAAAAAAAAAAAACAATAAGTAATATTTAAATCATCTATAAAGTAAAATCAATAAAACATTACATATTTCCAAATATAATGATGGTGTAAGTTATGATGAAGTAATGACAAAGAATGAAATGTAAAATCAAACACTAGCCAAATGGCACACAGCAAATCAGATCAGCTCAGAATTGGTAAAAAGTCCATTTGCAAACCGGAAATGAAAAATACATTCAGCAATAAGTGCAAAAGCCTACCATAGATTCCGTAATTTTCAAAAGCCTACCACAGCTGTAATTTTCTGCGTTATATACTGGACATATATGCAACGCTAGATGTCATAAATTGAAGGTATGTTTCGTGTTTAAGCCAGATACCGCCTAATTCAGGTTTTTTGTATGAAAATGTGAAGGTCATGCTTTGATGGAAATAATACGATGTTGTAAAGAAATACTACATAATGTACATATAATAATTAAATGCCGCTATTTGCCTCTTCCGCTGTGATGTTAGATGATTGAAACTCTAAAATAGCGATAATTCCACCGTGATATAATGAAATAAAGTTGATCACCTGGCATCCTAGCAAAATAGCAAAGAAAATTTAAGGAAACAATCATGCGAAATAAATTTCATATGGGTATGATTGCTGCCTAAAAACGGAAACTCAATAAATACAAAACAAAAAAAATTAAAAATGAATGACAGGAAATTCTTCGATAACTCTTTTTTCCTACTGGGCCCATAAATGATTCTTTATGTCTGTAAAATAGAAAATGTAGGATCATAAACAATGTTATTATAGTTTTTGAATTAACAATTTGGGACGAAGAATTTTTTGTTGTAGAATTTGTCGTATATAATCCACTCTCTAAAAAAATGTAAAAAACTATCCCATCTTTTAAAATACATAACGTGGGTTAGGTGGGCCAAAACTTACAACGATGCAAATGCGAAGCTGAAAATAGCAAATAAAAATGCTATAATGAAAATAATATAAAATGAAAATAACAATTATATTTGTAATGTCTGCATGTCTGCTGATCCTGCTGCAATTGTAGAAGGACTTGCATTATCATAGCCACGGGGGAAGAAAAAAAATTCAAAATTATTATACAACACTTGTGAATTCCATGGTTGATCTGAAATTATATACCGTATAAAGAATACTTCCATTTTTCGTGGTAGAGTAAGATTTCAGCATGTTTCTTTACCGGGATCACGCTGCCTACATCGTCTTGATGCGGCTGCCACCTAATGTATAGTTGACGCGATACAGCGTTTTATACACAACCGCTGGATGTCAGGATAGACGCTGTTTGAGCCGCACCTCCTTGGTGGACAGACGCTCGGCACGCACCTCCTCAATCTAGCTGAAGTCAGAAGGACAACAGTGCCCAGGCTGCACTACCAGCTAAGTACGCAACCCTTAGCTGGCGGTCTTTGTCATCTCTTGACCCGTGGAAGCATGAGGTAGGAACTTGTGAGGACCATAGCTACGTTGCCTGGACGCACGCTCCATCCCAGGTGTCTACTCACCATTTTGCAGCCGTATATTTAATATGGTTTTTAAGGGAATGTTGTAGCATTTCACACACACACACACACACACACACACACACACACACACACACACACACACACACACACACACACACACACACACACACACACACACACACACACGTGCTCAGTTCGTCGAGCTGAGTCGAAAAGTATATGACACTCGGCCCTCTGGGCCTCGGATAAAAAGTCGAGTTTTCAAGCGATCTTAATACCCTTCTTTTGGTGTAGGAAGGATGCAAAAGAGTTAGAGGGAAATATACACATGAATGAAAAGAATGAAGTTAAATTTCTAGCTTTCAACGTTTCGATGATGTGTTTCATCTTCATAGGCGACTCTGAAGATGAATTTTACAATCGAGACTTACTGAAGACTACATTATTCAGAAACTTAACTTTCGGAATCAACAGTCAAGAAACAAAACCAATCATATCTAGGGTAATTTACTTAGCCAAGCTCCCAAGTCCACCCTATTATGCAAATTTTTTCAGCGTCATGCACACAACTGACTTTTTTTTTGGTTACCCTTAATTGCTCTATATTTCTCTATCTATTACACTCCACAGAGCAATCCCGAACTGGTTGAAGGCAACTAGAAAATGATTTGTAATTTCCATTTAATTACCTCTACCTTTATTGCTTATCTTGACCAGGGCCCTACATCGTCGACGCATTAAAATGAAAATGGAACGCTTTTGTATTCATTTCACACTTCAACAAGCTTTCGTGCAGTGAATGAATCTTGTTTTCACCGATTCACTCCCAATTCACTTTCTGTCGAACGTGAGTAAGCTTAAATTCATTTGCGATCTAGCCACCGTCAAAGGAGTTTCAATTGAAATTCAAGCTTGCTTCAAACGACGTGGTTAACGACCGTGAATTAACTTCGTTGAAATTGATTTGATTTCATCCTCCCACCCGAGCAGTGGTTGGCGAACAAAACATGCGTGCCAGTGTTGTTAGAATTATTGTCATTTGACGATGCACGCATCGCTGTAACTTTGGTCGGCAAAAAGCTCCCCGAGCTGGCAAGCGCGTTTCTATTTGATACTGCAGAGACATATTGAAATTACATTTGTTGCATTTGTGCTGGAGATGTGAACACAACAGGGATCGCATGAAAGCATCATAAATAGGAGCAATTTCATTTATCATTCCATAAAATGGTTGATTATTGCTTTCGATGCTACAATTACTTTATCTGATGGCACTGATTCTAGTCCTAAATATAATGAATACCTCAGAAATGAAATTCATGCACGTGTTGCATGAATTTCAATTGTCCTGCTTCATACTAGTTTGACACCGAAGGCTAAAATAAACACCGATGAATGAAAAGCTTAGTCGAAAATGTTTGATTGAAGATTGTTTTGCTTAAGCTGACTCAGAAGTGGCTGTCAAAAGAAAATAATGTGTTTCAATTGAAAGGGATGAATGCTAAGTTCATCGTCCCCGACAATTTTCAATTGAAATTGAAATTGTATAACCCTGATCTTGACAGATACGCGTATTTCGTCTACAATGTCTACTTCAGTGGCGTGTACTAATACTCTACTGTAATACTTGACTGCCATTACTGTTATACTTGACTTGCCATAAAAAGAATAATACTAGTGCATATTATCTGCCGAATCAATATACTTTAAAGTGAATTCCCACAGCTTCTTCCATTTGACACGATTATTCACAGCAAACTTGTCCTTATATGTGAAAGATTAATGTCCCAGCAACTGTTTGAAATCCACTTTGATGTAGGTCTCATAATCAATGACTCAGCACCGGTATTTTGTTAGCAGAGTTTCTGGCACACGTTTTGGCAACACTTTGGTGGTGTTCCTTCCGATTTGGATGTTCTGCATTCTTGTACGTTTTCAACCCGACCCTCTGGATGAAACTTTATGAAAAATCAAGTTTCTTGGCAAAGCCTCGTGTCGAAATATTCGGATTCCACTTAAAGTGAGCAAGGGCTTTCCCGTTTATATACGCGTTGTTTCAAATTTTTAGTCCTGACTTTGGGTCCCCTGGTCCCCCTTTCCGGAACCTTTTTTGGCCCCTTTGATTCTGAAAAATTGTCTATAAACCCCCTTTTAAAAAAAAAAAAAATTCTCTTTTCTCACACATTTTGTGTTGTTTTTTTTTCCTCTTCCCCACCTCTGTGTGGGGAATAAAATACTCTTTTCTTTTTTAGGGAAAATTATCCCCAAGTTACATTGCGCACTCCATCCTACTTTATTAAGTTTTATTAAAGTTTTATGAAAGCCACTTGAAATCAATTTGGTTTTATTATGGCACCAAGAGGTGCCAATACGTTTCATAGTCAGGTCAGGTTAATGAGAACCCACACAGCTTGTTTACAACAACCTTAAAACCTTGTTTCTCAAATGCCATTTATTCCTATCAAAGGTTTTATTTCGACTTTATGAACTCGAAAAATGCTGTATTGAAATGCCGTTTTAGGACTCATTGATTTTATCTTATTATGGTCAGTTGAAAAAGCATTTTAAAACCATTTTGCCTCCAGTAAATGCATTAAACGACAAATTGGCATTGAAAGAAGTCACCATAAGGCAACATAGTTTTATTATAGTCATTGTGAAGATAAATTGGCTTTATGGCACAACTGTGATTTTTTTTCCAATCGCCATATTGCAATATAAGAAATAAATGAAATGTGGAAAAATAAATGCATCAAATTTTCAATGGTATGGAAATAAACAGTAGATCGGAGACTAATTTCGGCTTTCTTTTAGATAATCTCATCCAATTCCATGCACTTTTCAAGAAATTCATGATTAATTTATGGAATATATTTGTTTTAATTTGATTTATGTTGTTTTAAATTCCCATAATTTCCGAGGCGTATTAATTTTCTGCTCTTATCGTGCCAATATTCACCATAGATATAATTGCGCACATAATTTGGAGCATAATGCGCTGTAGAAATCAACATTTGTTTTGGATTATTTTGCTATCAAACAATTTCCCGCAACACTAGACCTTTTTTTTACTGCTAAACGAATCGGAAGAGCAGAGAATCAAACAAAGCATGGCAACCAACCTCGATTTCACAGAGAAGTTTGACAGATGTGGCCATTTGGCCGCATTCTGGTTTTAATGGCAGCCAAAAGGTTTTATGAAGGTTCTTAAGTGGTCATAACATCTTTCACAAGAACATTTTCAAAATCTTTACGTTCTTATAAAGGTTTTATTAACTTGTTTTCACAACCGTCTATAGAGTGGGCCATTTTGTACAAATTTCGGCTTTAAAGAAGCATAGAGGAGGTGTTGGTAGACAAAACAGTTTTGAATGTAGTTTTATCAACAAAGCCGGGAGGCGGCTATACGGCTGGAATAAAACTAAAATTGTTACTTGGGAAGCGATCGCCTCTTTTAGGTATGTTTCAGTCATTTTTATTTGATAGTTGGGAAAGCCTAAAATCGAATGGTGCAGAATCACGATCTTCCTAAAGGATATACAAATTACTTAAACAAAACATTAATATCCATTCTTATTCTCTCTATAATTTCAATTCCATTTCAAAATACATTTTTTTAAAGTGACATCTTTGTGTTGAAACTATCACAGTTTATTCGATATTGTCAGATTTCTTTGATGACTTTCGATGGTACTAAACACTGTTAAATAACTTTTACGACTGATGAAGCAGTTCATGCACCATCTGGGACATTTGTTGAAGCTGTGTATGTACTATATATAGTACTGCACATATTTGAACGTGAATCCCTCTGCTTATTTTTTATCTATCGGAACTTACCTTCAAAAACGAGCAATAGGCTCTGAAAATTTCCTAGCCATGGAATAAAGTTCCCAATTGCAGGGACTTATCAAAAGCATGCGTATTGCTTTCCGATCAAGAATATGTTTTCTTCAGCTCCACAATTCTTACATAAACTAACAATATTGTATGAGCGCGATTCCGTGCATGTGTGCGAAGGCGAAATGAAATAGGCCAATTCACGATTTGCTGCAAACGTCAATTTCCTCAACCCGCTCCTTCATTTTACCCATCCGCTCTCGAAAACAATCAACCAAAACGTGTCGATTGCTATGATCACAAACTCAAATACTAGCAGGTTATGAGACAGACGTACACGACCAAACTTTTAGTCTGTCATTGATCTTTAGATTGGCAATGTGTATTTCATATTTCATTTACTAGCGGCTATGACGACAAACATGATTCATAGTTTTAAAACGAGGAAGTGTAAGAGACAGCAAATTTCACGTTGCAATACCAGTGCGCTATAGCCATGGTTAACAAAGAAAAGAAGAATAATAAGCACACTCACACGCAACTGTGGTGCCATATAAGGATTATTTGTCGTTGAGTACAGTTGGACAGCTCTGAAACATATTTTTTTCATTGCATATGATAGTGCCAGATGAGCATAGATCAACCTCGAATGATTGGAGAGCCTTAATATAATAGTGATTTCAGATCATCTAAATATGAAATAAATTTTCACTCAATGTTCAACATCATATTCTGGCAACAAGTTTAGCTGTGAAAGAGAGCTGATGAAGACATTCTATCCGGTACATGATCAAATGAAAAATACGCAAAGGAAAAATTTAAGCGAATTTCTTCAACAGGTAGACAACTGATGGTTTGCTAGACGATGTATTTTAAATCTTCTTTAAAATTAATTGGGAATCAATCATGATTTATACATCGAGTCATTAGCCCGATAGATAGAGTCTTTGTTCGTATCATTATATGTGAAATAATTTGGAAAATGTAGGAGCTTTAGACCTATTCCCAACAACTGATTAAAACAGTGACCCCTGATTAAGTCGTTCCCTACCCTATTACACTTTGCTTTCATCTATGAGGTCGCGCAAAGTTCAAGTAGACGCAGACGTAGACGAAAGCAAAGCGGAATTTTCTTATGCTGATGATCGAAATAGCAATCAAAAAAGTAAAATCCGTTTAACAGAGTTCAATAGCACAGGAAAATCATCAATCAAAATCCGACAATATGACATCTTTGTTCACGATCTCCGATTGAAGTTAACGATGGCTTACGTCTGGGGTAAAGGAAATAATTTCCAAGTGATTAATTACTAACCAAACATTTTCAGATTATGTTTTCCGATTATTTGTATCAGATTGTACAGTATTGTACACAACAAAATATATATGAAAAATTGGAACGTGAACATAAGAAAATCATTGAACCACGATAGGTACAATTACATTGATGTCATTAGTTCTGCCTATTCAGTATACATCCGCTGTTCGAACAACATACTTTTTTGGTCATGATATTGGAATTTGGGGCAAGTTTAACAGCTTTAGCCATGGATTCCTATTTTTGACACTTCTCAGAAAAAAACCTTTAAATAATAACCAGCTTGCATTTTGCGAGAGGAATGTATTCATATCCTCACGATGACTTTAAGAATCAACATTCTTAATACATATCGATACCTGCAAGCTTTGAAAAACATTAAATATCATCAAAACATGGCAAAATAGGAGCATGGCCAATATCGGTGCGTTACCTCTATATTATGCTTTCGACTTTTTGATGTTCATCTATTTTGATGCGTGTGTGTATGTGCAATTCAAAGCTCACCGTCCGGCATTGCTTTTAGGGAAGAAAAATGTTTGCAGTTAAACTAACTGTTTTCTGATACTACAAACATTTTTAGCCGGGAGTTGAAAGGCTATAGCTCTGTTGGGATCCAGTGACCCATTTCAGAATGCCTGGTTACTCACGTCCATTCCGAGGTTACTTTCACTTACAACTAGCCCCGCATAAACACACTACAAATATCAAATGGGTATTGGTATTGTGCATACACTTCCATCATCAAAGCATATTATGTTTTGAAGATGGCACGTATTTAGCAGTATTGTTCAAATTTAGCTATAATCAGATAGATCTCACCGGAAATTGATGCCGTTGTTCAGTCTTCATTTCGTATGGCAAGCTGTCATCTGTGATGTTAAACTATGCATATTGGTATCTACAGGAGTAGCCCTCCGCTATCCGGCAAATATTTCCACCTCGTCCTTTTTGAAAAAAAAAACTCACGAACACGAATACAATTAGTTCTTTAAACAAGTGCACAAATACACTACAATGAAAATTCCAGGTAAAACAACAATTTCGAAAAGAAATTTATTTTCAAAAATCACATTCACTGTTTAACGTAAGATAAAACTTGACAGCACTCGCGATCTCAATCGTCCCCGGGCAGCGCTTGCTGCGATTCTTTTCGACTATTCGAAATTTGATAGTATTGTTAATATTTTCCTAGTTCGTGGCTTCTGTAGTGAGCTTTTAACCGGATTAATTAGGCTTTTTGACGTGAAATCACCTTTCCCTTTCTGGCACATGCAGAGGAATGATGGTTTGTCACTAAGCCTAATAGAAGTCTGTCAGTTGGCACCAATGCATGAGCTGGTAAACTTTGTAGCCGTGCTTCAGTTTGTAGTGACTTCATCGATTATCGACCTGTGTATCCACCTACTGGTCATTTTTTCAATACATAATACACATAATCGGCTCCTATTTTACCATCCTCCTGCAGTGACTTGACCCCTTTAGTGTTTGGCCGCACAAAATGAGACATTTATTTGCTAAACATTCGTGTATAACGCCAAACATTGGGACATAAAAAAGGTGCCTTAGGTTTCATTCTGAGTAAAATTTATTGTAATTCAAAGGAAGGAAAAATATTCATCTGCAATTCGGATGAATTCTAGGACTGGACGAACCACTTCGACGAATTGACCTTTTTAGCCACGTCTGGGTGGAAAGGTTCGGGTTATTTTAAAGTACTGCCTTATCTTCGCGCCTTCTCAGGGTTTTAACGTCTTCTGGAACATCTTCACAACGCGAGACACGGTGGAATGGTGGATTCCAAGCCTTTTGCCGATCCATCTGTGCGACTGACCAGGATTATGGATCACCGCGCCCAAGAATTGTTGGCATATCTCTTCTTGTTTCGAATGCATCTTGAAAACTACTTGACAAATCGCGATAATTTTGCACACATAAACATAACATTGTTAACTAGTATTACAAAAAATGTCATTAATTTTTACCCACGCGATAAAAAGTTACACCCAAAACAAAGTGTCGCATTTTTTCTGAGTCCAATCTTTAGTGTTTGGCTGCACAAAATGAGACATTTATTTGCTAAACATTCGTGTGTAACGCCAAACGTTGGGACATAAAAAGTCCTTAGGTTCATCTGAGTAAAGAAAGGAAGGAAAAATATCATCGCTGGAGATAGGTTTGCAAAACCCCCCATTTTGGGGGGGTATTTTCCGTTTTTTAAAATGGTTTTTGGGTGGGTTGCTTTTGTATATGATTATCGATGGGACGAAAATGTGGACAATCTGGTGGGATGAGAGTTTTTCAATAACGTCAGTATCATTCTGCTGTTACCGGCGGATTACATTTGTTTAAAATGATTCGTAATTGAGTACGGGAAGGTGGGTAAATATTATGTAGTTTGATCTATCTCTAACGGTAATTTTGGATCAATGCGTAGGGCAGTCGATATACGGTTGATAGCAAACAGCTAAAATGGTTGTGTATCTAGTGGGTGGCTGGATGCACTGAAACCGAACGGGGTGGAAATGTAAAAACGCTAGAGGGAGGACGTACGTGTCTTCGGGATGAGAGGTGATGGTGAAAACGAGAGAGTCAGTTCAAGAATCCAACCTAACAACTGTTTTAAGTGGTCGCTAAGACAAAATAAACTAACGTAGAAAAGTCCAGCCAAGTTAGGTCGTGGTTAGATCGTTTTGGTGGAACTTTATCCTCACGCCTGTTGCTGAGTTTTGAAACCACCGAGTCACCTTGTGACCAACGGATACGACGAATGTTTATCGCACCTGGTTGTTGGGGAGATCGTTGAAAGAGCTAGCATACACCGGGCTCCCACGAGGGGTCACCGACGGTGGTCCGCTAGTCGCCATCTTGAGTGCAACGTCCGATTGCCGCATAGTACGCCATCGTTAAATTTTGTACCAGAACACGTCGTAGACCTTAACTACGCCTACCTGACGTGCGGAACACGTTACTTGTTACCCGTCACCGATATCGTGTGCCACCAACTACACGTACGGGGACATAGGCAGCTGCGCATCATTGAGAGCATCCGTCACATCCTTCAGAACGGTCACCGTTGCTAAGAGCCGAAACCCATAGCTGTCAGTCACTAGCGTATCCTCATCACCACCTTATACACCTTCGTAGCCGCCATTGACCAGTTGGACGAATATATAAAGTTAACCGTGAGTATTAGATTATAGGTATAGGTTATAAGTATAGGTTCCCGTACTCCAAAAGTTCCCCCACATCTGTACGCTCTGAGACCTGGAATCAGGAAGAGGTCTTGAGCACCCACCTCGGAGGCTGCCGTTGGCTCAAGACCAGCAGCCTGGGGTTTTCCAGCTGTTCCCGTCTAGAACTAGGCCAAGAGATTCTAGGTTCAAAAATTAGGTCTTATACTGCTTATACCATTCCATGACATCCCGGCAGTAACGGCAGCTGGCTAAGTCAGGCCAGAACTACACCCGTCGTACGATTGAATGAATGGCAAATTTCGCTGATGTAGACACTTCTCTTTGTATACCTGCCCATTCATAGTCGCTCCAGTGATTAAAACCATCGTTTTCTTTCCACGACTTTTCACAACTGCAAAAATTCATACAAATATGAATCTACCTGGAGCATCACCCTTACATTTGGCAAGGTAAAATTTATGTCCCGGGGTTTGTCCAAAGTCCATTTTAACATATGTTTCATCGTCCATCGAAATGTATCCGTCGTATTTCGTCAGAACTAGCTCGTACAGCATTTTTGCGCGACGTTTGGCAACCAAGTTCTGTTTCATGGTCCTGCTGGGGTGCTTGATAGCATGGTATGACTGGAAACCTTCACGCCTACAGATGTACTGTACGGCGCAGAGAACTTTTCGCCAAATCACGCAAGGGGATCCCAGGATTGTTCCGGACTGCCCTACGGATTTTCACTTTTAGTTTGTGGTCGTATGGTCCACTTCTACGGTTGTTTTGTTTTGTGCGATCCTTCGATAGTGTTTCCCGGTAACGATTCAGTACGGTATTTATTCACAAGCAATTTTGGGAATTTAAGATACTTTGCGATCATTATTCCTGACTACGTCGGCTTTTCAACGGGCTTGTGCAAAATTTGTTTCCATCTCTTGCGTTCCATCTTTGATTTCTTTTGAACGTGAGTATCAAGACTGATGAAACATTCATCACTAAGTAAACAAAGCTTCCCGATCACTACGTTGTCATTGGCTTCTCGTTACGGCTGCTGGAGGCGCTGCAGTAATTAAAAAGAAGTGGCCACAAACTAAGTGGATCAAGTGTTTACTCATTGTTATGAGTCATGTTGGTAAATATTGTATCGTATCTGGAAGGCAAACCACCGGAGCTGTTTTGAATTAGATGCCAAGGGTGTGACTGTGATACGTATTAGAGAGAATTTATTCTTGGAAAGTGAGAACAAAATGGAAAGTGGAATGCTTTGAATTTTTGATTTTGTTCCTTGGGGTTATTTTTGTTTTTTTTTTAAAACGCGCTTTGTGTCTTATCGCAAAAATATGTTTTTTTTTGGGGGGTGTGGTTGTTGGTGTTTGTCGTGATCCGGTGTTTGTTTTGTCCCTTTTGTTAGCATCGTGACGTTTTTCGTGAGGGCCATAAGGCCGTCGGCTGCCCACGTGCACGGTGCTATCTTCTTTTTTAGTTTGATGCGGCGTCTTACTGGATCAACTTTCGTTGATGGGCCGCTGCTGTCGCTCTTCGGATTAGTTTTAGCCTTGCCCTTTTGGCTGGCTACTGTCGTTGTTTCATTCATTGTAGGACGTGCGGATGTCTGCCTTGGCGGGTAGGCTGCTGCTAATTTTCGGATGGCTACCTTGCTCCTTGGTAGGCTGCTGCTGCTTCTATCAGTCCGCAGTCTACGACGTCCGTTTAAGGAATAAGTTTGCAAACGCAGTGTGCTTTACTTATATAGCCATTGGCTTCCCCGCTCCAACCAATCAGAGCCATCGTAGCTGAGAACGAACGAAAAGGGAAACAACGAAGAGGGAAACAACGAAAGGAAAACAACTTCTTTTAAATCTATGTTTTTTTTTTGCGAGGGGAGAATGACATTTCTATTTCCTAGAGCTTCCACATATTCTATGATGAAAACAATCAATTTGTTTGTAATATTTATTTAATGCATTGCTTCCTTCTCCTACAGTTCTATGCTGAGGTTGAGATTAAAAAATAAAAAGACATAACTGACTCTTTCCGCTGAAATACGCTTCTCTCTTGTTGTGTTCCGGGGGGGGACAAACAACCGTGGGATAATTCGGTTGGTGTTTTGGGCCGAAAAAAAACCCCCACTGTTGTAATAATTTTGTTTTGGGTGCCTTGGGGGGGTTTTTATTTTGGTGGGGGGGGTTCCCCTATGGTGGGTGCCTTTCGTTTGCGGGGGGGGGGGGAGTATTTGGGTGCTGGGTGCCCGGGGGCAGGGGGGGAGGGGGGTTGGGGAGGAGGGAAGTGGAGGGAATTCCCCGTCGGTGAGCGGGGGGGGGCAGGGGTGGGATATTTTATGTAAGGGGGGGGGGGGGGGGGGAGGGCAGATTACCGGAATCCTTGTCAGCTATATGACAAGAAAAGGAAGAAAGTTGCTGCTATCAAATATGTCACGGTGTCATAGCTTCTTTATCCCATCTAACGTAATTCCGAATCTCCGACTTGGTGTAATAAATCTATCAAGAACACGGCTCCTTGACCAAGGCAAAAGTAAATTTCCATCCGAGAAGGGACCGATGGGTTTCAAGGATGAGAAAAAGTTAAATCCATTTCAGATTGAAAGCATCCCAACTATGCTCGCTTCCGTTCTTTTTGAACTTGGAATTCCTATGAAGCATAAATAATGTCAACGGAAATAATGTTTCAAGATGGGAATATTTATGAATTATGAAGTTGTCCTTTTCGGTTGTCTACAGCGACTGATGGTCTGCAAGATAAAATTTTCGTAGAAACGGGTCACGTCAACGCTCTATTGATGGGTTACCTCGCACACAAGGTGAGGAAATCCTTTCTGCAAATATTTAATCTACTGTTCCATTCATACGGTCACTCATCCTCCACATCCTCAACGGAAATTCTCAAAACTCCATCGCAGGGGGGTGTCACTCGAGAAACTGATAAGCCGACCTCCTTTTGCCAGTGCTGTAGTTTCTCTTGCAGTTGTGCACTTTTGTTCTATTTTTAACCTCACCCTCCAAAACGGTGCAATGTATTGCGACCACCCACCAAGCTCCGCGTTGGAGAGTAGTCATTGGGGGTGCCGATGGGTGGCAAAGAACAGCCATGAAAGTAATTCCCCATTAAGTGGCTGTGGCCTCAACGAAATGCACCCCTCGGGCAGAGTCGTACCACGAAAGTCATTTGCACTGGCTTATATGCAGATTGGAAGCAATCCGTGCCGGGGCCTGGCTTGGTGCTTCGTTCTCCTCTATCGGATCAGGATCTATGCTCCTACACTTCAAAGAAGCATTCGAGTGTAGTGCAAGTCATACGAGCGAAAGAAAGCTGCTTGCTCTGTATGAGGTGTTGTTCTATGCATGGGAAATAGGCAGGATATGGCGCCACTTGCATGCATTCGCACGATTCTAGACATATGTGAGTGTGAGTTTGACTTGCTGGCGAAGGGATGCATGTATAGAAGAGAATGCTAATAATTGAGTATGCTTCTATCATCGTCATGTCATGAAAAATGGTTTCAATGAATAATTGAGCACGTGCAACAGGTTGTGTGCTGTGATTTATTGGACATGGGGTGTTCGTATGGTGAGAATAAGATAATGAAGTGATTACTCGGTAGTTGATGATGAACATATCTAAGTAGCTAGTCATTTAAAATGTGATGGTGGACAAAGAGCTAACTAGAGGGGATTCTCTATAGCAACAAATGGTTTACGTTTGTATATTCAATATCCTTTCCTAAAAATTGATGGTTCTGCATTAAACAGATTCCGATGGATATGTATGTAAGACATTTGTTTTTATTGAAATATTCTGATATTCAATTCTGACTTACTCAGAAAATGCCGGTGAATATAATGAATAATCGTGCATCACGTTGATGTCTATTGAAAATATGTTTTCAAAGGAATTATTTCGTATTTACTATCATTTCCTTCCATTTAACTGTTTTTCTTTCGTAAGGTTCTATCAATTTGTACAGAATATTCAGTTGAACAAATTATCAATAAGCAAGATTTCTATATTCTGCAAGTTGATATGAAAAGGTCTTGATTTCACTGAACAAATCCTGCCTAATACATTCAATTTGACACCTTGACTTGCTGAGACACCTTAAATTCAGTTGAATATGTTTTTAAATGAACATTTTGTCTGGTCTGCAAAGTTGAATTGAAACTCTATTTTGTTAAACAAACAAATACTAGGATCTTATGCAATGTCATGAAATATTGAAAGTTTATTCGAGGTTTTGAAGACAAAATTATAATCATCAGAACTTTATTTGGATTGTTGTCATCTGGATTGTCTACACTCTACTCTTTCCCAACATTGTCGTTACTATGACCCTACTACTAGTACCCTAGTAGCACACTTGTTGCTGTTCGGCTAAGCTAACATAAATGTGACTTGCTTTAGTAATAATCAAGCTGGTGCAACTAATTATGATCGTAGTGTGCTACTTGGGACATGGTAATATATCATGTACTGAACGAAACCATCATGTTATTCAACAATATTTTGATTAGTTCCGTACCGATTTTGCTAAATTCAGTTCAAATGTTAGTACAATCTATTTAAGCTCGATTAAGTTTATTAAATATATTGGTAATATTGTGGAACATTCACATATGAGTCGAAAAAATTGCAGAAAATATGAGAGAAATAAAAATAACATTACCCTTATTATTAATTAAATTCAGACTTTACGTAAAACAAACACAACTAGGAATTCATTTGAAAGAAGAACTTTGTCATGAACGTAAGATCCATTGTTTTGAACAACTTCAATCAGCCTTAATTTCATGGATAAAACCAATTTTTCCAACGTATCTCACTTGTACTGCTTCCAGCATTCCTGAACATGACATTTCAGCATGTTTATCTAGTCAAATTGTTTGTCGTTTTCATAAACACTACGTGCAAGAGTGGACCAAAGGTTTTCTGTTGGGTTAAAATCCGGAGAACCTCTATGTTGTTACCAGCGAACGAGGCTTTAGATAACTTTAAATTGTAGATAGCAGCATTATCTTGCTGGATCTCAAGAATTCCAATGTAATTCTCCGACTTCATCCTCGTTGAGATCCACTCCAATCGAAATAAAAATCCTTCCCAAACCATCAGCGGTACCGCCACCAACTTCCGGTTCATTTGATGCTCCGGGTCTTAGCGAGCGGAGATTTCGCTAGTAATATTGCCAGCCATCTGGACCGTCAAGGTTATTTCCATCGTTCGTTGATGGAATATATTTTCTACAAAATTGCACTCATTTATCTTTCGCCGTTTGTTTGCTTTTCTTCTCACGTTTGTCGATACGACCCCCATCATCGGTATTTTTCTAAAATCTTTCGCCAACGGTGTGTGATCGGAAAAATTCAGGTAGTGTGCATTTTATGTATAGTGATGCTATTTTTATTGCGCTCTTTTTATTACGAATATGTCGAATTAAATGTAAATGTTCGATGCAAAACAGACTGTACTGTCATACATAACAAACTTCAGCATAATTAGTTTCGTTAAGTGTATTATTTTTTTTTTTATAATTTTTTTTTCCTTTTTTTTTTTTTTTTATTTTTTAAAATATAAATATCTTGTCGTTGGGGGGAACAACCACACAAAAATAAATAAAAAAAAGAAAGGGATGTTTTTTTACTTTATTTTTTTTTTATAAAAAAATAAAAAAAAAAATATTAAAGGGTGTCCACGATGAAATTGCCACACTATGAAATTGCTCTAACTTTTTTACCGTTGGGTAGAATTTAATGAAAATTTAGGTGGATTTAGTTCATAGTGCATTATTTACATCCTGCAAGTTTTAAAGTCCTGTGATCAAAACTCGCGGAAATGGAGTCGAAAGAACAGCTCGTGCATGATAAAATCTTGCGCATTCATCACGAGAACAAAGATCTCTCGCATCGTTCCATCGCTAAAACGTTGGGAATCGCAAATTCCACGGTGTCGCGAGTGATTAAGCGGTTCGAGGAACGGTTGACCACCGATCGGAAGCCCAGAAGTGAAGGAAAAAGTATTCCGTACAACACCAAAAATCACAACCGCGTAGTTGGGGCCTTCAACCGAAATCCGAACGCCTCCGTTCGGGATGGTGCTAAGAAGCTGCACCTAAGCCGAAGTTTTGTCCAGAAGGCCAAAACTAAGGCTGGGCTTCGAACGTTCAAGGTACAAAAGGCCCCTAATCGCGACGAGAAGCAGAACAAGTCCGCCAAAACCCGTGCCAGGAAGTTGTACCTCAACATGCTGACGAAAGTTGAATGCTGCATCATGGACGACGAAACATATGTGAAGGCCGACTTCAAACAGATCTCCGGCAACCTGTTTTTCACGGCCAAGGATAAGTTCAGCGTTCCAGAGCATGTCCGCACTCAGAAGATGTCCAAATTTGCCAAGAAATTCCTGGTTTGGCAAGCCATCTGCACGTGCGGGAAGCGGAGTGCACCTTTCGTGACACGATGCACCTTTCGTGACACGATGAACGGACAGGTGTACATAAAAGAGTGCCTCCAGAAGCGGCTGCTTCCTCTCCTGAAGGCACACAACGTCCCAACAATCTTCTGGCCGGATTTGGCCTCATGCCACTACTCCAAGGACGTGCTGAAGTGGTATGCGGACAATAAGGTCAATTTCGTGCCGAAAATGTTCAACCCTCCCAACACTCCGGAGCTCCGCCCCATCGAGAAGTACTGGGCGATTATGAAGCAGCACCTTCTTAAACGACCTAAGGTAGTGAAGACAGTCGAGGAACTGAAGAAAGTATGGGTTCACATGCAAAAAACGGTTGTTTCACAGGTTGTGCAGAATCTTATGGCCGGGGCTAAGGCCAAGGTGCGGGCATTTGCGTATGGACTGTAAATAAAATACGAGTAAAATGGTAAAATGAAGTTTATTAGTTATTTCTCAATCCCTGAAAATTTGATGGAAATCGGATGAAAACTCGAATTTTGCGAATCAATTTTGTGTGTGGCAATTTCATCGTGGACACCCTTTATACATTCGCAAAGCAAGGCAAGAAAAGCTTTTCAATGACAACGTGTAACCCGAATGAACAAGTATTTTAAAGGTATTATACCATTTATCGTTTCATAATTATTCAAGTTATCTTCCAACAATTATAAACTGAAGATAAAGTGTATCATATCGATGATATATGTTATGGTATATCAAGATCTTACCATAACACTAATAGGTTGTTAAGTATCGTTACCATACAAAAAATTACTTTTTCTCGAACAAAATTTCCGGTGTATTATACAGTAAATAATTAGTGAATAATATTTTTTTCTGCAGTTTTACTTTAGGACGTATCGTTCAATTCTGATTATATTTTAAAATATATTTTTCAACCATAACGATATACGTTAACATAATTTAATAATAAATACGATATAAAAAAATAATAGATATCGTTACAGTATAGTAATATTATATGAGAATTCCAATCATGATGATAACTGCTTCAATCATGGTACAATATGAATAATACTCTTCCCGTTTTTTTTTCTCAATCCAATCGACAATCAAAGGTATATTATTAAAGTCAACAATACTGTTCACAAGTGGATTAAAATTCAGTTAGAAAGTAAAATCTACTTAATTAAATTGCAACATACCCTTCACGTAGACTGATTTACAAATACATATTATAATGATCAGTATTATAACATGAGTCATACATTTTGTGATAATAAACTAAAAATTACGTATTGTTAAAACAGTTTCCTGTTTTTTTTGTTTATCGTGACCATAATTCATATCTTTCCTTCATTATATCATACAATGAATGTGTAAGGGATATACTATACGGCACTGTTAATTTCTTGTTTATGAAATCATTATCATATATAGAATACGCTATTTATGGTTGTTTAAAGTTTGAAGGGTTTCTTACTTTACACCAGCATTATACACGGATGATACGTATAATGGTGATTACATCATGAATGGAAAATGTATAGTAATGATCATACAGCTAATGGTAGAAAATTCGGGAAATCACGTACCGTTATCGGCAAAATAAAGTGTTCATAGAATTACTCTTTCCACTTTTAAAAAAAAATCTTGATGGTTAAAGTATGGACCGGTAAAAACTTGGTCGACTCAAATATGACGTAGTTTTCTTAATCGAGAATTTCAAAAACTTGAACACCCCTCATTTTGTGCGATGTATGCGTACGCAATGTTGAATTTATTTTGTTTTTGCCATTTTCTATTCAATTGTCAAAATTGCGTCGAACCAAGAGGAGCGGTGTATTAAAATTTTGCACGCGCATCAGCAAAATTCAAATTATTCCCACGCCGACTTGACAAAATCACTTGAAAAAGTGTTCGGAGAACGTCTGACAACTGCAAGAAAGCCAGGATCAGGTGGAAACTGAAACAACCAGGAAGCCGCAGCAACCGAAAGAATATTGGCCAGCATTTTCAAACGCAATCCCAACCTTTCCAGGAGAGATATCGGAAACAAATTGGGAAAGTCCCACACAACAGAACAAAGAGTCACTAAATCGAGATGATAAGCAAACACAACAGCCACAGGCAGAGCGCGTAAGTTGTACACGAGTTTGTGGACCAAGTTTGATTGCGGCGTAATGGATGATGGAACATACGTCAAGGCAGATTCCAAGCAGCTCTCAGGTCAAGAGTTGTATACGGCTACCGGAAAAAGAAAGGTTCAAGATATGTTTAAGCAGAAAAAAATATCAAAGTTCTCGAAAAATTACTTGGTTTGGCAGGCGATTTGCACCTGTGGGCTAAAAAGCGCTAGTTTCATGACAACTGGCACTGTCAAGCAAGTTTTTTACATAAAGGAATACTTGCAAAAACGCGTCTTGCCTTTCTTGAAGACACATAGTTGTTCCGTACTGTTTCGACCAAATCTCGCTTCTTGCCACTGCGGAGAAATGGCTCAGGAAGGGCAATAAATCATAAATATTATACCGCCAATAGTGTGCAAAACGTACCCAAGGAGAAAAACCCTCCAAACTAGCCGGAACTGCGCCCAATTGAAAAATATTGTGCAATCGTAAAGAGAAACCCCAAAAGAACTCAAAAAACAGTTGGAAGGGAAAAACAGCTCAAGTAAATTGGCGTTCTGAATCAAATAAGGGGGATATAACAGCGTTCAGTTCGCATTTGGAAAATCAGAAGCCAAATCAAATAATTTCACTGTGTTTTGTAGACGATGAACTTCAAAAATAAATAACCCAAGCAACACAGCTTGTATTAGACAAGTTGAAAGTACTGTTAAATGACTAATATAGGTAATCAATATAAGTGTATAATACCTTATTTCAAACTTTAATACGACGTTAAAAGCGCAAAAAGTGAAGCCTTATAGAACATAAAGTTGGAAAAAAAATATCCACATACAAAAATATAACATCGCCAAGCGTGGGATTTGAACACTTGTCCTTGCCGTGATAGGTTTGTAGCTTCTTTACAAACCCAACTCCGATTGTTGAAAAGTAAACTCTGAGTATCTATGATTTGATTCCCGTAGGCAGTGAAACCACAATCTTGTGCAACTAAATCATCGTTATGAAAAAAATAAACACGTTTGGTAATACATGGTTGGTGTACTGTAATTTCAACAATATTTAGAACTACTTATAAAATATTGTCCTGTTCATGTTTTATACATGTATGGAACCAAGTTTTTAAGAACAATAATAAAATATCAATCACGTGATCAATCACGTTATGCAATACGTTTATAATACATTTATAAAACAATCAATTTTAAATCATTCTTAAAAAATGTTTTGTGTGTTGCTTGGGAAGGATTCATCATTTATATAATAAATTATTCAGTGTGCACTTAATCATGTTTGACCAATTTTTGACCGTTTCACCCTATAAATAATAAAAACATCGAAATATAGTCTGGAATTTTATTTATTATGTTTCATTCATAAAACCTTGAAAAAAAAAAGGATAAATTACAAATCGTGTAATTGTGTTAACTTACAAAACAAGCATAGGCAAAAAAAGTGCCCACTTCTCTTACTTTTCTATCAAAGATCAATCTAACGTGTTATCAAGGCGTTCAGTAATGATGTGTCCTCCTTTTGCCTTAAGTACCATTTGGACACGTTTCGGCATACTCTCCACTAGGTTGCTGTAGATCAAGGTCTTCCCAGGCTCTCTCAAGGGCTTTGAAATAGATGTTTTTGTTTGAAACTTCGGTTTTATCAACGCGGGCATCGCAAATGATCCACAAATGTTCGATGGGGTTCAAATCAGGTTTTTTCAAGCCCAGGCTTGATTCGGCCTGAACGAAAGAAAGACTTAGTTTTCTTTGTTGTCTGCTTCGGGTTACTGTCTTACTGGATCACGAATCGATTTTTCAGCCCTGTTTTAATCAACGATATGTCGTAGGAAATCTATGGGTGTTCGAAATTTAGGAACACCTAAAAGTCGGAATTAACGACGGTCCCGGAAGAGGTACATGCAATGGAGTTTCAAGTCAGGGTTTTCAACAGGTCGGAATGCTTTATTCAGGCCCGAAATCGTTGTCAAAACAGAGTTGAACTGAGGTTGCAGATTACCCAGCACATTACCGATGGTTTATGTCAGCTAGTGTCGTACTCTCATCCAGTCAAACATAATAGTTACGCATATGAAAGCTTCCTCCGTGTAAATTAATTTTTATTTTCAGCTGTTTCAGCAAGAAGGAAATCCTTCACATCGTCTACCATAAACGGCACTTAACAGCCGCTCATCTTATTATTCGCCCAGCACCAACAAGTATTGGGAGGAATAGATCGCGATAAACTGGCACCATTTGACTCGGAAAACTCGGAAACTTTGTAGAATCATTTTGAAAAGTCGAACGAGCATAACACCAACAAAATTCAAACGAAGCAGGCGAAGTTCCAAAACAAAACACACGAACGTCATCCCATAAATTTAGAACAATGGCGGTGTAACTGGAAAACAGTTGATCTATTTTTGGTGGTCTATATTTTTGGAACTGTTATAAAACTAGACCAAAATAATAGAACACCGCTGAAAACGTCCTCAGTACGTGCAACTGCAAGTCTCCCAATTTCTCCAAAAGTACCCGCATACTGTCCGATGCACTGAAGAATCTCAAGTTTGGCATCGTAACGTTCCAGGAAGTGTATTGGAAAGGATCTATGGTATGTATCTACCACCACACGTGATCTGGGTTCAGCTTTCATAGTGATGGGCGAAATGCAGTAGCGGGTGGTGGCCGATCAAAAAATGTGCAGGTTGAGGATGCTTTTTAAGATCATCATAGGAGGCTTGCGTGCTCTGGTCGACCGGAAGGAGTTTAGATCGACTGTTGAAAAGTTCTTCGCTCACACCCGGACAAAACGCAACGGCTTTAGACTTGAAATCGCCGCCTCCAAGAATATGGCGATTCGAAGCTCCAACTTCTATTGGGCCTTCTTTGTTTACCCTGAGTTTAAGCTGTATGGTAGCCTTCTACTTTCGAAGTAAATCGTATTTGTTCATTTGTACGTGAAGACTTGATCTAGCGGTGATGGAAACCATAGTGTCATTTTTGCTTTGTTCAAAGCAGTAAAAAGGCGGAAGGATATTGTTCGAGAGCTAGCCAGTTTGAGCGTGTGAAGAAGTTTTGTAAACCGTACAATCATAAGGTACCTGGAGACTGGTTCTACTGAAAAACGACATGGTGGTGGACGTCAAGCCACAGCAACTATACCTACGTTGGTAATATAAGGCGAAGAAGCGTTTTCAAATAAATTCTAAAAAAGTGGCTTAAGATCAAGTTATGCAAGATCCAAAAAGTAAGGGATCTTATAATCAAGCAAAAGACAGAGCAAGTGATAACAGCTAATGCATTGCGAAACAGACTCAACGGTGAATTGCTTCAGCTCGGAGTGGCCAGTGAATCCACCTGACTTGAATCCAATGGCCTTTTCTGGACGGAGTATGTTGGATGCCAGGGTCTGCTCTAGAAAACATTAAAGTTTGGACTTTGCGCTTAACTCCGTCCATTAGGGTTTGTACAGACTCTTCAAAAATCGTAGAAGCCGTCTTTGTCCAAATTTGCTGGAAGTATTTAGTGTATTTGATTTGAAATTTCGATGCCTTCTTCGTTCTGAAATGCTCAGCTGTAGCATTTCTGGCCATTGCAGAATAAAAATCCAGCCCTGGAAGCTGCTTGAAATCCTCCAGAACATGAGTTTCATCGTCCATAACAACGCATGAAAACTTCGTCTAATATTCGCAGTACAAACGTCGAGCCCGTGATTTTGCTGCCAAGTTCTGTTTGTCGTTGCGATTTGGAACTGTTTTTACTTTATACGACTTAAGTCACAAACGTTGTTTTGATTTTTGGACAAAACCAGGTGACATCCCTATTTTACAAGCCACCGTTCGAATGGAGAGATTTGGGTTTTTCGTTTATCCTTTTCAACTTTCGGTCCATGACAGGATCAGCGCGTTCAATGTTTTTGTCACTTCTCGGTTTCTTCTTCACCGTCAAACGTTCCAAAAATGATTTGAGCACATCGTGAACAGTGAATTTAGGCAAATCCAATGTTTTTGCAAGGTCCCGTATTGACAAGTTAGGATTTGCCGTACGCCCGTACAAAATTCGCTCGCGCACTTGTTTTTCTTTCGTCGCCATCTTGAATACTAAACATGCAATGTATACATCAATCATGTCTTTTTCATCATAGACTCTCAGCTATACCACAGTGAAATTTTTCATTGATACGTGCAATATTTCAAAAGTTACAATGATTTGAAGGTGTCCGGATTAATGTGGATACAGACCTTACCTGTTGATGATGATGATGATGATGATGATGATGATGATATAATACTACCATCTATTTTAGCAAGGTATCTTTCCATAGCAGTGGAATAATCTGAAAAACGATTTGATCAGGATTCTATTATTGTTTGTGATCATCAAGCTCCTGTATGAAGGGCCAAAAACGTTTGGGCGGGCCCGTAAGCAGAGACACTTACGCGAAACCCGCGAATATAGGGAAAAGAATCTCCTTCCAAAAGCTAGTTCACACAGACAGCACTAGAATCGAGCCCTCGTTTGACAGAATAAACCCAATAGATGGGGTCAAAGATCCCACCCTTGTTCCGCGAAATGTTAACAATAGGGAGGAGGCAGTCCCATGCTCCCTAACCAAATCGTTTTACTTGGGTGCCCTGATGGTCCCTCCCTTTCCCTCGTCATGTGTTATTTAATATTTAGTATATTTTGTACACGAAACATTAGGATATCATTAAAGACAAGAATGCTAAGTTATTCAAATTAGGAACTTAAATGATACATCCAATGGGTTGTTTCTGAAAAATAAATAAAAATTAGATATGCATTAATATCCTTCTAGTCCTGGAAAAGCTGAAAACAGACTAGATCATTCCAAATATCAAAGATAAAATTTCAATAAAAGATATTATTTTATAAGACATGTTGTAATATTTTTCTTTATACTGTTCTAGTAACATTTCAAAGATAGCAATTGGAGTGATCGAAGAGTCCGGTGGTTTGATGATATCTAAAATAATGGCTTATCTTACCATAATACCACTAATCACAATATTAAAATATAATCCTACATTGCTTATAAGCAGTCTTTTATGAACATAGTAGTTGAAGTTTAGAAGTGCAATTTTAAATTAAATGTTATGCTGAAATGCTGAAAAACAAATTGAGCCTTTGATGCCTGTCATGTTGCTCCAGGCTCTTACATGGGTTTGGAATGCAAAGATGATTCTAAGCGTTATTATACATAGCATTTCAAACTTATTGCTTTCACAGATTGCTTATTGCCTGCTCTGAACTCAGTGTTTCAAATGCACTTCCACGGTTATTAATTGAGAGCTTTCGATGCCGATGATTCTAATGCGTGCTGAAATTATTAATAAATTGAGAATGGAAAATATGCAATATGATTTAAGGTACATGATGTTCAGTCGCACCCCCTCACTTCGCTATTGTCAGATTGACAACATTGCCCAGGCTACGTCAACCAGCGTCTCCATGTTTCAGCTGGCAGTCTTTTGTGATTATATGACTCGTGGAGGCGTGAGGTAGGAACTTGTGAGGACGAGAGGTCGGTCGCACCCACCTTCGAAGTTGTCAACTCACCATTTGAAGCCCCTGGATACAGACCTTACCTGGTGTCGGTAAACTGCGACCAAAACTATCTGTCGTTCACAACGTACGGGAATGTGGAACAGAGCTCATGGAGTGATTGGTTCGGGAGGTTTTGGTGGAGAAGGGTGCAGCGTGGGAAGTAATTCTGCAGCACTAGACCAGGCAGCACTTGGATAAGAAAAGGGGCATTTCGACGGATGGACGTGAGGTGATTGATAGGTGGAAGCAGCACTGCGACGAACACCTGAATGGTGCGGAGGAAACAAGCGCAGTTGATCAAGACAGCGGAAAAAATGACTACGTCAGCACGGTGGGTGATGGGAACGAACCAGCTCTCTGGGAGAAGTTAAGGATATTATCCAACAGCTCAAGAATAACAAGGTGGCTCGCAAGAATGGTATCGTAGCTGAACTCATCAAGTTGAGCCCGAAGAAGCTGTCCATCTGTCCGAATAATGAGCAACCAAATAGCTACCGGAGGGGTGGAAGCAAACGATTATTTGCCCTATCTACAAAAAGGTTGAGAAGTTGGAGTGTGAGAACTATCCAGCGACCACATTCTTGAATGCATCTATCTATTATCCCGGGAAGTTCACTAGAATAATGGAATAATACTCAGTGAACATGTCGGGAGAAGCTTCTACCTCGTTTGAATCACCTCGGGGGCTACGACAAGGCGATGAATTTTCATGCCTGTTGCTCATTGCACTGGAAGGTGTCATGCGAAGAGCTGGACTCAACAGCCGAGGTATGATTTTCACACTCTCCAGTCAATTTGTTGATTTGGTGGATGATATTAATGTTGTCGGCAGAATCTATGGAACAGTGGCACATCTATACACCCGCCTAAAATGTGAAGCAACAAAAGTCGGACTGATGGTGAATGTGTTGCAAACAAAATGCATACTAACGGGTGTTCAATAAAAAATAAGAATTTTTTCAGTCGTATAGTAATGTTTATTCTTGAAAAAAACCTCAATGAATATTGGAGCAGGGGTCCTGGTCAGCCGAACGACGCAACTTAGTCGCGATGCTCTCACAAGAGCGCTGGATGGCACTGACGTCCATCTTCCGGATACAATTCCGGATCCTCGTGGTCACCTGCTTCGTATCCTTGGCCCGCCAATGATTTTTGTACCCTAGGGCACCGATGGAGCCGAACAAATCCTCAATGGGACGGCACTGGGGCAAGTTGGTCGGGTTCCTTTCTTTCGGCACGTACGGTATCTTTTTCTGCTCAAGATACTCCTCTTCTTGGCGTCATCTTGGCGCAATAGGAAGACGGTCAGAAGACGTACTTCCCATCCGCATGATGCTCCTTTAAGAACGGCAGAAGAATTTTCTCAAGACACTCCTCCTGCTACACTTGTTGATTGAAGGCCAGACCGCTTGGTTTGAACCACGGCTTTGAAATCCCTCTCTCCGATATGACGATGTACAGCATAACTTTTTTTAAAGCTTTATGCTTTATTTATGTATGCTTAAACTTATATTTTACTTCGGGGGATGTGGCCGACTTGTCGCTGGATTAGTAGCTGTCATTTCCTGGAATGTGGGTCTTCGAGAGCGGAAAGTTACTTTCGTCGTCCAGCACAAACGACGTCCCGCGGTAGTTCTTCGTCATTCACCGGCACTGCGATTTCACGGTCGTTATCTGCTCGTTCGTGTACTCGGGGGACCGAGTCTTCTTCCGACAGATGATGTCCTCCATCTTGAGGGTTCGGTGA
Source organism: Aedes koreicus (assembly GCA_024533555.2). Taxonomy (NCBI): domain Eukaryota; kingdom Metazoa; phylum Arthropoda; class Insecta; order Diptera; family Culicidae; genus Aedes; species Aedes koreicus. The sequence goes on from JAHHFK020002116.1 coordinate 545,090, forward strand.
ATCAAGGTATGGGAGCAGTGATATTTTCGGCCGGCGTCACGCAAACTCGTTCCGTCCTTGTTGTCGAACAGCTTTTTCAACGCTTCCTTCTTCTTCTTCGTCATTATCTTCGCCGGACGGCCGCTACCGGCCTTCCGCTCCACGCTCAGGGATGCCAGGATCCGGTAAACTGTACTCACGGGCACGTTTTCGTCTCGAAAGTGGTCTACCGTAAACTTTTTTTTCACGATGACCATGCGTTTCGTAAAACCGTACAACACGCTCGCGGAGTGCTTGCTGTTTCGACGCCATCTTCGGTTGAACTGGCAGCACCCGAGCGAAAAGAAACATGCCATCCATTTCTAGGGAGCCAAGAGAGCAATTCTCTTGGAGAGAAAAAAAAATACGCTCTTTACTTTATTTACAGAAAGGTATTGAAATCATTCTTATTTTTTATTTAACACCCGTTAGTAGGAAGGGCAGAGCGCGATTGGAGCCGCCTAAGATGCAGCGTTACGATGAACGGATCGATGTGGTGCATTTTGCATGCGGTGCTTAGTCAAGGGAGGGTAGTCAAGTCAGGAAGCCTCCATGTCATATCATATGACTCTCCAGCTCAGTTGACAGGCAACGATAAACCATCCGTTCGAGTATCTTTCCCAAGTGTCTCCCAGAAAAATCTTTTTTTTTATCCAACCTAGCTCAAATCGTGAAATTATTGATTTTTGTTTATATAGGGTAACTGCCCCCATATTAATCTCATTGTTCCTATATTCATCCTACGATGAGTCAAACAATTGGGCAGTTGAAGGATTGGTTTCGTTTTATAATAATGTTTGCTTACGTTAAATAACTACAACAAACATGCTAACTATCCTGTCACGTGTATATCGTTTTATTTCAAGTAAGATGAATTGCAAAGTGATGAGATTAATATAGGTACATCTTCCGTAGTACACCTACGACTGTGATTTTTTTCTATAACATTCCTTCTTATTTAATAAGAACCAACTCTGTACAACATCATATTGTGCTCTATTAGAAAATGTAAGAGACAGATTTTCTATTCAAATTTGTCAAGGACTACCTTAGCTTTAGTTTGTATGAAATTAAAGCCATAGTTATAAGCATCAACTTTGTCGAAGTTACTTGAGTTCGTTAGTCTAATTTACTCGGCAAAACTAATTTATTCTTCTGAATTTTTAATTAAGACCTCAATAGTGTGCATTGCTATCGACTGTGAGCAATAATTTCCCAGGTTGGAATATCTGAAGTTTTCAATGAGTTCCCAAGATTTTTTTTTGCGGGAGCACGGCTCTTTCAATACTCAACAGGTGCTACAAAAGGAAAGGAAATCCTGTTTTCCATATTATAATGGTGTAGGTTGGTAAAAACCCTTCTAAAAAGCACCTTTTCCTGTGAAAAAAAGTTTAGCAGTCAACGTCACCTGTTAACACCCGATCACACCAACATAGCCAGAGTTTGAATAATAGTAGGTGAATCGCCGTTGTTGGCAGCCGATGGAGGGTGGGAATCAATAACCATACAACATGTATGACTACATTATCCCGATCCGAAGCGAAGGGGATGGCGGTCAAATATTCACCGCCTGCACGAAATTTTATGTTTCCGAAATGCCGGTTCATTTTTTTTCCTTCCTCCATCGAGGCCAGCATTTGTTCGAACACACATATTCAATTTGGAAGTTTTATCTTTATGATATGCAAAAAGCTCGTTAAGTTTGGTAATGTGGCCCGGGAAAAAGGACTATCACAGAGCCAAATGGCGTTGGCATACCGTAACCCAGGAAATGCCGTTTTCAAACGACGACGGATGGGAATGGTATGCAAAGGCTAAAGTTATAGGGGTTTCAATTATGTGATAAAGTTCTAATAACACAGTAAAGCATGTTTTTTCGTTATATTTTAGCATTTGATTGTCTAACCCGTTGATAAAAATTTAAAAAAATAAACATAGAAGATCATTTTTCTAGAAGCAATTCTATGTACAATAATAGAGGAAATCCTTGAAACATAATGGTAAATCAACAGTTGCAAAAAAAAATAATACATACAAACTACTCAAGACGTCAGAAAGTAGCTATCCTCAATTGAAAAAAAAAACGATAACGCTCAGAAACTCATGAATGAGAAATGGTAGCAAGTAACTTTTCACCTTTGGGAAATTATTCTAAACATAGGACGGGCTTCTCTCGTTACTCAACAGGTTGCCAGTCTATGTTGCAGATGGATCGTACAAAACGAACGCAAGAAAAAAACACCGAGAAATATTGCATATACAGCTGAATGCCGGGAAAGTTCACTAACGTATTTTTTCTGCTAATCGCTGATATTTTACATTTATGTACGTGCAAAAAAAAAAAAATTCTAGGGATTTTCCGGTTTTCAGATCAGGTTAGATGGAAAAAGTTTAACTTGATTTGAAAGAAAGTCATTTCTCTAAAAAGTATAGAATGGCATGAGCAAACTGACGTTTTTGAATTATCTTGTATTCCGATGTAGTGTAACGACGTGGTTTCTAGGTTTCCCGTTTCCGGAAGTATCATATCAGTGGGAGAGAAAAAGTTGTGTATTTCTTTGGTCGAAGAAAATACACGGATGTCAACCTGAATACGTTTGGAGCGGTTGGAATAGTGCCACCAACTCCTATGGGTGCATTTGAGAAGCCAAAAAAAAAACTCAACTGAATCAATGAGCACACGACTGCCAAATTAGTTGAAGTCAACCTTTCAATGCATTAAATGGAGTTGGTTAGTGAGAATTATTAACTCACTTACCAAATTATTTACTTGTTGCCCTTCAGAATTACATATAAAGAAATCCAAGATAAGAGTGGTTGCAAATAGATATGCTACGTCCTTCCTAAGTGCGGCGATGGTATAATTTATTTTATAAATGACATTCAATTCGACACTTGTCCTCAATAGTGAACTTCAATTTCATTTGTTCTTAGAAACACATTTAGATTATTGATCTGCTAAATAAAATATCTGCAAATAATTATTCAAAAGTTATTCTCCCCGGCCTACATAAAACCGCCTCAGTTCTCTCTCAACTACAGCCGGCAGACATGGAACAAACAAAACTGTTGTCTAGGTTAGTAGTCCGCCGGCTGTTGTCACTCGAGCCTTCCAGTCACATTCATTGCCTTCCTTCAGTCCACGGGCTCCGGCCTACTAAGTCCTATCATCATCATCATCGTCATCATCACGTTCACCAAGACGTCTGGAGCGCTACCACGTTAGGTGATAATTGGATTTTATTTCACTCTTCCGGGCCAGGAAAGCCTTCGTGCGTGTGCCTCCCGGGTAAAGTCGGTCGATTCGTCCAGCCTGGTAAAAATAAACATAAAACAGTTAACGGGCGTAATGTTTTTTTTCTTTCTTCCTCTGCTTCTGGGGCTTGTTAGGTTTGGCTGGTGGTCATTTGTAATGTTGTTCACTTTCCGACGGAAGTAAATACAGAAGATGGAAGGGCTAAGCTTTGAACAGTCTGAAGATAGTTCCATTTCGACAAAATAAGGGTATTGGAACGCCCATCTCATCCTGTTCCTCAGAATAATTGGGCATAAGAGGGGTTTCTTCAGCTATTCTCACAGAGAATATAAGAAGAGAGATGCAGTCGTTGTTGGCATCGTACATGAATAAAAGACTACCCATTCCTACGTACCTTTCTCGCCAGCATGATGTATGATTATGGACCGAAAGGGTGTTCCGGGCTCTTCCTGCATGTGGTTACACGAAGCGGAATGCCTTGTTGGTTGCTCGATCCTGAGGTCCGGACCTTCAGCTGGATTACTGGAGCTGCATGTAAATGGCTTAAAATGAGCAAACTACTACACGTTTACGCTCTGATTTAGGTTGATGGTGCAGGCTGAAAAAGTCCTAGTTTTTTTTTTACGGTCAGTGGGGTGCTTAATGTTGCGCTTATACAGTGTGGCTACTTGCAAACACTGTAAATTAAATGGCGAGAGGATTTCCGACTGCCACCGGCAATGAGTGTGATGAGAAGTTAATTAATTTCACTGCTTATCCAAGCGACTGCTGGGTTCCTCGGGAGGGTTGAGAGAATTATGTTGAAATATGATATTTTCTCCTTCACCATCTGAGCATATTAATAATAAATGAGCTTGGTTAGAACAAAACAAACATGTTTTGCATTAAACGCATTTTCCTATCTAGAGTATAATTCCGATTTACCCAGGGGATGCATTTCTCTGCAGTGAGTATGACTCTTGACATTGAATTATACAGTGAGCACCATACCTTCTGCTAGCCAAGACGACAACAGAAACTATTGCCATATTCCATGAAACACGACAAACTGACAAGGAGACAGACTGGCAGACACGGTTTGCGTGTTGGCACGAGAAAGATGCTTAGTTTGTATTTTCTCATATAAACATACATACATATGCACATACATTTACGTGCTTTTACCCCAACACCTACCTGTTGAATATTATGGCGACACTTCTTCCTGAGCTTGAAATAGTCATGCACGTTTACATATGAAGGATAAAAAGCATTGTTTTAATGAGACCATTGAAAAGAAGCTGATTATAGTTAAAAGTTTTGTGTATTGTGTGTAGATGGGGAAGGGAGAGGAAGGTAAAGGGGGAGGGGGGTGAGGTGGAAAATTTGGATTGGGGGTGGAGGTTTGGGGTGGTTTGGGGGAAGGAGTGTATCGAATATAAGCTATCCACATACATTTGCATTGTACGCATGTATTTGTGAGGGTTTTTTATGCTCTGAACACTGCATGCTGTGCGTTTGACTGTCAGCTTTTTTTTGATTACTTGTTTGTGCGGTTCAAATTCTGCGTTTTCAAAATGTCGCGTATTGAAAAGGAAGTGAAAATTAAGGTTCTGGACACATGGCTAATTGAGAAGGGTATTACTATGCGAAAATTGGCGAAGCGGTTTGGAATTCATCCTGCGAGTGTTAAAACCATCATTAATAAGTTTGGGAAACACTATTCTTTGGATGAGCTACCAGGAAGAGGCAGAAAACCCGGTTCTTCCAACCCGAAACTGGAGCAGAAAGTGGTATCTCTAATCATAAAGAACAAATCAATGTCAATACGTGATTTGGCCAAAAAGCAGGAACGAGTGTCGGATTGATCCAGCGTATCAAGAGGTGAAACCACCTGAAGACCTACAAGAAGCAGAAAATCTCGAAACAAAGTGCAGAACAGAAGAAGCGAGCAGCAACAAGGGCCCGGAAATTGTATTCGCGTCTTTTGCAGCGTCCGGATGCATGCGTTTTGATGGACGATGAGACCTATGTAAAGGAGGACTCAAAAACCCTTCCAGGTCCACAATACTTTACTGCCGTCGTTGGGGAGGATGTGAGCGATGCGGACAGGTCGATTCAAGTAGAAAAATTCGGTCGAAAGGTACTGGTATGGCAAGCAATATGTTCCTGTGGCTGGAAGTCAACCATTTTTTACACTACCGGAACTATAAATGCGGAAATCTATCGATCTCCAGAAGAGATTGTTGCCTTTATATAAGAAGCATAGTACACCTCCAGTGTTTTGGCCGGATTTAGCGTCGGCTCACTATGCCAAAACCACTCTCAATTGGCTTGCGGAAAAGGGTATAGATTTCGTTGAGAAAAATATCAATCCACCAAATTCCCCTTAGCTTCGACCAATCGAACGTTTCTGAGCAATCGTGAAGAGGGTCTTCAAGAAGACTGGTAAGGCAGCTGGGAACATGCAGGAGTTCAAAAAAATTTGGGCTCAAGCGTCCAAAAAATGCGATGCAACACTTGTTCGGAACTTGATGAAGAGCATTCGATCCAAAGTTCGAAAATTCGTGAAGGAATAACTTAAATTTCATCCGGTCTTCATTATGTTCAAGTTTAACCTCGTACAATAAAGGATCAATTTTTTGTATGAATAAAATATCGGTTTTCAACATAATTTGAAAGAAAGTTTGTGGATAGCTTATTTTCGATACACTCCTTATTAAGGCATCTTTTATTATCAGATATAGGTTATTACAGATTGCAACTCTGATTGGAACAGCCGATTTTTCTTATACATTCACTTTAAGCTCATCCCATACGCGATTGATACGATACAATGATTGTCATCAGCGACTACATTTTGATACTTTGTCAATTCTCGGTTTCAAAATAGACTCCTTTCCTTTTTTTTTTTTTTTGGGAGAGGGGGGGGGGCCCCCCTCCCGCAAGGGGGAATGGAAAATGGAGAAAAAAAAAAAACACAATAAGCCGGAAAAAGGAGAGAAAAAAAAAAAAAAAAAAATGTTCCGGGGGGGTTGTTTTTTCTTTTTATATTTTGCGCTGGTAGGTTTTGTGGTTTGGTGGTTTATGTTATTTATTGATGGGACACTTGAAAGCACTTCAACTTTGAATCAAATCAATCAAAACAAACCCTCATCATCTCGACTGTCAAAAAAGTGCACGCACACTATCATCCGTGCTAGTATATTTGAACGTATGATGGACTATTTCAATGTGCTGTCACCAGACGTCGTTGCAATCTTATAAAAAGAGTGTATCCTCTAGATTTTTCTAGAAAATAACATCTGCGACAACTTGTTCATTTACCATCTTTGCTTGAAGCAATATGAACTTTATTATCGAAAAGCATACGTTTCCGATTATTCATACAATTCATTAAGGTGATAAAGACCTTGTCTTGCGTACAGTAAGGTCAATTTGATTACTTTTTATTTTGTTTTGATTGGTTTTCATCGGTTAAAGGCTAGTATGCAGCTCAATGTGCATTAGGATAGGACAAGATAAACAAGATTAAGAAATTCTTTGACTGTCGGAATCACTTACCTTGTACGCAGCTGAAAAGGAGGGCAAACTTTGTAACATTAGTAACGCCTGCCCATGTAAATGGGGCTGTCACTTTTCCTTGCGGAATAATATTCCGCAAGGAAAACTTCACCCACCAAATTTCACCCATACTGGGGCAGTTGTCCAAATTACTTCGGTAGGAATGGTAAATATTACTTCAGGTCTTTACTTGCCAGCTGCATACTAGGCTTTGAACGGGAAATAAAAACAGCTATATTTGCGCTAAGCATTTTGACCGACTTTGTTTCAGCCATCGTCGGACGCAGCTTACTGATTGTTACCTTATGACATAGTGCGTCAAAACTGTACTATGAGTTACCAATTTGAATTCATAATAACGCTGTATGAATGGCCAAAATCGGAGAAATGGACCCATAAACAGAGACAATGACGTGAATCCCCCGGGAACTTAAGGATGTTCTTCCAACGATACGATCCAACAAATCAAGTCATTCAATTCACAATACTTATAAGGCTTTCCTCAGGTGAGCAATTGCGTGTAGTGCTTCTGGGTATGGGTTTTAATAGCTTTTTTGTCCCTCATTACTGTTTGGGGCGTTTTGCAATATTTTGGCATTTAATCCAGACCATTTCATGTTTTTTGGGCACCTTCGATTTTCTAACGATTTTATTGTTTGACCAATGTTCGAGTTTTGCTACGCCGTCTTGGTCATCTTGAACTCAACCGGTTTATTTCTGCCACCGCTTCCTTCCTTCCGTTTCATTGTCAAACGCTTCTTAGAGGTTTTTATCACATGGCACCAGGGACCTGGCAACCTTATCCTATTTAATAGCGTTTGACAGTATGCAACATATCACGGGCCCTATTTCAATAAGGCCAGTCTGACGTTTGTTACTATGGTTAGGAACGCCAGCATTGTTTACAAACAATGCATCTCTTGACGTTTGATTGTAAGAGATGGAGAATCGTTGTCCGCCAGGTCACTGCATGGCACACGATGGTATTAGCGATACCAAGCTTCTTAGCGATCCATCTATGGGGTGCATTCGGATTGTCAGGATGAGCGTACAAAGTCTGATGCCATGGCCGTACGCACTTCACGGATTCACTCTACAATTAAAGCTATGTAACTTGACAAACGTAATTAACAAATTGAATATATTGAAGTTTTCTAAAGTTTATAAGTCTTTTATAAAGTTTACATACTCAAATACGATAGGTATTTAATAGCCAATAATGTGTTAGTAACACTTACGATCAATCTGATCCAATGATCGATTTTCCCAATTGTAAGACTTGACTCGACCTTTTACTGGCTTTCCATTTTTACCACTTAATACTAAAATGAAATATTGGGAACAGCGCACAAATGGTAAGCTATTACGAAAATTATCAGAAACAGATAATTTCCCATCAACATGAGTGGCTCTAGGAGTGGACAGTAATTGATTGCTAGAACTAACAGAAATGAAGAGAAAGTATTGATAGTTCCGTTTAGCGTAACGGCAGGCTTCGAAAATTGAAAGATAAAAGTTGAAAACGAGCGGGGGCATATGAAGGTAGTATACGATCGGGCGCATAATCTTTTACCAAGCTACCCCAGGTTCTGGGTATGCAAGGGGGAGGATACCCCCTTGACTGGTACTCCGCGCATTGGGAGAATACAACAAACAACAATCAAAGTGTGGTAAGCTATTGCCAATATTTCACTAAGCCGAATGTAAGTGTGTCGAGTGAGTATCGGATTGGTTCAAAATACCATCCGAAAGTTGACTGTAGCTTTGCGGACGCACCGAAATGTGGTCGAAAACCAGGACCAATAGACCGAAAGATGTAATAAAAAAATGTATTCTGTTCGAGATGTTGTCAAAATGTTGCCAACGTGCCAAGGCAAGAATCCATCTAAAAACATTCATTAAGCAGGAGATGCCAAAATGGAGTAAAAACCGTTAAACCGCGGGCTCGAAAGCTGTATGACGGTCTACTGAGAGGAAAATCGGCGTGTTTCATAATGGATGATAAAACGTAAGTAAAATTTGACTAAAGACGCGTCGGGGAGTCAATTTCTACCGAGATATTCGGTAAAAAGAAGATGGTTTGGCAAGCTATTTGCAAATGCGGAATGTGGTCAGAGCCGTTTGTGAGCCGTTTGGAAGCATGATGGTCCAATATTGTTTTAGCCAGATTTGGCATCTGTGCATTAAATCGAAAGAGAGAATAGCATGGTACGATGCCAATAAAGTGTAATGCGTGCCGAAACTTATAATTCATCCGAACTGTCCTCAAACCCGACCATTTGAGATATTTTTGGCTCTGAATAAGGCATATCTAAAAAAATATGTTAAAGCAGCAGAAACCATTGAAAAAATTGCGATGGACTGCAAAAAAAGGCCAAAACAATTGCAATGAAATCTGTGCAGAGACTGATGAACAGCATTAGGGCAAAAATGCGTTCCTTGGCTTATGATTAACGATAGTAATATTTTTTATATATGCTACTGAGAAAAACCATTATGGAGGAATGATTTATGACACTAAATTAAAATTTCGTTCAAAAAAATTGTATTTATCTTGATTTTCAATCGTGCTTATACTTTACTTTGTAGTGCTATACTTATACTTCTACTTTGTAGTGTAATTCGTTGACTTTGCTTACATTTATTCGAAAAATGATATCCACCAAAGCTGTAGCTAATGAGGTTATCTACTTGATAAGCTGAAGCAAAGTGATTTTGAAAGTTTTTAGAGCGACGCAAACACAACTTCGAGTTATAGGGGAACCCATAGTAATTCTTATGTAAATATCAAAGTAGGGACAGTTATTTTCAAACTTAATAAATTTTAATTTAGGAGGGATATGAAGACTTAATTTTAAGTCGTTTAAGCGCAAAGTGGAGCAAAAATTGTCTCAAGACTTCTTCAAAAATTGGTGTTCCTATATCTTTTCGTAAGAGATTTGAAGAGCATCGAATATTGCCGATGTCGTATGTAATAATATCTCTTGGAAGCTTTTGGAAAGATTACCTGAAGAATTAATGAGAAGGTTAAGAGCAATATCAGAAGATTTTATTGCCACATGTAAAAAATGTCCACGTTAAATTTCGGACACTTTTATTTCAGTGTAGATTTTGAATTATTAAACGGATCGCTGAAATGTTTCGTTTAGATGACAGCTGAAACTTTTCACTTTATTTGGTGGTACAATTTGTTTAAATTCGTGATCGTCAAAAATACGTGCCAAAAACAGCCAATCCACCAATCTATCCAGAACTTCGCCCAATAGAGAAGTACTGGGCTCTTGTCAAGCGGAAACGCTTTGAAACTAAGAACAAAGCAAATGGTACCGATGATTTCAAGAAAAGATGGAGAAACGTCACGGTGGGTGTATCTGAGGATACCGTACGAAACCTGATGGCGGGTGTACAGTAGAAAGTTCGAGAATTTAAAAAAAAGCAGAATTAACATCTTTATCAACTGTTTCTTGTGTAGATATAACTCTATTATTGTGAAATAAACAATCGGTTTTGTTGAATTATGTTTTTTTGCTGCTATTATTTTGGTGTCCGATATTTAACGTGGACAGGCTTTAATTGCACAGAGAATCAACAGTTGATACTTGGAATTAACATAAATCCTCAATGTGTAATAACTGGTCATCCCAAACTAAAGTAATACCTACGCCAGTCCCACCTGAATGGAGGTCAAATAAGGAAAGAGTAGCAATATATAGACATGATATTTGCTTCATTGGAATTTTAGAACATCTCTACACTCCCACCAGAAATCAATGGGATGTTGGATAAAAGGATTGGGTGGCAAAAGGGGTCGTTTTGGTAAACGATAAACTGTCTAGTGAAATGTACCGATTTCCGATTTCAACCAATTTTTACTAACAGTAAGGATGCTATTGTGACCCCTCACAAAGTGTGATGGTGGTTTTTATAAGGAAAACAAGGTAGCTAACTTTAACGATTGAGAGCCAGTTTGGATCGATTTATACCAACAGCATCAGGTTGGAGCCACTCACAAATGTGACAGTGGTTTACTTGTTCCTATTTAAATCACAATTAATAATGATCACCACCACATAAGGCGAACCACCACATCTTACCGGGCAGAAGGTTTATGGTTTTTTCTTTTTTCGCGCCACAGACCAATAATTAACGGAAATAAAAGAAAACGCAATATGCCCGATAGCAAAATATTGTACAACAAAGCATTGACACAGCCGTTCACAGCCAATGCCCGACGCAGACTCTTTGTTTTTCGTAATCTTTCAATTTGTACAACTACATTCTACAAACTATTTTACTACTTGAACTAATATCTGCAACTACCAAGTTTAACGTCCTAAAGAGCAATCTACGCATAGAATTAGGATTAAAGGATTTGGTGAAATTAGCATTCCTTAAAGCATTTCGTGCCTTCTGCCAACTTTATGCTTCAATTGATTTCCAAGCTCATCTCTTTGATACCAATCGGGGGAGATTCGGTCCTCTTCCTAATGATTTCATTATCTCCAATCCGCTCAACCAATCGCAATATTTAGTGATGTAGTTGGCGGAATATTGTAAATTGAGTTAAATCAATACATTCGGCTTTCAAATTTGGTAGATCGACAGATAATCGATGTATAATCACTTGCCCTAGAAGCAAACTTGTTGCATATCGGTTGAAGTGACTTCAACGTGACAATTTCAATTAAGTCACAATGAAGTTGCTGCAACCAGTTATGATGGTTTTATGTTCCTTGGGTGGTTTCTCATAACAAGATGCTTAAAGGCGGACCGGATGATTCGATGAGCTACCTCCCTAACAAGAAAGAGACCACAGACAGTTATCCAGAAAGTCCCTGCGATTACCTCTAACATGATCTGAAAGAACTTTATGAGAAGAAATTGAGGAAGAAAGTCAAACAAGAAAGTTCATAATAAGTCCACAGGAGAATATACAAGAAGCTCAAAGTTGTTTAAGGTCTTTGGGAGCATTTTACTAGTCTTTGAAAGAGAGTTCATAAAAGGGAGGAACGTTTCTTGTTATCGCTCGAGCATCCGCATTCTCATTGATCAATCAAATGGATACAAACACATGTACATTTGTCTGTAAACTGTGCCCAAATATCGTTGAAAATACATTTTTTTTTTCATATGAATCTGACATTTTTGAATGGCATCAACGATACACTAATTTTGAAAAAAAAATTTTAGCGACTGGTGGCTTGCAACAATTTTGAAAAGCGTCTTCGAGCAGTGATTGTAAATAAAGGAACAAGATTTGAACTTCACTTAACACAATATAAGTTTACTACTTTGACTTGTTATTTAAGCACTTTAAATAACAAGTCAAAGTAGTAAACTTATATTGTGTTAAGTGAAGTTCAAATCTTGTTCCTTTATTTACAATCACTGCTCGAAGACGCTTTTCAAAATTGTTGCAAGCCACCAGTCGCTAAAAAAAATGGATATTTTTTTTTTCAAAATTAGTGTATCGTTGATGCCATTCAAAAATGTCAGATTCATATGAAAAAAATAAATGTATTTTCAACGATATTTGGGCACAGTTTACAGACAAATGTACATGTGTTTGTATCCATTTGATTGATCAATGAGAATGCGGATGCTCGAGCGATAACAAGAAACGTTCCTCCGCACTGGTGAGTGAGAAATACAATCTTGTTGAAGTTTTATAACCATTTTCAAATGTACCATTTCTTCGTTGCTACTCTGTATTTTTTTAGCCACTTTCTGCTCAGCTTTTAGTTATTATTAGATTTTTAATGTTCCTATTTTAAAGACACTCAATCGGTTCCAGCCGTCAAATATACAGATGGGAACACGAGTCGACTGGACAGCTAATCATCCGTTAAAACCTACAACACTAACCTGCGACGGTTCATTTGCACTGATTATCTGATCTCTCTAAATTCTAATACTCAGTTCATATCCACGCCGCTGAAACGATCGGTAGCTAGCAACTAATTTTCAGCAGTGTTTGTGTGTGTTTAACAAGATCGGCCGGTCTTTTTATAACGTAATTGGTACTAGGGATGCCAAAGTAAAATTAACACATCGGTCAATAAGTCCCGGGCCTAAGTAGGAAAACAACTTTTTTTTTGCCAAAATTCATTTTTGTTCATCAATATAATCTCCTTTTAGTGTGATACAATCATTTCAACGTTTCTCTAGCTTCTCGATACCGCCGGTGTAGAACGATTGATCGAAACCTTCAAAGTATGCTTCAGTTTTAGCAATCACTTCCTCATCTGAGCCAAATCTCTTTCCACGGAGCATCTTTTTGAGTTCTGCGAAGAGCCAGTAGTTGCTCGGGGGCCAGATCTGGAGAATATGGTGGGAGTGGTAGCAATTTGAAACCCAATTCGACCATTTTTGCGGCTGTTTTTATTGACTTGTGACACGGCGCATTGTCTTGGTGAACGAGCTAATTTTTCTTCTTTAAATGAGGCCTTTTCTGGGCGATCTTGGCCTTCAAAAGATCCAACAAACCGATATAATAGTTGCTGTTGATTGTTTTTGCATGTTCCATGTAGTCAATGAATAAAAGGCCATGCGCTTAGGTTAGTACTTTGGAAAAATCGCCATCTGGTAGTAAGGCCTGGGACTTATTGACCGATGTGTTAGTACGTCGATGAATTTAACCGTCTTCGATTGTGATGAACCCTTGCACACGTATAGGCATATAGGACTGCACATTTTCCCCAAGTAAAACGGTTTTGGGATTCAAAAGACATTTCTAAAATGAGCGTGTGTATTTTTCGATGAACTTTAATTTTGAATTTAAATTTAGTAGATTAACGGTCTTCATGGAAGTGAAGTGGAAGCGGAAGTGTTTCGAATGTTCTTGAAACCAGAAATTTGTGTGTAATAATAAATTCAAATAACCTTAAAAAAATCGCAACCGACTTTTAGCCAAATTTATAGAAATTTATAAGTTGCGCAGCGGTGCAAAGTTGTGTTTTCGTCTAAAAAGAGTACTTTCATTTAAAACTAATAAAAGCATAACAGCATCAACTCTCACCTGATTCGAGATCTTTTGACGTCATTTTCCTTCATGGTAAATTTCGTTAAAGTTCTTAGTACATCTAGGGTTTTTATTCATTAGGGTGAAGTGACTCTCTCTTTCCTCGTTCTCTTTCAGCGCCATTATAAAACTGTGGATTGACTTTTTTTACACAGATCGCAAGATAAGAGTGCTGGCTAGCATATTGGACAAACAGCCAAACGAAAAATGTGAAAATGTCTTAGCTATTGGTGAAAGAGAAAGTAAACAGAGAGAGTCTCTCAATTGTAAATTAGCCCTAATGAAAAAACAAACCTAGACATGATGTTTGTCTATTTGCACGCTAGAGAAGGTCAAAAAAAAAAGAAAAGAAGAAATGATGATTGCTGACTAAAGGATTGTGCCATTTTTGTTAGAAAAACATTAAAATTCAGCCATTTCTTCACCAAAGGGTAGGGAACTAAAATGCACAATATAAATTTTCAAAGCAAAATAATTTCCACCCACTCGAGAAAAGAGTGTGATCGGAAATGTTCACTAGCCGTACGTAGCGACACAACGTACCTCATCACTGCTATTCAAACCCTCACCTGACGGCTGCTTCGTGGAAGGTATTAGCCTCATAGGAATACATTTCACGTACTCCATTCATTCGAGTCTTGTCGTGTCACTCAAGGTTCTACTGCAAATAATGACACAGCATCTTACTAATGGTGTTCTACATGGTGATGATGCATTAGAGGCAGCTTCGAGCTAGCGAGTTGGAAATGCTTTCTGCACTAATGGCATGGCAAATAAAATTGATAAGAATTCGCAGTGGAAACGTAATCATCTTTACGATCTCTTACGCACACGTTTTGCATTGCTCGTAGATATTTGGTTATCTACTTTGCTCTCTTGCAGTCATCTTGAACGATATACTACGCTCACGTTTGTTGTCTGGTAGTGTCTCGTTGTTTGTTTGCGATATGGAATTCGCACAAAATTTGGTTGTTTATTTCTATATGGGGTTAGGCCTCGGAGATCACGAACTTAACTTTGTTTACTGTGGTGGTTCAGCTCTAACGAGGATGGTAATGTGTTCGCTTGGTTGTCTAAATATTTGACATTTTCCTCTACTATAACACTGGAAATGGGGCTTGATTTAGTGTTCAACAATTTGTGTGCTTATTTGCCGAGGCTAATTATTTGCTCAGTTATATTTTTGTTTGACTCAATGGCGAATTTAGATTGCTGTACGTCCCTGCGATATTTATGAATAATAATTGTCTGTAATTTAATTGGGCTTATATTGAAGTAAACATCAAGGAACTAATTGAGCAGCATGTTTCGAACAAATTTGAACAGAGTCAACATAAGATCAATGCAAAAAATCGAAATACACTGTTCACATTAGCGCTGATACGCTGGCACTAGCAAACTTATCTAATCGTTGAAGCCAAACTGATGGTACATTGAACAAGATACCTTCTTAAGCCTTTACTGATAACTCCGAGAAAACAATTTGAAAATGCAATATGGAAACAATAATGAGACGCTTAGATTCCTTAATTGAATGGAGGGAAAACAAATCCTGGCTGGGAATTTATGAGACGTGACTTTCATTTGAAATGGCTTGTGGGTTAACGAATTGTTCTTCCCTCGTTTCACCGCTCTCTTTGTCGCAGTTAAGTTTGCTTACGACGTAGGTCTTATTACTTCCCTTCAATGCGGGGAAACTGAATAGATGAGCGTGATTTGCATTGCAAATTTCTCGGTACACGTGTAAAAACGGGGAAAAATGTTCTCGTTTGGAAGATTTTCAGTGCCACAGCGCAATTTGAAGTTGAAGTAAGTTGTACTGTTTACGAAGTAAGTCGAAAAGTTTATCTTCTAAATCATGATTTGGGGTAAAATTACTCTCCGTCTTACGAGGTGTCACATTTTAAAGAAATCTTTATTGTTGAGGATTAAGTTTCAAATTTACATCCTTTTGTTTTAACTTGTTTATACTTTTTAGTTATTAACTGATGCTCAAAATTGCATTGCCTCAGATAGTTGAGATTTTTTTTTGCATTCACACACAAACATAATCAAATACACAAAATCAATGAATGATGGGGATGAGAAACTTCAGCAGTGCAAGGTGATACTATTATCTTGCTACGTAAGATGTATCTTGAACTGACAATGCATTTATACCAAACTGTCAATTTTGATTCGAAACGTCTTTACAATGACTAAAAAAATATTAGGTTACTAGAGTCGGTAAGCTCTTTTGCTTTGGAAACAAGTGGATTGAAACTGTATTTTACTATTTACTATCAACATCTAAGTATAACCAACATTTTTGAATGCCTTAGATTCAATGAATGGTGTATCCGGTAAAAATGGCACACACATATTTAATCACCATAATGAGTTAAACCAATTACCGGATATTCTTGAAATTTTCAGGGAATGAAAAACTACTATTAAATAACGGTTTACAAAATTTGTTTAGTTCAATTTCATCTTCCATTCCGAATGCCCGCATTTTCCTTCAAATTCATCCATCAAATTTTGTACAATCAACCCATCAAATTTTGTGCAACCGATTTTCCCAGTGTTTTTGTTGTTTTTTCCCAAACTTTCTTCAACTCTAGCTCTGTTTTAATACCTTTGGAATGTTTGCGAAGTTCCGTCTTCAAAATTCCCCAGATTTATTGGGCGAAGTTCCGTTGACTTTGGTGGGTTCATATCTTTTGGCACAACATTGATTCCGTTGGCTCGGTACCACTCCAACACGTTTCGCCAGGCCAAACCAGATTTGATGTTTTGTGCTGCCTGATGAATGGCAAGACATTCTTCTTCCGTGTAAATCGCACCGTCAATTGATCCGAATCATTCACAAATCACCTGCCGCATCAGGAACTTCTTTGCAAATTTAGACAGTTTAAAGCTCGATTCAAAGTAAATCTGGACGCACGGTTTAATACACCACCGCGTCCCTGGTGGTTGGAACAAAACACGTTTGACAGGCATTTGTTGATGTTTCATTGAAAAAAAAATTGATGAAAAGTTTTTCTCGATTGATCGACGCATCTCGAAATTGCGGATCATGGAACTTGAGAAAAGAAAGCTAATTGTGCACAAACATCTAGAGAATCCTTCGTGGTCTGCCTCAAAAATAGCAAACGTGTAAAAATTCAAAAAGTCAACGGTGTAAACAAAGGTTACTAGGATACTCTGAGTGTGGATAGAGCACAGCGCATCTATCATAAAAGTGGCACTAGGGACAAAGAGCTGAGGAGAAAGGTGTTGAGGTACGTGAAAGGCAACCCAAGTGTCTCCGTACGTGATTTGGCAAAGAAATGCGATTCCAACTTTTCCACCGTGCGTAACATCCTTTCAAGAGAAGGATATAAGTGCTCGCCAAAAAGCGAGCACGATTACTATACGAACGAGTTTTGACGAAATTTGATGGCTGTATTTTAATGGATGACGAAACATATGTCAAAATAGATTAGAAACAAATCCCCGGACGAAAATTTTACCGGGCAACTGGTCCTGGGGATGTCCCATCCAGGTATAAATTTGTTTTTGCTGATAAATTTGCTCGGAATCTAATGATTTGGCAAGGAATCTGCAGATGTGGCCTTAAAACCAAGGTTTTCATCACATCTCACACAATTACGTCAAAGGATTACATTAAAGAGTATCTGAAAAAAGCGGATTTCCCCTTCATTCGGCAACACAAGACCAACGTTATGTTTTGGCTGGATCTAGCCAGCTGCCACTACTAGCTATCCAAATGCACAGAATCCTGCCCAAACCATGCATGTACCGTCACCGAAATTTCGGGTGGTGATGTATTCATCTTTTTTCCTCACGGATACTGGTTAAATTTGTCAGGGCTATCTAAATTGAAATTGAACTTGTTTTAATCATCAACAATCATCTGGAAGTAAATATTATATATTAATATAAATGGTAAATATTTTTATTAACGTGCCATTATCACACCAAAATGGCATTACAGAACAAGTCGTACTGTTAACGTACCATATACCACTGTTGATTCATATTGGCTTTTGCAAACGTCTCAAACGTCTCTCAATATGGGAAAGAGTAATCCTTTTTGGCCCTTCTTATGTACGGACTTCTGACCAGCATTTGACGAATAGTCTCCCAACAAACGTTCAAGTTGATTTCCTGACTTATCGGCTTCAGCGATTTCTGAGAATTCGAAGCAGCTTTAACGATTTCACGTTTACCCTTCCTGAAAGCTTTGATTAGCGTGGTTACTTCCGATTATTGCCATGTACTTTGCTGGTAAAAAGTAATGAAATACTAGTTTAGAGTGTTATGTTTATGTGTGCAAAATTTTATCGTGATCTGTCAAGTAGTTTTCAAGATGCATTCGAAACAAGAAGAGCTACGCCAGCAAATCTTGGGCGCGGTGATCGATAATCCTGGTCAGTCGCACAGATGGATCGGCAAAAGGCTTGGAATCCACCATTCCACCGAGTCCCGCGTTGTGAAGATGTTCCAGGAGACGAAGACCATCAAGCGGCGAGCCGGAAGCGGCCGAAAACCGAAAACGGAATACCCAGAGAAGGCGCAGAAGATAAGGCAGTACTTTAAGAATAACCCGAACCTTTCCACCCGAGACGTGGCCAAAAAGGTCAATTCGTCGAAGTGGTTCGTCCAGCAGACCATGAAGCGGGCTGGGCTACGTGTTTTTAAGGTCAGGAAGGCGCCAAACCGGCCTGACAAGCAAAACACGGTGGCCAAATTGCGTGCGCGGAAGCTGTACCGTGAGTGGCTGGTCAAGCCAGGCTGTCTCGTCATGGACGACGAGACATATATCAAGGCGGACACCAAACAAATCCCCGGCCTCGAGTTTTTAGTCGGTACGTCCCGCATGGAGGTTCCGGAAAAAGTTCCGGAAGAGAAAGATGGACAAATTCGCGAAGAAGTACCTGTTGTGGCAGGCGATCTGCGAGTGCGGACGGTACAGCAAGCCGTTCGTTACAACCGGCACCATAAACGGGCAGATTTATCGAGAGAAATGCTTACAGAAGCGCTTGCTGCCCTTCCTCCGCTCTCACCGTGGTCCCACGCTGTTCTGGCCGGATCTCGCTTCGTGCCATTACGCCAAGCCTGTAATGGATTGGTACGAAGCGAAGGGCGTTAATGTGGTCCCGAAGGAGGCGAACCCGCCAAATACACCAGAACTTCGTCCGATCGAAATATTTTGGGCGATAATGAAGAAGAAGCTGAAAAAAGCAGAAAAACATTCAAAACCGATGAAGCTTTGAAGAAAAACTGGGAGAAATTGTGTAAGGAAGATGGACAAAGCCTCGCCCATGATCTCATGAGCAGTGTTAAGAGAAATGTACGAGCATTAAGCTTGGGGGAGGAAATTCAATAAATAAGTTATGCCAGAATATAGCTAATATATAGTTATTTAATCCCTGAAAATTTTAAAAGTATCCGATTCAAAATGAATATTTGGTGATCATTTTTGTGTGTCTCATTTTTTCCGAGTCCAGTCTTTATGTTGGCTCATCTGACGAGCTATTTCTGGAATCACGACTCCAACTTGATAACGTGCGTCAATTTTGCCATTGTCTAAAATCGGTACATTTCGAAATTGTTCCGAAGCTAGCGTGGGAGGCCAGAGTAACTACGGTATCGACCCAAATCGAACGCATACTAAACTCCTGGCTTCTCACCGATCATCCAGATGACCTAGCAGTGCCAACGCCCAGCCACTTCTTGGTCAGCGAACCGATGTTTCCCTTCCCTGAACCGAACGTTACGAATAACCAGGTGTCTCGGCTCTCTCGATTGCAGGAATTGCGCCGTGCTGTTAAAAATTTCTGTAAACGTTGGTCTAGAGATTATATTTGCCAACTACACCAACGATCCAACGATGGCAGACTCCTTCACCAAACATCAACAAGGAAGCTCTGGTCCTTCTGAAAAATAAGGCTCTTCCATTGTTCATGTGGAACATTGGAAGGGTGTAAGAAACGTACACGGGAGTCGATGGTCTTGTGCGTGTAGTTCAAGTGCGCACGAAACGCGGTGTCTACAAACGGGCAGTTACTCAGGTTTGAGTTTTGCCAATCGATGCCAATGATGAAGATCAACATCGCCCGAACTAGGCTGATAGATGATGATAGTTGATACGGAATTTTTCAACGAGACCCTAGATGTTCGTAGCCGGATAATGACTAAATACTATGATTACATTTTCCTAAATTTGTGGAACTATAATGTAAAATGTAAAACATTTTTCCGATAACACATGCTAGATAGACTCGCTTGCGTTATTCCATGCATAATAACCTGCGGCCCCGTGACTCGAAAACTCTCTTCCATATGCTCCAGCATAATATACTCATCGATAAACAGCTTGTACTCCTCCATCGCCGACAATGTATTTACAGCAGCCTTGTAGGAATCGCCAAAGAATTGGGCTTGAGACCTCCTAAGTGGTAGTCGTACCACGTAACGTTTACTGTCGTCACGGGATACAGAGCAAATGAAATGTTCTTCAACATACTCTTCTTCCTGCGTTAGCGGTCGTCCAACATCGAAATAGTCGATCTCCCACATTTGCTTCAATTCATGATCAGCAGCGATGTGACAAGTACTTTACTCTTCGACTTTATGGTTGTTTTTGTTAAAAATAGATCTCAAAACACGCAAAAACACTTCTCAACTGAACTGAACACGGTAAATAAATGTGAAGACTGAATTAACATTGATCATTGAATAAACATCTACTATCACTAGTCCATCCGACTGCTTACACCAACACAAGCAAAGTTCCAGAGGGTGGCACATAAATATAAACTTATTGCCCACGATACTTGAACAATATCAGGTGGTCTTGAACTAACTGAACAGAGTGTGCATGTGCCTGAACTCAACCAACTGTTGATACATGATACCACATGAAATTAAATATTCAACCACTTGTGCAGAGCTGTTACTAAATGGCCTTTACTATGTTAAATAATGGATGGCTCTAGGATCAGGGCCAATGTTACTGTTTTTAACCTACTATAGAGGAAGGACACATTTTATTGAAGTCCTGATAATCATATTAATTATTCCTAGCCAGGAACGAGACTGTACACGTTGCTTCTCTCTTGGAAACTCTGATGTGAGGATTACGAGGGGTTTTATGCTTTCAGCTGGCACTTTATCCGGTTGGTTTAAACCTCCTGGAAATGAGAGCTGCTGCAAAGATGAGCTTTCGGGTAAGGTAGTTTTATTTTACGACAGGATCAGCAACAAATCAAACTGTCAGCATACGGCCATGTTGAAGATTGATGCAAATCTTTCAAATGCACGATGTATCCAATTACTTGTTTAATCACAATCACAATTGAAAATTAATTCTAATGGATAAACTCGAGACGAAAACACCTACCCAATTAATTCATCTGTCAGAAACTAATGACGTGAATAAGAACGAACCGCTTCTGACTCAACCCAAAAGGATTAATTTAAATTAACACACCGGGCTATCGAGGCTTCATTATGCCCGGATGAGTTTATTTTCAGCTTCCACGGAAGCACCTGTTGGAATCCGTTGGAATTTTAACCCTGTCTTTTCGTGTTAATTTGTGTTTGGGTCATCCTCATGGGTGCCACGTAGCCGAGGAAAAGTGTCGGGTTAGGGTAGTGACGATTTTTGTGTTTGTAACACAGTATCCAAAGAAGCTCTCAAAGCACAATTGTGAATGTGAAACATTTGTTGAGTAACAAAATGCTCGCTACTAAATCATTAAAAGCCAGTTCTCTCTGTCCCGGGGTTTAAAGGTTGTCGATCGATTGGAAAAGCAGATATTTTTTTATCTTGTGCTTTTTCTTTATTCGTTCGTTTTTGCAACAATTCTCTTCTACCATCAGTTCGTTCTATAGGAGGGTTGGTCCGTTAATAATTCACGCCAAGTGTACGTTTTCTTTTTTTGCGGTTACCGTTGTCTTCAGATATGCATGAAGACACTCTGCTAGAAAGTGTCAATCGAACCTCTTTATACAGAAATTATTCCACGAAACTTTGAACTACATTTTCTGCATGTTTTTATTCTTTCAACAGAAATTGTTTCATGTTGCTGCAGTATATTTGATCCCGAAAAATAAATTATAAATGCGCTAGTTTGTTACTATGAATTTAGGCAGAAGAGGGTATACCTTTACATTTCTACCCATGTGGAAATGTAATGGTATTATTAAATCATGTTTTGTCGTAATGATACTACTTTCTCCTTTTGTAAAAACTTTGTGATCACGAAATAATAAAAAAAACGTCAAACTGAAGACAAAAAATCATTTGGCTTCGAGAATGACAATACACAGACTGCATTCAATGCAATTATTCCACTCTCGCAAATCAAACAGTTCGAGGCAAAATCCAGATGATAAAACCAATAGATACAAAATGGGAAAACCATGTCGACCTTCAGGGTCGATATTTTGCATTCCACTCCGTTCTTTCACACGCAGATCATATGGATATACTTCCATTTATTGCATCCCGGAGCGTACAATCTCCATATAGATGAAGATTATCGTTTTGTGCCGCCAGTATCGATGAGTCCGTTGATAGCCTGGAATTGCACACCTTCCTCCTTTTCCGGGGGGCTTTAAATGCCTCCCTCTATGTGTGTTTACTCTGTATCAACAATGAAGCATCAAATTTCCCTACAGCAGATTGGCTATTATGACGTTGAAAACGGGATAGCAATTCTAAGCATCGACGATGAGAGAGCTTTCCGGCTTTCGGATGCCCACAGGATGTTGACTAACCTACCTTGTCGCCATCGAGTTTGAAAAGCGGTATGGGAAAACTGCGGGCAAGAAGGGATATGGATATGGACTCAACTATTGTTGAACTGTTCTATTGGAGTTCAGGATAATGGATGTTAAGTTTCCAGTCCAGTTTAAAAAAAACTAATTACATGCAAAATTTTGGACGTGGTTCTTAGTTCATTTTAAGTTTATTAATGTTACGGAATGTGCTAAATTCAATGTTATAAAAATCATTGCTTTGTTTTTGGGCTGTGTTATTTGTTATAATTGTTGCTTTTTGCTGCGGGGATGCGCATATTTTCTCATCTCCAAACAAAAAAATACAGAAAATGCTAGACTTATTCATTGCGGTTTGAATCAATGGAGTACTGCCATCACGTGCCGGTCGGATAAAAGTACCTTTCGAAAATATGCGCTTTTCCATAAATAAGAAAAAGACTTTTTACTGACAAGCGGTACGTTTCATAAATATCATTTTGCCTTATTCGTACAATCACTTTTTTTAAGTGCATTACATGCTTCAAGTCGAAAACTGCGCTTTTATCTTCATAAACCTCGTAAATTTTATATTGTCAAGAGATCAGCAGAGCCTATTATCTCTATTGAAATTTCAGACAGTATTACAGTAGTCCAGTGCATTTGTGGTCAAGGTTGCTAGAATACAAAAAATAATCCCATTTTGACCGATATGCACCATCACTTTGAATATTTTAAGACACAAATCTAAAAAACTGCAAAAATTTCACATCTCAACCTTTAATGACTTGCATTCTGCAGTGATGCAAGAATTCCATCAAAGTCAAAAGAAGCAGAAGTCTATTGGTTAAGCTCGGTGACTGTGATATTTTATTTTCGAATGAAAAACTCGTCCTCCTTTTAGACAATACTAATAAAAAAAATGATTGTGTGTATGGCAAAAGTAAAGCCAATATTTCAACAGATAAACCAACTGTAGAACGCTATCAGAATGTATCGAAAATCATGATATGGGGAGCCGTTTCACGAAAAGGAAAACTTATTCTTCTTTTCATAGAATCTAACTTAAAAATCAACTCTGGGTATTATATCGTGCAGGTTTTGAAGAACCGTCTTCTTTCTCATCAAAACTCTTTAAAACTGTATGGAAAGAAACTTTAATGTTTCCAACAAGACTCAGCTCCAGATTTTCCCGATATAATCACATCCCAAGTAACAATTTAAGTTTTATTCCAGTCGTATAGCATTCCTCCCGGCTCTGTTGATAAAACTCCATTCAAAACTTTTTTGTCTACCAACACCTCCTCTAAGCTTCTTTAAAGCCAACATTTTTACACAGTGGCCCACTCTATAGACCGTTGTGAAAATAATTTAATAAAACTTTTATAAGACCGTGAAGATTTTGAAAATGTTCTAGTGATAGATGCTATGACCACTTGAGAACCTTCATAAAACCTATTGGCTGTCATGAAAACCAGCGTACGGCCAAATGGCCACAACTGTCAAACTTAACTGTGATATCGTGGTTGATTTTTGTTGTTCTACTTTGTGCGATTCTTTGCTTTTCTGATTCATTTAGCAGTAAATAATATCTGAGAAAAAAGGTCTGAGCGGGAAATTTTGTTTGATAGCAAAATATAAAAACAAATGGGTTTTTGTACAGCGTATCATGCTCCAAATCATATACGCATTGAATTTCGTGGTAAATATTGGCACAATAGGAGCCGAAAATTAATGCGCCTCAGAAATTATGCGAGTTAACGACAAAAAACACAAAATTAAAACAAATATTTTTGATAAATTAATCATGATTTTTTTGAAAACTGATGGAATTCAATAAGGTTATCTTAAAAAATGTAGAAATTTGGTCTTCGATCTACAGTTAATTTGCGTTACATTTAAAATTTGATGCATTTATTTTTCCACATTTCAATAATTTCTTATATTTCAATATGGCGATTGGAAAAAAATCACAATTCTGCCATAAAGCCAAGTTATCTTCGCAATGACTACTTTAAAACTATGTGGTTATTTGGTGGCTTCCCTCAATTTACCGTTTAATGCATTTACTGGAGGCAAAATGGATTTAAAATGCTTTTCCAATAGACCATAATAAGATCATATGAATGAGTCCTAAAATGGCATTTCAAAACAGCATTTTATGACTTCATAAAGTCGAAATAAAACCTTTGATAGGAGTAAAAGGATTTTCAGCAAACGAGGTTTTAAGATCGTTTTATACAAGCTGTGTAGGTGGCACCTCTAGGTGTCATAATAAAATCAAATTGATTTCTAGTGCCTTTGATAAAACCTCAATAAAACTTAATAATGCAGGATGGTTTTGGCAATGTTACTTGGGATGCGAAGTATGGCCTGTATCTTACCGGAGCTCAAGCCACTTGAACAGTTTAACTGAGGTTAATACAATCTGCGTTTGAATTGGGAGACGGGATTTTCCGAACTTCTACTACAGGCAAGTACGCTGTGTTTTCGGACATTTCGTTGCCTGATTCATTCGTCGTTTTCAGTTCATTCCCTAGCCAGCTTTGATCAACGTTTGCAAGCGGGATACCGGGGCGCACATTTGCCGCTAGTCTCGAGGAAGCCCGTATTCCACTCAACACAGTCGAGCCCTTCCTACCAGCAACCAGCAACCGTCCCGGCCTTGCGGTTGAGTTGGGAGATGGGGTCTTCCGGATTCCGAGTAACGGCAAGTATTGTCAACCAACGGACACTTCCCACCCTGGTGGTATATCCTTTCCTAGTGCTACTAATCTTCAACTGCGGAATTCGGATATCTACTACCAGAATGTTGGTGGAATGGATTTTTATCGGTTATCGATCATGGATCATTGCTATGACAATATAGTCTGATGTCTGATGACTGAGACATGGTTAGATTCTCGGACTGTTCAAGTTATGTTTTTGGATGTTGGATGGTTACGAAGTATTGCGCTGCGATCGAAACATAAACAATTGCAGGAAATCGACCGGCGGTGGCGTTCTCGTTGCAGTTAGTTCCAGTCTGAAAGCAAGTGCAGTTGAAGACGATTCTTGGATCTCCGCGGAACAAGTTTGGGTAGCAATTCAGCTTGGAGGCTGGCAACTATTTCTCTGTACGGTGTACATTCCTCCGGATCGAGCTCGAGACTTTGAATTAATTGATGCACATTGCCGATCTGGCTTTGCCACTTCGGATAGGGCTACCCTCATTGATTATGTGATTGTTTTGGGGGACTTCCACCTAGCGGACATTGCATGTACACCAACTCCCAGCGGCTTACTCCGTTCAGACCATGAGTGCTCTTCTTTTTACGCAGGGGCAATTCAGCTTCTGGACAGCTACAGTACCGCAACTTTATCCCAAGTTAATGACGTGGTGAATGAAAACAATCGTTCTCTAGATCTCTGCTTTGTCAGTGGCCGAGATACCACTTCTGTCATTTCTTCGGCCCCCATGCCTCTAGTTAAAGATGTTCCTCACCACCTTTCTCTTATAGTTGCCGTTGAAGATTTTGTAGTTCAAGACTTAGTTGACACTCCGGTTACTGTATCATATGACTTCAGTAGAGCTTACTATCGAGTTATTGGTGAGGTACTGTCTAATTTGGATTGGCAGAGCATTTTTGATCCAACCGACGTTAATATCGCCGCTCATACTTTTTTCCCACGTCTTGGCATATGTCATTGACAGGAACATCATAAAAAGGATCGTTCAGACTGAATCTCGGGTCCCTTGGATGACTAACGGGCTTCGTGCGCTTGGACGGACTAAAAGAGCGGCTCTCAAAAGATTCACGAAATACCGCAGACTGTCGCTTAAACACCATTATAGTAGACTCAACTACGAATACAATCGTTTAAGTCGTGTGCTTTTTCAACGCCATCTGAGTGGGGTTCAACGGTGACTTAAATCACACCCGAAATCATATTGGAGCTATGTTTATCAACAAAGCAAGGAAGTAGTCTTACTACCATCCATGGTCTTTAATAGAGAAACCGCTGGCACTGATCAGGAAATTTGCGATCTGTTCTCGGCAAAATTTGCTTGTGAGTTTGAAGACGAGCGACTTCCCGTTCATTCCATTAACGCTGCCGCTAGCAATGTTCCCTTGGCAAATCAAACACTCAGCCTCGTTGATGTGGATTTTGAACCGATCTCGAATGCTGCATCACTTCTTATAACATCGTTTAAGCCCGGACCTGATGGTGTTCCATCCGTTTTTCTTAAACAGAATATGGCCTATCTTCTGGATACACTTAACATGCGCATTAGCATTAGCATTGCCGTTGGATGGAGCTACGATGAGGAATAATTCGTTTAATACATTGCATGCCACCATGAAACGAAACCAGTTACTGATACGTTTCTTCACGCAATAATCTGCACGAAGACACTCCTCAAATCGCTCACCTGGCCACGTCCATGTAACCGTTGGTGATAGGGAGGATTTGGAATCTACCTTAAGAAGACACGGGGAACCCACGCAGTAGATAGATCAGTAAATATCAAAGGAAAAAGGAAATGAATAGTTGGAGAGAATAAATAGATGGACAGAATGCCCTGTTTGGTGAACAGAACGAACATTTATTTAAACATGGTCATTGGGAGCATCTAGTCTAAGAAGGTTCAGTGATGCTCCATTTCTCTTCAAACGATGGAAGCGACAGAAGAGCTACCTTGGGTGTGACCGGCTCTTCATCCATCGTTCTCGCTCAAATCCTGTCCTTATGATGAGCAGGGATGGGAGGGAAATGTTGATTAGATGTCTACGAAAGAAGATGCCGAGAACTCATGCCACCTTCATAGACACCTGGAGTTGGAAATTGCATCCGATTGTGCGGGAGGCTTTTCTTGGCGAGAAAGCATATGTATATGTAAATGTATATAGTTCGTTGGGAGTGACGCAGCTAAGAAAATAATGCACTCCTTTGTTGTCATATTTCTATCCAGGCTTTTCTTGCGTGAGAGCTTGTATGTCGGTTGGGACATGAGCACTAAGCACTAGGATTCTAAACTGACGTATTCGCAACATATTTCATATATAGCTTCAAGAACTCTTGGTGACGAAACATTTCAGCGACATCCACTGCCTAAAATCGCTCTATTGTTTACTCGTGCGATCTACACTGGAGTACCGTTCAGCAAATTGGTGCCCGAATTATAATAATGGCGCTGAGCGAATCGCATCTATTCAACGTCGTTTTCTACGGTTCGCGCTTCGTAGACTACTTTGGAGAGACCCATGTCCTCTTCCTAGCTACGAAAGTCACTGTCAATTAGTGAACATGAAGCCTCAGAAGGCTTCCTTTTCGACACACCAACTATGGGTTGAGTAGCGCTATCCACGGGTTGCAGCGAATGTTCAATAGGGTGGCGTCAATTGTTGACTTCCATCTGACGCGGAATGTACTTCGTCGGAGGTTTTTTGAGCAATTGACGCACGGAGTTAAGATAAGTGTATAGTTTTATTTTTTTTTGTCATGACTTGACTAAGATAGGGTAGGGAACGGCTTAATCAGGGGTGATTGTTTTAATCAGTTGTTACGCAATAGGTCTAAAACTCCCACATTTTCCAAATTATTTCACTTTTAATGATACGATCATAAGCTCTATCTATCGGGCTAAAAATTACATGTATAAATCAAGATTGATTTCCAATTAATTACTGTAATTTTGAAAATTTAAAATACATCATCTAGAAAACCATCAGGTTCTTATCTGCTGAAGAAGTTCGCTTAAATTTTGCCTTTGCGCATTTTGCATTTGATCGCGTATACCCGGAGGGAATGTCTTCATCAGTTCTCTCTCACATTTAGGCTCGTTGCCAGAATGTGATGTCGATAATTGAGTTTGAATTTATTTCATATATAGATTATCTGAAATCACTAATTCTTTCATGTTTCTTCTGGGGTTGATCTATGCTTATGATTATATTGTCCATCAACTGGCACCATCAGATGCAATCAAAAATATGTTTCGAAGCTGTCCAATAGTACTCAACGATAAATAATGCTTCGCTGTGGCATCACTGCTGCTTTTGAGAGAGCCCATGTTTCCTCTCTTCTTTGTTAACCATGGATATAGCGCACCGGTATTGTTACGTGAAGCCTGCTGTCCCTTACATTTGTTTATTTTTAAACGAAGCATCCCGTTTGTCGTCACAGTCGCTTTGGCTAACATTTGTGTGAGAGTAAATGAAATAAGAAGTACACATTGCCAATCTAAAGATCAATGACAAACTAAAAGTTTGGTCGTGTAGGTCTATCTCATAATCTGTTAGTAGACGAGTTTGTGATCGCAGCAATCGACGACATGTTTTGGTTGATTGTTTTCGAGAGCGGAAGGGGAAAACGAAGGAGAGTTTGCAGCAAATCGTGAACTGGCCTATTTCATTTCGCCTTCGCACACATGCACAGAATCGCACTCATACAATATTGTTAGTTTATGTACAGATTGAGGAGCTGAAGAAAACACTTTCCTGATCGGAAATCAAACCGCATGCTTTCAAAAAGTTCCTGCAATTGGGAACTTTATTCCATGGCTATGAAATTTTCAGAGTCTAATGTTCGTTGCTGAACATATGTTCAGATAAATCAGAAATATGCAGAGGAATTAACGTCTAAATATTGGCAGTTCTAATTATAGATTACATACAGCTTCATCAAATGTCCCAGGTGCTGCATAAACTGCTTAAAACCCGTCCCGTACCCTATTGTGTAATCGTTTTTCCATGTAATCTTCTTTTTTTTTTAAACCAACATCAAAATCAACAGGACCTGAACTTGGTTATGAAATTATGTGATATTATTGCATTCAATTTTATTTCCATTAAAATCACTGTATTACCTATGAGACTAAGTTTACTATTCTTTATTTCTTATATAATTTCAGATCATGCGTGGATATCCCAAGTTTTGTAAAATAATTTTATATCAATTTCAACTTTGAGGTTAAAGAAATTGAATATTTATTATCATTCTTTTATTCATCAATTATATTATTTTTCATTAAAACATTCATTCACTATATTTTGTATATTATTATATGACTTTGAATATATAGGGGGGAGCATCAGGGTATCACTCAAACTGGAATTTGACAATAGAGTGGTATGACAACCGGCGTCTAGGAGGGAACAAATAGTATCATTTTCTTTATCCTACCGATTCGATTGTGATGCTGTGAATTCTACTCCAACAGTTTCAGCTAGAGTGACGCGCCCTTCTTAACAAGCCATCCCGTAGAAAGCTTAATAAGTATTGCGAATTGGGTTATTCGATTTGTTGGATCGTATCGTTGGAAGGAGAATCTTATGTTCCCGCGGGTTTCGCGTAAGTGTCTCTGTTTACGGGTCAACCCCACCTTTTTTGGCCCTTCATACAGCGTTGTGAACACAAACCGGTTACTCAATTTGATCTTGCTGGAGCTGCAACAAGGTCTTAGAAGGGATGGTTGCTACCTTACATACACAGATAAAAAGAAACATTGAATTTTCTGCGTTATCTAATGCACATAAAGGGAATGCTAGATTTGTCAGAAAGTAGTGGTATATTTCATGTAAAGTTAAGCCAGATAACGCCTGAATTTAGCCTGTTTTATGAAAGATTGCGAACATTGTTGTATGGCACATGAAAGATTGCAAACAATTTCGTTGATTACGCCTCCTTTGGCTTAGAATTTAACGAGGGGAAATTTTACGCTCTTGTTAAAATTCATTATTCTTTTCTGTGTACATACATCATTAGGACCTGAATTTGGTCTGTTGATACCTAACTAAAAAAAAAATCAGTGGGGTTGTGTTTAACACACGACCGGTTGACGTAGACTACGTTAAAATATTTGATTAGTTTCGTTAGTTTCGTAGTGGAACATTCACAATAATAATAATTAATTTCAACAGACGCGTAAATTTCCCCCTTGTTCAATTGCAATCCAAAACAAGCGTAAACAAAGAAATTGTAAGGCTAGCATAAGTGAGTAAGTATGTTAGTACGTTCTATGAAAATTACGAAATTCTATTGCACACTCTTCAGAATGGTTTAAATGATGATACGGCCTCGAGTTGAAGGCGTTTCAACCAGTAGTAATCATGATGATTGATGGAAATAAGTACACTGT
This sequence comes from Aedes koreicus, assembly GCA_024533555.2. NCBI lineage: Eukaryota > Metazoa > Arthropoda > Insecta > Diptera > Culicidae > Aedes > Aedes koreicus. The sequence continues at coordinate 575,801 of JAHHFK020002116.1, forward strand.
CAAAGTAGTGTACCTTACGTTAAGTGAAATGGTCGAAACTTTTAAGAAAAAAATATTAGTAGAAATGGCTTTGAAGAAAACAAAACCCCCTGGGATCATAATTCCCGAAAAACTTGATTATGGTGTTCTTCCTGACAATGTTTATGTTGACTTTCACATTCGTTTGTGAAGCCGTCCAATCAAGCGATCGTTTGTGCTTCTCGAGAATACAAACATCGTTATTGTCTCAACTTGTTACCATTATTGGCACGTGACTGATCCGGGCAATTAAGGGTAATCTGAACATTTCCGCAGCAAACGTGTTGCCATAGAGACACGTTTCGATTGATGCATAGATTACATTAAAAAATTGAGACAGTAGCCGAAGTTCTGGGAATGGAAAATTCATCAGAATAAAAAGCGATGGTTGGACATAGATGCTTACCTGAGATGGCAGTTCGGTAGAGTTCTGTTGTGAATAATGCGATTACAAAAGCGTAGCATTTTTGATGTTATGTTATTGTGGCAGGAAAAAAAATTCCTGGTGATTTGAGCAGAAATGGGAACCGGTTATCAATCATACCCTTTTTTTGTTCTTTCTGTGAACTCATTGTTGGAAATTTTTCAAAATGCCTGGTTCAAAACGAAATTCATACCAATGCATATTGGTTCTCTTTAAAACTATTGCTGAAAATGGAGATCAATAGCAGAAGATTTTTAAGAATAGTTTTAAAGTTGAACCATCTCACAAAATGCGCTTTTGATTAAAATAAAATGTTTTGGACCCACTCAATCCAGATCAAAATCGCTCAATTGTAGTTTTCACTTTAATCATTGACAAATAATAATTTGCCGTCGGTATGTCTTAAACGTGGTTCGATGGTTTTCGATGGTTCGTTGATGGTTCATTATGTCCTCATAATTACCGTCAATAATTTCACAATGACGGTAATTGCTCAATTGCATTGATATCTTTGAATTATATGTATGTGCCTGTAATTTAATTGAACAACTGTATAAGCTTCAGGAAATTATTTCTACCAGCAAAGTTATGTGATAATTGGCGATCAAAAAATAACAATACAATGCCAGTTTTAAACCTCGCTTGAATGGCACAAAAATGAAGAGCTGACTAGGTTCATCGATAAAGTTAAATGGGCTTAATTGATGCTTCAGCAGCTTACGTGAGAGAATCGCATCGGAGATGTTTCCTTCTTATCGAACCGAGGGTAAATCAGTCAAGTGATGGAAAAGAAATCGAGTCTGATGAGTTTTTAAAAACTCCCTGCTCCCTCCGCCCGCTTTGCAATTCTAGGAAATGCAACTTCAGACGGATCGATTCCCGACAAGTTGTGAGCGGCAAGTCCATGACACACCATCCGATAATTTCCCATTAAAGTTTGTCCTCTTGGCCGGAGAAGCTAAAAGCACAATTTATCAGAGCCAGTAATTGGATAAACTAAATGGAAGGACGAGAAAACTTTTGACCGTACCATGGAAGATCGCTTCCGGAGCAGAATGTCATCGAAAAGGTACTGCTTTGTCCTTTGTCGGCATGTTTGTGGTTATGTTTATTCAAATGTGTGAAAAATAATTACAAAGTGTACGGTGTCAAGTGATTTTCACCGAATGAAAAGTTTAACCTCAAGCCCACAACGTTCAGTAATTATGATTTATGGCACAAGTTTTGTTTACAACATAGCAAACAGGAAAGCAGACTATCACCATGGAACTGGAGCTTGCATGCTGATGCGGGATGCAGGAGATATTCCAATGTGGGCGGGTGCTTACTTTTGAGTCATAGCGTAGGGAACGGCTTCAGCTCCCCGGGACTATCTATTCCAAGCACAGGGTAAGCGATTACTTACAACGCTCATTATTGCAGCATGGTGCAGCATACTGCAAAAAATAAGCGTTGTAGGTTAACGTTTACCCCGTTCATGGAATAGGCTCCCGGGGAGCTGAAGCCATTCTCCACCCTATGTGTCGTGTTTTTATGCAATTATCCTTTATTTTACTGATGTATTTTCAGAATAATTTTTAACATAGATCTATCCATGTATGTGAATTATGCGTAGCCATGCTTTTACTATCTAATTGAAACAGTTTTACTCAAGTTGACTGTAATAATAACCCAGATAGCGAGTACCAATTTTGTTGCAAAATCTATACCCTCACTGTTTTGCTTCTTGTTTTCGCAGCATAAAGGGTCAAAGTTTGTTCAAACTTCGTAATTAATCATTTGACTTGTCAACGTCAAAGGCACTCGGAAAAGTGTGGCTTCCTTGTCTTCAGAAGAGACAACTTTAAACCTGAAGTATGCAACATGGGCACCCATAAGGGTGGTTCCAAGAACCGATTCAGCTCCACCCCTCTCAATCGATTACAAATCAGGTTTAGAGGTCTCTCAAAATTTGAGCTCAATTGTTTGCGAACTCAAACTGCACTGGCTCTTTGAAGTTTTAATGGAAATTGCTATGGGAAAACTAATTTTTTTGTTCTCATCATCCTTGCTATTCGCTTTAATAGCATACGAAAATGTTTGCTACTTGTGCTCACGAGGAATTTTACCAGATTTAACTTTGTCGTTGAACACTTTTAGATTCCACATCGGCATAATTAGAAATTAATTAATTAGCAAAATAGCGTTCTTGTGGAATGCTCCGTCAACTACTCTGCACGCAACATAGGTGTCGAGCACTCGACACTGAAGAGGTCTGTTAGTCGCAGACAAAGTAGGCTTATCTGTCAAAGCTTTTTCTTGTGGAATTTGGAGTAAATTTTGATAGCTAGAAATAGTCTCAGGTTTTTTTTTTTGATTTTTTATTAAAAGTTATATTGTGAAATATTAGTTCAAATTTTCCTAGTTTGCCAATATTGGTGTGTCTGTTGTGGGAAAACTAGCCACAAATCAACCAGTGCTGCATTGAAAGATGTGGATCATTTTGTCTAAAGTTATTCCAATACGAATTAATTCATAATTAATTAAATTGACATTGAGTTGAGCTGAATCGATTGAATCACTCTAATATCCATTCTTGCTGAAAACATGAACTCTCTCTCTGAAAGTTGAAAGTTGAAATCTCAAAATCCTAAAAAAGTTGAATTTGTGTCTCAATTTTAGGGGGATTGATCACAAAAACCATGCCGTCAAAATATGATGCTTGTCATATCCACCAACTTTGCCAAAGACGCCATCGCTCTAGCTCCACTATTTAGGGAGCTATCAGTTGAGAGTGTTAAAATCGACTTTTTGACCACTGTGCGCTGGTCAGATAGATTATATTGATTGTTTGTAGGACTGATAAAAAAAACAACAGTTTCCTGCCACCCCGTTCTAAACTGGGATGATTTATATACTTTGTAGGGGTATTAGGGGCATAATGGGCATTTTAAACGGATGCCCATTTTAGCACATCAAATCACAATTACAACGTATTTACTTAATTTAATAATTTATCCATAACACTTACTTACCTTACCAATCAGACTAAGGCCGGTGTGGCCTCTGCTGTACACAGAAGTTGTTTCCATTGTAATCGGTCCATGGCTGTACCTCGCCAGCCTCGCTGTCTGCGGAGGGTCCGCAGGTCGCCTTCTACTTGATCGATCCACCTTGCTCGTTGCGCGCCTCTTCTTCTTGTACCTGTCGGTTCGTTTTCGAGCACCATTTTCACAGGGCTGTCGTCCGACATTCTTACGACATGCCCAGCCCATCGTAGTCGACCGATTGTTTCGATGTGTATGATGGGAGGTTCTCCCAGCAACTGGTTCAATTCGTGGTTCATTTGCCTCCTCCACGTTCCGTCTTCCATCTGCACTCCACCGTAGATCGTACGCAGCACATTCCGTTCAAAGACTCCTAGGGCGCGTTGGTCCTCCACTAGCAATGTCCATGTTTCGTTGCCGTAGAGAACTACCGGTCTAATTAATGTCTTGTAGATGGTCAACTTTGTGGTTCGGCGAACTTTGTTCGATCTTAGCGTCCTTCGGAGTCCAAAGTAGGCACGATTGCCAGCCTTAATGCGCCTTTGTATTTCTCTGCTGGTGTCGTTATCGGCGGTCACCAATGAGCCCAGATACACGAATTCGTCTACTACCTCGATTTCATCACCGTCGATCTGAACTTGTGCTAGGAGGCTAACATTGTCTTCTCGTGAGCCTCTTCCCTTCATGTATTTTGTTTTTAACGCATTAATCACAAGCCCAATCCTACCAGCTTCAGCCTTAAGTCTGATGTACGTTTCCGCCATCGTCTCAAAGTTACGTGCTACAATATCAACGTCGTCGGCGAAGCCAAATAGTTCGACAGACTTCCTGAAGATCGTGCCACTCGTGTCTATCCCAGCTCTTCGAATCACACCCTCCAATGAAATGTTAAACAACAAACACGACAATCCATCACCTTGCCGTAACCCTCTCCGAGATTCGAAGGGACTCAAGAGCGTTCCTGATACTCGGACGACACACATCACTCGATCCATCGTTGCTTTGATCAACCGCGTCAGTTTTTCCGGAAATCCATATTCGTGCATGATTTGCCATAGCTGGTCTCGATCGATTGTATCATACGCTGATTTGAAGTCGATGAAAAGATGATGTGTGGGCACGTTGTATTCGCGACATTTCTGCAGTAATTGCCGAATCACGAAAATCTGGTCCGTAGTAGCGCGGGCACCCATGAATCCCGCTTGGTATTGCCCCACGAACTCCTTTGCAATTGGTGACAGGCGGCGGCATAACATTTGGGAGAGCAACTTGTAGGCGGCGCTCAGTAGCGTGATCGCACGATAATTGCAGCAATCCAGCTTGTCGCCCTTTTTATAGATGGGATACACTATTCCTTCCATCCAATCCTCCGGTAAACATTCCTCCTCCCAAATCTTGGTAATTACCCAGTGCAGTGCTCTAACTAGCGCTTTCCAACCGTATTTTAATAGCTCGCTTGGGATTTGGTCATCACCCACAGCTTTGTTGTTTTTCAACCAACCAATTTCCTCCTCAACTTCCTGAAGGGTTGGAGTCGGGGTCCTGTCATAGATTTATTACCGCGCCACTTTCGTTCGCTGTAACATTGACGTTGCTCGTCGAAGTACTGCTTCCACCTTTCAATCACCTCACACTCTCCTGTGAGAAGGTTACCATCCAGGTCTCTGCAAATATCAGCTTGTGGTACGTAGCCTTTGCGCGAGCTGTTTAACTTTGCGTAGACTTTGCGTGTGTCGTTAGCACGGTACAGTGCTTCCATTCCTTCGCGGTCTCGATCTTCCCTCTGGCGCTTTTTCCTTCGACGAATAGAATTTTGTCTGTTCCGTGCCTGTCTATACCGATCCCCATTCGCTCTCGTACGGTGTTGCAGCATTCTCGCCCGTGCTGCATTCTTCTCCTCTACTAACTGCTTGCATTCGCCTTCAAGCCAGTCATTTTTTCGATTCGGTGCAGAAGTACCTAGTGTCACTAATGCAGTGCTACCAATGGCGGTTCGAATATTTCTCCAGCCATCCTCAAGAGTAGCTGCGCCAAGTTGCTCTTCCGTTGGTAGGGCTGCTTCTAGCTGTTGCGCGTATTCCTGGGCAACTTCGGTTTCCCGTAGTAGCTCAATGTTAGGTCGAGAGTTTTGAGCGCATACATACTGCAACCAGGTAGTGGTCCGAGTCTATATTCGCGCTGCGGTAAGTGCGAACGTTGATGATTCTCTGTTCTTTGGTCAGGTGATCTCCAAGTGGCTTTGTGGATGTCTATCAGAGAGACGTTTCTTCTAAATTGGTAACAAAATATTCGTAGCTTTTTGTACTGTTTTCGTACAATGCCCGAATGTTGTTTCTGTGTCAACAAATGCTTCGTGCTTTTGACAGTTGCGTGTGTGCCATTAATTACCAATGTATCTTCATAAAAAGAACAAATCAGTTCCGTTGCTGAAAACAACGAACAGATTCGTTGGTTCTACCTAAAGGGCGATACGGTCAAAATTTGGTCAATATCAACTTGACGTATTTCTTTCAATTTTGCATTTAAAAAACCTGAACACCCCTCATTTTGAAGGTGTGTGTGTGTAGAATGTTGCTCCTATTTTGATTTTGGAATTCACTCTTCAGTTGTCAAAATGCCGTCTAAGCAAGAAGAGCAGCGTATCAAAATTTTGCTAGCGCATCGCGAAAATCCGAGCTACTCGCACGCAAAGTTGGCAAAATCGCTAAAAGTTGCCAAATCAACCGTTACAAATGTAATTAAGGTGTTTGGGGAACGTTTGTCGACAGCCAGGAAGTCTGGATCGGGGGGAAATCGAAAACCGGAAGCCGCTGAGACGACAAAGAGAGTTGCCGGTAGTTTCAAGCGAAACCCTAACCTATCTCTCCGAGATGCCGCAAATAAGCTGGGTGTATCGCCTACAACCGTGCATCGAGCCAAAAAACGAGCCGGACTATCGACTTACAAGAAGGTAGTGACTCCAAATCGCGATGATAAACAAAATACGACGGCCAAAGCGCGATCCCGGAGGCTGTACACGACGATGCTGACGAAGTTTGACTGCGTGGTAATGGACGACGAAACCTACGTCAAAGCCGACTACAAGCAGCTTCCGGGACAGGAGTTTTATACGGCAAAAGGAAGGGGAAAGGTAGCAGATATTTTCAAGCACACGAAACTGTCAAAGTTCGCAAAGAAATATCTGGTTTGGCAAGCCATCTGTACCTGTGGCTTGAAAAGCAGCATTTTCATAGCTTCCGGGACTGTCAACCAAGAAATTTACGTGAAAGAGTGTTTGAATAAACGTCTGCTGCCTTTCCTGAAGAAACACGGTTGTTCCGTACTGTTTTGGCCGGATTTGGCATCTTGCCATTACGGTAAAAAGGCCATGGAGTGGTACGCCGCCAACAACGTGCAGGTGGTTCCCAAGGACAAGAACTCTCCCAACACGCCAGAGCTCCGCCCAATTGAGAAATACTGGACTATTGTCAAGCGGAACCTAAAGAATACCAAAAAAACTGCTAAGGACGAGCAGTAGTTCAAGGCAAACTGGCTTTCTGCGGCGAAGAAAGTGGACAAGGTGGCTGTACAAAATCTGATGGCAGGGGTCAAGCGTAAGGCCTGGCAATTCGGATTTGGAAAAGCGGAAGCCTAACTGAATATTTTTCCTGAATTTTATACTAATTGAACTTGAAAAAGAAATTTAATTTGATTTTTTAAATAAACGATTTCACCGATTTACACGCGTTTTCCCTTGACCAAATTTTGACCGTATCGACCTTTACGATTTCGTAATATAAACTGAAATTAACATTCAGTGCATGCGATATAATTCAAATTTGATTTACGCCAAGGAACGTAAACAAGGATTTTATGTAAAATTGTGTGTCCTGAAACAGACACAGACGCAGCTCAACGAAATGTGTGTTTGATTGCATTTATTATCTCGTCTCGTTTGAATGAAATCTATGTTCTGAATCCGAAATTTACATGACTTGTTTGGAAATTTCATTAAAGTTTTTTTAAAATCCGTCGCCGAACATTTATTTTCCAATATTTTTGGATTATTCAAAATAAATTCGAACTAAGGTATTGACAGAAAGAATATTTGGTACATTTTTTAACGATTGACAACTAAATTTTCATTCAAAATTGCATAGTTCTGCCGATATTCATGGTGTTCATTTAGCCGCATATGCACTTTATGCTCTTAATACCCCCATCCTATCAGCACTCAACTCCCATTATGACAGCCTTGTTGCACGAAGAATTGCATTGATCAAGAACTGGTCCCTGAAACAGACAATCCGAAGAGGTGGAAAAGTTCCTACCGCCCGAACAACTCAATACAACAGCTTCGCCACTCGAGTGATTACTCTGCCGACCGTGAAACAACCATCCAGCAGGATGAGAACTACCCGCTTCGAGGAAACCATTAGAGACAATGAAAAATGCGAACCAATATATTTTTCTGGATCGGATGAAAAAAAAAAAATGTTATGTCTCCATGAAAAACAATCGATAAACAAGCGACGCAAGACTGAAAATAGAAGCTGTTTGCCATCAACCCTTTTGCCCTTGCTGAAGTGACCGTTTCGGAAAGACTGTTCAGGAGCTCATCTCAAAAATAAAAGAACACACGCTGGCTGATGCTCTGTATACATGGCAAAAGGATCACATTCATCATTTGCGGTAATCGCATTTCAGCGACGTTGCTTCTTCGTTTCTCTTCCGCCATATTCTCGCACTCGATTTTCAATTTAGCTACTGTTTGCTCGACCTACTTCGATGGAAGGATATGTCAACAGTTGGAAAATTTATTAGCCCAATCGTCCATCCTGCGAATTGGAGGATTTTTCTCGAGTGAGCCATCACAGCTGATATTCGATCAAATAAAGTTTAATTGAAACGTAAGTCACCGTGAATTAAGAAAAACACGGAATGTGGATGAAGTGGTTTTAGTTGGACGTAGCTGTTTTTGTGGATGTTGGAATCTTAAGTGGGATTTCAGATTGATTAGGGCAATTTAATCCATCAGTCATGTTTTGGATATCTTTTGTGATTAGCAATGACATTTTATAAAAGACACGCATAATTTTAATCATTCGTCTTTCATCTCAACTCAAGAGCTCACGATAGCAATCCAATCAGAACTACATCGTTGACATCAAATCCTCTCATACGACGAAAACAAAGAAACAATCAGTTTCTCGCCAGGAAAACGATAATTTCTGTCTCATCAAAGCTCACCCTCGCTCACCCAGCTTGACCATTCCAATCACAACTGACCCAAACAAGCAATTCTACCGCAGCGATTGGCAAAACACTCGACACATCCATATTTGATTTTAGCCTATCGTTCGTGTAAGCCCTTCAAGCGCCCTCTTTTGCTCCCGGACCTTGGACCTAAATTGCAGCACACCCCCCGCTGGGAAATCCAGCTGTGAATCTTGATTCGTCTTTCTGTAAATCACCATCAACATCAATTTCCATCGCATCTTTCATCACTCTCGCACTTTGCTACTGCGTTTATGGCTTCGTTCGACTACGCGGAAGGCGATGGGTGGTGCAGCCTCCAGCAGTATGAACATTAGGGTGGTTCAAGCTATCGATTCCAAATTTGGTCCTGGCTCTTCTCCCGAAGCTTAATCGGTCACGTAGTCGAACTGCAAATGGTGTTCAGCTAAGTTGAAGCTGGAAAAGTATCGATTTCCCTCAGTAATTCAAATTTACAACCAATTGGGTTCACATTTTGGGAGAAGAGTTAAGATGTGGTTGGAAATCGATTGAGCGGGATGGAGCTGAATCGATTCTTCGAACCACCCTTATGAACATAGAACCTGACGAACAGCAAATATTTATTCAAGCCCCACTTACTCCTCTACTGCTTCGGACATTGCGCGCTGCTGTCCAGTCAGGATCCATCATCACCTCTGGGATGGGTCTTCGCAAGTTTCTGCTGAAGGAAGTTGGTTGGAACATACCTACTAAATTGTATTCAGCTTTTCCTTGTCCCCTTTACATCGAATCAGTAGCGGTATAAGAAATTGTCGGGGTAGTTAGTGCAATTGTTCTATGCTCTAGTATGGAACGAACGTGGTTTTGCAGCATTCCAACATAGTTGTACCATTTTCTGCTGACAGATGCAAGATGGAACTTTGGCCATCTATTTGCACTTCCCATGATTGAGTGTACTATTTGCGAATCTGGGACACACTTTTCCATCACGGAAGACATTCGTTTCAATGGGGGTTGGCTCGGGTTCGCTCCAGAAACTGACATTTTACATTATTTCGACTAAGCAAGAAAACCTTTTTCCCAACTAGCAGCATATGCGTTCAATTAAAACTCGTACACCTTAGTAGCAACTTCCAAATTGCACTCTGCCATTTATGTTCGAGGTTATTAGACAGTGAAATCCTTTCCACTTGAAGAGAGACCTCAATTTATTTTGTTTCCAAAGTTTGATCGTTACACCCAACTTATTGGGATTTATTGGGTCGCAATTAGAAAAGGCTTCCGTTCTTTTGCCCCGCGCTCTTCTGGTTGAAAGTTTCATCTTTCATACTCACAGAGCAGAAAAAAAATGAACCAAAGCAATAGAGTGCAGTAAACATTCTCCTAGCAGCTCAACCAACAACGAACTGATTAAGATGTTTTAATTCATTGCTTGTTTTTCATCCCTTAACTGCGCTGGGGCTTCAAATGGTGAGTTGACAACTTCGAAGGAGGGTGCGACCGACCTCTCGTCCTCACAAGTTCCTACCTCACGCCTCCACGAGTCATATGATCACAAAAGACTGCCAGCTGAAACATGGAGACGCTGGTTGGCGTAGCCTGGGCAATGTTGTCAATCTGACAATAGCGAAGTGAGGGGGTGCGACCGAAGATCTTATACTTTTAAATCATATTCTATATTTTCTATTCTCATTTTACTAATAATTTCAGCACGCTTTGGAATCATCTTTGCATTCCAAAACTATGTAAGAGCCGGGAGCAACATGCTAGGCATCAAAGGCGGAATTTGTATCTCAGCATTTCAGCATACCATTTTATTTAAAATTGCACTTCTGAACTTCAACTATTATATTCATAAAAGGCTGGCATGTGCTTATACGTAATGTAGGATTATATTTTAATGTTGTGTTTGTGGTATTATGGTAAGATAAGCCATTTCTTTCAGAAATTATCCCACCGGACTCTTCGTTCACTCTATCTTTGAAATGTTGCTAGAACAGTATAAAGAAAAATATTACAAATATTACTATGTTTTATAAAATAATATCTTTTATTGAAATTTTATCTTTTATATTTCGAATGATCTATTCTGTTTTCAGCTTTCCCAGGACTAGTAGGATATTGATACATATCTAACTTTTATTTATTTTTCAGTAACAATCCATTCAAGTTTGAAATTTGAATAAATTAGCATTTTTGTCTATAATGGTATCTTAATTTGTTGTGTACAAAATATAATATATATTAAATAACATATAACGGGGAAAGGGAGGGACCATCAGGGCACCCAAGTGAAACGATTTGGATAGGGAGCATGGGACTGCCTCCTCCCTATTGTTAACATTTCGTGGAACGAGGGCGGGCTCTTCGACCCCATCTATTGGGTTTATTCTGTCAATCGAGGGCTCGATTCTAGTGCTGTGAGTGTGAACTTGCTTTTGGAAGGAGATTCTCTTCCCTATATTCGCGGGTTTCGCGTAAGTGTCTCTGCTTACGGGCCCGCCCAAACGTTTTTGGCCCTTCATACAGGAGCTTGATGATCACAAACAATAATAGAATCCTGATCAAATCGTTTTTCAGATTATTCCACTGCTATGGAAAGTTTCCTTGCTGCAATAGATGGTAGTATTACATCATCATCATCATCATCATCACAGGTCCTTAGCTTTGCTCTTCTGTCTAATTTTTTAACGGAATACTTGGTAAATTGGTACGCCCCTCGGGGGTTTTTGTGGTGGGAATCGGAAAATTTTGGTCGGGGTTTTTTTTCCATTTTTTTAATTAAAAACGGGGGAGGGTTGTTTCAGAGTAATCGCGCGCGTTGAAAAAAAGGTTAAAAGGGAACGAAAAAAAAAAAAAAATTTTTTTTTAAAAAAAAAAAAAAACGGGGGGGGGTCGTCCCAGGCCGGGGGTGCTGAAGATGCCGAAAACAACAGTTTGTCGAGTGCGCAAAACCTACAAATAAACCATGAGTGTGGAAAGGAATCACGAAAACACTTGAACCATGGATCGTCAGCTGCGCAGCAAGCTGTTGGGGTGTGTTAAAGCAAAGATAACATAATGCGAAAAGATACACGACTCTTGCGATTCACAGGAGACACGAATAGTGCTGCCTGGTGAGCAAAAATTCAACTAGTAATATCAGCGCCAACATTTGATTAGGGCGAATCTGCTTTTGTAAACAAACACTTTGTCTGCTAATTTATCGGAAGTTGAATAAAATTCCTCCAAATTGAATACATCAGCGGATAGAGATAAAGCTCCTTTGCTTTCAAGAGTGTTTAATTTGTATTTGTGACCTTTTGTTCAAGACAAAATGAATACGAAAGCCATTGTTTACAAAAGCAGATTCGCCCTAATCTAGTGTTGGCGCTGATATGATGCGTTGAAAATGTCAATCTCAACGTTCAACTCAATTGAAAGTTACACCTTCTTCTTACCTTATACACGCTCATTCGGATTTACCCAAAATTTAGTAAAGGTATACCAAAATCACTAAAAAACCCGAATTAATCCACCGATGGTGAGACTGGACCCTTCTTACACTTCACCAGAATTACGAACTCAAATGTGGCCAATATGGTACTGGATACATATTTTCATCACAAATTCCAGGAAGATTCTGGAATATTCGATAAGTCATACATTCGGGTGTGGCAGAAAATAATGCGAAAATTTGTTCTATTTCTTTCAAATCTCATTTTCAACTAATTCAAGCAATAATATCAACACTTTCGAGTGCAGTTATCTTTATAAAGTCCTTTTCACCAAATTTATTCAATGTGTCCTCCATTTTAATTGATAACATCCTCGAGCCGACGCCGGAAGCCAGAGCATGCCTTTCGGATGTAGTCCTCCGACATTGACTGTCATGTGCGTGTTATGGTTGACTTCAGGGTTTTCACACTAGAGTGTAATGTTTTGCAGGCTCATGCTTTAACTTATGCCCAAATGGAATAATCCAAAGGATTAAGATCTGGACTGCTAGGGGGCCACAAATCCTTCGGCCAAAACTTCATGTTATCGTTCAACCATTGTTGGGTTCGATTGGACGTGTGACACGGCGCTCCATCCTGCTGTAGGACAACGTTTTGGTCCTCGGAGAAGTTGACCTTCACCCAGGGAAGCACTTGGTCCTTTAAAATACCGATATACACTTCGGTATTGATTTTAACTCCAGCATCAATGAAAACAGGTGGCATTTTCAAACCGTTGGACGCCACCAAGCCAAACATCATGACACCAGCCGGATGTTTGGTTTGAAATTTGAATTTCACTTTTTCCGGAACGTTCTCCATTTTCTGCGGTGAAATGAACCGGTCCGTGCGGCTGTTGGCCACAGCATCGATGCTGAAAAGCTTTTCGTCGGAGAACAGGATTATCATTTTTTCCTTCTTCAACATGGAAAGCAATCTCTTGGAATGAGTCACTCGTAGCTCCTTGACCCGGTCCGTAATCAAGTGGCGTTTCACTCTGGCTATGGAAGATGCATGCAGGTCTTCTTTGATGATTCTCCGCATGGATTTCTCCGAAATATTGGCTTCCTTTGCAAGTTTTCTTATGGAACGCACCGGGTTGCGAGCCATTTTTGCACGGACCGATTTGATCACGTTCGGCGTGCGTGCATAGCGCGGACGTCCGCTTCCCGGCTTCCACTGCATAGGAACATCCTACAGGGACTTTTTTATGTGGTAAACTGTTGCCTAATGGCACCCTACCACCTTTGCAATCTCTTTCGTCTTCTTCTGGGCGAGCAACAAACTGGTGATCACTTCTTTCGCGAACATTTTGACGAATTTGCAATAAAACAAATAGAATGTTTGGATGCAGCACTTGAAAGTAAACATTAACAAATACACTTTCGACAGAAATTAGTCACTAGCTACACGAATTAATTCAATACTCAAGTTTGAACATTTTCGTATTATTTTCTGCCGCACCCTGTACATTCAGTTTTTAAAATGAACTATTTGTCAATCCTGAACGTATTGTTCATCGATGTGATTAAAATAATGCCATTATTAAAGGGCAAACACGAAATTTTTGGGACACCGAAAATGTCATGGCAATTTTATTATAATGTTTAGAATAAACCAAAATTTTGGGGGTGTTTTTATATATTTTTTTTTTTAAAAAAAAAAAAAAAATTAATGGGGGGGGGTGGGAAATTATGCTTTTGTTTGGTGGTTTGCTTAGTTTTTTTGTGGTTTGGGTGTGGTTTTTTTTTTTTTTTTTTTTTTTTTTTTTTTTTTTTTGTTTTTGTGTTGTTTTTTTTTTTGTGTTTGGGGGGGGGGGGGGGGAAATGGACAGAATTGGCCTCATACCACTCCAGGACACTTTTAGAATAGTGGCATGATGCCAAATCTGGCCAAAATAGCGGAGCTTCGTCGTGCTGCTGCAAGAACGGCAAAAGGCGCTTCTCGAGGCACTCAGATTTGTAGATCTCGCCATTTACTGTGCCCTTTTTCACGACAGGTTCACTCCTCAGTCCGCAAGAGCAGATGGCCTGCCAAATGAGATATTTGGAGGCGAACTTCGACATTTTCTTCTTCTTAAATTTGTCGTCCACATAGAACTTGCTCTTGCCGGTGAAAAACTCCAACCCCGGATTTGGCTTAAAATCGGCTTTTATATACGTTTCGTCGTCCATCACACAGCAGCCATATTTTGTCAGCATCTTCTCGTAGAGCTTCCGTGCCGTTCCGTTTTAGTCGTCGATTGTTGCCGCTCATCGCGGTTTGGGAAGTTCTGTACCTTGTATGTATGTAGTCCAGCTCTCTTCTTTGCATTCTGGACGTAGCTAAGCGTCATGCCGATCTTTTTAGCCAAATCACGGCTTGAGACGTTGGGATTTGCTTTAATCATCCGCTTCACCTTTCCCTCCGTCTTTTTGTTCTCCGGTCCCGGTTTTCTTCCAGCTCCTTTGCCGTGGTCCAACGTCAACCGCTTCTGGAACCGCTTCAACACTCTGGAGACGGTTGAATGGTGAATATTCAACATTTTTGCCAACTGCCGGTGCGACAGGTCAGGAAATTCCAGGTGTTTGGAAAGAATTTGTTCTCTCGACTCGCGTTGGTTCACCTCCATTTTCGTTGAATCGAAAAACACGACTTCGAGTTTGACAGCATGTAAACAATACACATCAATGAGAAAGTGTGCAATATTTGGTTGATATTTACCCAATGGTATAAAAGTTATGCCCTATTGAATGTGCTGCAATAATTTCGTGTTCGCCCTTTAGTCTTTAACGAGCTGTTTATGTTAGTTATATAAAGGGGAAATTACATAAATATCAGAACTTCCATATAATCCGTCCATAGCATGAATTATTAGACAATCACAAGCGTCAATTTTGACTATCGATATGGATCGGGTAAAAATCCACACAAATTTATTGGCAAAAATCCATGTAAAATTCCACATAATATTCATTTGTTCACACATGGACAGAACCCTCCGAGAAACACACATGAAGTTTATGTGGCAAATGAAAAGTATTTGTGTACACACATAGTGGTTATTTGTACACATAGGAAGTATGTGTGGTTACAAATAGATATAATTTGTGGATCAAACTGCAAAAAATCATGTGTGGAACACATAGATATTATCATTGCTTTTTTATCAGTGTATGGTTATACATGCTCAATAAAGTTCACCTGTAATTAAAGTTGATTCAAAATCGAATCACTCGAAGTATTTATTACCTACCAATAGTGGGCCAGAAGTGGAAAATCCCGTTCATTCTTTCATAATTTTTTCATACATGCATGCACACATACATATATACAATGTGTCTCACAATAGGTGTCACCTTTTTCAGTCTTGGTTTATTCCAGCTGGGTAATTTTAACAGCGGAATTGATTATACCTATTTTGAGTGTATTCTTTTGAAGTAGCTGAAGATAAATAGGTTCGTTTGTTTTATTTCGGGGGGATTTAAATGAAAGTTTAGAGGGGAGTTTCTGAAAATGTCCATATTCAACAAAGGAGGTGAATGAAGAAAACGTAAATTGAGCAATTTCAATGTCCCCTGCTTCAATGAACAGGCTCCTCAGACATGATCTGGAATGCAAACCGTACAAGAAACAACGGGTTGACGGGGCGACGGAGCGTCAAAAGCAAGCCAGGGTCCAAAGAAGCAGAAATCTTTTGGTTCGGTACGGTGACTGCGAGATTTTATTTTCGGATGAAAAGCTCTTCCTCCTTCAGGACAGTCATAATCAACAAAATGATCGTGTATATGGCAAAAGTTTTTCCAATATTCCAAGAGATAAACTAGCTGCAGAACGCTATCAGAATGTATCGAAAATCATGGTATGGGGCGCCGTTTCACGAAAAGGAAAACTTCCTCTTCTTTTCATAGAACCTAGCGTTGAAAATCAACACTGAATATTACATCGAGCAGGTTTTGAAGAACCATCTGCTTCTTCATGCTGCAACGCTGTATGGGGATACACCATATAGTTGCCAACAGGACTCAGTTCCAGCTCACAAGGCAAAAAAGACACAAATCGTGCGTGCCAGCTGCGATGGGTTTACAAAGCGTTTGCGCAAAGTTGTCAAGGAAAAGGGCGAGAGATTCGAATTGAATCAATATGGTTTATTTCTATAACATGTATCTATCAAATGAAAAATAAATGCTATGATTTGGTTGATTTGTTTTGGTGTAATCCCATTTTGCTTTAGTGACACCTATTGTGAGACACCCTGTACATAAAGCAAACAAGTTACCAGATAGTAGCCTAGTCCCTGCACGGCACCCGCCAGCAAAATAAACGAAGGGTAACTCTCCTCCAGCAGTTAATCCTGGAAAACACTCATCACGGTGTCCAGAACCCGGTGCTGGTGCGCATCGCTCACGCATTCCGGGGATTCCTTGACCGTGTGTCCAATCAGCTTGAACAGGCTCTGCTGGAAGTGGTCGGTTAGATTTCGCTGATCGAACAAACCTATTTTTTGGATATTTAATAGAAAATAGGACAAAAACTATGATACCTTTCAATATGTGGCACGTTACCGTATCCACTTCCGCTGCAATCTGCTCCATTAGCTGAATGATCGTTTTTAATTTTGAAATTATTAAATTTCACACCTTACTTGGAAAAATGGCGACTGAAGCTGACGGGTATTCACTATAGTCTAACAGCTTAATAAAGGATTGAACCAGATTTATGGAGAACCCACTTTCTTAAATCGTTTTACCCATGGTTTGACGTTTCAGCCTGTTTTATGAAAATGGGGACAAGTTACTCAATATTGGGTAGATCCGAATGATTGTGTAACCCAGTGACACAATATTTCAGTAACAAGAAAATCAACGAAAATTTGATCGATTTTCTTTATAGACTTTTTTTTTCGTCAATATTTCAGCTACAAAAACATTATTTTTGTTTCAAACTCTAAAAGTTAAACAGATTTTGTTATCAAACTTTGTGGCCTATTTGAGACGAAATATGTTTGAATAGCTGTGATTATTAAAAGAGAAAGTCAATGAGAAAATCCATCAACCAAAAAGGCCTAGAAAAAACTTTATAGAAATAAAATCTTCAGAAGCAAGATCAAGTCCCCGAAAATTTAATCCGTGCTTTTACATTCTGTAGCTCTTTCGTACTTCATCCGATCAATGTCTTTAGGCAATAATCCAAGCTTTAATTTTAACAATAACATTACTGTTTTGAATGATTGCCCAAAACAAGCTGATGAATGATGGTGTTTGTTTACATATGCACGACCACCAAAATGGATTAACATTTAAGTTGTTTTCCAATCAAAATTCTTCTCAAATTTTTTCTCACTTTTCCGGGGCAAAAATGATAAATCGAAAAATAAATTATATAAGTATAACATTAGAGCGAGAAAACCTGTACTGGATTTCCAACATATTCAAGAGTGTTTTCGCTGCATGCATTTGTTTGTGGTTTTGTGTGAATTATAATTTAAATTTGAGTTTATTCCGGAGACCATGTGTCTTCTTTTGTCGCACACTGAGAAAAATTCTATGCTTATACCTGCTGACAATTAAATCATGGTCAAGGTGACTATTGCATATAATGGTTACAATAACCATGAAAATGGAAAAAATTCACCATGTTCATGGCATTCTTGACTATGATCATGGTAAGAAGGACTATTCCGACATTATGGTAAATGTTGAATCAACTAGTTTTAATGGCCGTTTTGACCATGATCATAGTCGGTCCAAAATCACTATACTGCAATAGTCATCCTAACCCCCAATAATGGTAAAATTGACTATCAAATGTGTCTCTGTGTATGATCTTGGATATACACGATAAATATTTTTTATTCAAAAGTTAAATTTTATGAGCTTTTTCTCAACAGATGGCAGTCATAACTAATGCAAAGGTTGTCTCTTGCACAATATATGAGAAAATGGAAGTCGTGTATCTTTTTGCATTATGTTATCGTTGGTTAAAGCCAACCCCGGTCTTTCGATCCTAGATGTGGCCAGATGATTCAACGCCAACTTTCAAACAGTGCGGAACATCCTTGCCAGCGAAGGATACAAGTCGTACAAAGCCAGTAAACATCCATACCGGCACATGAAGCAGAATTCCGTGGCACAAAAAGCATGCAAGGTTCTTGTACGAACGTGTTTTGAGGAAACACAAGGGCTGCAAACATACGTCAGACTCGATTTTAAGCAGCTTTCCGGTCAAAATTTTTACATCGCTACTGAACGTGGGTAACGTGTTTCAGCAGGACGGAGCACCTTCTCATACAGCGAATTTGGTCCAAAGCTGTGTCCAGCAAATTTGATCGAATTTTTGACCCAGGATGAATTGCCACCCAGTTCACCAGATATAAACCCCTTGAATTATTTTGTTTGGTCAGGCATTCTGTCGAAAATAAACGAGCACAAGGCCCAGTTTAAAGTCGTAATCATTCGGAATTGGGACGAAATGCCGATGAAAGTCGAGCGTGCTGCCTTCGATAGGTTTGTATTAAACGTTTAAAGCTGTTCAAAAAGGTTAAACGCGGTGTTATTCCGAAACATGCATCCCTTCAGTAAAAATAATGACCAATAAAATCCGAATAATTGGCCGGCGTCGGTGGTGTAGATAAGCTGACTCTTTGGACCACAGGGGTCGGGTCCCCGCGGGCGGGGTCGGGAAAAAGGGCCAAAAAAAGAGGGGGGTTGGGGGGGGGCCGGGGGGGGGGGGGGAAATGGGGGGAAAAATAAAGAAAAAATGAAATAATCGAAGTTTGAATTTGTATGAGAATACATTGGACACGGTGTTTTAATGAAGAGTGGGTGTCATCACACAGTTCTCCCATTCTGTACCGTGAGATTCTCCCATGGTCAACCGTGGGGCAGGAAGGACCAAACAAATATCTGAATGTTATTTTCGGTTGACGGAGGCTCGGAGAGAAATAGAAGCAATGCAAAGGCACTTATTTTTAATAACAGCCTGACATGCGACAACTTCAATACCTGGAATTGGAGGAAAGTTAACTCTATAGAAGGAGTTTTTAATCCCCAAAAGTACTCCTCTTCCACGTGAATCCTCACGTTTAAGACGAACAATATTGAAATCATGCAACGGAAGATCGATTTTGGAAGAGAGTCACAAAAAGTGAATGCATCACAATCGGTATTTTTAGCAAAAAATTTGAAAGATTCCAATTTAGGAATAAGAGTTCGACAATTCCACTGCAGAATAGTGATCAAATCCTCAACCTCTTTTAGAAAATTATCCAATGAAGGAAATGCTTGCTGCGAGGAGGGGCCACTTAATTGTCAATTGCTTCAAAAAAGTATTGACAGTGGGAAGCATTGCCAGAATACTGCTTTTGAAAGGGTTCAAGTAGTTTTGAGATAAGATTTAACCGAGTTTTCAAATACTTTGCGTGGCTTGTTTTATATGGAATTACCTGTAACTGTCGTAATACCATGAGAATTGGAAGTTCCTACGATAAAGCGTCTATTAAATTAAAATCAATCCGGATACTTCCATATTTGTTACTTTTGATGACATCCTTCCTTAAGTTTCGGCCGTGCTTTATTTTTATGACTCGAAAGTAGTCACTTCCGGCGTAGTTGAATGCATACACGTGCGGGATTAGCCGAACCACAGTAAGTGGTGCCACCATTGGTGGCCGTAAATGGGCTTTCTTGATTTTACAGCACTGGCAGTCGCTAGCGATGAAGCGATAAAACGCAGCTGTAGAATTCCGAACCGCTGTTGAATTTAGTTAAAGGCTGTATCGTTGTGTATGTAAATCAGCTATCAAGCATAGTTTAATAATTCGTTTGTTTTTTCAATAAGGTAAGGATTCATATGATTGCTCTGCAAGCGGCCCTTATGACATATATTAACAGTTAATCCCATCATCTACTTGATGACTACGGTGGTCACAGACTGCCGCTCTAAAGAGCTATTATTAAACAGAAGATTCTAGATAGATCACGGTCATGTCACTCGTTTTGAGAAAGTTTTATTCCGTAGACAACTTCAATACCTTCAGCCATAAGCATAATCAATTTACTCTTTCAACTTTACAAACCAAATTATCACTCTGATGATAGTCCTAATTGAGTTGTAGGGTAGGCAATCCACGATTGCTCCAAACATCCAATAGAAGCAACGAAATATGTAAACGAAGAATAGGAAGCCACTTCAGCTTAAATTCCCTGATTTACGCAAATGACGTCGTTCTTCAGTTTCGCAGTACAGAAAATGGAAATTCACTTTGGCCGGCTGTTCTGCACGCTTTCGGTGAAGCCCATTTTCATATCTTTTGCTTGCTTCCATTAATACTCCTGCTGTTGGTTGTTGTAAATAAAATGAGTTTTCGGGAAAAAAATTTAGCCTCATCATTTGAATCTCAGTTTCTTTGGAAAGTACACAGCTTTGATGCTTGCTTACTTCAATAATTTATTATTAGGTTTGATGAGAAGTAGTGGCTCTGTTCGATTCAAGAATCTTAAGGTATATAATAATGAATTTGAGAGAGACATACTTGTTAAAGCAACAAACTCAGTCATTTAACCACTAACCGATTCCTACCGGTTTGTACGGTAGGCAAGCGCTAGCAATTTTGTAGACCTGCTAGTCAAATTTGGTTTTGATCATTTTGATTTTTATAAATAAAACATCATAGAACAGTGATTCCAACTTAGAAGAGATTTGGCTATGAATAGTTTTTTGTTTTAGAATTTAGTTATAAAATCATTTATCTTTTATAAATTTGAGAGCGCTGAGTTTAAATTTGATATCACAGATCAGACTGATTCACCTTGCAGTGATAACTGAACTTTTTATTCTTCTTACACAGAAAAGTGTTCACAATGCAAAAGTTTTTCAGTAATCACTAAACCGAAACAGACGGAACAACCATGAAATGAAAGGTTTTATGGCCCATGGAAGGCTTTTGAATACTTTTGGAATCGATTAACTAGTTCTAAAATTATCATCGGAACATATTCTGGTGAATACGGATCACGAGTCTTTAATCAGCCTGAATGGTTTTAAAGAGTATATGTAGTAATATTGAGTGTATGGCACAGTAGCGAAGCAGGTGGGGACATTAGCGATAACAGATGGAAACAAATTAGGTATTTCAATCTAATATGGACTTGGACTTAATACTAAACTGTCATTCGCTAAGCTGCATTTATTTATATAAGTTAAGTTTGATGATGGTAAAAAAACTGTTCTCCAGGAATTCAATAAGTGAATGTATTGTGAATTATTAATTATCATCGAAGCCAATAAACCTTAAAAAGAAATTCAAAATAGAAGTTTCCAATTTGTTAAATTGTTGTTCATAAATTAAGTACATCTTGTGCCATAGTTTAATGCTGTTGGTTGACATTTTTCTCAATCTAGTTATAACAGGGTCCGAAAACAAAAGAAGTCCTTGAAATAAATCCGCATTTGTCACTGTTCGAGAAATCTTTCTCGTGTTACTCCTTCTGTGTTTTTTTGATATTCTTTTTGTTGGAATCTGCTGCTTCCTCTGCCAGTTCTCCAATCGACAACGAGCGCTACTCATAATGTCTGATCCATGGCTCAGTACCTTGTGTACAGTAGTAGGAAGTTGTACCAAGGATATTTCTTCACTAGCATTCTAGCAGTAGCAAGAAAATATTCTTTGAATACTTCTACTTTTATTTCATATTCCGACGCTTGTCACTGCAACAAGGCTCCACATCTTTAACGATAATTAAAAATTAGTATCTCCATGAATTGGTTAATTAACAAATCTATACAATTTTCTATTGACTAAATTAGATAAGTTTAGAATTGTCTAATTAAAGATGAATCTACACTTGTGAATTAATGCATTCTTAAATCCAGCAGCCTTTTTAAGAAAACTTAAACTCAAACGGCCGTATTGCCTTGATTGAATTTCTCGCTTCCGGCACCCAATTCAACCCAATTCTGTACTGGACTTCATTTGCACCATCTTTCTTCCCCAAGTAGCACACTACGGTCATAATTGGTTGTAGTAACTTGATTATGACTTGGTAATTCATATATATGTTATCTCAACCGAATGGCAACAAGTGTGCTACTAGAGTCCTAGTTGTTAGCAACTCTTTGTCGTCGGCACTCCTAACCTGCCACTCATTTACAAACGATAGGACAAGTGAATGAAATATACGAAAAAGCGAATTCTGAGATTTCAAACTCGTACCAATTTTTATGAATTTAATTTTTATGCACTGGGTAATTACCAAGATTTGGGAGGAGGAATGTTTACTGGAGGATTGGAATAGTTTGTCCCATCTATAAAAAGGGCGACAAGCTGGATTGCTGCAATTATCGTGCGATCACGCTACTGAGCGCCGCCTACAAGTTGCTCTCCCAAATGTTATGCCGCCGCCTGTCACTAATTGCAAAGGAGTTCGTGGGGCAATACCAAGCGGGATTCATGGGTGCCCGCGCTACTACGGACCAGATTTTCGCGATTCGGCAAGTACTGCAGAAATGTCGCGAATACAACGTGCCCACACATCATCTTTTCATCGACTTCAAATCAGCGTATGATACAATCGATCAAGACCAGCTATGGCAAATCATGCACGAATATGGATTTCCGGAAAAACTGACGCGGTTGATCAAAGCAACGATGGATCGAGTGATGTGTGTCGTCCGAGTATCAGGGACGCTCTTGAGTCCCTTCGAATCTCGGAGAGGGTTACGGCAAGGTGATGGATTGTCGTGTTTGTTGTTTAACATTGCATTGGAGGGTGTGATTCGAAGAGTTGGGATAGACACGAGTGGCACGATCTTCAGGAAGTCTGTCGAACTATTTGGCTTCGCCGACGACGTTGATATCGTAGCACGTAACTTTGAGACGATGGCGGAAACGTACATCAGACTTAAGGCTGAAGCCGGTAGGATTGGGCTTGTGATTAATGCGTTAAAAACAAAATACATGAAGGGAAGAGGCTCACGAGAAGACAATGTTAGTCTCCTAGCACGAGTTCAGATCGACGGTGATGAAATCGAGGTAGTAGACGAATTTGTGTATTTGGGCTCATTGGTGACCGCCGATAACGACACCAGCAGAGAAACACAGAGGCGCATTATGGCTGGCAATCGTGCCTACTTTGGACTCCGAAGGACGCTAAGATCGAACAAAGTTCGCCGAACCACAAAGTTGACCATCTACAAGACATTAATTAGACCGGTAGTTCTCTACGGCCACGAAACATGGACATTGCTAGTGGAGGACCAACGCGCCCTTGGAGTGTTTGAACGGAATGTGCTGCGTACGATCTACGGTGGAGTGCAGATGGAAGACGGAACGTGGAGGAGGCGAATGAACCACGAATTGCACCAGTTGCTGGGAGAACCTCCCATCGTACACATCGCAAAAATCGGTCGACTACGATAGGCTGGGCATGTCGTAAGAATGTCGGACGACAGCCCTGTAAAAATTGTTCTCGAAAACGAACCGACAGGTACAAGAAGAAGAGGCGCGCAACGAGCAAGGTGGATCGATCAAGTAGAAGGTGACCTGCGGACCCTCCGCAGACAGCGAGGCTGGCGAGGAACAGCCATGGACCGATTACAATGGAAACAACTTCTGTGTACAGCAGAGGCCACACCGGCCTTAGTCTGATTGGTAAGGTAAGGTACCAATTTTTATGAACTTTTCGTTGCAAACAATCTTCAATGTTGTTCCTTTTTTTGGGATACTTTCCGGAGAAATCAAAAATCATTATGAGAGTGTAGTGAATATCAGGAGGGAAACTGAGGAATTGAATAACAATAAAAAATCAATTGATGGAGCTAATAATGAAGTAAGGGATTCTGAGAACAAAATGATGGAAAAGGTTAAAACAGAAAAGAAACAGAGAAAGAATAATTGTCAAAATGAAAACTGCACGGAGGAGATAGTAGAGGTTCTATATAACCAAATCTAGTCATGAAAACGTATGTACAACCGTTATCAAACTTATGTGTTGCTTGGGTAGTGTTCAATTAACTAATAAAGAATCTAGCGAAGATAAGTTTTTGAGGATTGCTACATTGAATGTTTGAAGATGTATGAAGAAAGAAAAAAAGGATGACATTAATGATGCTTTGGTATTTCTTAATATTGACATAGCAGCCCTTCAAAAAGTGAAGCAGTACGTAGTATAATAGAAACTAAAGACTATAGATGGCATGTGCTAGGATCTAATGTATAAAGTTTCACTTACTCTTTACATAAAAAACACGTTGAATACATTGAATAAATCTTCAATGTTAATAAAAAAAAGACCATACACGACAACATATAGAAACAAAAATGTATATAAAAAAACTAAGGTTAAGTAGACAGTGCTTTCTTAAAATTTTATTAGTTTGTGTTGTTTCGTATGGTGTTGAAATATTTCTTCAAGTTATGCCTCGACACAGTTAAGTCAATAGTTTCGCAGTGTCTATTATATGTGGTCATAGTTCGTGCGATAATGATTCGTTATGAATAAGTTCATGCTTCTTAGTTGCCGAGAAGGAATATAAAATTTTAGTTGAATCAATTTGCTGCGAAACGATATCGTTAAAAAACGAAACCATTGCAAATTAACAACGCTGCATCAGTGTTCATAAACATCTGGATGATTTTGATATTTCTGTACGAGTATAAAAATTCCATGCCTTCTCAAGGATCTACTTTAAGAAGAAGGCATTCAGGAAAGTTCATATACCTGCTAAGCTATGGAATGAGGTGTTAAAGCTTAGTACTGGTCCCGATATTACTTTTTATGTAGAGCATATGTGTCCTATTACGCCACCTCCAACAGCCAAAAAATGGGAAGATTAGTACAGTTTTTTTTTTGCAACGGATAATCCCCAGGAGCCGATGGTGTTCGAATGGAGTTCCTCAAGTACGCTGATGGAAATACAGCACACCATTCACTACAAGTCTGGAGGAGAATTTGGATAGAGAATAGAATGCCAAGGGATATGTCAGCATTTTTGCAGGTACCAATTGCAAAAGATAATACACTTTAAAATATGTTAATGACGAGCTTGAGACATTTCTCAAAAGAATTAGTCAAATTCTCCCGACATCACGCTTGAACGATATTCGCCGTGATGGCCTGTTCCTCGTTCTGTTGAAAGACGTAATGATCCATCCCGTAGTGGTCCCGAAGTGCCGGGGCCACAACCTTCTCCAGAACCTCGGTCTTATAGTAAGCGGCGTTGATTTTCACGTTTTTCTCGATAAACACCAGTGGGAGCTTCCTACGCCTGGATACGGCCCACAATGGCACAATTCTGAAAAAAGACGGTCAAAAACATTTTCACCCTTTTGTCATCATTTTATCGACTAGGTGTCTTCAGAAGAGTTGCTCAAAATGTTATTTCGCATCTTTTGGAATAACACGCCTAGCCTTTCAAAAGGGCTTAAATACACGTTCAAATTCTAACTTTTTCCAGCTACGAGATAACGGGTTATTGTGTTGGACAAAGTTGTAGAACAAATAATTCTAAGAAAAGTTGCTGAAAACACTAAGTTTCGTTAAAGAGATATAATTGGTTTTCTTTCAGCACTACTTTAAAACCGGTTTTTTGAGAAAATTAGTACTTTGTTCAAATTTGACGATTTCAATATGTTCTAAGATATCGTAGGAATTATTGCAATACACATTTTTGCTGAACACACCGATGCTCTCTGGTGACCACATTTTGATATATGGTGATTCAAGTGTCTGTGTGACGTCATAATCAACCGCCTTTAAAAGAGTGAGCGAGTCTTGGCGGGGTCTAAAACAGATTGCATTTGAAAGATTATCTAATGAACTAGTACTTCTGAAATTTTCAGCGTTGGGTACTGAAGGGTACCTAGTAAAACCTCAGTTTGAAATAGTACAGGTTATAAGCCAGTTTATATGTCACATGTGACGTAATGTTCAACAAACTAAAAAAATATATATGCGGGACCTGGCGGCGTTCCAAATCGATTGTATTTGTAAGACTATCTTATGAACTAGTAATTCTGAAATTGGCGTGTTTTTCCAAAAGATGAGAAATAACATTTTGAGCAACTCTTCTGAAGACAACTAGTCGATAAAATGATGACAAATGGGTGAAAATGTTTTGTTTTCGGGATGTTTATGTGGGCCAACGTTGGCGCCCACAGCCTATCATTTTAGATGATGTTAGGCTCTGTCCAGCCTCTTCTTCGTTGAAGCCTCTGTTCCCCGTGAACCTTGCGTTTCTTTTATGGCCTGTATCCCCGGTCCTTCGTCATGATGGTTTGGGCAGTCCCGATTGACACATCCAGGTCAGCAGCGGTCTTCCGGATCGAGCGGTTCATTTTTCGACGAACCCGCTCCCTCACCACCTCACACAACGCGGCCGCCTGGATCTCGCATGGTCCTTGGCCGAGCCTGTCTCACGGTAGCGACGGATGGTGTTATAGATGAAATTCCGCTTCACCCCGTGGGATTTCAACCGCCAGAATATGTCGCCGGGTCGCTCAGCTCTCGCAAACAACTTTACTACGACGTCGCGGTACTCCTTCATCGTGCGCGATAAACAAACAACAAATGACAGCAAGTCGATACCGTGCGCGTCAGTTGCTTATGTATGAGCCAAAAGCTGACACCAATACCAATACACAGAATGCGTATGGTGCGCACCTACACAACGATGAAAAGTTGAATTCGAACTTATTGAACACCCTGTTGATACTAAAAAAAAAGTCAAATAGTAATAAGAGTATCTAAATCAGCGAAAAAGTAAACCAGATAAGACAAAATTTAACGGAAAAGAGTTTGATACCTGAAAGCTATTGAAATACCTTATAGGAAGTTTGACTAATACTTTTAATCGTTCTGCTACTACTAAGCAGAGATGTGTTAATGCTATGTAACGGTTGTTCAGTTTTGCAAAATTTTCAGACTATCGTGGGAAATAGGTAGGCTTATTTATCATACTGTTATTTTGCCGGCAAATTAGTATGGAACTTAAGTAGTTGCTCTTACGACACGGAATAGATAACAATAAGCAAAATATGAGAAACTTATTTTAATGGGTGTTCCGATCAAAATTTTGTCAAACAGTAATGTGTGTGAATCGATCAAAGTTTTTATTAATAAGTCAAATTCTTTTTCTTTTTCAAGTTCAGTTAATACAGAATACAGGAGAAATATTCAGCTAAGCTTCTTTTTACCGAATGCAAATTGCCTTTCGTTTAACACCGCCATAAGATTTTGTACAGTCTCCTTGTCCACTTTATTTGCCGCAGAACGCCAGTTTGCCTTGAACTGTTTCTCGCTCACAACAGCTTGTTGAGTCTTCTTAAGGTTCCGCTTGACGATGGCCCAATATTGTTCGATTGGATTCTTGTTGTTGGGAGGGGTTCTTGTCCTTGGACATCACTTGAACGTTATTGGCAGCGTACCACTCCATGGCCTTTTTTTCCGCAATGGCAAGATGCCAAGTCCGGCCAAAATAGAACGGAACAATTGCGTCGCTTCAGAAAAGGCAGTAGACGTTTTTGCAGCCACTCGCTCAGATAAATTTCCTGGTTGACGGTTCCGGTCTCAATGTAAACGTTGCTCTTCAAGCCAAAGGCACAGATGGCCTGCCACACCAGATATTTCTTCGCGAACTTTGACAGGTTAATGTGCTTGAAAATATCTACCACCTTGCTCCATCCGGTTGCCGTATTAAATTCCTGTCCAGAGAGCTGTTTAAAGTCTGCCTTGCCGTAAGTTTCATCGTCCTGTACCAACGAAATCAAACTTCGTCAGCATCGTCGTGTACAATTTTCGCGATCGTGCTTTGGCCGACGTGTTTTGTTTATCGTCGCGATTTGGAGTCACCACTTTCTTGTAAATCGACAGTCCAGCTCGTTTTTTAGCTCTATTTATGGTTGAAAGCGCCACTCTCAGCTTCTTTGCGACATCTCGGACGGAGAGGTTGGGGTTCCGCTCGAAACAGCGGGCAATTCTTTTCGTCGTCGCTGTAGCCTCTGGCTTTCGATTTCCCCTCGATCCAGCTTTCCTGGCTGTCGACAAACGTTCACCGAACACTTTCAATACGTTGGTAACAGTTGATTTAGTTGATTCAACAATTTCGCCAACTTGGTGTGAGAGTACTTTGGATTTTCACCAAGCACGTGCAAAATTTTGATGCATTGCTTCTCTTCCTTCGACGACATTTTGATAACTAAAATGCCAATCTCAAAATCAAAATAGAGGCATGATGCTACACGCACACGTCTTCAAAATGAGGGGTGTGCAAAAATTTGTAATGCACTATGAAAGGAAATGCGTCAAGTTCAAGTCGACCAAATTTTGTTCGAAACACCTTTTATAATCTATTAAAAAAAAAGGATTAAACAGAATTTAAATAAATACCTGAGAGAAGCTGTTTTATCGATAACAAAGCTGCTTGTCAACAGATTATGATGCTTTGTTAGCTGTGCCTCAATAATCAATGACAATAGAAGGTGTATTCGATATAAATGGCACACACATATTCACTCACCAAAATAAACCGATAATCGGATTTTCTTTAAATTTTCAGGGAATGAAAAACTACTAATGAGTTATGATTTAAAAAATATGTTTTATTGAACTCCGTCTCCCATCCCGAATGCCCGCACCTTCCATTTTACTCCACCCATAAAATTTTGTTCAACCGATTTTCCCAGTATTTTTGTTGTTTTTACCCAACTTTCCTTCAACTCCAGCTCTGTTTCAATAGTTTTGGGATTGAAAGTTCCGTCTTCATAATTGCACAGAATTTTTCAACTGGGCGAAGTTCCGGTGAACTTGGTGGGTTCATATATTTGGCACAAAATTTGCTCCGGTTGGCTCCAACACATTTCGAGCGTAGTGGCAGGATGCTAGTTTAGGCCAAAACAGAGTTGATCATTTGTGTTTCCTTATGAATGGCAAGAAACGCTTCTTTAGGTCCTCTTCCGTGTAAACCACACCGTTGATTGTTCCGGAAGTGATGGAGGGAGTGTTTCTTTCACCACATATGCAAATCACTTGCTAGATCAGGAATTACTTTGCAAATTTCTATCATTTCTTCTTTCGGACATTTTCCGGAAAAGCGAGCCTAGACTTGGCAACGAAATATTCTATCCCAGGAAGTTGACGGAAGTCGGCTTTGATGTAAGTTTCTTCATCCATCACGATGCAATACGATTTGGTGAGCAACTTCGTGTAAAGTTTCCGGGCGTGAGTTTTCACAGTGATGTTTTAATTTTCCCTCAGGTTTGGGGCTTTTTGCACCTTGTTAACATGTAACCCAGCACGTTTCATGGTTTTTTGTACAAAACTGACTGACACCTTGGACTTTTTAGCGACATCTCGAGTTGACATGTTTGAAAAGTATTTGAACTATTGCACCTCTTTCCTGGCCATTTTACTGTCAATTGGACCACTTCTACGACCACACCTTTCACAGTTGACACAGTTGTAACACATCGGTCAATAAGTCCTGGGCCTAAGTAGGAAAACAACATGTTTTTGCCATAATTCATTTTTATTCATCAATCTCCTTTGAGAGTGATAAAGGGTGATACGGTCAAAATTTGGTCAAGGGAAAACGCGTGTAAATCGGTGAAATCGTTTATTTAAAATATCAAATTAAATTTCTTTTTCAAGTTCAATTAGTATAAAATTCAGGAAAAATATTCAGTTAGGCTTCCGCTTTTCCAAATCCGAATTGCCGGGCCTTACACTTGACCCCTGCCATCAGATTTTGTACAGCCACCTTGTCCACCTTCTTCGCCGCAGAAAGCCAGTTTGCCTTGAACTGCTGCTCGTCCTTAGCAGTTTTTTTGGTCTTCTTTAGGTTCCGCTTGACAATAGCCCAGTATTTCTCAATTGGGCGGAGCTCTGGCGTGTTGGGAGGGTTCTTGTCCTTGGGAACCACCTGCACGTTGTTGGCGGCGTACCACTCCATGGCCTTTTTACCGTAATGGCAAGATGCCAAATCCGGCCAAAACAGTACGGAACAACCGTGTTTCTTCAGGAAAGGCAGCAGACGTTTATTCAAACACTCTTTCACGTAAATTTCTTGGTTGACAGTCCCGGAAGCTATGAAAATGCTGCTTTTCAAGCCACAGGTACAGATGGCTTGCCAAACCAGATATTTCTTTGCGAACTTTGACAGTTTCGTGTGCTTGAAAATATCTGCTACCTTTCCCCTTCCTTTTGCCGTATAAAACTCCTGTCCCGGAAGCTGCTTGTAGTCGGCTTTGACGTAGGTTTCGTCGTCCATTACCACGCAGTCAAACTTCGTCAGCATCGTCGTGTACAGCCTCCGGGATCGCGCTTTGGCCGTCGTATTTTGTTTATCATCGCGATTTGGAGTCACTACCTTCTTGTAAGTCGATAGTTCGGCTCGTTTTTTGGCTCGATGCACGGTTGTAGACGATACACCCAGCTTATTTGCGGCATCTCGGAGAGATAGGTTAGGGTTTCGCTTGAAACTACCGGCAACTCTCTTTGTCGTCTCAGCGGCTTCCGGTTTTCGATTTCCCCCCGATCCAGACTTCCTGGCTGTCGACAAACGTTCCCCAAACACTTTAATTACATTTGTAACGGTTGATTTGGCAACTTTTAGCGATTTTGCCAACTTTGCGTGCGAGTAGCTCGGATTTTCGCGATGCGCAAGCAAAATTTTGATACGCTGCTCTTCTTGCTTGGACGGCATTTTGACAACTGAAGAGTGAATTCCAAAATCAAAATAGGAGCAACATTCTACACACACACACCTTCAAAATGAGGGGTGTTCAGGTTTTTTAAATGCAAAATTGAAAGAAATACGTCAAGTTGATATTGACCAAATTTTGACCGTATCGCCCTTTACAATCATTCCAATGTTTCTCTAGCTTTTCGATACCACCGGTGTAGAACGATTTATCGAGACCTTCAAAATATGCTTCAGTTTCAGCATTCACTTCCTCATTCGAGCTCTTTCCACTGAGTATCTTTTTGAGTTCTACGAAGGGACAGTAGTCGCTGGGGGCCAGATCTGGAGAAAACGGTGGGTGCGGTAGCAATTTGGAACCCAATTCGACCATTTTTGTGGCTGTTTTTATTGACTTGTGACACGGTGCATTGTCTTGGTGAAAAAGCACCCTTTTCTTCTTCAAATGAGGCCTTTTGGCTTTGTGCACAAATTACGTAACGCATGACGGGGAGGGAGGGGGGTTGAGCAACCGTTACTTATTGTGACACATGGGGGAGGGGGGGTTTTAAAATCGTTACGTAACAAAATAAACAATTTGAAAAAAAAAATCAAAAGTGAATACTAGTTAAGAACTATGTTAAAAAATTCTGGGAAAAACCCACTTCCAATACGTCAAATGAAAGCTTTCAATGCATATTTGAAGGAAAAATATCGAAACTGAGGCAAAACTTTGTTTCTGTATTTTTAATCACGTTTGCCATAACTGGAACTGGAACTTTAAATTTTGGTTCCTTTGATGGTCAATCACATGTGTTTCTTATGCGAGTGGCGATAATAGAAACACTTTTTAGGCCAAGTGGTGCAAGAAATCTGAAATTTTAGGGAAAATGAATCATGTCTATCTTTTTATTTCAGACCAAATTCTAAAGCTTCGATAAATGGAGACGTACTATTTAACTATGATCTACTAAATGAAATGTATCTTATGACGATTTGCATCACCAATTGGCGCAACTGTCCATAAATGGTACATCTACACGCTGAGAAATGTATTGTTCTGTATAGCTACAACAAATATTATTGTTGACTCTCGGCTTACCCATAATTTTTATTCATTCAAACTATACCGATTTTATTTTTGAACCAACGATAAATATTGTTGTTTCTAAAAGCGCTGCAAAGGAGGCTTCTATTGGAAACAAAAAGCACTTATTGTTGAATCAAAAAATAAGATTTTTGAAAGCAATGCACCTTTGCATTGACTCGACCTAAGCGGTGGAATTGTAACAAAAAATATATATAAATATATTGTTATTTATATTAAAACCATTGAAACAATAATAAATTTTATTTACTTTTCAAAAGATTATGCTATGGAAATTCAAATAAAATAAAAAGTAGTACACTCAGTAGCAAAAAACAAGCCGAGCTAAATGTTGCTTCCAAAAAAACGTCACATTCAAACTCCTGTAACTTTGTCTATTATCATTCCGCATCGAACGCTGAAGAGCTTCGGTTTAGTTTTTTTCGCACTCCGCATTACCTCTTTTGCATTTTTTTTTTCAACCCGCTATCAATCACGCGGTGATTAAAAGTAGTGCACTGTTTAAACCACCGATATCCAGCCGAGCGTTCCATTAGGGAAGCAGACATTCCCGGCCGAGCCCGACGGATGATCTGTCCAGCCTGTACCATCGTCAAACACCCGAGGGGAAAAAGTGTAACCCCATAAGCACCATCGCAGCAAGGAAGGTCATCGCTCCATCCACTGCCGGTCAGCAAGCGGTGCTTTGTTTGCGAACAACAGCAGAAGGTGCCATACCGGCAAACGGCAAGTAGCACATTTGTTTTTTGTTTCGTCATCTGCTAGTGTGTTGTGTATCTCTCTCCCATATAGTAAATCGTTCTGCATAGGGTGGTTCAAAAAATACCGTTCTGCATAGGGTGGTCCAAAAAAAATCATCTGATTTTTATTAATTTATTATTATTATTATTTTTTTTTCTGTTCGCTGAATTTGTTCTTGCATGGATGATTCTACGGGGGGCGACTTGCCTCCCAAAGATGTTTTTAGGGCGCGCTGTTATCAGCCGTCTTCTGCCTCTCCTTGGGTTGTCTACTTTCGGCAGAAAGTGAAAGCCCTAGATTTTTTGGGCATTAAAAGAAATTTGACGCGTCGTTATCCGGGGACCGAATTTCATCAAGTCAACCGAAACAAACTGCGTGTTACTGCACCTACGTATAAAATTGCAAATGAAATTGCCAGTGACGCAGGTTATAATGTCGAGTACTACGTCTACATCCCATCTCGAGATGTGGAGATAGATGGTGTGGTTTCTGCAGCGAGCCTGACGTGTGAAGACGTTATGGAAGGTAAGGGGCGACTTCCAAATTCTGCTTCGTCTACCATTGAAATTCTGGAATGCAAACAATTGCATGCAGGATCAATGGTAGATGGAAAAAAGACGTATTCACCGTCGGACTCGCTACAAGTGACCTTCGCCGGATCAGTTCTCCCAAAATTTGTTGAAATTGATAAAGTTTTTTTCCCAGTGCGCCTTTTTGTACCAAGGGTATTTAATTGTACCAAGTGCAAACAGTTGGGTCATACGGCTACTTTTTGCGACAACAAGCCCCGTTGTGGCAAATGCGGCCAAAGGCATCTAGAGGATGCTTGTCAACAGGAAGCAACAAAGTGTGCTTACTGTGGCAAAGAGCCTCTCCACGATTTGCAGAACTGCCCCATGTACAAGAAGCGCACTGGTAACGTGAGACGTTCCATACAAGAACGCTCCAAGCAGACGTATGCAGAAATGTTAAAGTCGCAAAACGGAGCGTCTGCATCGTCTGTATCAGCCGCTCAAAATGAAAATCCTTTTTTGATTTTGTCTTCCGATGAACTGGACTCTGACGAAGCCGATGAGAGTGGATTTCCGGAGGTACACGCCCCCGGTAAAAGAAAGCCTACTAGTTCTCCGGGTGTGCGCCGGAAACAAATAAAACCTACTCTCAAAAGCTTGCAAAAAATTGGAGGTAGAGGGGGTCAATTTAAAAAACCGAATAAACCGGTAATAGCAGATGCATCCGTTCCTAGCTGTAGCTATACCAACCCGCCGCTACCTAATAACAGTAACCGTAAGAGGTTACCAAAAACTACGTCTTCTCGCAATTCCAAGAATATCCCGTCCAAGCGAGGTAAGATTAATTTTAAGGACATT
Source organism: Aedes koreicus (assembly GCA_024533555.2). Taxonomy (NCBI): domain Eukaryota; kingdom Metazoa; phylum Arthropoda; class Insecta; order Diptera; family Culicidae; genus Aedes; species Aedes koreicus. Next base: position 609,835 of record JAHHFK020002116.1, read on the forward strand.
GTGGATAACATTTTAAATGCTCTTGGCCTTTCGGATGCTTCACCGCTCCGAGGAATTATTGACCTGCTTATTCCTATAGTTGGAAACTACTTCAAGCAATTGACTGTATCATGGCCCCTCATTGGTGAATTCATATCTTTCGATGAATAATTCGTCGAGTGAGGATCAAGATATGATCACCGTATTACAATGGAACTGTCGTAGTCTAATACCTAAATTAGACTCGTTCAAGTATTTGATTCACAATTCTGATTGTGATATATTTGCTCTCTGTGAAACATGGCTTTCTTCTGAAGATGAATTAAACTTCCACGATTTTAACATTATTCGCCTGGATCGAGATGATTCATATGGTGGCGTACTTTTGGGGATCAAAAAGTGCTACCCCTTCTATAAAATCTCACTCCCAATAATCTCAGGCATTGAAATCGTCGCTTGCCAAATAAATGTAAAGAATAAAGATCTTTGCATAGCTTCCGTCTATGTCCCTCCGAGGGCATCAATAAACCGCCGTCAACTTTGGAGTTCAATTACATTACTTCCATCTCCAGTTCTTATTCTGGGCGATCTGAACTCCCACGGTACTGCTTGGGGCGAACAATACGATGACAATAGAGCGGGTATTTTCTATGACTTATGCGACGATTTCAACTTGACCATCTTGAACACTGGGGAAGCGACACGAATAGCAAAACCTCCTGCCAGGGAGAGTCGACTTGACATATCTTTGTGTTCTAATTCACTATCATTAGATTGTCTGTGGAAGGTAATCAATGATCCCCATGGTAGTGATCACTTACCAATTATTATCTCAATCACAAATAGTTTTCACAAAACAGACCAGTCAATCCATGTTCCTTATGACCTCACGAGGCATATTGATTGGCAACATTTTGCATCGGCGGTAACCCTTGGTATTGATTCTACCGATCCTCTTCCACCATTAGAAGAGTATCGTTTCCTTTCCGACCTGATGTACAAAAGTGCATTAGAAGCTCAGAAACGACGTGTTCCAAGTGCATCCCTCAAAAGAAGACCCGCCACCCCTGGATGGGATGATGAATGCACTAAGTTGTATCTTGAGAAATCCGATGCGTTTAAAGATTATCGTAGACATGAAACATGTGAGCTTTTTGATAAGTACCTCAAGCTTGAAAAAAAGCTTAAAAACTTACTCAAAGCAAAGAAACGCAATTACTGGCGTTCGTTTGTAGAGGGACTATCTAGAGAAACCTCGATGACAACGCTTTGGAGAAAGGCTCGTTACATGCGAAACCGCTCATCCTCCAATGAGAGTGAAGAATACTCCATGCAATGGATATTCGACTTCGCTAAAAAGGTTTGTCCAGACTCTGTCCCAACACAACCGAATTTACGGGATACCACCCGAAGTAACGGTTTTCTGGACGAACCATTCACAATGTTGGAATTTTCAATGGCACTTCTTTCATCGAATAACTCTGCTCCGGGAAGCGATATGATTAAATTCAACCTTCTAAAAAATCTCCCCGATATCGCTAAAAGACGATTACTTAACCTGTATAACACTCTCATGGAATTAAATATAGTTCCACCCGCATGGAGGCAGGTTAAAGTAATAGCTATTCAAAAGCCTGGGAAACCAGCGTCTGATTACAATTCTTACCGTCCGATCTCTATGCTATCATGTTTAAGGAAATTGTTAGAAAAAATGATCCTATCAAGACTTGACCGTTGGGTTGAATCAAACAACCTACTATCAAATACGCAATTTGGTTTCCGAAAGAGCAAAGGAACAAACGATTGTTTAGCGTTGCTTTCATCTGATATACAACTGGCCTTTGCACACAAGGAGCAATTGGCTTCAGTATTTCTGGATATTAAGGGCGCATTTGATTCAGTTTCCATAGATATACTGGCAGATAGTCTGCACAGTAGTGGTTTACCAGGAATTTTAAATAACTTTTTGTATAATTTACTGTCAGAAAAACAAATGACCTTTAATCTAGGTCAACTGACAACTTCCAGAATTAGCTACATGGGCTTACCCCAAGGCTCATGTTTAAGTCCCTTGCTTTATAATTTTTATGTTAAAGATATTGATAACTGCTTGGAAAATAGATGCACGCTAAGACAACTTGCAGACGATGCTGTGATCTCCTTTAGAGGTCCACGTGCGGAAATCTTGCAAAGACCATTGCAAAATTCCCTAGATAATCTGTCCATCTGGGCCAGAAATTTGGGGATCGAGTTTTCACCGCATAAAACCGAATTGGTAGTGTTTACTAGAAAGCGGTTCCCTGCCCAACTGCGTCTCAAGCTGTTGGGAAGAGACATTACCCAATCTTTGACCTTCAAATACCTTGGAGTCATGTTTGATTCGAAATGCACTTGGAGTACTCACATTGCGTATTTGAAACAGAAATGTCAACAAAGGATCAATTTTCTAAGATCAATTTCCGGGACATGGTGGGGTGCTCACCCGGAAGACCTCATTAAACTCTATAAAACAACTATTCTTTCAGTTCTCGAATATGGCTCTTTTTGTTTCCTCTCGGCAAGAAACAGCCACCTCATTAAATTGGAACGCATTCAATATCGTTGTTTACGTATTGCTCTTGGCTGTATGCATTCAACGCACAATATGAGCCTGGAGGTTCTGGCAGGAGTAAAACCCTTACAGAACCGCTTCTGGGAGCTCTCATCTAGAATACTGATCAAGTGTGGAATCAGTAACAACCTTGTGATTGAAAACTTCGAAGAAATGCTCGAATTGAGTACCCAGTCTAGATTCTTACGAATCTATATTAACTATATGTCATCCGATATTAGTCTTCCATGCTATAATTCTCCTAGTGTACGCTTCCCTTATCACAGTTCCTCCATTGACTATGATCTCTCCATGAAACAGGCTATTCAAGGAGTTCCAGATCAACTTCGACTTATTTTAATTCCCCATATTTTTATTAAAAAGTACCAACATGTCAATTGCAATAGAAGAATTTTCACTGATGGGTCGCGCATTGATGGATCCACTGGTTTCGGTGTTTACAATGAATACTCATCTGCCTTCCGGAAACTTCAGGAACCTTGTTCTGTATATGTTGCTGAGCTGGCAGCAATCAATTTCGCATTGGGGATAATTTCCGACATGCCCATAGACCATTATTTCATCTTCTCGGATAGTCTCAGTTCTATTGAGGCCCTCCGGTCGATGAAAACAGTGAGGCACTCATCTTACTTTCTTTCAAAAATAAGGGAGCAGATGTGTGCGTTGGTCGAAAGATCATTTAGAATTACCTTTGCATGGGTCCCCTCACATTGCTCAATTCCAGGCAATGAGAAGGCGGACTCTCTAGCAAAGGTGGGCGCAAAAGAAGGCGAGATTTTTGAAAGAAGAATTTCACATGATGAATTTTTCCCATTAGTACGTCAGAGTTCTCTTCAAAGTTGGCAAAACGATTGGACAAGTAATTCTCTTGGGCGGTGGTTACATTCCATTATTCCAAATGTTTCGTCGAGATCGTGGTTCAAAGGTCTGGATGTAAGTCGCGGTTTCATTCGTGTGATGTCAAGACTTATGTCCAACCACTACTCGCTAGACGCACATCTCTACAGAATTAACCTCGTCGATAGCAACATATGTAGGTGCGGAACCGGTTATGATGACATCGATCACGCAGTTTGGCATTGCCCGGGTAATGATGCCTCCAGAGCACGACTATTGGATACCCTAGTGGCCCGAGGTAGACAACCCTCCCGGGAGGTAAGAGATGTTTTGGGAATGCGTGATCTCCCCTACATGCAAGCGATTTACGAATTCCTTTGTTTGTCTGATCTAAGAGTGTAATGTCATCACCCCCTCCCCTCCAGTCTAGTAAATTCCCTGCCATTGTGTCCCAGTTATATTATCCTTTTGTTTCCGTGCTACTTGTACCTGCCCAGCAAGCAGTGGTCACCCATCTGCGGCTTAGTTCCTGAAAGGGACTACAGGGACCAAGGATTTGGTAGATGTCGCAACCATGAGCAGCAAATAATACCTTCAATAAGTTACCTGCCTAGCCCCTTCCAAACGATATTGTGACCCATTAACCTCGAGCTAGCCACGAGTAATTGGCACCCCATTTTACTAAAATTGAAAAATTATACATTGTAAATAACAATATTGAATATCGGCTCCGTAAAGTGTTACACACGCCTGAGCCTAACAAATAAACGAACTAATTAAAAAAAAA